>CM033112.1:19862752-20539479 GCA_019321725.1 Paulownia fortunei | reverse complement strand
TCCGACTTTTCGCCTGAAGAAAATATCTCATTTTCTGTCCAAACACCAACAGCTAATCCAGCAGCATAGGCTGCTCCAAGTGCTGTTGTCTCTATGTCAGCTGGTCTCACTACAGGGTTACCTAACAAGTCAGCCTGCCAATATGGCAAGATGCAACTTGGTTAATATGAGCGTCTAATTGAGTTAGGAGAAGAGCAAAAATGAAACATCCTGAAATATCTGAAACAAAAAACTTTGCTACATTAAATTATGGAAATTAGCTTCTGATAAGATCTAATGACACCTATATTTGCTTCTTTTCTCTAGTACTTTTTTCCTAGAAAATTGACTGTCGCGTGGTTACTTCAGCAAAGAAATTGGTCAGAAAAAAACTACCAGGAACTCCAAAGTGAAACCTAGTTTCTCTGAAATAAATAAAGTTAAATATTCTATGTCAAAAGAATAGGAAGAAACCATATATAATCTTCAACAAACAGTAGAGAGATCCAGGAAGTCATTTAAGAGCGTACAGACACGTTGATCGTGAACAAATTCTGCTAATCAAATAGTTTACTGCCATTGTTACTCGTGGATACGTTTTCATTATGTTGTGTGTTATATCAAGCCTTGTAATTTGGCGCACTTTTCACGTTGTACTAACAGTATATGCAGTGTCGTCTCATAGAAAATGAAAATCATTATGTCCATGGAAACTTCGACACAGAATAGGTTCTGCCAGCAGGAAAAGTGCCTCTGAAAGTGGAAATATAAGTGAAATGCCACAAAACGCTTTTGCAGTCGGAAGGCAACAGAAAAGCATGTATAATTTTCAAAAACGAAGAAAGCAACCAGCTAACAACTTGATAATTATTTCTAAGAAAATATAAGAAGAGGGAAAATTAGCTAAACTGAAACAGAATATAAACAACCAATAGGAGGTTTAATAGAACTCACAAGATATAAAATCAATTGAAACACTTTTTAGCAAGATCATTATATATATGTGTGTATGTGTGTGTGTGTGTGTGTATTTAATGTATCGCTTATGCTTATTCTAGTAACAGTTGATAAATGAAAGCACTAGTAATATGACCCAGCAGATAAGACATGTATATGTTGATATATTCTAATGTTAATGCAGTCACGAAACAGCTGACAGAGCTCAGAGCAATGCTATATAGAGCAAGAAAACTAGACCTGAATTTGCATTAGTAGGTTGTTAACAGTAGCACCACCATCCACTCTAAGTAAAAACTCCCCCTTGTCATTCTTAACTTCGCCCTTATCTCCAGCGTCCTTGTGCATTGAATCCAAGACATCTTTAACCTGGAAACACATGCTCTCCAGCACAGCCCGAGCAATGTGGGATTTGTTTGTAAACCTGGTGATGCCAATACAAACTCCCCGAGCATCATCACGCCACCATGGAGCAAACAATCCATTAAATGCCGGTACAAAATAAACGCCCCCAGATGAGTCAACCTGCAAGGCCAACTCCTCAATCTCACTCGCACTCTTGATTATGCCAAGACTGTCACGAAGCCACTGAACAGCTGCGCCAGCAATTGCAATGGAGCCCTCTAGAGCATAATTAGTAGGAGCCTCAGGCCCAAGCTTGTATGCCAAAGTGCTCAATAGCCCATGGTTTGACTGAATTATCTCCTCTCCTGTATTCAGAAGTATAAAAGCCCCTGTGCCATATGTGCTCTTAGCTTCACCTTTCCGACATGCTTGTCCCACCATGGCCGCATGTTGATCACCAAGACATCCAGCAATTGGAATTCCAGTAATTGGCCATCCTTTGCCAATACTTCCAATAATCTCAGCATTACTAACAATTTTAGGTAAAATTTCAGCAGGAATACCCATCGTATTCAAAATAGTTTTATCCCAATCAAGTGTCTTAAGGTTCATCAACATAGTTCTCGAAGCATTCGACACATCAGTAACATGTAAACCATTTTCGTTTCCTCCTGTCAAATTCCAAATCAACCACGTGTCTATGGTTCCAAACAGTGCATCTCCTTTCTCCACCGCTTCCTTCACGGCATCCACATTGTCCAACAACCACAACACTTTCAATGCACTGAAATAAGTGCTGATTGGCAAACCACATGCCTCAACAAAATGAGTTCTTCCCCCTGGTAACTCTTTCTCCAGTTTTCTGAATACGAGGAGAATATCAATCACAAGCAAAGTACATTTGATTAAGATCAACAACTCCCATAAACATAATAAGAAGAGCCCCCACAAGAATTACAGATAAAAAGTTCTACTGGGGCTCGGGATTAGGAAATCCAAGAAATGACCATTGATAAAAATCATCGGTACCACCAAATTAAAAGCCCATCTCGTACCCAGAGATCTTAATAGCTACAGTAACCATATATCCAAAAATAAACAATCTTAATTCAGAATAAAACTATATAATCTCAATTTATATATTCCCTATTCAAGAAATAGTTATTAATAAAACATCAAGGAGGGAAAAAAAAGACGATCTTTAACTTCCAAAAATAGTACCCCCTTAAAAGAACATTAAAAATGAACCTGCAAATAGAACTGGTACGAACATCCATCCAAACAATGGCATTGTAAAGAGGACCACCAGTGGATTTGCTCCAAATAACAGTAGTCTCTCTCTGATTGGTCAAACCAATGGCTTTCAACCCACTATCAACATTGTGTCCAGCAGCGGTGGCCTTATCAACAGCCTTTGCAATACACAGTCTCACACTCTCAAGAATCTCCATTGGATCATGCTCCACCCATCTGCCAACAAACAATCGAGAAAACAAGTGATCACAAAGTGATAAGCCCAAAGAAATACCAAAAAAGATTGAAACTTTGCACACAAAACAATCAAGAGACAAGTTTCACAAACTGGTCAACCCAAAGAAAACCCAAAAAAGATAATATTTGCACAGAGAAAACAATCAAGAAACAAGTGATATCAAAGTGGTAAACCCAGGGATCATATAAAAATTATTCAATCATACATTCGAAAAACACATACATGCATGTAAGAGTGTGTGAGAGAATACCCTGACTGTGGATAGAACTGAGTGAATTCAACTTGGTGAGATCCAACGGGTTTTGCAGAGCGGTCATAGATGATGAATCTTGTGCTGGTGGTGCCTTGATCTATTGAACCAATAAATACTTCTTTCCCTGACATTTCTATTCCTTGCTTTTTTTTCTTGTTTCTTGAATTTTCTTGTTTCTATCTCAAACGAAAACAGAGGAAACAGAGCAGAGTTTTTATAGAGCAGTGGGAGTGAGTTACTGGAAACAATGAATAGAGTAGGACGGAGTTTCTTGGGAATGTTGATGGAATTATCCAATTATATTTAATTTTTTTGGTAATTATTTTAGATATTTGCCAATTGGGACTTCTTTATTTCTTTCTTTCTTGTTTTTTTTCTATTATTTTTTTTTGTATGTTTTGGGTTAATTTTGTTTGGAACTTTAAGATAATGATGATTGTTGGGCCCCTTGTGAATGTGATTGGTGATTGACTTTATGTTTGTTTGGTAGAGGTTTGCGGGATTTAGGTCATCTATCTCCTTGATTTTAACGAAAAACGATAATGATAAAAACACATTAATACTGTTACAATATTGGAAATTTGGAAAATTGTTAGACTAGGTTAGATTTTTCTTTAAGATAAATAAGCCCTTTGTTCAAAAAAAGGCATGAATAAACTATTAACTCCAATTGGATTTTCGAATGATGTTGTGAATGATTAGTACTTTTTCCAACATAATATCAATTTTTTTAGTTATTTTTATTTCATAAATATTTTAACAATCAATAGAACACATTCTATATTTTGAAAATTTGACAATCAAATTATCCAAAAACTATAACGAATTAACCAAAAGAGTAAATAATTTGACTTTTTGTATTGTTACAAACTAACAACAGATAGAGAAAGTATAAATGTAAAATTCAAATCATAAAGTTTCTTTTTTGTTTTTTTTGGGTATCCATGATGGAATAAAATAACGATTCGGAAAACTTATATTTGATTTTTTTTTCATTAGTTTTCAACAATTATCTATCAATTGCAGCCCTTCCTAACTATTTTTATCAAGTTTTCCATTGGAGAAAATCTCTTAACACCACTCCACTTTTCGTGAGTCCACGGGAGGCCCATGAACCCATTTTTGTGGGCCAAAGGTAACCTAAAATCCACGGGCTGTCTTTATCTACAACATGACGTCCTCATAAGTCATAAGGAATAATTATTAGTAATTAAGTATCTTACTATCTTAGTAATGAAATTTTTTACGCTAATCTAGTTTTGATCAAATCTAATTAATTATATAATAAATAAAATAATATTTATTTTTTAAAGAATGTGTCATTTGGATCAACGAATTTAGTGAGGATAAGAAAAAGGTAAAGGTGTAAAAACAAAAGTACATAATTTTATATTTTTTAAATATGAAAAAAAAGTATCTATGTTTCTTTCGTCACTAAAATCCAAAATTCAAAAATAAAGTGACCACACGACTTGCTGAAGTCATCAATGTAAATAATATAATTCGGTCAAATTTGATGTAGCCCAAATTACTGGCCAACCTTATGGGTGAACAATTAAATTTCTTCCATTTGGACAGCTAATAATCATGGTTTGGACTGTTGACCTCGTGCGCGGTCTTCTTCTGCAGCCCACCAAGAGCAATAATAAGATTTTGTAGGTGATACATATATATATATATAAATTATATGCACCTCAAATCCATTGAGTTCTTAGTGATATTCTTGAAAAAATTAGTAGAGAGAAATTTAAAGAGATAGAAAGAGTTTATTAGGAATAATCCCACTCAAATGTAGAATTTGAATCAATTCATATATGGTTACCGGCTGAAAATCCGACCTAATTTCCAACCGTTATAATAAAATAAATCAAATAATTACAATCATGGCTCACAAAATAAGTCTATAATTAGTATTCAATTCATATTTTATATATTACGGTTACGTTAGTGGACTTTAACGAGATAATATACCTATATACTTACTTTTGGGGCCAAAAAGTATTCTTAAATGCTATCATAATTATGGAAGGTTGTGCACTTGGCACAATGTTTCCTATCGAGCATAAAGGAGTTATTCATCCTACTCACAAACAACAACAATAACAATAACAACAAACAAACGATCCCAACTGGAACTATTTATTTCCTATTGATATGTCATGTATTCTGGTTTGCAAGAGGTCCCTCGATGATAATAAATAATCTTGCTTTCTGGTCCGTGCTGTTTGGGCTGGGCTAGTCAACAAAAATTTAAGGATTCCTTTAATTTTAGCAAAGAGCCCATGTATACTTCTCCCCACAAACTCAGCCCAATACTAGACTTGTCTTTTTCTTACCCTATGAGGCTATGACCTATTACATACAAGTTTGTACCAAGTAATTGTTCAAGATTATTAATCTTGTGATCTTAATGTAATTGCTTCTTCTGTTTCTTCCCCACTCAAACATTCGCTCCTTGCCTCACAGTAACTAGCAAACGTGCTACCGTTAATGCCTAGACATTCACAAGGAAAGACGACAAATATCAAGAACGTAGAATGATTCACTAAAGAAATCAAGAAATCAAGTATCCCTGACTAAAAAATGGTGCTTTAAAATGGACTAGTCCGATTAGACCCTAATCAATCGAAGTGGCTTACAAGCTACTTTAAGCACTTCTAAGATTTTTTTTATTATTATTATTATATATATATATATATGAAATGTCATGTTTTTAACTTTTAATAAGATGAAAATTTGTTGTCATGGAACCAAAATTGAAAAAGAGTTATGGCAACAACCTAAATGGTCCCATTACACCCGTTCCATTGGCCCGGTTTGATTTCACCCTCTACCATAATTGGGCTAAGAATGGGCCCATTACACTTGCCAGCTGGTGTCAATATTTTAAAGTGAATAATTGTTTAGCAATTTATTCATCTGTCAATAATTATAAAATAAAATTGATAGTATTAATTATTGGCCTAGCTGAAACCCTTACAATTTTTATTTTTCCCTTTTTGGGTCCACTTATTTTCTTTTATCTTTAATTCCAGTCAAGTTCCCAAATTTCTTTTGATCATCTTAAGTGATATCTTCATCTTCAACAAGTTGATACATCCAACTAAAATTAAAAAAAAAAAAAAAATCTTTAAGTGGTGGATTTTAAGATTGAATAAGGTAGTGCCTCTAATTAATCAAGAATTTTGTTGTACTGCTCTCTTGAATGAGAATACATCGTCAAATACAAAAACTTCAATTTTGCGCTGCTACATTTTCTTCTAAAATATCTCTTGATCTGAACTAACGAGCAACAAAATATTGATATTTATTTTTTTTTTCTCCAACTTATCGAAATTTTCGTGATTTATTCTCATTATTGTGCAAAGTAATTGACTGCCATAAACATATAAATCTTTGTGAGAAGGGAATTAAAAATTGTGTACAAGTAGTTAATGTCAACTTATTAGCATAACTAATTAATAAAAAAAAAAAACCTATTAGCATAACACCTTGGTCAATTGTGATTTTTAGAAGTAAAATGAATTATCCATCAAAATTATGACTTAATGGAGGAAATCTAATGTCACAAAAGGGATCAATTTTCATTTTTAGTGAAAAAAATCATGAAATATAATTAACAAGCAAGGGAGGGAAAGAAAGAAAGAAAAAAATAGAGAAAGAAATGTTATGTGGGTATATATAATAATAACCAATAGAATGTCGGTGGGATTGAAAAATAATTCCTTTATCACTACTACCCAAACACTTTAATCCCAAAAAATAAGAATTGAGGCAAATAAAGGTACCATATTTTACAAGTATCCATATCTCAAATCCCAAATTCTATGCTTGAAGTACAAGAAGAAAGAATACAAACAACATTTGATTAGATGCTATTCATTTTGATAGTGAAAATACTAACATTTATAAAGTGAAATACTAACAACCTAGAAAACTATATAATGGGTTACTAGGTTTCACTCAATCAATGAAGGTCAATAACTTATTGCCCTAATAATACACTTCCAATTTCACCACAAAATAATTTCACAATTATTCTATTATATTATGTAAAATAGTAATGTAATAATATATTTTAAAAGAAACATAATTAAAAAAATATCTAACAAGGTTCAAAATTCAAATAATCACGTACGCATAACAAAATACCAAATTTTAAATTTTAAATTTTTTAAAAAATTAAATAAATAATCAATTTAATCAATTTTAACGGTGGAACTGTAAAGACAATTATTTAAGACTAATCAAAATTATTCGATCAATCTATTCCAATTCCAAAAATATTGCCAATCAATATCTTTCTTTAAATAAATAAAAAAAAATCCACAATTAAGTTATTAGAATTCGTCTAACCATAATGGAGTTTTTTATTCAGGTGGGAGCACTTGAAATAATCATTTAATATGATTTAGTAAAACATGAAAATCAGATTAGGCCACTACCACTACAAAGCCGCGTTGTAGCTCGGATTTGGTGGGAAAATTATCATTGCATTTAAGCTGTTTATATGACTCACATCATTTGCAATTATAACTTTTGATTTGATGCAAATTGTCAAAGTTGGACAAAAATAATTTTCAAATGAGGTGACATCAAGTGTGATAGGACCTTCATTTTTAGTTGGTTGAAGATGTTTTTCGGGCATCAACATCAAAAATAAGTAAAACTCTAGAAAAAAACATCAACGGACACCAAGATTCTAAGGTATGAGGGACTCTTTTTTTTTTTTTTACACTATAGGCTCAAAATTATCTCATAATTTTTTAACTATGAGCCCAAGGCTCAAGTTTAAATATTATCGAGTTTAATGATTATAGACTCAAATTCAATTCATAATTTCTATTTTGATCGATTAATATTGTCTTATATTTTTTTAAGAGATTCGAGTTTATTTCAAGCTACTTTCTACTTTTTAAAAAAAAAATATATATATAATATAAAAAATCTATATAATAAAATGTGTACCAAGAGATTAATCTTGTATGATACATGAGATCAAAGTTTTATAATAATGAAAATACATAAACTCCAAACTTTTAATTCAAATATAAAGTATTAAACATTATTTTTATTTCAAAAATCAAGTTATGAAAGGCTACAATAATGACGAAATTAAAGATTTTGTTAATAAAAACTATAATATAAAAACATGAAAATACATAAACTCCAAACTTTTAATTCAAATATAAAGTATTAAACATTATTTTTATTTCAAAAATCAAAGTTATAAAAGGCTACAATAATGATGAAACTAAAGATTTTGTTAATAAAAACTATAATAAAAAACATGAAAGGCATTCACAAGCACTTCATCATAAATACCATCATAGATTTCTCACTTCAACTCTCTTTCCAAAAAAAATCAGTTATATGATAGTAAACAATTGTATAAGAAGTTTAAAATTGTAATTTAAATATTAAATGCTCAAGTTGAGCGTTTTCAAGCTTGAGCTCAAATTAAAAATTTATTGGGCTGAATTTTCATAATCAAACTCAATTGGCATGCCAAATTTTACAACTCATTAATTCAAACACATTTTTCCATTCAACCACATATTCTCAAAATATTTAATGAAAGAAAATATTTTAACAAAAATAAAATGAATCCGAACACTAAGACAATATTTGGTTTCATTTCTCGCCATTCTAAATTAATATATTTTGGGTAGTGTGATTGAAGAATCGTATTGAGGTAAATCTTGTCAATGTTGTTCTTATTGTGATGGGTGGATATTTTAAATTATAAATATACTATCAATTTTATTTTATTATAATTAGTTAGGATATAATAAAATACAAGATTAATTAAATATTATAATAAATAATTAGTATTTTGAAAAATAATAATATTATTTTTAAAAAATATAAATGACAAATACATTTTTATCGTATGAGAAGAAAATTGAATACGGAAAAATAAAATCAAACATAGCCTTATTTTTTTTTTCCCATTTTTGGGTGCTGAAATTTGCAGCAATAATTAATGAGACAGCAAACCAATGTCTTGAATAATGGGTTTCCTTATTTATCTACATACTTAATTACAGCAAATTGAAAGTGCCACTTGCAAAAACAGGAACTATAGTATAACTGCAAGATAATGAAATTTTATGTGTCACTTTTTCATTTTCGAGGCCTGATTGCAAGGGATTCTTTTTTCTTTATACTTTTTTTTTATTTCAAAATTATAATTCTAAGTATTATAGTGCAAATTCAAACCATTTAATTTTACTACTAACATTATATTATTTTTAATGATTTTAAAGTTATTAAATTTTCAATATTAATTTTGATGTGTTATCTAATATCATTCAATTAAATTTGAAGAAAATGAGTAAATCGTTTGTAGGGCATTGAAAAATAAATAAATTTGACTAAATAATTGTATTAAGGATAGTGATGACAATGAATCAGGTTTGAGTTGAATTTGTTTGAACTCGAGATATAACTCGTTAAAATTTTTAAGAATTCAGACTTACACTCAATGTCTAGAATTATTAAAAAAATATTATTAAAACTTTAGAAAAAAATTTATTTTTCTTAAAAAAACTATCATATAAATATATATAATATTATTTAAAAAATAAAAAATAAATAAATTTGAATCGAGTTGAATTTAAAAAATAAAAATTTAAAATCTAACTCAAATTTATTTATATTATTAAAATTTATTTTAAATAAAATAAATTAGGACGCATTTAAATTTGAACCTTCCAATTATCGTTTATATTAATGTATACATTATTTTGGAAGGAAGGAAATATTTATTTATTTCTACCAAGTAATTTTTAGAATTAAAAAGCCTACGTGGAGGTTAAAAACGGCAAATTTTTGGAAATATGTAAAATGAGATAAGAGCAGCACAAAATGAAAAGGATTATCCGATGCAAAAGGACTGCACGCCATTCAACGCGTAGCGAACGTCAGGAACCACTCATATGCCGTTGCCAGACAAAAACCCCTCAAACTTAAAACCACGCTGAGCATTTATCTGGTGCTACATGGTCCATCAGGTGCAGTGCACCTACATCTCCATTTTTTTTTATAATAAAGTTTTAGATTTCACTAAAAGAGAACAATTTTCCACCAATTCGTCTTTTGAGTAAATCAAATATGATCACAATCGGTACTGGCGCGTCAAGCCCTAATTCAAACCCCGTTACTCTTTATTAATATCCAATTATTTTACATACTATATAAGCAGATAATTTTACATTTTCATTCTTGATTGAATTGAAAGTGCTCTTTATTGTACACTCTTAGAAAGGTAAGGATGGAGTAATTTATTTAGATAAAGATAAAATCATTGACGACTAAAAAATTTAAGTCCAAGGGTAATTAATAAAAAATATCAAAAGAGTGTCACAAGTTTGAATATGTTGGTATTTGACTGTGTCACTTTAAAATTAAATTTGACTAAGATCAACTTTTATGGTTGTTAAAACTCGAGAGCAACTCACTAACTTGTAACTTGAAACTTGTGATGTAAGTATTTTATTTAAGTAAATTTGTGAGTTATTAAATATAAATAAAATAATATTATAAATTAAAATACTGATATCACCAAACATAAATAAATCACACAAATAAATTTACATGCACCTCATAAGTCTTTTTAGGGTTGTAAACAATTAATTGTTTAAGTATATTTGAATTTTTAGCGAATTTTAAAAATTATATTTGAATTTGATTTAATTATTAATTTAATTGAGTTTTATCAAGTCAAATACAAATTAAACTCGAGTAATTTATTCTTTTTATATATATTTTATTATTTTTTACTAATTAACCTCGAACTCGAGCCAAGTTTTATATTTTATTGAACGAAAATATTATATATATATATATATATTTAAATTTAATTTATTATATTTAATCAATCGAATTAAACGAATTTCTAGCCATCGATCTCAAATCAATTATCAACTAATTTGATTAGTTTAACTTTAAACATTTCTTTTCTAATCCAACTTCCAACACAAGTGGATATATAATATGACAATAAATAAGAAAAAAGAAGTTGACCCTATTGTTGTGGTGTGAAAGAAGAAGTTAGACCAAACTTACGTTAATTGATGAACTTATTGCTTGGCAATGACCCGTTACTTGTAAGAGATAATTGTTAGTTATAGCAAGCTGTCGATATTAAATAATGATAAACATATTGGTACAAAAAGAAAAAAAAAAAGTTGATTAGTCGTGTCATCATAATCCAAGCAGTGTGGACATATTTCATTGTAATTTGACAAGAGAAATGTGAACTATAATTAAGCAATTGAGTGATATGTACAATTAAAACATGCATGTCTGAAACAGGAGAGTTAGGTAATGAAAAGTGAGTATTCAACATGAACACTTTTTTAGGTGTGATGATGACCACATGAGTATTAATATTTGTTGCTGGCTAATGATAACATTGCATGACTAATCGTGCTTATAAGAAAGGTGAAAAATTAAATAAATAGCTTAATTCTGCATTAATTTGTAATTTAAATATAGATTATTTTCAAATTCAAAGGTAAATTTTAATATTTGAAATAAGGTAAAAGCTCCTTCAACTTTTGAGATATGAAGAGAGGGACTTAATTTACAATACATTTGGATTCAACATTTATTATTATTCGGTACAAAATTGGCATTTTAATATATAAGAGCAAATATGTATGTCAGATATGTGCGATAATGTCTCACATCGAATAAGAAATGAGGATAATTATCAATTTATAAGTGTAAATAATATGTCAATTGATATAAAATCTTTTGGGTATAAATAATATCTCCATTAATATAATTTTTTTTAGGTAGAACCAAAAAATAAAATTATATATCAATGTGGAGATAGTTGGTGTTTATGGACTTCCAACAAGTGATATCAGAGTCATGTCCCAAAGTTAGGTGTGTCCCAAATTTAGATATGTGGAATTTTTGCAGTGAAAAAGATGGATCATGCACCAAATTATCGTTTGAAGGGAGGCTCAGTGATCTTTTATTCAATGGAATGAAGATCATAGGTTTATAAGTGTAGAGACAATGAGTAGAGTCAAAAACAAAATCACGAGGGTTTAATCCAAAAATAAACAATATCATATTAATATGGAGATATGCGGTGTTCATGAACTCCCAACAATGTATCTATATTTATATATATATATATATATTCGATATTAAAAAAAATTATAAAGTTATAATTATTTTTTACATGGAAAAATTGGTATTAATCCATAATATTATGGAAAATATCTTATTGTTTAAATTTGGTCACTACATTTCACTAAATTTTGCCCCTCATTCATTTTTTTTTTCTTGAGGAAATTTATGTTTGTTTTGTATTTGAGATATATTTTTGAAAACTTATATTAAAAAATTGAAGTGTCAACTTGCTGCTTAAATTTTAGAGTCTAAGTTGGTATAAAACAACAAATTTAAGAGTCAAAACAATTTTTTACCCTTCCATAATAATGTGACCACGAGGCATTTATTACTAAAACTGTCAATGCTCAAGCCAGTTTGAAGCTTGTGAGTTCGCCTTGATAATTTTCAGACCGAGCTATAAAATCAAGCCTATCCTGAACTGAATGTTAAAATTTGAATTTATTCAAACTAAGCTTTATAAACTGATTTGGGTTCTACATAATATATATTTTTACTGTATTATAATAAAATACAAAAAAATATAAAAATATTTACTCATAAATCCATTTCCAAATTCCAAGGAATAAAAATTCAAATTGGGCTTGGGGGTGGGGGGTTGGAACCTTAAAATCAACCCTACTTTATTATAAACATTTTCCAATACACCACGATGGTTTTTACGTTGTTTATTGTAGAGATAAATGATATTTTGATTTGTTGAATTTAAGTTTAAAGATTTGCCATTTTAGAATGGATGATTATGAATATTTTGAAGTGCTTTGAGAGTGTTAATTTTTTTTAGATTTATTTTATTATTTGTATTTTTTAAAATAAAATTATAGTGACTTTAATTTCACTTTAAGCTCATACTAATATTCAAATCAGATCCAAATTATGAGGAAAAAAACTCAAATAAATTCAACCATCGGTAATAAAATCTCGCATAAAATATTAGATACGAAATTGGAGTATCCAAGTAAATAACAATACCATAGCATCAATAACAATGTTACAATGTACAATCAATAACAATTCAACTGTTGGATCAATCAACATGTTTCTCACTTCCACCCAAAAGTGGGGGTTCGAATTTTGATAGGAACTTGCGACTGAATTTCGATATGGAACAATTATTGTGCTGCCAGTGGCATCCTACGGCCGGAATTTGGTATGTATCAATCACTTTAGATATGACTACTTGTGCGCATAAGTGTACAGTTATGGGGGAACCTTATGATTCAATTGAGGCATATCCTGCGATTTACTTGCTCTTAAGTGCTTGACCAGGTGTTTAGAATGTCCAGAATTGATTGGTGTAAGGCAGGAAGTTGGGTATAAAAAAAAAAAAAACTTCTCATTCTTCAATATTTTACTTCATTTGCAAATGTTAAAACAAAAAAAGAAAGTAAATTCTTTTTTTAAAAAGAAAAATAGAAAAACATGTGAACTCTTTATGTTGGATAAGATGCACTGATTTTTGGACTTTATCTAAAAGAGAATAAAGGATAAAGGAAAGAAAAGTAACATAAAAGAGAAAAAGAACAAAGAATCAAAAAACAGGATTAAAAAAAAGAAAAGAAAAAGAGCTCTCATCAAAATTTTGATTTATACTGTAGGAAAAAAAAAAAGAAAAAAGAAAAAAAAACGAAAAATAAAAATGATTGATTTATAGTTATTCAATCTTATCATCAGCTAGCGTGTAACTTTTTTTAGTTGCGAGGAGTATGGAATAGATTCCTTCCTCGGATCCTCGGCATACAAATAAATAAAACAGGAAGGACAACGGATCGTTTCTATTTCTAACGTTAATGGCTTAATGTGTGTCTAAAGTACGTTCTGCTCCTATTTTATTTTTCCCATTCTAACCTTCCCTTGATACTAGTTGGTTAAATATAGGATGTAAAATTTTTGATATTTTATACAAATAAATATATTATAAATTTTTGTTATAAATTATGACAAAAAATTTGGTGGAAAAAAATATAAAACTGAATAATATACGAAATCGTAGGCGTACGAGTAAAATGCATATATAATAATATTATTCGAGAACAAAATACACTTATTTTGATATTGTTTTATATGAATTATGTTTTTAACTATATTTAAATTATATAAAAATTAATATATTCATAAATTATTAGGTTTTTATTTTATATTCATATGATCCTCCATTGATGCTCATAAATAATTTTTAGATTATATTTAAATATTACATATATTTATTAACATATAATATTAAGTATTATACGGAGTAATATAAGACGTCTATTAATGTTTCACTTTAAAAGTATAAAATATTATTTATCAATTCAAAATGTATATAAAAAATAAAATTATTTTTTAATTATTTATATATATATTTATTATAATATAATATGAGTTTTAACTAAAAAATCTCATAATAACTTTAACTCCCCAACTTCTTTCTTCTTTCTTCCATAAATCCACGTAATGTAGTGTGTGTGTGTGTGTGTATATATATATATTTATTGATTTAATCATGCACTTGATGAATTAATATCAAGTTGTCAATAACAAGCATAACAAGGAACCAAGGATCCAAATTCCAAATATATATATATATTTAATTTGATATAGCATAAATTTATTGGGTTGTCCCAAAAAAATATTCTAATAATCAAATTAGTAAATATTTTAGATAAAATTAAATTTAAAAATATAAAAATATAAGTGAAATCACTTGAAAATGATACAGAAAAAATATTTATAAGTGTTTACTTTAAACATTAGACCTTACTGGCCTTTTTAAGTAGTTTAGGTCTCATATTTCCT
Organism: Paulownia fortunei; assembly: GCA_019321725.1. NCBI lineage: Eukaryota > Viridiplantae > Streptophyta > Magnoliopsida > Lamiales > Paulowniaceae > Paulownia > Paulownia fortunei. The sequence continues at coordinate 20,524,522 of CM033112.1, read as the reverse complement.
ATTGGGACAAAATATACTATTTTTGAGGTTAATAAAAATATACCTATCAGAGAGTATATAAGTAGTCTTAAGCACTACATATATTAGTAAATAAAACGAATTGAAATTTATGTTATTTGTGTCAAAATAAAATCTCTTATTTAATTCAATATGAAATTTTAAATGAGTTGAAAAAAATTAAATTTTTATATATTTTAATATCATTATACTGAAAAATAGTGTGAAAATTAATGCTGTTAAGGGTAATTTGGGGAAAAAAATTATGTGCCAAATATTGAGTGTTTTTTAGAGTGATAAATTTGAGAACGAGGCCCACCCAACAAAAAAAGGTTATTGAAAACACCCAAAGCAAGGTCCACATCTAGCTTCAGGGGACTTCCTCGCATGCTATTACTCCCCTTCCTTTTTCCTAGGAATTTCTTTCAGATTTCTTGCTATAAATATCCTCACTCCCCGTTCTCGCACCTCCTCAATTTCGCGGCTCTCTGATTACTTGCTAACTTGCTCTCAGTTTTTTCTCTTTTCATTTTCTTTTTAACTTTCTTTCTTGCCTGGGGTATTCCGGTGAGAATGGCGTTGCTGCCAGATCAGGGGACGGAGATCGTGATTCCGGTGTGCGCCGTCATCGGCATCGTCTTCTCGCTCGTGCAGTGGTTCCTCGTGTCCAAAGTCAAGGTCTCGCCAGAGAGAGGTGGCGCGTTGGCTGCGAAGAACGGGAAGAATGGGTACAGTGACTACTTGATTGAGGAGGAGGAAGGCATAAACGACCAAAACGTTGTCGTTAAGTGTGCCGAGATCCAGAATGCTATCTCCGAGGGTCAGAATAGTTCCAGATCTCACTAGAATTCCGACAGATCTGATTTTTCACTTAATTTGTGTATATTATGCGTGTGCATGTTTTGTGTGTATTTACATGTACAAATTTCCGCCTGTCTGCTTGTTTGTTTGTTTGAGCTCTGTTTTGCTACTGATATGACTTAAAAGCCTTAAAAATGACTTGAGGAAAGTTTGAATTTTAAGGTAAATGAGTTTTCAAAGGGAAAAAAGGATTTTTATAAGCTGAGCTAGTTATTGAGTTTCTAGCTGAACTGAGGTGAAGCAGATTAGAAATATAATTTTTTATGCGTATTTCCTTTTAGTTTATTCAGTATTGAATTTGCTCACTGGAAGTGGATTCCAAATTGAAACATTTATTGTCTATTTAATCCATTCTTAAAAGTTATATTAATTTATGTCTATCTTTAGAAGAATAATTTAAACTAATATAATAAATACGTGTTCTGCGGACTTCAAATACTAAATAATAGAAATTCTTTTTCCAATACAGAAAACTTCTTGTTGAACGAAAGTTTCTTGTTGCCGAGAATAGAAGTCAGGTTGAACGTATAATTTCCAAGAGATAGATATCTGATTCTGATAGGTTTGAGGTGCTGTTTTACCGAGTGATGAGGTTTTTGCTGATTTTTTTTTTGGTTTTTAAATTCTTTCCGAGATGTAAGGAACGGAACAATATACTTTTTCTGTAAAGTTTGTTGTTTATGTTTTGAAATTATTTTTTTAATATAATTAGGTATATTTTTTTGTCGGATTTCTTGGCGGCGAGTAGAGGGTTTAGGGTTTTATGTACGTGACAGTAAGATGTTGGAGTAATGTGGCTGGAGTCTAATGACGCGTAGATGATATGGCACCGGCGAATGGTGACAGATCTGATTTTGTTACTTTATATTCAAATGGCCACCATTATTTTATTTTATTTTTATTGTTATCTAGATCTGGGGAAGATTTTATTAGTATTTTATTGACTATGGTACGTATCTCTGAAGGAGTAACTAGGGCAGTTGATCTTTCACTCTCTTATTTGAGTAAAGCTTATTGCCTTTATTACTGTAACTGCGGGCAATAATTCATCTCACAGCAAGTGTCGAACACATGAGGAGACTTCACTGTGGGATGTTGTCATTCAATGGGGTTATTATATGACCTTGTCTTCAGTATTATTTTCTCTAGATGATATTGTCAATTGATGTGCGTGTATTTATTGCTTTCTGGCTTTCGAGGAGGTCTTACTGGTGCCAGTATCAATTTTCTTTTAGGATATGGTTGCCATACCGTCTCAATTAATTTTTTATGCTAGTAATTTGGGTTCTTGGGTTCATGTGTAGTTTATGTTTTCTAAATTGGCCTAGGGGTACATGCTATTTGTTGAATAACCATTTGCTAGCATTGGTTTATATGTTTTAACTACATGGTGTCTAAGTTGTTTACAATTGTTTTGGCTTAGTTTTCTCTTGTTCCGGTTAACATGATTGGTTTGCTTTAGCTGAGACAAACATTGTTTCTTGCTTACAGGTGCAACATCTTTCCTGTTTACTGAATATCGATATGTGGGCATTTTCATGGTTGCTTTTGCAATCCTCATCTTCCTGTTCCTGGGCTCAGTTGAGGGTTTCAGCACAAAGAGCCAGCCTTGCACATATGACAAGGAGAAGTTGTGCAAGCCTGCCCTTGCAACTGCGATTTTTAGCACTGTATCCTTCTTGCTTGGTGCTTTCACTTCTGTCGTTTCTGGTTTCCTTGGGATGAAAATTGCAACCTACGCAAATGCAAGGACAACACTGGAAGCTAGAAAAGGTGTTGGAAAAGCTTTTATTACTGCATTCAGATCTGGTGCAGTCATGGGTTTTCTCCTTGCTGCAAATGGCCTATTGGTTCTTTATATCGCTATCAATTTGTTCAAGCTCTATTATGGGGATGATTGGGAAGGACTTTTTGAGGCAATAACTGGATATGGTCTTGGTGGATCATCCATGGCTTTGTTTGGGAGAGTTGGAGGTGGTATTTACACCAAGGCTGCTGATGTTGGTGCTGATCTTGTTGGAAAGGTTGAAAGGAACATTCCAGAAGATGACCCCAGGAACCCTGCTGTAAGCTACGGTGCATAAATAATAATTCTATTTAGAAGGGGATTTTTAGTGATAGCCATTTTGTTTTGCAGGTGATTGCTGACAATGTTGGTGATAATGTTGGAGATATTGCTGGAATGGGGTCTGATCTTTTTGGTTCTTATGCTGAATCATCATGTGCTGCTCTTGTTGTGGCCTCTATATCTTCTTTTGGAATGACTCATGACTTCACTGCAATGTGTTATCCTTTGCTCATTAGTTCCATGGGAATCCTGGTTTGCTTAATCACTACTCTCTTTGCTACTGACTTTTTTGAGATCAAGGCTGTCAAGGAAATCGAACCAGCATTAAAGAAACAGCTCATCATCTCCACAATTCTTATGACTGTGGGAATTGCAATTGTCACATGGACTTGCCTGCCATCATCCTTTACAATCTTCAGTTTTGGTGCTCAAAAAGTTGTGAAGAACTGGTAAGGACTTGTTCAGCACTCAAAAAATGGAAATGGATATAGTTGGTGGAAAATAATATTATTCTTAATTTCTTTATGAGCATTGGAATTGGCATTTCATAGTTTTCTTGAATTCACATTCACTTATCAGTCTCACATGGTGGAGATCTTTTCTGCTTCATACTTGTGGGCATCCTTTCCAATCTCAATTTCTTATGGCTCAATTCGGTTTTCTTGTATGTCCTAACATGTTTAAGAATCTGATTTAGATCTCTCCATCAGTGCAAAATTTGGAGAACTGGCGGAAATGGGAAATGACATTTTGCTCTCTTGCAATTAAGGCAAAATTATAGGGTGATAACAATCAAATTTAAATGAACATTAAAAAAAAAAACTATCCAGATTTTGGGGATTATGGTGTCTGGAATCTATGGTTTAACGTTATTAGTTCCCACAAAGCTCAAATGTTGACTAATGTTGTAATATATACTTTCTGCTGGGTTCTTTGAATCCATCTCTGTCGTAGACTTCCTTAAGCAAAGCATGATGGTGCTAAATCTTGTCCTTTAGTCATATTTACTCACTTAATATTGCATTACAGGCAACTCTTCCTCTGTGTTTGTGTTGGGCTTTGGGCTGGACTTATCATTGGGTTTGTGACTGAATATTACACCAGCAATGCTTACAGGTGCACATAGCAGTTCCTTTTATTTTCTTTTTGGTCAAATGATAGTTTGATCTTTGGTTTTCCCTCTAACCTTTGGTTTTTTTCAATTAACTTTTCCTGCTTGGTTTGTGGAATTTCTCTATGCAGCCCTGTGCAAGATGTTGCTGATTCCTGCAGAACTGGTGCTGCAACCAATGTTATATTTGGTCTTGCCTTGGGATACAAATCTGTTATAATTCCCATTTTTGCCATTGCAATTAGCATTTTTGTCAGTTTCACCTTTGCTGCTATGTATGGTATTGCGGTAGCTGCTCTGGGGATGCTGAGCACTATTGCCACTGGATTGGCTATTGATGCTTATGGTCCTATCAGTGATAATGCTGGAGGTATAGCTGAGATGGCTGGGATGAACCATAGGATTCGTGAGAGAACTGATGCCCTTGATGCTGCTGGAAATACCACTGCTGCAATTGGAAAGGTGTTGTACATTGACTTTGTTCCTATATTGCCATAATATTGTTTGATCTGATTTTGCAAATGTTTAGGATATGAACAACTTCACATACTCATATAAAATATTCGTTGCAATATATTGGTTTCCACCTATTGGCTGAGCTTTACGAATTGATCTTTTACAATGGTGTCGCTTAATTTAAAACACATGTTTAAATTTCATCATTTTTTGGATATGACCTGTTATGTTCTCTAGATGATTTGTGCTGCTATTGGTGACCTGCAATACAAAAAGATTTCATGTGTCACTGAACCACAGCATTTTCCGTTCACTCATATATATATATAGGCTTTGCCATGTGATATGCCGTAGTGAACTTCCATTTGACGTGTTGGCTGCCGCTGTTTCTTATTTCTAATTCTCAGCATTTGTTTTCAGGGTTTTGCCATTGGATCTGCTGCACTTGTTTCATTGGCGCTTTTTGGCGCCTTTGTCAGCCGTGCAGAAATTTCAACTGTTGATGTTTTGACTCCTAAAGTCTTCATTGGTTTAATTGTTGGTGCCATGCTTCCATACTGGTTCTCTGCCATGACCATGAAGAGTGTTGGTAGTGCAGCTTTGAAAATGGTTGAGGAAGTTCGCAGGCAGTTTGACACTATTCCTGGTCTCATGGAGGGTCTTGCCAAGCCTGATTATGCTACATGTGTAAAGATTTCCACTGATGCATCTATTAAGGAGATGATTCCCCCTGGTGCCCTTGTCATGCTTACCCCTCTGATAGTTGGAACCTTTTTTGGTGTTGAAACCCTCTCTGGCGTTCTTGCTGGTTCTCTTGTTTCTGGTGTCCAGGTATGCTTTCCATTTCATCTTGCAAGTAATGTTTTTCGAGCAGGATTTTGTCTTTTACTTGGACTATTGATTATTGACTCGCTTTTTGGGCTTTCTGCTCACTGTATTCTTACAGATTGCAATATCTGCATCAAACACTGGCGGTGCATGGGACAATGCTAAGAAATATATCGAGGTAACAGCCCAAACTCACTGGTAAAGGTTTCTATTTTCCAGGTCAAGATAGTATACCAGTTATTTTACCTTTAAACTTCCTTCTAGGCTGGTGCTTCGGAGCATGCGAGAACCCTTGGCCCCAAGGGATCAGAACCACACAAGGCTGCTGTTATTGGTGACACCATTGGAGATCCTCTCAAGGATACTTCAGGTCCTTCACTCAACATCCTTATAAAGCTCATGGCAGTTGAGTCACTCGTGTTTGCTCCTTTCTTTGCCACTCATGGTGGTCTATTATTTAAGATCTTCTGAGGGATGGATATTTGGGCAAAGAGGAAGAGGGTCTTGGCCTTCTTTCTCTTTCTGGAAGCATAATCTTCATTTGTCTGGCACTTCACCTTAAGTCGCGTTGTCACTCTTTTTCTGTGTCCAATGTCTCTCAAGTATGGGAAGTTTAAGTTAGGTCATAGCTAGTGAGATGTTATTTTTTTGGTGAGCTGATGATGATGATAATTGTGCTGGTAAGGAGGATGATGAAAATCTGCAATCTCATCATAGTAGTTTCAGATCAAATGTATTAGTTTTTGTTTTAAGTCATTTTATGAACAGCTAACTTTCTAGTTTTCTTTGTGACGGAATTAATTTTGCTCGAAGAACATGAACGCATTGGGTCCCTAATTTTACTTTTTCCCTTGGATCTCAGAGAGGAGGTTATAATTTTTTCAGAGCATTAAAATTGTTTGTTTTCTGGTGGTCTTAATCCAAAGCCTTAGCCAATCACTATCATGGCTTTAAGAAAGCATCTTCTTAAGCAATCCAAAGTCTCAAATTAGTTCATGCAACCAACACGAGACGTGGACTTGATTTCCTTTTCTGCTTGTGATTATATCCAAATCTCACTTTTTTGTTTTGAGGGGTTGTGCATTATGAGAAGAGGCATATTATATTTAACCTCTGCCCTATTGTAGATATGCACAATGAGTATATGGCCGCAACAGTCCTGGCCAGACTCAACAGCAGAAAGTAGGAAAACGCAGTAGTCAATCCACCACTATTGAAAGGAAACATTTATGACAGAACACAAAGGAAACAAGACAGCTTATTCTATGTTATTACAAGCAGCATCACCACCTAGTTAAAGAGAGAATAATCTATCAGATACCTTGGGAGTATTAAACTTTTACAGTGTGAAGTGATCTCATTCCCCTCTGATAGTACCCAAAGTGAATATCAGCATAATCTTTCACCATCTTGAATAGTCTTGGCGCCTCTGCATTGATCAATCCCTCTTCCGGTCCAATCTCTTTTCCTACTTCAGGCGTGTAAAATACTGCTACAGAAATCCTATCCCTTTCCGAGTCGCTAACCACCCTGTGCACTGGACTTTTGAAAATTCCGTTGCTCATAATCTGAAAGATAGGTATCAAGAATCTGACTAGCAATTTCTTGAAATCTTATATTTAATAGTAATTCAAATCATTTAAGTAAATTCAAGATTTGGACAAGAATAGTAGCAGAAACGAGCTTAGTTTACCTCCATTTGATCACCCATGAGTACAAGAAGGGCATCAGGGTTCTTGGGAACTGTATACCATTTGCCATGCTCGAGTATTTGTAGCCCTGGTTCATCTTGCAAAACAACAGTGTAACCTGATCCATCGGCATGAGCTTTTAAGCCGAGCACGAGATCAGGCCTCTTGCAAGGGGAATAGTAGTTGAATCTGCCTTGCAACTGTGAGCGTTCACCAAACTGTTTCAGAAAGCAGTTTTCTCCAAGATGAAGTGATCTTGCCATGGATTTGGATATGATCTCTGTAACCCTTTTCATTCTCTCCGTGTATTCTTCTAGAGTTTTTCTGCACAAGTTTATGAAGGACTTGAAAATAGAGATGGATGGATGCTTAATTCTCTTGTCAAGAATCAAACGGATAAGAACATTACTTGAAAGAGGTTGGATTTTGAGGCCAAAAACTGTAGTTTCGTTGATCTTCAGGGACTAAATCAAGGAAAATACGGTCCGACCAGTCGAGTGACTGGCCTTCTTCTGGAACTGGATCAGCTCCATAACCCTGAAACTCTGTAACTGTTTTTGCATACTTCTTCTTCTCTTCCATTGGCTGTTCGAAAAATTCCCGTCCAACTCGCCGTATCTCGTCTAGGAAAGAACTTGGGATCCCATGACCTATGGCCTAAACATTCAATACCAGTCCCTGTGACAAGCTGAAAAAGACATCCTATGCAGATATTGAACCAGAATTCATCTAATATTTTTATAGTCCTATACAATTTTTTTTTTCAACTATACACATATTGTTAAACCATCCTGTTCTAAATCAGTTGGCTATGAGTGAAAAGGGCATTAAGATTTGAACCTGAAAACATCCCCATGTAGAGAGAGCAGACTTGAGTTTCTCCAATTCTCCTTCACTTTCTTTAGCAGACCATTTCCCAGACAAGAAGCATCCAATATCAACAACGGGAATCGGAGAATTCTCTGTGGACTCTTCTTCACTGTCTTCATGATCTTTTCTGCATACATACGGTCCCAACGGCTCCTCACCGGTAACGACCATTTCTTGGACTCTTTTTGACAGCAATACCTCAGCAGATGGAACGGAAACTCCAGCCATGTTTGCAATAATTCTGTATGAGAATCAAGACTGATGGGCCTTAGAACAGCTTAGTTCTTTGGAACATGGGAATGCATTTTCTTTTGGTTTAAGGTGATGATGATGTGATAGGAACATATTTTGGATTGTTTTGCTGCAAATGTCCAAATTTTATTGACTTGTAACAGCTTGCATGATGTTATGGCAGTGTTGTTGTATACAATCCTACATCATATTTTGTATACTTAATTTATGAATGAATTTAAATGTTCTATTTTGTAAAAAATATGTTACTTAAATTATAGATTCATATCAAATGTATGTATATTAAATGTAACATTTATAAAATTTATTTGAGTATTCTAATGCAAACAAATTGCATTGGAAGATATAAATGAGTTTAACTCGGCTACAAGCTCGCAAACTCAATTTAAAAATATAAACGAGTTTAATACTAGTCGAAACTTGTAAACTTTGATCATTTTTAAGTTGAGATTAGTATAATTTCAAACTAAATAGAATATGAGACGAATGTTAGTATTCAAATTTAAATTCAAGCGTGAGGAAAAATAGGATCGCTTGAATTAGAAATGGGCTCATTATAAATATATCTACGGTAATATAAATTATGTAAGAGTTAATAAATTTTAATTTATAAAATTTACTTAAAAAACTTAAAATCCCAACATTATATACTAAATATTTGCTTTGATATAGTTAATTGTTTTTATTTGATGATAAAAATTTATTAATAGGCCACCTTGATTTGAAGCTCGTATTTATTCAATTTCGTCTTAAGAACAAATGCTCCTATAGTGATAAATTCAATATAAATTTAAATAAGCTCGAATGCTGAACTTAATTGACAACCTTTACCAGTGAAACAGAGCAAAACTTTTTTTGGATTTTCTCTAGTGCATATCACTAACAAAAGGCCCACAAAATGAAACTTAACCAAATTATGTGGAAAGAAGACTATAAAGTCACTTTTGAGTTGATGATAAAAAGTTCCCTGCCTAGATAAAAAGGCAAGGTCATATATAGTGGCTATAATGATTTGCCAACCACATAAAATTGACAAAAGATATTATATAGATTGTTATAAATATATTTAAATTTAATTTATTATATTTAATAAAATAAATTTAAATTAATTATTTAAATAAATTTCAACTCAATTAGTAAAAAAATAATAAAATATATATGAAAAATTAAGCTATTCGAGCTCAACTCATGTTCGAGTCAATTAAAATTCATTCAACCCTAATTTATTTTATAATTAAATTAAATTTAAATACAATTTTAAGATTTAATAAAAATTCAAACAAATGAACTTGAGTCTTTACACCCTTTACAATAATATGTCAACTGGCTATAGATAGTAATTGTTATCCTGCATGATTAATCTCATTGAAAGCTTAATTAGAGAATAATAATTTCTTGTCAAGACTTAAGAAGTGAAAAACAGCATGAATCATACCAATTAGATTGAAGTTTTGTGGAAGAAATTATCAATCAACAACAGTTTTACAAAATAATTATTGGTGCTGAGGTCTTACATCACAACTTCTGTTGCTAAGCATATCAATAATTTAAGTTCTGCTCCCTAATTATTATTCAGAAAATAAAATCCACCATTTAAAAAAAAAGAAAAAAGAAAAAATAAAATTGGCTGAGATACTTGGACTACCTTTGATGAGCCCAAATGATTAAAGGTTTGGGCTGTTTGTAGGGATTAAGTCCAATAACAATGGATTCAAATCTAATTGACCCAAGAGATGGTTACAGGATCCAAAAATAAAAACTAGTGCAAGAAGTTAAGTGGGTTGCTTGAATTGTTCTAATTTGTTTTTTTTTTTTATTGTTTTGAACTAAAACAAAAAATACATTTCTCATCCAATATTAAACTTTGTATTTTTAATCATCTTAACATACTCTTGATTAATTTGAATCATCTTCAACCCTGGCCCAATCACAAAAGGAATTTTTTTTTTTTAAAAAAGAAAAAGGCTCAAAGATTAAGATAAGTTATTTCGTCTTACATCAATTTATATATATTCTTTTAATTTTCATAAGCAGTAAGTGATGGATATATCTTTTTTATTTTTATATGCGATGATTTCTGAGAAGGTCTTAGGACTTTCAATTTTTAAATAGAAGAAAATTTGGGTAGGATCTATTATATATAAATAGTTGTTATTATTTGTAATTTATGCTATGTTTGGACTTAAATTTTAGTTAGAGAAAAGAGAAGAAAAATAAAAAAGTTGAAAAAACAAATATAACATTCTATTTTTTTTTAATGTTTTTCCCATGAAATTGAAGGACCAAAAACACATCCTTACGGCATGATTAGTACGTGGGAATGAGTGGAATAAAATTGAAATTTTTAAATTTATTTTTATTCATATGATTAATATAATTTGAGGGTAGGAATATCTATTTTCATAAAAATCATCATTCTAAAAAATGTGGATTAACCATTTCCTTCCTTCCCATTGATTTAACTATTCCAAGAATGAAGCTATATTTGTTGTTTTTGATAAAATTATCTTTTAAATATAACAAAAATATTGGATAAACTCGAAACCTGACCCATCAAGATTTTTATGAACCTGAAATTTATATATATGAGAAAATAATATTATTAATAAAAAATAATTATTTATATTTTAATTATTAAAAAAATTAAAATTTTCAATATATTTATTGCTTTTATATTATTAGCATAAATTACTCATTAATTTTATATCATTATTGTAAGAGTATTATATTTATATTTTTAGTATATAAATAATTATTTATATTTTAATTATTAAAAAAATAAAAAAATAAATATATTTATTACTTTTATATTATTAGCATAAATTACTCATTAATTTTATATTATTATTATAAGAGTATTATATTTATATTTTTAGTATATATGTAACATGCATAATTATATATATATATAGTTACATCACATAAATACATACATTATAAATAAAAAATATATCTTTAATACTTTAATGAGTTGTATTCGATTCCTATCTAAATTTGAAAAGAAAATTAAAATTTGAGACTTGTTCGAGACCTAATTATCAATTATTTGTATATTTTTAAAAATATATTAGTATAAGATTTTATCTATATTCTATATATTTGTATATACGTTATTATTTACCATCCATCAAAATATAATAATATTATTATTGATGCACATCATATTAAATATAATTTTTTTCATAAATTTTCTATTAAAAAATATTTTGACCTTTATAATTATTTTATTTCATTTCTATCACTCATTTTTAATTATCAATCATGATATTAAAATCAATAAAAAAAATAATTTTATTCCTCATATATATTAAATAAAAAATTAATATACACGTTTCGTTTTATTTCTATCATCATTTCATTTTTAAATTCATTCAATTCTTACTTAATTTGGTTACTTATCCTTCGTAGTCCGAAGTTAATTTCGTTACTTATCCTTCGGAATCGAATTTCAATTTTCAAACCTCCTATTAATTGCAAAGGCCACCCCAGCCTTTCCCATGTTTGTATGATCCAAACAATTGATAGACATAAAACTACTCGCCACCTTGTAGAAACCAACAAAGGTTGCTTTTCTGTGCTGCGGTGATGACTAAGCAATCTCAATCCAACTTCCTATTATAATCTTGTGTTTTTGCAGAATTTTTTGCGCATCATCGAGTCTTATCCTTCACTGACTCCTCTATTTCTTCCTCATTCTGGTCCCTTCGTTCGGAATATCTTGGAATTAGAGGTCCCCTTTTTTTCCTCTTTTTCTCGGTCTCATTTTCAAAGTTATCTTTCCGGAATGAAGACAAGTTTTTTTGTCCTAAATATTCGATTTTGATAAGTGGGCTTTCTTTAAATTTGCTGATTTTTTTAGTTTTTGCAGGTTGATACTTAACAATGGGTAGTGCGTCATCAATGTTGACTCAGTACGATATTGAAGAAGTTCAAGAACACTGTAACCATCTATGTAAGTGTCTTGGATTCACTTTTTTCTTGGTCTTTTTCGAATTTTTTAAGAATTGAGGGTGTTAATTTCTTTCTGGATGTCTGATGATTTAGTTACTCAGCAAGAAATAGTGTCTCTGTACAAGAGATTTTGCCAACTAGATAGGAATGCAAAGGGGTTCATATCAGCAGATGAGTTCTTATCAGTGCCAGAGTTTGCAATGAATCCACTTTCTCAGGTAGATTTTTGGGATAATTCAATTGAGTTTTTGTTGGTTTTGATGCTTTCTTTTTTGTGTAGAACTATGCATATCTGGCTTTTTTTCTCATGGGGTCTTTACAGAGGTTGCTTAAGATGGTAGATGGGTTAAATTTCAAGGACTTTGTTGCATTTTTGTCTGCTTTCAGTGCTAAAGCAACTGTGCCACAGAAAATTGAGAGTATGTCTCTCACACCTCAGCTAAGCTTATTTTTTAATGAGTGAAGGATACATGCACTGTTATTCGTTTGCTAATCAGTGTTGGTTATTCTAGCAATCTACGATATATTTGCGATTGTTCAGGCAGAAATATATATCATGTTGGTAAAACATGGAGCTTGCTCAATTTGAATTTAGTGATTTTGTTAAGATGTTAAGTTTTCGTCTAATGTTAAGATAATTAAGATTTGATGGCAGTGCTGCTGGAGTCGTTTGATTGGGGAATGCGTCAAATAGCTTCCACTTGCTCTGCTTAACAAATGGGATTCGTAACTGACATGGAGAGTTAAATTTACCATCAAGTAGGATGATGCAACACTTGAGATTTCTATTGTAAAGTTTTGGAAGGGAATAAACTCGATAACTTGTATGACTGCATTTCAGAAGAGTGACTACCAAAAAATGTGAACATTTGTTGACTGCAACCAAGATTAACACCATTACTTTCTTTTCTTTAATTATTTGCAATATCAATCCATCACTGTCCCCTAAAACTTTGCACAAACCAGATGGATATTGCTATAGTTTTATTATGATTATCTCCTATAGTTGTGATCTTACCTATACCAATCCATCACTGTCCCCTATAATTCTTTTCTGTTAACAGCGAGCATTTTTGTATAGCTATTCTCCCCCTTGATGTTGTTTTGTCACCTATTTTGCCCCACTCTTCTCCTCATTTTTAATTTCGCAATCTTGATTTTTGTGCTTGATTCGTCTGCTGTTATAGCCTAAATGCAAGAAATCAAATTCCCTAGAGAAGAAGTGGTGGATGCCTTTCCTCTGGTTTATATTCCAACTTATAAATTCTTGTTCCTATACTTATTTTACTACTTAGTATCAGTCTCTTTTAAGTATTTTAGCTGTATCTTGACTTTATTTTGTGCCTGTCCAGTTATCTTCAAAGTATACGACTCTGATTCCAATGGAAAGGTGACTTTCAACGACCTTATAGAAGTTCTTCATGATTTGACTGGCTCATTTATGTCAGATAAGCAACGAGAGGTATTAAAATGCTGAACAGAATATCATTTCTCTTATTTACAGTTCTGTAATTTTTGTTTTTTTTGTTTTTTTTCTGCTATGCCTATTTTTGTTATAGAAGTGATCAAAATTGTGGGAGACTAGAAATGATCAGATACTTATTGGGTATTGGCTGTGTCAATTTTTTGTACTAAATTCAGATGTGGCAAGGTGGCTGAGGAATTTGATTCTGGGTTTTATATTCGAGGATTTTTCTGTCCTTTATACATTGCTTCAAAGAAGTTCTCTTACACACACCAAAGTCCAGTTATCCCCCCTAGCAGGCCTTTTTCTGTTGCCTCTTTGCTTTCGGTCTGAGTCTTTGTGGGTGAGTTAATGGGAGATGGCGAATAAAAAGATGCAAAAAAATAATAAAACTAAACTTCGAGATCAAAATTTCTGAACAGTTTCTTTGATTGTGAAGTTACTTCTGGTTGCTATGAAAAATGAGCTCTGCCTCGCAACTGGGAAGCTGTTAGTAATGCTCTGATTTCAATATCCTTTCTGAAGTTATACCTCTTGTTGTTTTCTGTGATGGATTAATTTGGTATTGCATCTCTATGTGTTAGACTGCATTAGACTTATTTGTAATCTGTTTTCCTCGTCTTCTGCAGGAAGTTCTAAGTCACCTGTTACATGAAGCTGGTTACACAAAGGAATCTTCTCTGCTGTTGGGTGACTTCATTAAGGTTCATCTATCTTAAAACTGTTTTTCCATAGCTTATGATATTGCGAAGTAAATTATGGAACCGTATTAGATGAGACAGATGAAGGCCACTGTAGGTTACATATGACAGTTGGAATCCTGATAAATGTCTGAAATAGCAACTAGACTTGAATTGAACTGTTGTGATTTGTCCTCTGTCTTTAAGATGCTAAATGTGAAACAGTATTTTAAAGTATTGTATCATGTTGTGTTGTTTGTCCTTAGCGAACATAATTTGGTCCCTTAGAATTGGCATTATTCCTCTACAAATAAAACAAAATGAAGAAACTGAAGGAAGACTGCTAGGCAAAATAAGTTTTAGCCTTTTAGGAACACCATGGCTTTGGTTGATTAACTTTTATGATGAACGAAAAGTATTAATTCATTATGGGCTTGTGTTTTTCTCATTTCTATTTTTGAACGACCATAATCGTGCTTTTTGATGTAGATATTGGAACATCCAGGTCTGAAAATGGAGGTGGAAATCCCAGTTGATTAGCCAAGGCTGCTTTGATCTTCAAGTTAAATTGATGAGCGGAAGAGAAAAATCATCCATTTGTATATGTGCACAATTGTAGTACTGTATTGTTGCTTTCTTTTTTTGTCTATGGAGAGAGAAAAAAAATTCCATAAACAATGTAAACAAGAAACATGTATCTATATAAAGCTAAGCTTAGTATCTGTTGAGTTGTTTAGTCCATCAATCTGTAGTTCTGAATACATACTAGTTTTTCTGGGTTCTGGAAAAGATAATTAAAGGTTAAAAAATCATTTAAGTCGTGGAGAAATACAAGTGATGTAGAGTTGCAACTAAAACACCATATGCCATCTGAGGAAGTAAAATGTTTTCTGTATTTTCTTTCACGCGATGCATTTCGATCCTTGCTACCTACTAAGAAATCCTAAAATACCACCTTGTACTTCCAGTTGTTGTTTTACAAGGCTTTGGCAATCAAAGCTGGAAAGATGAAAAACTCATATCCACTTTCCACAGGTAAATACTTTGAACCCTGAATTTAACCCTTACATAAAGACGAATTTACGTTGTGCTGACATGCAGCCAAAGTTTGCCTCTCTCCTTTCTGAAAGATGGAACTAATTACTGCTATAAACCTCAGACTTCAGAAGAAAACACCCTTCACTAACCGCCTTGATCATGCTAAATATAGAGCCGAAATTTTATAATGGGACAAATCTTGCAGCAGCATCATTCAAGTAGTCTCTCTCTCTCTACATAAATATATCACACAGACACACAGACACAGACACAGACACAGACACACAACCCTAGCAAGTAGATGAAATTTTCATTAAAAGTTGGCCTCTGCAACTCTCTGTGGTAAGCAACTATCATGTCTTTATACTGCCATGCTTACCTAACCAAAAATTTGTATCTTCCCTTCCATGTTAACAGATAAATTGCTTGCTTCACAGTAAAGAAAAAGAACTGAGAGGCTGTCCCTAGTGCAATTTCTTTACATCCTCTTACATTTAGACATAAGCAGAATACATGCAGTAACCCTGAAGAGGAAGCAATTACAAGAACTAAAACAATGTCTCGTGATCAATATGTTCTTGAAGCTGGTACATCAAGATGCAAGCAGCAGTTGTCAGAGCTGAGGACCTTAACTTCAAATCATATGGCGGCTGAGAAATCGTCTGTAGATCTGCTTCGACAAGACGTTAATCACTGGAGAAGGAAGGCTGAAATCAAACAACTCGAGGGAAGATTGAGAGTTCTTGAAGAAGAAGCCGAAATGTTAAAGGGAGATCTCTTGGAGAGTGTGGAAGAAAGGACAAAGCTAATGACTGAGATACATGAGCATTTCGACTCTTTACAGCATTACCTATTGCAAAGAGAACTAGATAGAGGAGAATTATACGGTCATGGGGTTCAGATCATTTCACTTAAAAAGGTATGTGCCTTTAACAGTTTATGCATATGTTATTTTTCCTTTGCACCCTAGAACCACCAAGGAAGGAAAAAGCATTAAGAAGGAAGTAATAAAAGAAAGAACTTGAGGCACTGCAAACTTCAGTTTTTCATACTAAATTACAATGATAATGATGGTATCATTCTTGAATCCGGAGAACATATTGGTGCTTTGACAAGAACTTGATTTGGTCATTCTTTAAAAGAACTGAACTAAAATGAAAGAGAAACCTATCAGAACGAAACGGGCGTTGAGGAGAAGAGGAAAATAGCTACCCTCCTAGAAGAAAATAACCTGTGTAGTGATACAATTAAGAGACAAATGTGATTTTCCACTCCACCTTCATCAAATTACAATAGCTTCAATTCTTTCTAACTATAGTGGAGCATGTTTTTTCTCTTCTCCTAAGTGTTTTTTATTCCTGTATACAGGACAGACGAGCTGGTCTATTGCAGGTTCTATGCCAAGAATCAAATCCATCCATTGTCAACAAGGGTTTAAGAGCTAAAGCATTAGCATAAAATTCAACCCACGCTGCTTAGGAGTTTTAAAGATGGCCAACTGATAAGGGTCCAGAAATTCTATTTCTGTCTGATTTGTCTTGCCGTTTGTGTAATGCATATTAATCATTGGCAGACACTCTACAGTTTTAGTGAGGTAAGGACGTTTAGAGAGTTTATTTATGGAAATGCCAGTTTACAATGAATACCCGTTCAAATAGCTTCTGATTTAGGACATCAGTCAAAAGATGATTTTTTTTTCCACTGAAGAGAACAAAAAATGAAATCATATCTGCATCAGCTAATATCCACAGCTGCTAGCTGCAACTTTCAGAGCTTTCTCGACAGCATGCACGTTTTCCTTTCCTTTCAAAGATTCACTAACCGCAGTAGATTGTTTTTTACCTGGACATAAACTAAAGAAATTGAAAATAGATCTCACTAGACAATGCCACGGAGATAGACATCAAGGTCTAAGGTGCATGAGTATCATATATCAATTTCAAAACGCAGATATCATTGCATGAATCGGGGTCTTCTCAATAAATATAATAGTTTGAGCTCTTTAACATTATTATCAGTTGACAGTCTTTCGTAGCACTACAAAATTGAACTTGAAGAATTGGAGTTAGAAATTCTTCCATTCAAACAGACAAATCCATTTTTTAACATCAAGATGCAACATGAAATTGTTTGTCACTATGAACTATCTAGAGTAATATGAAATGCTAAACATACAGAAGCGTATGAATTACATTTCCCCACGGTAACCCCCAGAACCAAAATAATCCCTCCTTGAACTGGCAATTTGCATGCTCTTTTGATGCTCCAACTTGGGGCAATCACGAATACGATGACCAAGCCCACCACAGTAGGCACACCCTTTCACTCCACTTGCATCAGCTATTGCCTCCGCATCTTCCATTGGATCATTAAGCTCAGCTAGAACGGGAGGTATCCTCTGCTTTGCCTCTTGCAACAGGTGCTTCAAATCAAGCAGAGTTGTTTCGCTCTGGTTCTTGTTAATAAATGTCGTGGCAATCCCTGTTTTCCCACATCGCCCTGTTCTTCCAATCCTATGCACATAATTTTCTATTTCTCCTGGCATATCATAGTTGATGACATGTTGGATGTCCGGGAAATCAAGACCTTTGGAGGCCACGTCAGTAGCCACTAAAACATCCTTCTTGCCAGCCTTGAAGGATGCAATGGCATATTCTCTCTCTTCTTGATCTTTCCCTCCATGTATTGCAACAGCTTCAACTCCCTTTAACAGAAGATACTCGTGAATGTCATCCACATCCGCTTTGTTCTCACAAAATACTAAAACTGGGGGTGGGGTCTTCTGCAAGCATTCAAGAAGGTAAACAATCTTTGCTTCCTGCTTCACATACTCAACTTCTTGAATCACATCTAGATTTGCCGCTCCAGCCCTTCCCACATTAACTGTAACAGGCTTTACCAGTGCGCTTCTGGCAAAATTCTGAATCTTTGTGGGCATGGTGGCAGAAAATAAAAGAGTCTGCCTTTGGGCTTTGAAGTGATCAAACACTTCTCTAATGTCATCTTCAAAGCCCAGATCCACCAAACGATCTGCCTCATCCAAAGTCAGATACCTGCAGAAAAGCCCGTTTTGTGAATATTTGCAAAAATGCATATCTTAATCCAGATAAGAAAAATAAGAAAATATACTATTAGAAGAAAATATATGCATAAATGGCAATTATTTTGAGTAAAAGAAGAAAGGTATTTAAACATCAGTTCCGTCCTAAAAATAAACTGATAACAAATTCACTTTCCACCATTATTCAACTTGACTCGACTGTCAGGTAACATCCTGAATCATCTGAAAGATGCATCATTCAATTTTTCTTCAGAAAAGCATTTAAACATGTACTACGTACATGACATGCATGATAGAGGTTTTGGCACCGAAATTCAGTAATGCTACTCTCATACCGTCTATTTGTTCAACTACAAGACCTTTATGATAAGCCTTTCATAAGTACAATACACAGTTTTGCACAACATAAATTTGCTACCCAATTAATTGGAAAAGCAGCAAGTAAAATGAAGATCTTGAACTTGTTCCTTGCAAAAAGAAGTCCCTCCAACTATATCCACCGGTTCAAATTAGACAGCCTTACTTCTTGTGACTCAGACTGAACAAAGAACAAAGGCAACAAACTTATCTCATATTCAAGTAAATCAGAAGACCAAGTAGTTTTGCAAGCACAGACAGTAAAGAAGACAAAGTAAATGAAATAAATAATGAGTTCTGCTCATGACATCATATTCACTCATCCATTCAAGTGGTTGCAGGAGCAAGCTGGGAAGTACTAAAATGATGGAGACACAAGGTTGAACAGGATACCCTGCAACAGAAATATCACTTACAGCAACAGAACAATACTGTGGGCAGTGGGAGCGATAGATTTAGAAAAAATACAAACGAATCCTTTAGTTTTGAAGTGTTAAAGCCAAGCGGAGGAAATAAAGTTGCATAAAATGGAGTGATCAACAAATAATTTATATTGACAAAATTTGACTTGAAATGCAAAACCAGTCCAAGCAAACTAAATGGCAATGTATTTAAAAAAGAAACGAACAGAAAATAGAGTACAGTTATCATTACCGGCAGTTGTCAAGGGTCATTTTCTTCTTTGCTAGCATATCCTTGAGCCTTCCAGGAGTAGCAACCACAATGTGAACTCCTTTTTTAACTACGTCAAGTTGTGACTTCATATCGACTCCTCCAATGCAAAGCAAAGGTCGCAATTCTGGACAACCGGCCTCTTTCATTGGTTCAAGAAATTGTTCCACAACTTCGAATGTTTGCCTAGCAAGCTCCCTAGAAGGGCAAACAATCAATCCAAATGGTCCTTCCCCAGGAGCAATTGGCATCATTATCTCCTCTTGCAATGCAATCATAATGAGTGGCAACACGAAGACTAAGGTCTTTCCAGATCCCGTGAAAGCGATCCCAATCATATCTCTTCCTGACAAAATAACCGGCATGCCCTGCACTTGGATGGGTGTTGGCTGCACAATCCCTTTAGCTTTTAACTTCTTCAAAATGGGTTCAGGAAACCTCATGTCCTTAAAATTCTTGATTGGTGGGGGAATATCTTCTCCATCCACAATAATGTGCCACTGCTTCCTGATGGCATCACAAGCCTTCTTTGACATTCCTCGAATCGGCAGTGGTGGCTTCCATCCTGTCACCAAAGGTTCCTTATAAGTGATGCCCTTGGCCAGCTCCCGAACCGACATCAAAGTTTTCCTATCAGATAGGTGTTCCATCATCTCCTTTTCCTGCATTATTATTTGCTCGGTTTGGGTAATTTCGGGCTGCTCTTTCTTGAGCTGAGAAGCTTTAACTAATAAACTAGGCTTAGCCTCAACAAGTTTCTGTTTTTCAATCTCCTCATCAAGTGCAGAAGACTTCCCCTTGCGCTGGAGAATCTTCTGCTCTTCAAGTGCACGGCGCTTGGCCACCGGAACATACTCAACATAATCATCTTCTTCTTCCATCATGTCCTGAAAATTTGAACCCTAAAACAGTTCAGAAGACTGCGCAAAATTGGACATCACAAACAAC
The DNA here is from genome assembly GCA_019321725.1 of Paulownia fortunei. Lineage (NCBI taxonomy): Eukaryota > Viridiplantae > Streptophyta > Magnoliopsida > Lamiales > Paulowniaceae > Paulownia > Paulownia fortunei. Next base: position 20,504,216 of record CM033112.1, on the reverse strand, counting down.
AAATATGCATATATTACCAAAATGTCAAATTTCAAAACACTGATATTTCAGACAAAGCTGCAAGAAAATAAAGGTGCAATCTTGACAAAAAACAAGCAAAGCCCAGAAATCCCAGTGCCACGCTCTTTTTCGTGAAAAAATTAAGAGATTGAAGACTGTAAAACCTTAAAACCCAGTTACAAGGCATAAATTGGTGACATTACATGATAATTATAGGTATTTCAAGTACAAAATCGGTCCCAGTTCCTGAAAAACTAAAAATCTGAGCATGAGAACACTCAAATCATCCTTACCCAAAAAAAAAGAACACGCAATCATGAAAAGTCGAAATTTTTTCAAAAACCCAGATTAGAGAAAAGGCCAATCTGTATAATAAACCAAGTAAAAACAAAGGGGGGCAAATATTCCAAAGTACATACCATGTTTAAGGGATCTTCCAGGCAAAGGAAAAGCAACAGTTGCTAGCTGGTTTGCTGGGTAAGAAGATTAAGTTCAGCGGATGCTCACGGTGTAATGGCGGAGCCTGAAGGGGCTTTTCTAACTAATCTTGATTTTTATGCACTTCTTTTTCTCCTTATTTTTTGACTCTTTATTTTTTCTAATAAAAATTTTCAGATTAGGATTTTGCATTAGAACCGGGACTTACAGAACCATTAATGGCCGAGTTTGGACCGGGTTGGTTAAGCCGTTTGTGTCGATTTAATTTTCTTTTCATTTACTTGACTGGACTCACAACTTATAAATTCTTCCAAGTACAATTCAAGGGTTAGCACACATTTCCCAAATAGAGTGCAACTTATCTCCGTCGCTCATATACTTTGTTTTTCTATTTAGATTTTTTATTACAATTTTATATATATCTCAATCATATTTATATTTATATGAGAGATAAATATATAAAATACATTCAGATTATCATAACAATAATTTATATTTGTACGAGAGATAAATATATAAAATATATTCTGACCATTATAACTATTGTTATATAAAATTTCCAAGACGCTTATATCTATTTTCAAAGACATAAATTTATGTGCGTTACAAACTGGATAACAAAACATAGAATGATAAATATATATATACACACACACACATGGTGCATTTTGTGACCAAGATATATGTGATCTTTTAAGATTGCTATAATGTTCTTTATAGGGAAATGCATCATGTTATTTATATTCTAATAATTTTTTAGAATTAATTAATTAATAATAAATTTATTTGGAATTGTGTTTTATTTAAATATTAATGTCTTTTTTTATTTGACATAATTTCTATTACATCATTATATAGTAAGATTTTTTTTGTTAGATAATACATCTTACTTATAAATTTTTTACTCATTATAAATCTCAACAAATATATAATATATTTTTAATTAATATTCTATTAACAAGTAAAATATTATTCGTAGAAACTATGTTAAATTAATATATATATATATAGCCATCAACGTTCCAAATTTACTGTTAAATATTAACTAATTAAATTAAAAAAATTACAGAGTATAAATACAAGTTTATTAATTTTAAAACACAATTTGAATATTAACACAAAGTCATTAAACATTAAAAATATTAGGTAAGAACAATTCGATCATTTAAATTAAACAATTGGAGCATTTTTTAGAGTACAAAATATGAAGTAATACAATTGAAATAATAGGACTGAAGTGATACTAGGTTAGATCAAAAGTTAGTGAGGTAAAGTGGCAAACTAATACCGAGTTATTGTACACATTGGGCTTAGATTGCATTTCTGGAGTTACTGTACATGTTCAGCTGTTGCAGGGAGTCAAGTTACCTTGGCAAATCAGTGCACTGCTCAAATTCACTTTCAGGATACCTTCTGCGACGGCAAAAAATGTGCTCAGATGTGAAACAACTTAAAAGGACAGAGAGCAGATGGACAAAGTGAACTAATTGATACATGTTTGTGTAGGTATCCTTGTTAACTGTGTTGTCCTAGAAAGAGGTTTGAGTTACTTCTCAATGTCGTGATGAAGAATGCCACTTGACTTGAATGAAGTGAAGTTGTATGATATGATGTCTTTTTCATGCTTTGTATGATACCTATGGATTAGATGGAGAAGGATACAATATAATACACACTGCATCAAGAAGACTCGAAATGATTGAAAAGATCACTTGTTAGAAACAGGGCGTCTTTTTCAGGCCATTGGCCTCTCATGTAATTGCACTATGTACCATGGTTATGAGAATTTTGTAATTTTTCGAGCACCCATATGGATTTATACAATCAAGAACTTAGGGAAGTTCTTATATGCCATTGGTAAGAACACCAAACGATGAAAATCATACCATGTCCAATACCTCATGTTTTGAGGCTTGCTTGGATCTTCTGCAAGGCCTCAACTCTGAAGAAATATCATTGCAGATGGGGTAAAGAGGGGGCACACTTAGTCTTCCATGTAATAAGCTGATTAACAAGATTAAATAATATTGCGAGTACTAGTGAAGTAGGGGTAGAATGACCATGGAAATGGTACACAAAATTGAAGAAAATGGTCTTATGAAGTTGGCATGCAACAGGTCAACCCAGTGGAGACGCATCTTATTATACACTCATCAGGCCTTTCAACCAAAAAAACACTTCTTACTTGATTGATGAAAATTACACCGAGGTGCAAAGTATGGATTACAAGAAATCTTCTGGTCAAACAACAACGTAATTTGAGAGCAACAATTGGTGGACATAGATTGAAGGTTAATAACTAATAGAAGATTCCAACAGTTACATTAATCCTGTCAATGGGACTACGTTTCTCAATTTTCATGGCTGCTAAAACAAAAAATAATATCCTCTAGGATATGAGTAAGATCCATAAGATGTTGAATTTGCATGCTCCTAATTCAAACAAAAGGAAACCGTGTAGTTTCTCACTTCTTCTTCTTTGATGGTGGTTTGTCTTCCTCTTCATCACTGTCGCCATCATCATCTTCACCATCCTCATGCTCATCATCTTCATCATCGTCATCATCACTACCTCCAACAACATTAGTCTCAGCCTCATTATCAGAATCCCATCATTATCGTCATCACTCCCTTCTCCAGAATAATCATCCTCCTCATCATTGTCGTTAGATTCATCATTATCCGCATCTTCATCATCTTCGTCATCATCACTACTTTCACCAGCATCTTTGGTTTCCTCAGACTCTGAAGCTTGCTTAAGATCACTAAATGGAGATCTGTAAATTGTGCAGACACTCAATGAACAAAGGAAAGAAACTGAAAAGGCAATAGAAAACAGCGAACTTGACATACCTCTTGTCCGTCACTAAAGGAGATGGGAACACGTTGATATCACTGAGCAGCGCACCACTCTGAAAAAGAGTCTGAGTAAATTATGTCATTCAGCTATTCTAGACCAAGAGGGGTGCATAACTAATGATTGAACTCAGCGAAATGCCAATTGGTAAAAGTCGGAATCTGAACACCCAATTCACTACTCACTTGATGAAAAATAAATGTAAGAATCCAACAATTATAGCTTATCTTTTACATGCCTGGACTGTAAGTGATTTCTGAAGCAAGATGAATAACTCTTCCGCCAAGGGATTCCTTCTTATTATTTCTTCAATACACTATAATTCAAAAGACTATAACAAGATCATCATAATAAGAAGCACAAAGCCTTCCAAGAAAGCAAAATATCCATGGAAAACATGCCTCAACACCGAGAATTTGAAAATAAGTATCAGATTACTTTCTACGCCTCTATATCAATTTAGAACACTGTTCAGTAAAGACACATGTTCATAACTTCTACAGCTCATTCCTTATTTCTGCTACAATCACGAGTTGGACACTTCTATACCATCTCCGAAAAAATGAAAAATTTTAATCTTAGACACTTACAGCACAATTAACTAAAATTTGAATAAAAAAAATATTCAAATATATTTTAAATGGATACTGAAAAAACAACTATAGGAACATACTAAAAGTTTGAGTCAATCATTCATTATTGCTAACAAAATAGATATATGTAAAGCATAAATGACTTGTATAAAGCCTAGATGTTACATAGATGCATAAATGCACACTCGTGCAGGTACCAATGCATTTGGTCAAACATATAGACGTGTATATGAATCGATTTCAGTGAGTTGCCAAGCATTCACGTGGCATGTCATATCCACGTGTCAATTTCAGATTTTATGCTTCTCGGATCTTCGCCATCATAAATAAGATTGGTATTCAGAAAAATCATAAAAGACTTTTGGCAAACTATATACAAGAAATGGACTCAACTCAACGTACCTCCTCCAGATTAACTTCCGTAACCTTGACAAAATAGAACAGCACCAACACATTCAGTAACAATCTATACCATAACAAAATAGTGGATCTTTGGGAATATTACAGAAAGGCCCAAATTCAGAATCAAAATCATAACTATATTAAATTCCTCAGCATCATGTACCTTCAATGAAATTAAAAACTTTGTTTTTACTCAGAAAAATTTGAATTTTCTTACATCATGTTTTTCAACTCAACACTTTACAATAATTATGCTATTCTAAAGCTTAGAAAAAATTGAGCAAAAGGATATTGACAATACTATAGTAACTGAATAAATGTAACAAGTATTAAAATGTGGTATAAATTAGTACTGACACTTCCAAATTTGAATTATTGGAAAAAATTAAAGCTAAATATTGAAATAAAATATTAGCTTGATTAGTTGGTAGGACTTAAGAGGCTGTTTCAAGAAGCCAAACAATTTTCTTTAAAAACAAGCATGAACCCAAGAACTACAGACACCAAATGAAACACAAGGTCACAGAATCTTGTTGGAAAAGATTGTCAAAATAAAAGGCACGAACGCAGCGGAATAAGAAAATTCTTTTCCCACCTTCTGGATTAAAAATGGGAGCAAACCAAGAATTACAATGAATAGTAAAAATTTGATACAAAAATTTTTACGTGAAAAAACTATAGAACCGTAGTTCAAATAAAACTTCCACTATGTATATAGTAGGCTTGCAAGATTCTCCCTAAATTAGGGGATACACAAATAATTCTCAAAATAATATCTTTTGAAATACACAAATAATCCTCAAGAGAGTATCTCTTGAATCACAAATATCTCAAGTTTCTCAATTTGGAATACCAAAAAAAAATAAGAAGATTATTTTAAGAGAGAATAAAAAATTTCTAAAATTTTTCTCCATATTTCTTCTCTCAAAACACTCTATTTTTCTCTCACTTTCTACTCTCTAACTCTCTTATTTTTCTTATTGCTTGTATGTTTGTTTTTCTCCCGAACATGCCTATTTATAGGCTGAGGAATAGAGGTGGGCTTAACTTTGACAAAATTGCCACCCCACATGGGGTGGAGTTTTGTCTAACAATTTGGTATCAAGGTTAGGTAGCTCCATATGAGATTAAGGGGGAGAATTGTTAGACAAAAGTCCACCCCATCTGGGGTGGCAATTTTGACAAGGTTAGGTGGCTTAACCAACATGTTAACTAATCGATTCCAATAAATTGGATCGAAATTTGCTATTTTTTGTTAGCGTAAAAAGGACTTAAGAATCAATTTTCTTTTTATAAGGGCTAAAATCACTTATTTTGGCTCTTTTATCCCTTATTGTCAGGTGGATCTATGAGATCGAGTATGGAATTCTATTTACTCACTTTAAATTGAGTATCCGTTTTCCTTCCTTCCTTGCTAAAATTGGAAATCCTATATTTTATATACGCATACGATTGAGTCCTTGGGTTTCCAAAATAGTGTAAAAAGAAGTGCTTTGAATCATTGCTATTTGACTCGGACCTATTCTAAAAAAGTCGAGGTATTTCGAATTGTTTGTTAAGACAAACAAAGTTTGGGAAAATCTCTTAAATTATTTCAATATTAAACCTTGGACATCTAAGTGTTCTCAATCGAATCTCTTTAGAAAGAATATCTTTTACTCTTCAACCTTTTAATAGACATGCTTGGGAGAGAAACAAGTACAAAAAAAATAGAGTAGAGTAGGTTGAGAGAAGAAATAGGGAGAAAATTTTTAAAAAAAATTATTTTTTCTTAAAATAGTCTCCATATTTTCCTTTGGTATTCCTATTTATGTATCCTTGTAAGCTTATTATATACAAAGAGGAGTTTTGTCAAGACTACAATCTCATGATTTTTTTTTTACGTAAAAATCTAAGTTTTACTCTCTGGCGGTATTTTTTTTAAATTCTTGGTTTGGTCCCTTTATTAATCCATATGGAAAAAAAAAAGTTGTTTTGCTGCGCTCATACCATTTATCATTTATTTTGATAGTCTTTTCCAACAAATCCAAGTCCCATTAGTGCAAAATAAGAAGAGCACTATATAAACACAAAACTGAAGAGAACAGCTCATAACAAAGAACACTCTACAACACGTTGAAGCAATAAAAAAAAGCTTAACAGAACCATAGGAAAAAAATAAAAAAAAGCAAGAAAAACAGTTACAGAAACACGAGAGAGTAAAAGGGTCACAAAATATACCAGCAAAAGAAGCAAAAGAAGAGATCTTTGAGCAGCCAAAAATGTGTCAAGAACAGAACAGCACATCATCCTTTGAAGAAGAGCACTAGCATAGCACAGTTTTTCCACCTCCATTTCTTGTGCCTCAGCTTTTTTTACCGTCTAAAAGGGCTGAAAATAAATAAAAAGAAAGCAAGTGAAAGAGAGAAGTCAAAGGGTCTCTGTTGTATTGTGATTCTGTGACGAGGGGGTTCTTTGAATGTGTAAAGCGTTTGGCAAAAGGAAGCAACAGAATTTTGTAGGGTTGTGGTATTTTAGGCCTTCATTTGGGGCTATTTTGTCCAAATATGATTTTTTGGGGGTAAAAACTTAAAAAGTTAAAAAGATCTTGCCTGGTTAATTTCTGTAAATTGAAGAAATCTAGTTTGCATATTACAGATGTGGATAAATATTTTTTTAAGAGTATATGGAAAAAATTATATCATCATATACAATAAAATCTCCTCACATTCCATCATAATAAACATATGTTTTTAATCTTGTTCCACCTTTTTTATTTAAATGTATTTTTATTATATCAACGGATGACTTTAATTTTATTTTCCTCAAAGGACATAAAATTTACTTTTTTGTTATTGTTTGCATTAGAGATCTTTAAATAAAGTAATTCTAATGCAGGAGTGTCCCAATACTTTCCCCAATCTTGTAATTACTACGATACTATGCTCATTAATTTAAGAAAATATTTTCATACTTTTTGCTCACATTTTCCTAGTCAATCTTAATCAAATCTTGGTCAATCAATTGATACTAATACCAAAAGCATACGATTCTATATGCCACCACATTTTAGCATTACTTATCATTAATTGCCAATTGGTAATATATTTCTCACTTTTTTTTTCACTTTTTGGTAAGTATAGTGCTTCAATTGATATATACATATAGAGAGAGAGAATAAAATGAATTGTTTTAACACTTTGCACCCTCCAACTATGTCTCATATAATACTTTATACCCTCACTTCTTAAAATGGACACTTTACCCTCTCTCAATTCTTAAAATAAACATAGATTTCATAGTCGAACCTCACTTTGATTTGTAAGAGTACCAAGCAAATTTCAGGCATTAGATTGTTCAAATTGGGACAGATATTGAGTTAGTTAAAGTATTTAGTGTCCATGACCACAAAATAGCCATGAGGAATTGTCAGTGCTAAGTCATTAGCCTGGCTTGGCTGAGTACATCACTTCTAGTGGCAGTCTGGCAGTCAATTTCATTGAAGGATTTACTGCTCCAAAAAATAAAAATAAAAAAAGTATTACAAAGTCATTTAATTACTAAAGTTATGTATCCTCGAGGACAATGATTGTGTTATTAATTAGGGATGACAACAAAATCAAATGGATACCTCAAGAACAAGGGTTGAATTCTTTTATTCAGAACTCAAAAACCTTGGGGAAAACCTTGGGGTCGTTAGAACTATAATAAACAAGTCTTGAAGCCCTTCTCTAATTCCTTGGCATCAAGGTTCTTTCCAATGAATACAAGCTTATTTATTCTTGGTTCATCTGAGCCCCACAACCTATCCGGCGAACCTTGGAATATGTCGTGCACTCCCTGTAAGGTGACATACATCAGTTAAATTTGTAACCAATGAACTGCAACAAAGTGAAATCTTTAAGGATAAACATACTAAATCCCATAATCAGCAGCAGCCAGCAGGTCTAGATGACCGAGAAAATAGCATAAGTAAAAAGTGAGCAACCAAAGGATCATCCTAATGCCAAAAATGATTAGGCCCATGCCCCTATTCGAACATATGGATAGAGGTTCACGAAGAGTTCTGTTCAGCGTTCAAAAACCCAATCATTTGAATGATTGAAGAAGCATATGCATGTGATTTGGAGCTCTTCAAGATAGTGATGGTACATAAACTAATATGGAACACGAAGAGAAATATGTCTGAAAACAATTCTCTCGCAAATAAGTGGAGAGAAACAAATGAAAGGAAAAAGAAAAAAGAAAAATTGAATATTATTGCTCTGAAAATAGTTATGTTACAATTCCTTTTACCTACTCCAAAGCACCTTTTCCTTTTCAAAAACCGCACATATATTTGATAGGAGATTCGAAATGTTTTCCCTTCTCCTACTAAGAATAAGAAAACAGCACAGTGGTGGCAAAATTACAGGTCATTGTTTGGTTCTTCTATTAAACCAATTTGACTGTCTAAAAAACACCAAACTAAAATAGTTAGTTCCAGACTCTAGTAGGATATAATTTCAATGATGCATTAGCACTCAGAGACAAGAAAACGGTGGAACTATATATAAGGTAAATGTGAAGCTTTGCAGAATCCACTCACCTGAAAAACAAATCTCTCATTCATGCCATCAACAGATAGAAGACCTTTCATTCGATATATGTCCTCACTTCTTTCTAACAAAAGGGTACCTAGCCATATGTTGGCCTGAAATGTGAAACATCAAATCCTCATCTCATTACATCAGTACTCCATCAAATAAAACAGAAGAAAAGGTCAAAAGACTATCTCGTTTTGAAATGTGCAAAATACCCAAAGCTAAGAAGACTATGCAACTAACCTTTTCAAGATCCAAAGTCCCTTCACAAACTATGCTGACTGAAGAAACACCAGGGTCATGAGTATGATCATGGGAATGGTGATCGTGATGTTCTGCATCAGAGTTCAAGGAATTAGCATATCATATAGTCGACTAGAAGTTGAAAATGCAGTGAGACATTTGCATGTATTAGTAGGATGTAGATCTAGCTTGAAACTACTTAGTCCCTAATTGCAGGAAAGGGAAAACACGAAGAAGGCATAAATGTAGAATATCTGCCACTCAGCTCTGTGGTAATGAAAGGAAATCTTTACAAACAATAAGCCATATGGACATAGTAAGGTCAGTCAAATTCCCAACAGGGCAGGATAAGCACCTTGCATCTATTATCACTAGGAAAAAGAACAGGATGAGTTCTCAAAATCTACTTTTTTTTCTTCCTGCTCTCCCTCCATTATGGTAGTTCTTTGGCTATCTCCAATCAAACAGAACTTGGTTATTTATCAGCTTTCTTTCTCACTATACCATTATATTTCCATCTCAACAAAACAAAGGGGAACTCAAATATATTGTCATTTCTCTGATTTTGTTATTTCTACTTTTATTCCTCATGTTGCCTGTTCCATAAAGGCCAAAAAAAGCATCCAAAAAACAATGAGGAGAGGAGAGGGGGGCCGGAAGGGAGATCAAAGAGGGGGGAGAGAGGGGGTAAATAGGAGGCAGGGAGCATGAATGCGAGAGGAAGAGAAGAGGGAGAACAGAGAGTCAAAGCCAGACAAGACAGACACAAACAGAGAGACAGCCACCACATCAGTCAAGACTGAAAGTTGACTTATCTTGCGAAGGTCACGTTTGATTGTAGAGACGGTACCAAATAAATCACAAACGTTCAGCCAACTACAGGTAAGTTACCACAATGATCTTCAGCTACAGTGTCAATTAAAGTCAGGAATGCAATTCATCCTTGGATAGAGATAAACTCAACTGCATAACTTGTTTTATGCAATAGTACCAGGAAAAAGGTCAAAAACTGGAGTTGCCATGAAACACACATATCTGATAACAAAATTTTCATAAAAAAACGGTTTAGATTACTAGAATGATCATCATAAACAGAAATGCCAGTAATTGAAGTCAATTGTCAAAATTGTGAAGATCAAAAAACTGGAGTTACCATGTTTATGGTCATGCTCGTGATCATGATGGTCATGGTCATGGTGGTGATCGTGGTCATGGCTGTGACCATCATGAACTTCCTTGTGGTCAGCTTCAACAGCACTATCAATTCTGCACGTATTCAATTAACATGAGAAAAAGTACACATAGAATCATAATATCTAAAACTAGTTAATAAATCCATGGGAAAAAAGAAATAGATTGCATAGTGTTATCTAAAGCCAAAGGCACCATGAGATTCTTCATATCATAACATTACAACTCAAACAAAGCAGTGTACTTCTACGCTCTACATGAATAGTAAGCAAGAAACAAAGTCGAAAAGGATTTAAACGAGCAAACAAATCGCTTTAAATGGGAACACTTGAGCATATAATCATAAGACTAGAGTAAGACAGAACGAAATGAGATGGCATAGTAAATGCAGCACCTGAAGAAGATAATCAGTGTTAAGTATCCAGACAAGCACATTATAAAAGGGAAAAAAAGATATAGCAAGATACATTAAAGCAACTAACAAGAATATTGTTATGAGTTCAGAAGAGATTTAAAGTAGAGCAACTAAACTACTGAAATTTACATATGCCTTCCCATGCACGCAAAGCAGCATTATGATTGGTCAAGTGAATAAGCACAGAGTATTTTTTTATACGATTTGAAAAAATATAAACCCAAGGTAGATTCAGAATATTTCTCCATGTGAAACAGAGATATATGCAACTGCAAAAAATTAATCTACAAAATCATCAAAAGCTGCTTCAATTTTTCTCAAGTATTTTTCTACACAAAAAGTTGATTTACTATTGTTTTTGTTAAAGTCAAGCTGTCTTCAAGGGTTGACAGGGGGGACAGGGGACCAAGATTCAAGAATGATTCTTGGGACATCCAAATAACATAATCAAGAGATTTATTAAGAACAGTTCTCATAGTAAGCAAGCAAATTAAGATCTGGGACTGGAAGCACTACCCCAACGCAGCAAAGAACAAAAAGGAGATGTATTGAGGGAAGAATCAGCACGAATAATCGATTATAAAGAGGCAGTAATGGCTAAGGAGAAAAAAACCCGCTCAAAATCAAGATAGAAATGGGAGTAGACCTTTCCAAGTCAAAGCCTCCAATACCAAGAACATAATCCAAATCAACTTTTCCATACTGTGTTTGCTTTAGTTGAGCCATACGATTTATGCTCTGCATTACAGGTAAAATCTCGTTAGAAAGGATCCAAAAAGCGGGAAGATGAAGTAGTCAAATGGCAAATTTGAAGAAACCTACCCTTATCCTATCAACCAGAGAAGCAACCTCAGGTTCACGAACAAGATCAGTCTGTGATCAAAGTGTCATGTAATTAGTCTTCTGAGCGAAATGTCACAGCATAAGCAAAATGTTATGCAAACTTCTGAAGCAACAGATCCATAAACTGTCATGCAGTATGAGACAGGCTAAAAAGCCACAGATTAAGCAGAAATTTCCCCACTTAACACTCTTTACTGGCGACAGCATTGCATGATTCTAAAGGTGAGAATCAGAAAAGATAGGCATGCAAACAGACTCAAATCTCACATTAAAAAACAAACTTAAACTTGAGAGTAATTTACGAAAACATTTTACAACCCTAAAAATCAACTCTTACCTTATTTACTATAATGCGATCAGCATAAGCAATTTGCTCTACTGCCTCATTGACTACACCTTTAGGCTTAACTTCATCAAGGTGAAAACCAGCATGCTTAGCATCAACAAGTGTAACCACTCCATCAAGTTTAACATCATTGAAAATCTGATCCTCAGCATAAAATGTCTGAATAATTGGGGCTGGATTTGCTAATCCTGGAAAGATGAGGAAGAACAAGTGGCAGCAAGAGGATTGATACATGAATTGAGTTATAATACAATCAAAAAGGGGGAGAAAAAGATAAGCATGCCCAATCTTAGAATGCTGAAAATGGTGCATTTGAGACCACATATGTGGAAATTGATCAATTTCGATGATGTAATCAATCAATTTTACCTGTTGTCTCAATAACAATATGATCGAATTTCCCTTTCTTCCGACTGACAAGTTCTGATATCATCCTGACGAGATCACCCCTCACAGTGCAACATAGACACCCATTGTTGAGCATAACAATGTCCTCAGCTCCAGCAGATTTTGCGGCAACTAGAGAGCCATCAATGTCAACTTCACCATACTGACAAAACAATAAGGCAACAAAAACTAAATATAATTGGATTGCCAAAATAATTACATGCTCCCAATGAAAAATGAATCCTTCAAGTTCCATCAAGAGCATAGGATGTGGCAATGCCCTTGAGGGAAAACCTGGCATCTCCATTTCGAACCCCTTTCAAGCCCTCCAAACATAATAAAAGACCAAGAGATTTATAAATCCAGAATTAGTTGAGCAGATAACCTAGAGACCAGTTATTTATAGTGTAAGAACCACTTGACCACTAATATACTAACTACACTCCATACCTCATTTTCAATAACTGCAATGCGTTTCCCATGATCAGCAGTCAAAATGTGGTTTAACAAGGTTGTCTGTCAAACAATTATGCACAAGTATAAGGTTCCATTAGTCAAACGCAAGGCAAACACTATTCAGACAGCCATAACACATAGGAATCTGCAAGCCCTGCCTTTTTAGAATGCAGAAAGTGAATAGAAATCAATATTAACCATTAAGAGAAGAACAAAATTCCAGTTTTGTCTTTATTTTCTGATACTTAACATGGGGAAAAGCTTAAACTCACTATCGACATAATTGTATTCATGGATTCATCAGCAGGGGCCACAAAACTCAGAATAACATCTTCATCGTGATATTTGTTTAATATCTAAGGCAAGTTTTCTCCTTTAATATCAAAATTATGACCATATTACATGCCATTTACTTTCAATAGAAACTCAAATACATTCAATTGTTTAGCAAGATTAAAAATTTAGCACCAAAACACCGTGATTATAACCAGCAAAGTATCATCATCTACAACAAAAAACAGACTCAGGGAAAAAAAGTTAGCTATTGACTGGGCAGATTTCAATTCCATTAAACATGATGGCAGAAAAACAACAAAAAAACTACCGAAACTATCATTATTCTATAATAAAAAGATTAAAAGATGAAAACTTCGACTCTTGCAACATTGATTACAACAACCATTCATGGAACCCTTGTATAATTCATCCATATACAGAATTAACAAAATACAATTATTACAAATTCTCATCAAATTTAATTTACAAAAACAAAGATAGACTTGAAACACTTAAATTAGACAGAATAAACAAAAACCCTCTTATAATTTACAAAAAAGAACACAAAAATAGGTAATTAATATACAAAATCATAACAACATTTCCCCAGCTCAAACATAACAGGACAATTATTAAAATAGTGAAAATACCTTTCCAGAACCCAAGAAACCAGTTATAATGGTAGCTGGGATTCTATTATCAGGAGGGATTTTAGTCAGAACATCAGAATCCTCAGTTTCTGGGGCGGATGTGGTGGCGGCAGATCCAGTGAACCCTCGGGAAAAGCACTTTCTTGGCTGCTTCAATGAATATACAATTCTTGAATTGGCAGAGGTAGTGCTGGTCAAGAATTGGCGCGTTTGAGCTATTATCTTGGGTCTGTTTCTGAAGAAGAAAAGGGTGGTGTGTACAGAGGAAAGTGGAGAATAGTGGCTTTTGGCTAATCCCAGAAAGGTAGTGGCCATGTCCATGGACACTGATGTTATGGATGCCATGTTTGGCTGCAATTAGTGGCGCTGTGGATGTCGGGGGCTTTATAATAGTTGAGGGCTACAGATTTTTAGTGCGTGACTCGGTGTGTGAGAGAGAGAGTGAGGTTTACCGTTTACGGTCTATGCCTCTATGGGATTATGACACAGAAATTAACGTTATTTCCTTTTTTTTTTTTCCAGAGAATCAAATTGGATACGTTCTGATTAATGTCAGATATCAAATGGAGCTACATGCACCCAAATAATTTTATTTAAGTGTATATGATATTATTATTATGGTTATTTTTAAAAAGTGAACATACTTAAATGATTTTTTGTGTTAAATTGTAGCCAAACAATTCTCTAGTTAAAAGGTAAATATTTTGTAATTAATTCAAACAGTTGATAATTGTTAATTTATTCCACGTATTATAAGTTTATTGGTGTATGATGCATTAGACATTTATTTAGGACTAAAAAATAAAGAAAGGGACATATATTTAGGCTATGTATGGTTGTGATTGAGGGGATAATTTTCTTTCCATCAAAACAAGATTGTAACAAATCTATTATTTTCTAAAATAAATAGGGCCTACTATATATCAAGATTAGTACATTATTGTTATTCACTGGAATAATTTTCTTTCCACCGAAACAAGATTGTGAGAAATCAATTTTTCCAAAAATAAAATAGAGACCATTATATATCAAGATTAATAAATTATTCAATGTTTATATTATCATAAATATATATATATATATTACATTCAAAATACAATATATAATGTTTAAAAAATCTTATGTGACACCACTCATAGACAAAAACTTACAAGACATTATCTATAATAAAAATTATCTTCTTTAAAATATTACTAAATATTATTTTTTTTCTCAAATCCATCTCCTCAAAACACCCAAAACACCTACAAATATATTTTTAGTGAATTTGTATGTACCTCAGCTCAGGTCCTCAACATGTACAGAATTTGTCAGCCTATTTCTTAGTGGTAGTTGGACATCATAAAAAGCCCAGCATAGAATCTAGAGAAATCAAGGAGGGAGGGAAGCCAACCTCTACAATTTTTTGTCTTAATTCTATCAAGTTTACAATTTTTCGGATTTTTTATTTTTAATTTTGTATTTTATATTATATTTCATATCACATATTCTTGTTGCATATATAAACTAATATTAATTTTTTATACACTTAATATGCATTTATGATATAAAATATACCATACAATAACAAATTAAAATAAAATATCCACGTAAACCTATTGGGCGGCCACTAACTTCATAATTACAAAATAGATGGGATAAATCCATGTTCCCTTGTTCAAATTATATGTGAAAATAGCGCCCTTCCCCTTTTGTTTTTTAAAATTTATTTAAATTATAAGATTTCGCTAAAAATGGCCCTAATTACCAATTTTGCCCCTATGTCTAGATAAAAATGGGCAAAAACAAAATACCCCAGCCTCCTCCTAACCCATCCCCACAAACCATACTGACACTAGTGGCTAATGATTATTCAATTTGATTAATTATATTAAAAATGGTTGGTGTAAAATTTAATTATAAATCATTAATAAGTTTAAATAACAATGGGTTGTTTATAAAAAAATATTTTTTTCCTTTTATAGTTCACATCTATAGCAGTTTTTAATAAAAAATAACATACTTATTAATAAAGTATTTTGCATCAAGCATGTTATTAATTCATTTATTTAGGTAAACCCATTATTTTTGGCTCTTTTATAGTTTTTTATTTGAGTTGGTGATGAATTTTAGCTTTGAAATTAGAACATTTTAAAGGATGGGCAATGTGATACAATAAAAAGATGCAATGGAGAGTGTAATTTTAATAATAGTTTGAGGAGTTAGTGTGATATTCACCCAAATAAATATTACTATTACCCAATGTTATACACCAATTATCAATCTATTGCTTTTGTTCTTTTTCCATTGTTGGATCATGTACAGAATATTGGGGTGACCCGGCGTAAGAACTTCAATGATCAACTCAGTGGATATTCTTTTAAGAAAGATGAAAAGCAAGTAAATATATATTCATTTTATATATAAAAAGTGTAATTTGTATTTCAAGTATCAATTTGTTGTAATAAATTACTATACGCGTATGCATATTTTATAATTTACTCTTAAAAGATTTTCTATCATTTTCTAACCATAATCGTTTTATCATAATTTTAAGCGTGAACCTGTCCGACCTAAAGGTCGGTAAACTTTCCAATGATAAATACACCTACAAAACGCTTAACAAGTCATGCTACTCCCAAATCTCGTGTACTGAGCTAACATCTGTTTACCAAACTTGCACACTATATATGAGAATGTTCTGTCAATCCACACCTTAAACCTTTCATCTCGACCTGATCTATATCACATTAATTATTATTCATAACCCGAGTTATACATGTCCGATCTGACCTTCATCACATTAATTTCTTATTCATAATTCGAGTTACATAAGTCTGACCTAACTTTTATCACGTTAGTTTCTTATTCATAATCCGAATTACACAAATTCATCCTGAACTATATCATATCACCCAACAAGATTGAAGTGGAAGACCTTGATTGCTTGAGATAATTTATTTTTCATAAAAATGTGTACTGGGTTGTGAATTTTCCAAATAGAAAATACTCTTTCCACTAAATTTAGGACTTTTTCTCCCATTTTAGAGATTTGATTTTATATAAAAGCTTTATCACCTTATTTCCAAAAGTACCCAACACTATTTCAATTGGATTTAGTGATGGAAATGGGTTCATATTTAGTTCCAAACCCACATTCTCTTGAGTTGAAATTGGGTCTTAGATTTGAGTGTTCCCGAGTTCGAATTCATCTCGTCCGTTTGAATCTTCCTAATCTAAAATTATATTATAATACATATAAATATATGAAAAACTATTTATAGATTATATGTATACTCACATATGAAACATAAATATAATAACTTAAAAACTAAAATAAGAATGTAAAATCAGTAGATAGTTTATACTAAATTTTGATTATATGATATCAATATTGTGGTTGCTGCTGTAATTTTCTATTTACTTAATTATTGTTTTTCTTATATTCATGGCTTAACTGAATATTTTGGAATAACCATAAGTAAGCATCAATTAACTTGTTTATTGGATTTATGTGACGTTAAATAGTGTACAAATATATATTAAGTAACATTCAAATATATGAAAATTCAATAATATACAAAAAATATATAAGTATATATATTAAAAAAATGCATAAAATAAGAATACGTTAATATACAAGTGGCGTAAATAAATGATTTATATAAGTTAAGTAAATACTTTAATAAATGATTATAAGATAAATTAAGGTTTACATGTTAGTTAATAAATGAATGAACATGCTTTATGTAATGATATTAGTAATATGTTAATACAATTAATACATATATATGTATAAATTATTTTACAATAATGTAAACATCCATACATATATATAAATATCTATATTATAGATTAAATAATATAATTAAGTATATAAGACAATTCATTTTAGTATAAAGTTTATATAAATATATACGCATGTGTATGTGTATAGTTGCATGTACATGCATGCATAAATATGGTATATACAAACGAGTACATAGTGCATTGGTAGACTTGTGCACATGTAGTTGTATATGTGAACTTTACATATTACATACATATATTTATACTTTATGTGTCTTAAATTACTGCTTTCATTTTATTTTTGAGACATCTAAAATAAGACATTTTATTATTATTTTTTTCAAAACTATAATCTCAATTAAAGTAATAATATGATATCAACAATTTTCAAATACTATTTTTAAGGACAACAAAGTAAAAATATAAAAAATAAATAAAAAATTTCAACTCTCCTCTAAAACCCTTAATTTTCGGACAAATAGACTAAAAGCTATATGCTCAATGTACAGAAAAGATATAGATATAGAAAAAAAAATAAAAAATGAAGGCCAATGTAACCACATAAAGGTACTAAAATTATCTCAAAGAATAATAAGCAAACAAGCTTTTATGAATTATTTTGAAAGATATATCCAAGCTCAAATGTCTTTTTAAAAAAAGGAAAACTAAGACTTATCACATAACTATAATTATTATACTCTTATATTTCATCTAAACACACTTTTAAAATTTATTTTAATTTGTGTAAAATGATTTTATCTTATTTTTTTATTAAAAAAATTTAAATTTCAAGCTTCTCAAAATTGAAGTCATAATCAACAGCCCAAGGCCAAGAGCAAACTTTGTCCAATAAAGTCTGTAGTTTATGTAGGTGAAATCATTAACCCTTGAACCAATCACCTCTCACTATTAAAATTTTTGAGCTGGTCATCGCTAACAATAATTGAGTTAGTCATCTTTTTTACCAACTAAGGTAATAATTAAAATTTTGAAATAATTAACTCTTAAAATTTTCAATGATTTTCTTTTAAACAAGAATACTGATTCACCAACATTAATAATTTAATATAACTTTAATTTTATTTAAATAAATAATTAAACACAATGGTTATGGTAGGTGGCTAGCTTCTTGTCTTTATTCTTTTGCCAATACATTATTAATTCGGAACATATCAAAATCAAGCTAAAATTGAACTAAACCAATTATAATGGATGGCAACTAGCGTGGCTTTGGGGCGGGTTTTCCACACCGATCGTCAAGGTTTTTGAAGATTCAGAACTTGTCCTATTTCAAATTTGTCGGATTCGGATTAAATTCACTTTAAAAAAAAAAATATTTTTTAAAATATTTTATTATATAAATATATATATATATATATTAAAAAAAAAAAGTAAATTCAAATTAGGACGAATTTGAAAATTTAAAACTACACCCGTACTCATTTATAACTTATTAAATCTATCTGAGTTCAATATGTATCCGGTCCAACCCGCACCATTACCGTCCTTACCAATCATAATCAAAAAAATAATTAAGCCTTTTTAGTTGAGTTTGTTTCTCTTATAAAATAAGTACCTTGAATAGTTAATTTTTGTGAAAATATCCACTAATTTGGCCCAGCCTCTAGCACTCCGGATCTCACTTCTGAATATATACCATAATTTGTAAGAATATTTTACAGTATAACTGTAATCACTTTTAATTTATACAGTAAGCCTTTAACAATTAGAGCTATAATCACTTTTTGATTGTTTAAATATAATAATCAATATTTTACAAAAGCTTAAAAATGATTGTTTCTTTTTGGCCAACTGCAATGTGATGATATCTATTGTGTCAAAATCAACTTTTTAGAATCAAATTTATAATAATAAAGAAACAATATCAAAAAGAAATTCAACTTGATAAATGAGTTTATCATCGGAGTCAAAATGCTCTACTTGGTACAGGCACAATAATAGTTGAATTCTTGTACATATATTAAATATATAGATTTAATATCAAGTATTAAATTTGGTATCAAATGGATGAGGTATAAATAAATAGAATCCAGTCGAACACAATATTTTTCAAGTTAATTTAAATTTTTATTAAATTTTAAAAATTATATTTAAATTTAATTTAATTGTTAATAAATAAAAAATGAATAGTATAATATTTTTATATATATTTTTTATTTTATTAATTGAGTCGGATTCAAACTAAATTTTAAATTATATCAAATAAAAAATATATTTAAATTTAATTTATTAAATTAATAAATTGAATTCAAATAAATTTTTAATAATGAATTTATTTTTTATCTCCACAAACGAAGCATTCTGATAATTAATATATAAACTCTATCTTTACATATGGATGTATATATCTGTAAAATTTACAAGACCAACACCAACTTTCTTAAAATTGCTATAATTAATGAGTTATCCATCCATAATGCTTATGTCGTAACCTTTCACTAATACTAAATTAGTGTAACTCCAACTTGACTTATTAAAACCTTAACTATTGAAATCATTGTCATTAAACATAATGATGATTAGTAGCGAGATTAAGCCCACGCAACCCTCCATTTAACAATTGGGCAGTCCTCAGATTAAGACATTGCGTACAAAATCTTCCACTGAGGTGGGCTCCACACTAACCCCCCCAAGCGGATAAAAGCAAGCCGAATTGTACAATTTAAAAAATAATATCTAAATACGGGGAGTGGGGCCCACACACATAAACCCTCTCCTCCTTTCTTATCATCATCAATTTTTCCTCCCGAAGCAGAAATCCCGACATGTCTTTCCAACACGTGGCGGTGATCGGTTGGTTCGGAGTCTGGCTCGGAGGCAGCGGCTCTTCCATTCTTGTACGCTTCTTCTCTATCTTCCTTCTTTTTCTTCAGCAACTCTCCAGTTTCCACACACACTTCCTTTTTATTCTCTCTCTGTGTCTCTCAAATAAGCACACGTTTGTGTAAGTATACACAATTTGAGGACTGGTGATGGTTCTGATGATAGAAAAATTAAGGTCTGTTTCGCCTTTTTTTTTTAGCGCACTTTACTTTTGGAAAGGTCAAGGTTTGTTCTTTTCTTGGTTGTTCTTTTTTATTCATTCTCTCTCTTTCTTTTTTTTGATGATTTCTGACGGAAGAATGTTTATATGAGGAAACTTGATGAAGGGTTGTCTTTTATGTTTTGGGTGATGATGATTTGGTGGAGTAAATTCATGAGTTTACTGGATGGAAATGTTTTAATCATTTGTGGATTTGAGTCTATACAAGTGGATGATCTTATGACTGAAACGCATGATTGTGTCTTAAAGATAGTCTTTTTCTTTGGGTTGGGTGGGGTTTTGTTATGTAGTGATTAGAATTTTTTTTGCTGAACTGAAGTTCCCAGTCATAGACTTTCACTGCTGGATTGTCACTGTTAACTATGATTCCTTATGCAGAGAATGTACTATTTGCTACTGAGCATAAGTTTTCTCTTTGTTAATAGTGTTAAATATTTAGTGTGTGCAGTGGGAAATGAAGCTTGTGTTGCAGCATTTTTGTGGCAAGATAATTTTTTTGACTGTTATGGAGTTGAGGATGATACTTTTCTTTCATAAGTTGCAAACTTATGATCTACCACTTATAATACTTATATTTTATGCTTTATCTTCCTTACCTCCTTTGTACTTATCTGTTCTCTGGTTGAGTGTATTGATGGCATGCCATCATTGGAAGTCCTGGACATCATAACTTCTCTATTTGGTTTCATTTGTGTAGTTGACCAAGAAAATTTAAGTGCTTTCTTGCAAGCAGATGAGGAAAGTTTGAATTCACGCCCATGAAGGCCTACTTGGTAATCCATCTAAAAATTCTAATGATATAATTTGATTCTCTATATGTTGCAGGGTGATGTTGCGTTTGTACCCGACATTGATGACAAATGGACAACTGCACTGCTTGGCTGCAACTTTTTTGATGTAAGTTAATTAGAATATAGCAGTAAATGGGGGGAGCTTGTTCCAGAAAGCGAGACCAACAGGTCAATGAGGATAACCTGAACAGAGGAATTTCTGGAAGATATACTAAAAGTGGGAGCTCAAAATGGCTTGGAACCTCTTTTACTAGAGCATCCATGGACCCTAGTCAGGGGAAACGACGGGCACCGTCGCTAATGGATTTGTGTGTATACAAAATTCGGGAAGTATGTTTCAACCTGATTGCTTTTTTAAATAGTCCTCTGTATCAGAGAAAAAGCCAAAACCCTTTTAAGTGTATTTATGGGCAATTTTCTTGATTGAAGGACATAAACAAATACAGCACCTTCTCCATGTTGCCAAGGGATATAAGTCAGCAGATTTTTGATGATTTGGTCTGTTCCCAATGCTTAAATGATTCTGTACTTGAAGCTTTTCGGGATTGTGCTCTTCAGGTATCATTGGAAGCTTCACCGGATGAGGTTACAGGTCATAAATTGCTTTCGGTTTTTAATGGCCAGATAGTCTCATGAGGTGGCTGTTCTGTTTCTTGCAGGATCTTAATTTTGGAGAGTACCCAGGATTTAATGACAGTTGGATGGACGTTGTCTCTTCACAGGGTTCATCTCTACTTTCCGTGGATCTTTCGGGTTCAGATGTTACTGACTTCGGGTTAATTTATCTCAAAGATTGCAAAAATCTTCAAGCCTTGAATTTTAATTACTGCGACCAGATTTCAGACAAAGGTCTGGGACAGATCAGTGGTAAGAAAGATTTCCTCTAATTCCAAGAATGTGATTTTTTCATTCCTGAAGATCTTGCAATAGCGTTGTAGATTTTGAATCTGTGTGGATTTCTTCTCAGACTGAGTTTTACTCTTTTATATCATATGAATGTATGTACTGGTGGTAGTGTTAAAGGGTTTTCATCCCATTATATTTATTGAAGCGGCTTTCTGATTTTAGTTTAAATAGTTGCTTGGTAGCATCTTGTAAGTTGCAATTCGAGTGTTAAACTATGGTTGACACTCTCTTCCCAGCTTCACATCTTGATCCAATTCCGAGGGTGATGTATATCAAGGGGAAGGGCCTGGTTTTGAATTATAAAATGTTCTAGATGGAAAAAGAAGAATGCAGCTATTGTTTGATGTTTCTTTTTCTTTATTTTCCTTTTTTGTTGCTTTAGCCAACAATCTCTATTAATCATTGTATCTTTGTCAACTTCATCTTAAATTACTGCAATGAATTGGTTGGGTAATGAGAGCTCGGGTTTTGAATTTGGGTCATTGTAGAAAAGATGAATATTTGTCCATTAAACTTCTATTTAAGCATCAAATGTGCAGTTAGGAATGGGCTGTTGTCTTGTGTGGCTGGCTTCTAGCCTGCAGTTGAAGCATTTCAGGCGGGCCACATGTGTGATTCATATTTTGTTTACTTAAAACAAACACCCCATCCCATCCAAAAGAGCGGGAGAGGGCTGTAGGGTGGCTTGGTGGTGGGGAAATGTTACACAGGTGCTTAAAACCTATGAGCTGATGTGCGCCATTGTTTTTTAACCTTGTAGGTTTGTCAAACCTGACTACTATAAGTTTTAAAAGAAACAACTTGATCACTGCACAAGGAATAAGTTCCTTATCTGGCTTAATCAACTTGGTAAAGTTGGACCTGGAGAGATGTCCGCAGATCCATGGAGGACTTGTTCACCTGAAAGGTTTGTATTCGTGACATTTTTCTATTAAGTAATTTGAATTATGCTAATGCACATGGAGTTTGGAGGCATTTGGGACCATTACATTTTCTTCTTCTATATACCGTGTTGCTAGAAAATAATAATCCTTGTAACGTGCAATGATTTTATGGGGAAATAGGACTTAACAAATCTACTTTTACATTTTGGCATTGATGCTCTGTTATGCTGTTCTTTGGGGCAGTGGTTAATAAGTCTTTATATACTTTATAGAGTGTTTGAAGGTTGGAAAGTGGTTACAAATGGACCTCTCAGCTATTCTGCTACTCCCTTTTTTTCCTTAATCAAGAGGGTGGTATGGTTGGATGATATTCTTCTTTTTAGCTGGCCTACTTGTTCTCTGCATGAATGTGGAACATGTGCCTACAAGATGATTTTGCTTTTTATTTTAAACTGCTTTATATATGACTAATTACCAGTTATTGAGACACTTCGCTGCTGTTGATAATTCAGTGAAGTTTCGTGATTCATTGGCTTCAAAGAAATTGAACTACAATTTAGGAAATACAGGTAATATAAAGCCTTTTTTTTCTAAAAAGAAATTTTCTTCAGTGGAAAGAAGTGAATATTCTCGCCTTAATTATGAACTGGAGTATGCAAGGTGATTTATTGACGAGAGTCAAAATTGCAGTATACATATTTGAGGGAATTGCACGAAGAAAGGGAGCAATTTATTTAGGTTTTCATCTTTCTTTTTCTCACTTCTACTTTTTGGATTGGGGAGCGGGTGTTGGGCACTTTCGTCACTGAAAAGCAAAGTGAGTAAAATGGGAGACAGGAAAAAAGCAAGAGACATTGATATGGTGACATTGCTATGAGAAATATCTGTTGTTGCAACTGAGAGTTATATGCTCAACAACCATCTAATGTACCTGTGGCTGAGATCTTACTGACACAAGCTTGATCATGTTGTGATAGTAAGAGACATTGATATGGGGACATTGCTATGAGAAATATCTGTTGTTTCAACCATGAGTTATATGCTCAACAACCATCTAATGTACCTATGGCTGAGATTTTACTGACACAAGCTTGATCATGTTGTGATAGTCGTTGCTTTGGAATCTTATTCCTTTTAAATCCATGATTTTTTCAGAATAGTTGTCGATGTATTGGACTTGGTTTACATTCCCTCTAAATACCGTTCCTTTTTTTTTTTATCTATCTTGTCCTTTGCTTTTCGCAGCACTTGCAAAGCTCGAATCTCTGAATGTCAATTGTTGTAATTGCATTACTGATGCTGATATGAAGGCTCTTTCAGGTAGCTAGCTCATGTTCTCTTTTCTAATTCCTTAACTTTAAGACCTGAGTGACATTCTTAAGTATTTCAGATGCTATTCACCTTCTATATTTCAATTTTCTCATCATTAGCTATTTTGATAAGAGTATGCATATAATTTCACCAATACTTTGTGCTTTATTGGGCTCAAACTCATTTCTCTCTCTGTTGCAGGGCTTACAAGCTTGAAGTCATTACAAATTGCATCCAGTAAGGTTACTGATAGTGGTGTCACCTTTCTAAGAGGTAGCTTCCCCAATCTCTACGAATGATTTTCCATTCACTGCTTTGCGGTTTAAAGTGAAAAAAATTTAGGTCATTTCACCCATGGGAGTTGTTTTACTCTTTTCGAGTCTATTTGTGTGTTTTTGAATGGTTAAAATATAGTGTCAAATGAAGAAAGTCATTTCGCAGGATAGGAAAGAATGCTGCAGTGATAAGCTACTGATACCTTGTGTTTTGAGGTATTTGCAACGAAAATTTTCTAATTTCTCAATATTTGTCTCGTAGATTTGAACAAGCTTGCTCTTTTGAACATGGAAGGTTGCCCTGTCACTGCTGCATGCCTAGAGTCACTTACAGGTTCTTATTATATGCTTGGTTTATGTCTCTGGCTATTTAACCCTAGTTCCTTGGAAGCTGATAGTTGAGAATTTGATGCTCGACATTCTTCATTGCATTCTCATCGAATTTCTCACGATAAC
The DNA here is from genome assembly GCA_019321725.1 of Paulownia fortunei. NCBI lineage: Eukaryota > Viridiplantae > Streptophyta > Magnoliopsida > Lamiales > Paulowniaceae > Paulownia > Paulownia fortunei. The sequence goes on along the minus strand of CM033112.1, from coordinate 20,479,102 downwards.
TCAACATGGTGGGAAAAAATTTAAATGTCTGAGCTTCAAGAGCTTTAATATCCTATTTTCCATTATGATCTCCAGTTTCTCATTCTATATTGATAAAGTTGTGTGTTTATTGCAGCTCTTGGTGCATTATTGTATTTGAATCTCAGCAGATGTAATTTGACAGATGATGGATGTGAAAAATTTTCAAGTGAGATATCTAAAACATTGGTTTCAATCTGAAGTGAAGTAATAGCTACTTTAAGAAAATTATTTATTTGCATTTTTTTATATTTTGTTGGCATGAAGTTGAAGTTAATGTTTTTGTCTGCTCTTTTTCACACAGAGCTGCAATCTCTGAAAGTCTTGAATTTGGGATTCAATGAGCTATCAGGAGCTATTTTGGTGCACCTTAAAGGTAAATGTATCTGCTCATACGGAATTAAATGGTGACCCCCCTCAATCCTGAATTACAATATAATTTGATTTCATTGTGTTCATTTAACATTTATGCCAAGGTCATATGCTTGTTCGTATGAAAGTTGATTTATTGCCTTTAAGATAATTGTCACACTTTCGTGCCACAGGTCTTTCGAATTTGGAGAGCTTAAACCTGGATTCTTGCAGGATTAATGATGAAGGGATGGTTCATCTTGCAGGTTAATTTAGCATTGCCAACTTTGTGGTAGCAAGTGTATTTACTTTTTACATTTGTGTATCAAATAGAACATGCCTTTACATTTGTATTATTTTTGCTATCTTGTATGCTTGGATACAGTCTCTGGTATCATGAAAATTTGCTGCAGATGATTTTGTTATATATCCCCTCGCTCTTTTTATTTGTATCCTGATCTTTGTTGTTACCAGTGCGCTGTTTCTCTCACTTGCTGATTTTGTTTCTTCTGGTGCATGATGCTCAGGCCTATCTCGTCTGAAATGCTTGGAGTTGTCTGATACTGAAGTTGGAAGCAGTGGATTGCGTCATCTTTCTGGTTAGACACAATATTGACAATATAAATGGATATCATCCTATACTAATAATATCTTCTGTGTTGCTGTGTACATACATCTGTGTTTTGTGCATGTAGGTGACTATTAGTGATTTTAATCTCTTGTTATAAAGTTTTATCTGTTTATATAATTCCTTTGCAGCTATTCTGATATTCCAACAAAAATAATTGTTCAAACTTCAAACGAATAGCTGATGTTTTCCTTTTCATATCTGTATATGTGCTGCTTCTGAAGTTGAGCATGAGCAAGTATAACTAGGCGTGCTTTTTAGAAAAGGGACTATGTCAAAAGATAATTCTAAATAACTGTGCCCAAGAGGCTTCAGTTCTTACAAATATAAATGAGGTTCAGCTATGAAATTTCCTTTCCTATACTAAGTAATTTTCCATTTAGAAGTACTAATATATATCCTAAATGTAAATTATTCTTAGCTCCAAGAAATAGCTGAAAATGAAAGCTTTGCAACTGTTGCAATTGGTGTAGTAGCAGGTGCCTGGCTGAAAACTATATGGGGAAATTCCTTTTTGTCTCTAAAGTTTCAATGTTACCTGTTGAAGTGACTGCCCCACGTTAGCCCACAAATTAAACTAGTAGGTTGCTGTTTTATATAATTGATGCCATATGGCTCCCCCAATTATATTTGTGCCAAAAGTCACTAAGAAAAATGTGGACATGCTGATGTCTACGAAACAAGACGTCCTTCCAATTGAGCATGCATCATGTGTCCATGCAACAGCGGAGTCAATTGGAGTCCTTTTTACCAACTTCAAAGCTATTAGCTAGCACATGATGGGCTGTTGGATACTTGGGATGTCAACCAATCATATGGAGAGTGTAAATTCACCATCTTGTGATTGTTTTGAGTGCGGCCAAATCGGAATCTGTAATTTACAAATGCAGATAATTTGTATAGATGAGCCTCATATGTTTAAAAAAATACAAATACATACATACACATATACATGCATATAAGATGCTTTCCAAATATAGTGGCACTCGGGAAAAATCATAATTCCCCTTGTAGACCATAATGGGCATCAATTTCATGCACTAGTATATTTTTCTTAATTTGCTAAGCATACAGAATTTGAACCTGAGTCATTTACATATTCTCATGTTAAAGTGCATTTTCAAGCGGTATATAAAAAGGTCATGCATAAAGTAAATAGGGAACATTGTTTTTCTTTTCTGTTTGAATATTTATGTTTTCATGATATCTATTAAACATGTGAAATAATATGACATTGTTCTATGAGGTGAAACTCAATTTTGATTTGTTATTGGTTTATCTATTGCAGGGTTACATAATCTGGAGAGTTTAAATCTTTCCTTCACTGTTGTTACTGATGGTGGTTTGAGAAAGTTGTCTGGCTTATCAGCTCTCAAGTCCCTCAATTTGGATGCTCGCCAAATTACAGACGCTGGCCTTGCTGCTCTTACAAGTAAGATTTTTTGGTATGGTTATTGTTGCAGTGTATCTGTCAATATGATCTTAGTTTCATATTTGTTATTTACAGTTCAATTTATATGCAAGTTTTTGGCAGTTAGTTTTCTGTTATATGAGCAAGAGTTTTGAGTATTAAGTACTGCCCTTTCTTGTCCCAAGTTATTTTATGCTTCTTTTATGGATCTTTGTTGGCTCCTTAGTTTGTCGCCTTTTCTGCATTGTTCAATGTCCAGATATATAAGTTTTTGATAGTTGTTTCTCGTATTAGCCAGAGGCTTGAAAGTGGACAGAACAAATCTGCTTCATGTTTCCCTAGTATTAAATGCATTATGAGACTTCCCAGTCAGGGGTAAGGCTCTATAATTGGATCTTTTATGACTATTGCACATGGGATGGCATAAAACTGCAGTGGGAATACATTTTGTCAAGAGAAAATACTATTGACTTCTTTTGAGCATAGCATGCTAGTTAAAAATATAATATCCTCTGCAGGTGTCCAGTATCCATATGTTAGTCTAAAATCAAAATTAGTTGTTGCCTGTTCTTAGTAACTTTTCCAAAGAATTTGTGAATCACGACACATTAAATTTTGATGTATAAATAGGATTTCAATTTAACAGAATCACTGTTATAATTCAGTGTACAAGCTTCCAACTATGCATGGTAACTATAAGGAAAATGTCCCTATAGATATGTATGCGTTTTTGCTGATGCTGATAAATGGAGCATTGTAGAGAATGCGTGTTGGTGGCCTTTGCATGTGGTATGTAGATGATGTGGTGTGAAGGTTTATCTCTCTGTATTATGCAATCATTTCCACCTTATGTTGATCTGAACTTCAAAAAACCCAACATTTCCCTAGTTTTGTTTTCTTTTTCTGTTAATTTCTTTCTTTATTCATCACTGGAAGTCTGGATCTATTGCCCCCTAGAGGACTTGATAACAGCTACAAAGACAGTGATGCCATAATTTTATTCCTACCTTTTCCATCTTCTTGAGTGATTGCTTTTGCTGTTTTCATGGTAGTACAAGTATTGGATTTTCATACTTTGTTCAGCTACATTCAGCAGACACATAGGAGAATGCTATCTTTTTTCTTTATAAATTTTAGTATGAAATCTCTTCTTTTGCAGGCTTGACTGGGTTGACGCATCTGGATCTCTTTGGAGCACGAATTACTGATTCTGGAACCAATTATTTGCGATGTATGCTAAGAACTTAACCCATTGTAGTCAAGTTAAATGTGTTTATTTTTGTCCTTGGCAGACTTTTTTTTTTTTTGGCTAAGACTTTTCAAGTTCATATGTTTGAACTTTGAAGGCAAGTCTCAAATCAGGGCTATAATGTTTGGTTGCGAGCTGTCTTTCTTATGGTTTACACATGTTGGAGACAGTTACTGGTGGATGAGGGACCTGGGAGTGTGTGTGTGATTTTTTTTTCTCATTTTTTTGGGGGAGGGGTGGATTGGCAGACGATGCAACATTAAAAAACTAGCTCAGAGGATGTACTCAAGCACCAACCTTGATAGGACCTTAGCGAGCGGGAGGGAGGGAGGGAGAAAGGGGCACAAGTAACCGGGAAAGGGAGTGAGATTTTAGATAAGTTGGGTGTACTGTGTTTCTACATTATTTGTGAACTATTTGGGGAGGTATTGTTTGTGCACTGTCAAATAAGTTAGAATGACCTCTATTATGTCTCCTAAGTTGGTGATAGTTTTTCTTCACCTTTTTTTGTGACAGATTTATTCATGATGCTCATTTTGTTTAATGCCTTTTCTTTTAGCTTTCAAGAATCTGCGTTCTCTGGAAATCTGTGGTGGTGGATTAACTGATGCTGGTGTAAAGAACATTAAAGATCTTACATCCTTGACACTGTTGAATCTGTCCCAGAACAACCACTTGACAGATAAGAGTTTGGAATCAATTTCCGGTACTTAAAACAGATAAATATCCATGCTTTTCATATTATCCATCCTAAGAACATTGTCTATTCTCAATTGTTGCATGAAAGTTTTGATACATTCTACTTAGCACATTCGGAGTCAGCCACAGAGAGAAGTTAATAATAAATATTCTCTCCATTTTTTGATGTCTTGATAACAAAGCATAGATCGAGCGAGTTTTGTCTGATATTTAATAGGAAACCATATTGTGGGTAAAAAAAAAAGAAAAAAGGCTGGGTGCTTGTGGTGGAGCTCTTGTAAATATGTACAGAATTTGTTGAATAAATGAATGAAACACCAAAAGAATATGAACTGATATTCATCAAAGTTCTAAATTCACTTTTTGTTGCTGTTTGCAAGAGTTTATGGCTTCTATTATCAGTCGAGATCGGATCTCATAATTTCGCCTATAACGCAGGACTTACACAATTGGTGTCTTTGAACGTGTCAAATTCTCGGGTAACAAGTGGTGGTTTGCAGCATCTGAAGTCACTTAAAAATTTGAAATCACTGTCGTTGGAGTCCTGCAAGGTGACTGCCAGTGACATAAAGAAGCTTCAATCTACAGATCTCCCTAATCTGGTGAGTTTTAGGCCTGAATAGAGCCTGGACAAAAATAATTGTGGATATTTCATCAGCAAGGGAAATCCTGTCTACATATGTCTGAAATAAAGCATACCATCTATGGAAATTGTACATATTCTGAACATGAAGTTTGCTTTGAACTTGTTAGTACAATGACTTGTCCGTTCATGCCACATGTGAAGCTTTCTTTCCTATCACCACAGGAGAGAAATGTATATAGGAACTTCCTTTGGCATTTCGTTTCCTGTTGGAGTCCTGGAAAAATATTGTCAAACTCCAGAACGTCTGTACGTAAATGGTGGCTGAGAATGGTTTAAATTTCTTTTCTTTGTGGAGTTTTGGAAAAATGTTTGTTGACTCCAGAACGTCTGTACATAAATGTTGGCTGGGCTCCCGTGGGCTATGATTGTTATGTATAAAAATACATTTTGTTTTCCAGTTTAGTATCGTCTTTTTCATCTCATTCAAAATTGATGTATGGAACTCATAAGCATATATGAGGCTGGATTTCTTTTCTTTGTATTTCTTGGGGGTTGTGGTTTGGTAGATGTGTTTTCAGATTATTGCCCCTGGTTGATACAAAATTTAGAGTGTGTTTGGTTAAAATTTTAGAAGAGGAGTTTATATGTTACTCAAAATAAATTGTTATAATCTAGTAAGATGTTTATTTTTTTTTTAAAAAAATGAAGAGTTATTAATATGTTTTTAGGTAATTGGCACTTCATCTCAAATTTAGTCATTTTATTAATTTGTTCTTTAAAGTATTTTAAAAGCACTTTGTTTCTTCAATTTACATTCATTTTAATTTATCCATCAATTTTCAAATTAGTCTTCTATTGTCTTGCATTTCTGCAATTTTTATGTTACTCGTAATATTATTTTATTTTGTTAGATAGTGAAGATACAATTGGTGGTGCTTTTATTAGAAATTGTGTAGGTTGCAGTACTTATTGCGTGTTAAGTGGGTGCTGACGATTGTGGAAAATGCAGTGTTTACGTAGTTATATAGAAATTGAAATTTAATGTTTCGAGGAGAACACAATGCCTATATAGTTATATAGAAATTGAAATTTAATGTTTATATAGTTACATAGAAGTTGAAATTTAACATCCCGAGTAGTATGATTGATAATATATTTAACCATTATTTGTAATTATTTAGTATGTTTTTTTATAATGAGAGTTATAATATTTGTAATAGTAATAGGAATATATTATTAAATTTTTTGTTTGGCTTTTGAGTGAGGAAAGGGGTAATAGATTCACCACGGTGGAAGGAGTTTTTCGATTGATAAAAAAAGTGTTGTAATGAATATAAATTGAGAAGATAAAATGCTCTTAAACTACTTTTGAAAAGTAAAGTGCTGAAAGAGTAATTCTTTTTATTTGTGTGTGGGGAACAAATTTTTATATAATTATATTAATTATAAAATTATAATTATTAATATTTTATGAATTTTATGATTCTACTTTCTCAAGATATTTAAATTCTAAAAATATAAGAACTTATAATTTTTTTAAATAAGTTTAACCATCCTTTTAGTTGAGTTGGAATGGATGGTAAGTAGAGGAAAAAAGAAAAAGAAAAAAGAGACTTGTTTCAAGTTTTGCTACTTGATCATTGTACTCTTTCTTTTCTGATTGGGGGAATGAATCTTTTGTGTTTTCTTTTGTGAGCATTTTCGAGTTTAATAAATCTCATTCCACCCTGACCTCGTGGTTTCGAATTAGGTTTATTTATAATTTTAAAAATATATATATTTTAAAATAATATTATTAATTTTTTTTTAAAAAGTTTTTTTTAAAATATTATATATATATATATATTAAAAATAAAAAATTAAACAAGACAAGTTTGAAAATAAAAAATTAAAATCTGCCCCATACACATTTATACCTTTAAAAATCCATTATAAATGATGTGGATTCGAATTTAAATTCGACTCATTATTATCTCTACTACTATTGTATCATTTTGTATTGCTTTTAGAAAATCCATGGGCAATGTCCATATGATAGGAATTTTCTGTGAATAGATTATTGTGATTGTACTCCACAAGAACTACACATGTTATTATCATTATTTTTAAAACCAAACTGGATCAACCAACACAACTGGTACAACCAGATACAACCAAGAACCGATGGGGGATTCAGTCTACCAATCGAGAATGTCAGTTTGACCACATATAATCAAAAATTGATCAAAATTAATAATTTTCTTGTTTCTTAAGGAAACTTAAGACTTAGTATTTTCAGTTATATGTCAGTAATTATTTATATTTTTTATTTTATTAAATATATTTTTTAAATAATTATTTATTTTTTTATATTTAAAATTTAATAAAAACAATTAATATATATTATATTATTATTTTACGTAATATAATATAAATATATATTCAATTTTCATAAATTCAATTATGAAAAAAAAAACACTTGATCATCAATTCAATTATGAAATAAAAACATAAATAAAAACACTTATAATATCTAGAAAATGTTTTGTCGGAGTTGCATAGAATTTATCAATCAGGCCGTACAAAATTCGGTATTTATCAATGTATTTCAACTTCATATTGTCCGATATATATATACAGTAGAAAACATTGCATCATCCACATCTCTTCTTGAATTCGGTATCTGTATCTTCATCTGCGTAAACAATTTATAGACTTTTTAATGCACACGCATCAAGAGTATCACTAACTCCTAATTGTGTAGATATTTCTACATTTAGGCTCTTCAATTCATTCAGGAACTCTGTCGTTGGCTCACATCTTACTCAAATCAGATCCATTTTCAATAAAACATTGTATCAGATTACTAAAGTAAAACACGAACAGATTTCGCAACTATTTTCAGACTTAACTAATTGTATTCTCAGTAGTATCAGAGAAATGACAAAAATAATAATTATCGTGACAAATAATTTTCTTGTCGCAATTTGTAAATTTTATTTCCAGAGTGTGCACCTATAGCTAGTGGTAAGGTCAAAAAGTGGTAAACGTAGCAATTAGCAAATCTTCAAAACAAAAACTCCAGACTTTGGGAGTTCGATAGATATGCCAAGTGAAAACAAAGAGGGAATTTAACCAACACAAGCAGCAGAATGTATTAACTTGAATCAGAGAAGGGGCCAAATTAAAATGAATTCTGTCTACTATCTAAGAATGGGGAAAATTGACTGTTAATACTCCTAAGCACTCATCTTACATCACATCTTACCCAAACTGTTAGGTGAATTGGCATGTTTGAGCCAAAGGTCCGAGTTAATTACATATCCAGCTCCCAAAACTGCATAATATTCAGGGAAATATAGAGAAGAACGTGTTACAGAATGTCAGAAAAATGTACAGGTATTTTTACACAAGGTAACTAAAAAGTTTCTTCAAAAAGATTGGACTCTAATATATTTCCAAAACAGAAGCTATTTAGTCTTTATCGGTGAGTACAGAAAATCCATTAGATAATCAACATTACCGAAATTTTCAAGGAGTTGGCGAGCACAGCATGTAAAATTTCTGAGGAAGCTGGCTACTGGATCATCTTTGTGCCTGATCTGAGGCTGACCCTCCAACTAAAGGAGTGGTTGGTACACTGCTTGCAGACCCATTTTCGACTGGTGGTGGCACACCCCATTTGCCTTCAGATTCAAGGGGCTCAAAAACATGAACTGAACCATCTGACAGACCTAATGCAAACTGATTTGATTCTTGTGGATGTGCTGCAATCACAAGTGGATGCACATTTGGACTGCAAGAGGTAAAAAAGGAAAATAAGAAGTTTCAGGTAAGGAACTTTGTTACGCGTTCAGAAGTATTAATGACATTAGAAAGCTCATTCAGAAACTTCATGATTCTAAACATCGAAATTCAGATATCATTCAGGTAAAGATAAACTAAATGGCAAATTGGAAGCCTTCTTTTGAAACATGAAAAAAAAAATGGGCCAAACTTTATCATCATGACAGAGACTTGCCTGACACTCGAAGAAAGATACGCAGAAGGATTAATGCGGCATCGCAAACGGAGGTGTGCAGCAGTGAATATGCACACAGTTGCATCTAGAAAACTAGCATAAACCAGTTGGCTATCACATGAGAATGTTGCATGAGATATTGGGGCAGCAGATTCACGTGGGGCCCACTGAGAAATTTAAAAACAAAGCACATAAGAGATTCGCACCAAAAATATATTTATCAAGTCTTCCTGGTACAAACTTACCTGCTTTACGCATTCTAACTTCGTAGTTTCATATATGGCAAGCTGTGTCTCATGGACAACGAGAAAGTGAATCTGGTCCTGATGAAACTGTACACGTGTTTCAGACTGTGCTCCTGGGGACCTCCCGGAAGGGAGTTGCAAGAATCTGGATTTCTGCTTTTCCCATCCATCAGAATTCCACACACAAAGCTGGGGAGGAACATTTTCAAATTAAAGGAAATCAGAAATGAGCAAACATAAATAAAAGCAAAGCAACAACTTTACTAAAAATCTTCTCTGCTTCAAGATTATGGCTATACTACAGCAGCCCATTAGATTTTTCATTTTACCTTATCTTAAAAAAATGATGTTTCATTTTTTGTTTTTGAATAGTACAGAATGCTACTTAAAGGGCAGAAGTACAGATAGTTCATTGCAGTTGCAGCATTGTACAATGTTCTGTATTTGTGTGCAACAATGTTGCTGGGCACTCAGACAGCATAACAGCAGAAAAATGTTGAATTAAGTTGTTGACCTGAGCATCAGCTCCCGATGAAACTAGCGCATTCAATACATGTGAGAAAGCAAGTCCTGTAATTCTTTTAGAGTGGCCTTTAAGCTTGCTTTTGACCTGCACGAAAAGAATGAGAATCAATAATTTACTTCGACTCTTTGCCTTAACCAAAATAACACAGATAGTCGTCCGTGAAAAACCCAGATAAATAATTTTGTGATACCTCGTCTACTCGAACATTATATATCTGAATTGTGGAATCATCCATGCCAATTGCAATTATATTATTATCTTGAGGATGGAACGCTAAAACTGTTGCTGCTGGTGGTGGAGGCATGAAAGTCGTCATTGTCTGCACTTATTCATGATTAAATGTGAGATATGAACACATGCACATTACAGAAGCATAAGGGAACAAAAAATTATATTTTTCCATCCGTTACCTTGAAAGTCATCATATTGAACAAAGAGATCTTTCCTCCAGATGCTGACATTACATAAGAGTCATTTTTGGACAAAGCAAAGCAAGGAACCGCTTCCTCAGGGTTTGTGTCGGTCACATCGTTGGTCATCAAAATGCCACTTGATGGTTGCCATAATTGAGGTGAAACAGTGGCAGTTGCCTACAGCGTGAACATTCTTTTCAAGATGATTTATTCTTGAAATCAGAGGTAAAGAAACTTAAATTCCATTCTTACCTTTCCACTTGAATTACGGTCACTTCGCTGCCATTTCCAGAGTAAATGGATTGCATTTGAAGCTAATGCTAGTATAGCATTACCTGAATTTGTATATATCAATCTCGATATCTGTTAGATCAACATAAGAAAGAACCTTGTTAGGCTGAACACGTGCAAGCATATATATACAATCAAGGTACATTGGCATGATTTTCAATTTTCATAGGTAGACTGGATAAGTTTTACAAGAATATCATAAACATGTCAATAAATGAAAGTTTTCCCTCATGAGACATTGCTTTTCTTGAACATTTTGACAATTATCTTGAATAATTAAACACATAGTAAGAAGTAAACACTGGATTAGTGGGATTGCACAGAAAGACATTCCAGCCACAATTCTCAAGTACTGAAAAAGCAGATAAGCGAGGTAGTATATTGATACTCTAGCATTAATCTGAATCATATAAATTACAAAACATGATGTAAATATTTGGAATGAAGATAAATGCACATAATGAAGCTAACTAGTCCATATTCAATGCAGCATAATTTCAAAGCATGCGGCAGTCCATAATTGGTTCTCGTACTCATTCAGCTATTTGCATAATCAAAGAGGATTTCACATCATTCTAGACACAGGTTTGCCCTCGCAGCTATTTGCATTATGTGCTAGAATAATTAAACACAAAGTAAGAAGTAAACACTGGATTAGTGGGGTTGCATAGAAAGACATTCCAGCCACAATTCTCAAGTACTGAAAAATCAGATAAGCGAGGAAGTATATTGATCCTCTAGCATTAATCTGAATCATACAATTTCAAAGCATGCGGCAGTTTTTCCATCATTGGTTCTCATACTCATTCAGCTATTTGCATAATCAAGAGGATTTCACATCATTCTAGATACCGGTTTGCTCTCGCAGATATTTAATAATAGGTGGAACTAAAGCTAAACTACTTTCAGTTCAGTTAATATTCCTGTGAATATACCATTTATGCATTTATATTTTTCTTTCCTTTAAAACCATGTGTTTCCAATCAAGCAACTTATAGTTAAAACTATTATTTACTGGTTGAGCAAATATAGGAATTCAGAAATAAATTGATATAAATCCTAAATAGAAAAATCCCCCATGGCATGCCTGTCATAGCCAAGGAGTCCATGCCTTCAGCTTTATATGATGCAGATTCAAAAGGATTATGATGCGGGTATTTGACTGCGAAATTACAGAGCATATAATCCTGCAGATTGGGTGCTTGTCGCAGGGTTCAAGTAAAATCTCAGAAGACATATATACAATATATTCTGATACATGATGTGAAGTACAGGTTTACTATCCATAAAATCATAAAATCTCGTGATAACTTCTGATCATAAAAGGATATCTTGCCAGATGAGAAGTACATCTTTCAGATGACGAAATGAACAAAAAAGAGAATATACCTTTGTTACTCTTAAATTCTCCGGAAGCTTCAAGGACCGGCACTGAGATGGTTCATTAATTTCACTGAGCTTCCAAATCTTTGATTTGTCATTAGTTTCTTCTGTTATTCTAGGTTTTACATCTCCAAGATTTCTTGTATCCCCATTCTACAAAATCAAACGACTAATAAAAAAATGGCAAAATGGAGTTCTCAACAGAAAAGAAAATAAGAAAATTTGTGGGGCATGTGAGTTTTTTCTTGGAGAAAAAAGATCTATGATGCAAAACAACAGTGGGCTAGTTGCAGCAGAAAAAAAAAAAAAAAAACAAGTGATACCAACCATCGCAGAGATACCAACAACTGAGGCCACCCTGTCTGTGAGTCCTGCACTACTTGCCACTGAGGCAGATATTGGGTTTACAGTGGGCTGCATGGTCACAAACATGAAAAACTTCAGTCTTGTTTATTTATGGTTAGAAAGATACTTCAAGTACAAGCAAATACCTTCGCAGCTTCAGATGCTCTTGAAGCATCGAAAGCAAGATTTTCAAATGTGCGTAGTAACCGAAGACCATCGGTGTTAGCTAAAATTTTGATTCCATTTTCATTGGCAGACACGGCCAACAGGGTCCCATCTTTGTTGAAGCGGATCCGTGGGCTTGCCTTGAATTTGTTAAGAGTAAAACCACGGCTCAGTGCACAGACATATTTTCAAGTCGTGCATAATGTTTAAGTTATCAAAGATACTCACAGGAAGACCTCCATCAGCATCACTATTGGTCAAAAGTTGAGTATTGTCCATATCCCAGAATTTGACGGAAAAGTCATCACCAGCTGCCAAAAACCTATTTTTAGTCGTATCAAACTGCACGACCCCCAAAGATCGTTTCCGGAATCCTTGATATGTTCTCTTCACAGCTCCTTCACTTTCATTCCATTCAACAATGTGTGACTCTCCATCTTTACTGGTCCCACAAGAGAAAAGCCTGAGCAAGAAAATTACCAGCTTAAACCTGGTCACGAGTGACAATTGCAAATAGTAGCATTGGCAATTAGCATCAAAGTATTCTACCTTGTTCCATCAGCACTGTAGGCCATGGTCGTGCACCAACGACCAGGGGCATCATAGTCAACTCGAGATCCCAAATTGTCATATAACCATGCCTTAATCTTTCCATCTAATGCTGTAGAAAAGATAAACTGGAAATGGCAGAGATATCATAATCAACTCGAGATCCAAAAATAGATATAATTATGTTACCATCTTATTACCCAAAGCTTAAAGAAAATGTCCAGAATGCAATTAATCACAAGACCTCATATTATTAACAAATGAAGCAGTTCTATAATGTCTCTATCACCTGAATATTCTCCTTGTGGTGAGGGCAGACTGAATATACAGGGGCCTCATGACCTTCAAAAGTGTATTGTTTGGTACCAGTTGTGGCATCCCAAACCTAAGAATCACAAATTACCAGAAATGAATTCACAAGTTCACTAATATACATGCTCAGTGGCAAAAACTATACATATGTATGTTAAAAAAACCTTGATAAGCTTGTCATCCCCACAGGTTATCACAGAAAGCTGCTTATTGGGGTGGGAGAATGCAAGATCATTTACTCCGCCAACATGAGCATCAATCTAAAACAACAATAGTCAGTGAAAAATTGTAAAATATTTTGAGATCAATGAAGCTGGGATAACTGAAATATACCTCCAAGTGCTGACGAACATCGTCGTTCCCATGATATGAATAGATTTGTACAAGGTGTCTTGAATATGCAACTCCTATTTATAAGAAAGATGAAGAATGCTAGATATCAGACCACTTCATCAATGACTTTGCATTTAATTGTCTGACATTTAAGCCACATTTACCGAACAAAGACCCATCAGGGCTCCAAATCACGCGATTCACCGAGACACCAGGATCTTTCACCAGACCAGCCTGGATTCAGTAAAACTGTTATATCCCAGCTAATTGATTCTTAAGATATTAACTGAAATCAGATTAAAAAGTACTTATCACATTTCAATAAAGAAACATGTGGCACCTGTAAAGGCATTGTACATGCACTCAGATCCCAAACTTTGAAGTTTCTCTGAACCAGCCTCTCTCTTGAACCAACTTCCCACAACCCAATATCTCCCACATTGGTGCCGACTGAGTTATCATGATACAAAGGCAATGGAGCATATTAAATTGCTAAAACCTTTACATGAAAATGTCAACAATTAAACATTCAAAGATATAATCTGGCCATAAAACCAACCAAGAAGTAGAGTCTGCTGGATAGGATGAAAATCCATGCTCATAGGAGATGATCCTTGGTTCAAAGTCCGTGCTACTGTCTTGGGCAAGTCATCGGGTGCATTGAAAGTCTGGCTATGGGCATGCCCAGGAAACGACACAGGAAGAACATTCACAGGAAGACTTACCTGTATATAAAGAACAAAGATCAGAAGATGAAAGCAACATCAGGAAGGAAGGTATCTCAATCTTAAGATTGTAAATCTTCCACATATCCAACTACCTCATCAGAAATTCCCAATGGCCTGGTTCTTTTGCTCGCATGTTCAGAGTCACCAGATGGAAAATCGACAGAAGGATTTGTTGGTGGAGTCCTTGGATGCTTAAGGGCAGCTGCACAAGGCAACAAGAAACACGATTGGTTTAGAGAGCAACTGGACCTGACCAGCTGTTAAAGGGAAACAGTTAATGGGGTTTTGCTCACACTCTTCCTAGTAAATGAATATATCACATGCACTACATCTGTTCAGGAAGTAATTCAAGAGAACACATTGTGGAACTTAGGACAATCCAATATCTCAATATATCTCAAGTAATAGCCAGGAACAGACTTACATATCCACATGCTTCTAAGGAATTTAGGAAAATGTCAACTTCCTCAGAGTAACATAAGTTATTATCCATTTCAGGATGTAACTTCACTGCAACAATTATATTCAGAATCTATTGATGCAATTTGCATCATAAGTTCTTTGATCATGGAGGCAGAACACCTAATTGCTTATGGCTGTCCATGTTTAAATGCTAGTTGGCTTTGAAGAATGGTCAGTCTCATTGCGTTGAGGAACAATTAGCAATGTACTAAATGTTTCAATAAGCATGGATACAATTCGATAGAGGAAGTTCCAAGAGTCCTCCCATTTGGTTTTAGAAACCCACATGCAAAAGAAATTGACAGCATTATTTTATTCCCAAAATGTGTAATTTCATATATATTGAAATCTCTACCTGGAATTGTTGGAGCACCAAGACTCATAGGTCCACCAGAAACTGCTGGATGAGTTCCAGTAGGTGGATTAGACATCCAACCAGCAAGAGGTGTTGGAACTGGTGCTGGAGTAGGTTGGAAGGGCTGGCAACATCAATAACAGGACAGTAAGTGAAACAGATAACTGCAAGACAAAGACTAACTAGATATAATATCCATGAACCCACCACATGTGCACCCAAAGGAGGGAAGCCACCAGGTTTTGGTACTGCTCCTCCAAGCAGGGGATTGTTTGCTGGAGAGGGCGCACGTGCACCATTTGGTTGTCCGCAAGAATGATCCACAAAAAGAGTTTTAATATCTGGGTTCGGCCTAGGATTCTTACAAAGTTGGTGTTGCCAGTTTAAGCTGCAGATGCATATTGCATCAGTTTTCTCTTTGCAATTTCTATACCGAGCCAACATATAGGAACAAATACGAAGCAAAGCAGTAATATTTAGCTATATTTCCTAAACAACTACTGCACCTAAAATTTCCGAGGGCATTTACCAGGTAGCATATCAAGGCAAAAAGTAAAACTAATTTCAAATAGAATCTGAGTTCATCAATATAAAAGCCTTGTTGAAATCATTTACACATAGTAGTTCCTCATGAGTGGCAACAAAATAGGCAAGGCCAAAATTCTCGCTAGAAATATGAAGAATTACACTTTAACACCAGTGATTGTATAAATGTCTCATATTGAAGTCTACCTTTGATTGATGAGTGTTCGCAGTCTTGAATTCTTGAGGTTTGGGAACTGTAACTTATCACGAAACAAGGGATTTGCCTCAATTAGCTTCTTCAGTTCAACTAGCATTATGGCTCGTGCAGATTTGGTGTCTCCATACTTTGACAGCTGTTCATTCTCCCTAAGCAACAATGAACTCAGCTTAAAACAGTATTCAATTTCTACCACATTGATGATCAATAAATAGCAATTGCATGAATACCTGAAATTCTCTAATGTCAACAGCTGAGTTATCTCTTTAAAAAGCTCTTCGTTAAAAGATGCAAACACTTTAAGATCCTTTACAAGGATTTCAACAGCTTTGGACCGGTCATGCCTATATATAACAAGAAAATCCAATGTAAAATTAGCAAATTAGACTTTTTTTTTTTTGGATTAAATTCAGATTTTCAATAACCAATCCATAGTCTCACTTATCCAATGCTTCAAGGTACTTCTGCTTCCTAATTTCGAAAAAGATCTTCATTGAATAACGATTGTCATCTACTTTAGTGAAACCGGAGAGGTATCTTTCAACCTCCTCCCAGTTCCCGTTGTGCACTTCATCTTCAAAATACTTCATGTTAAAGAAGAACCCAGATTCTTGCTCAAGCCTATTATTAGAAAGGACAAATTTATAAGCACATAATTATTACATAATCACCACAAAAAGACAAAAGATAGTTTACACACACAAAGACACTTGTGCTACACATAAATTAACCTACTTGTGAACGGTCTCTTTAAACTTTTCTTCATCAAGGAACTGTAAGATCAGGAACACCAGTTCTCTACTGAGAGAAGACATTGCAACCAACTCTTCTTCAAACCCAGGGGAATAATTCAAAAGCAAATATAGTAGCAGATCTGAGAAATTCCCAAGAAAGATTAAATAAAAAACCCAAGAGAAAAACAATAAATGAAAGGGTCAGCTACCACTAGCCATATTTAATTGTCAAACTATGCCTCCAGTAATTATTGCTTGACACAAGCTTCAAAACTCATTATATTATATAGAACAATAATACTGCAAAAAAAACAACAAAGTACTTAAATATAAAGCAAAAACAAAAATAAACAAGTAATTGAGAAAGAAAAAGTTAATACCGACCTAGATCATTAAACTGATCTTCAATCAAAAGAAATGGCAAGATTTTTAACACAAGGGCTTGAGCATGCACCGACAAAATAAGGGTTAAAAAGTTCCAAAAAAGAATAACAAAATCCTAAGTTAATTTAAGGGATCAAAGAAATGAAAGCAGCTTTAAATGGAATCCGAGATGCAAAGAAAAGGGGAAGCAGAAAAAACAGAAAAGCAAAGTGAAGATAATTATGTGTCTATACTCAGTGAGGAAAAGTAGAGCTAAAAAGAAAGCATCAAAAGCAGAAAAAAGAAAATAAAAAACAGCTCTTGAAAATAAATATTCCAGAATATATATATAAACACACGATGTATGTATGTGTGTGTGCGTATACATATATATATATATAGAGAGAGAGAGAGAGAGAGAGAGATAAAAGGGTTTACCTCCGAGAGATCGATCGATGCAGAGAGAAGACGAGCTCGAGGAGAAAATGGGGTTTGATTTCTCTCTCTAAAATAGATATCTATCTATGCAGGTGAGAGATTGTACATATATATATACACACACACACATACGCATGAGGGGTTTTCTCTCTCTACTTTCTCTCTCTACTCTATCGTTGGAGAAGGGAAAAAAATTAAACTACGACATTACTTGCAGAAAATAAGTGATTTTTATAGGAAGGGGCGACTCAGAGAAGGAGATAGGTGCATCAACTTATCACTTTGAAAACCACGATAAGCAGAGGGACTTATCAATTGGGAGATATTAGCTTATCATATGTACAGTCAACGTAGGGCCCAATAAGCCGGCTACGTTTTTGTTCGGGATAATCGGCTCGGAATCTTCAGCCGACAGCTGGTCGTCGGCTCGGTTTCTGCTATCCTTATATTTTCCAAGGTTTCTTCTATCTTTACACTGAAGTGTTGTCAGCCGCGCATTTAACTAGGGTTTTGCGAAGTGGGTCCCACCCGAAATCAGTTTCATGTGGATGGAGCGGAGCTGAGCTGATCGCGCGGCTTAATTGTTGCTTGAAAAGATTGAAAACACACGATTTCTTAACTCGTTTCGTAAATCAGATCCGCTCACGAGCCATATTTAAAACGACAAGCTTTTTTCTCGGACTTGCCTCTCAAGCTTTGGGACCATATTTAAGCAAAAATTACGATGAAATGCCACTGTCATCTCCTTTCGTCTTATCTCGAGATGATAAAAAGAAAAGGTTTTTATCGGGGTGTAAATTGGTGAGAAAATGAGGTGGATAGGGGAATTATTGGAGTTGAGTTGCACACACTTTTTTGAAACCTGATTGAAAGGCTATTATTAAATGATTTGATTATTCAGAATAGGTGGGTGGGGTGGGGGTGGCTGGGAGCAAATAGTCGTTGTCAAAAGTAGTACGTATACATCTTTGCCCGAGTTAATATTATTGGAGGATATCTCGAGGAGAATCTAACGGTTGTTGAGCTCCAATTAAAACCCTCATGACACGTATCATTTGGAGCTTCAATCTTAGGAACAAAATTTAAAAACAAAAAAGTTGCAAAATAGAAAGCTCGTTTGGTTTCCTTTACAAACTCATTTTCAGTTGAAAATATTTTTATTAAATTTTTATATAAAATTTAATAAAAATATATTTAAATCAATTATGTTTTTAAGTGAATTATATAAATTTAAAAATAAAAATTTATTTTTTTATAAAGAATCGTAATATGCGAGTAAGTTTGAAAATGAGTTTATTAAGTAGATGAAAAAATATATAAAGCTAATAAATTTAAAAATAAAAATATATAAAATAAATATATTTTCAAAGTTTCACATAATAAAAAAAATATATATTTGAAAATATAAATAAACAAACTCTATAAACTATTCCCTCTGTCTCAAATTAAAAATCGAGATTGAACTTGATATGATATTTTACCTTAAAATTGATAAATAATAAATTTTGTGTACCTTTACAATGTTATTCTTAAAAGTATTATTTAAAAATTAGAGTTGTCATTTGTTACTATAATTAAAATAATAATCTAATATTTTCACAAGTAAAATGCCATTTTTGAATCTTTGAAAGAAATAAGAGTAATAAATTCAAAACATATGTAACATTCAATAATATCTATTGATAAATTATTTTTTAATATTTTAAAAGTGAACAATACTTTACCCCTTAAATTATACCTCATAAAGTATGCACTCAACGCCTAAAATTGATACTTTGTCCCCCCAAAAATCTTGAAATAGTCATTTTTTCTTTTTTTGACAAATGGCACACATAAAAAATTTAGGATCAGTTAACTTTGAAAACAAAATAATAAAAGTAGCCTATTGCAATAATTTAAATTGATACAAAATCCATGTCACATGTGCATGAAAAACTAATTGTTAATAAAAAAGAAAGAAAAGAAAAGGAAAATCAGAAAATAAAAATAGTGCATGCATAATACACAAATAAAAAGAAACTAACTATATGCCTTTTTCGTCTTTAAAATTGGAACATTTTAAAAATTTTGTTAGGTTTCAATATAGGAAATGAATTAAAACATATATTGGAGAATACAAAAATAAGATATTCTCAACTTGAAACTGAAAATATTTCTGGATTAATAATTGCAAAGTTATACAAATTGAATTGAGATGTGAAAAATAAGAATGTGCTTGATTTACTTATTTTTTAGGAAAATGATTTTGTATTTTCCAAACAAACTTTAGAAATAAGGAAAAGCAAATGCATTTTAGCATTTTTACTGATTAAAAATTAAAATCTAACATTGCATAAAAATCTAAAATTCATTTAGATCAGATGGTCAATAATGAAGTTTAAGTTCAAACAATCAAATATATTTTTTATTTTTCAATATTTTGTATTTACTTATTATACTCAATTATTACTTTACTTTTTTAAATTTAAATTATTTCAGTTATTAATTTCTTTTTCTGTACTATAATAAAAAAAATATTTTTTTCTACTTAAGAAAAAAAATAAAGTTGAATTTAGGGTGCAATGCGCAAAAAATCATTGGAAAGTATATATAATGGCATAAGGGGAAAAGTGTGTTCAACACTTAAATCTACATGCAATTAAATATAAATGTTAAAATTGTTCAAGTAAGCTCCATGTATGCATATAAATAAAAATAGTTAAAAATAGGACAGAGAATCCAGTGGACCCGACCAGAACTTGATCTCGTAATAAATTTTGGCCAATGTTCAATTAAATTAGAAAAATGGTCAATTTGTTGTTGGATTTTTTTTTAATAATAATTATATCATTACGTCAACTATCAAATAATTAATTCGATATAATCATCAATAACAAATAAATTATAATGAATAAATCCAATATAAAGTACAATTAATACACACACAAATATTTGTGGGGACTTGAATTTAATATCTCATGCTTATGAACACCTAAGCCATCATTATTATTCTTTGTAACAATTTAACTTCCTACCACATCAAAAGCATGTTTCATAAAAAAACAAGATATATATAAATCACATATATGATAATTACTAAACAAAGAGTATTACATACTTAACGAAGAAGTAAGTGGTGTACTTAGACAAATAGTCGCTTATTTTTTTATTGCGTTTTTAAATAAATACTTGGTTTAGCCAATGTGTCTGGACTTAAATTATGTCGTAATATTAAGTTAATTATGATATTTAGAAGGCATAGACAACATTAAAGTTATGCTTCCCTTAAGAATGTTGTTCTTTTGATCATTTAAGAAGATCTCTTTTGATAATTGAGTGATTACCTATAGTCGGTTCTTTGGATTTGATTCGCCAAACTCAAGCAAATCAAAACAACAAAAGGGAATTTACACAATTAATTTATACTGTAAGAAGAGTGTCGTTCAATATGAATAATGACAAAGAATTTTCATATACTATGGGTGTAAATCAATCGAATCGAATCGAATATGTTACTATTTAAATTTGTTTGAATTTCGATCTTTAAAAATTGTCTAAATATGGTTTGATTGGTAATCAATTCGAATTTGAACGAGTTTTACTTGAGTCGAACCAAAATTAAGATTGAATAACTTAATTTTTGTATACATATTTTTTTATTTTGTAACAAATCGAGTTGAGTTCGAGTCGAACTTCACATCTTAACGAACGAAAAAAATATATTTAAATTTAATTTGTTAAATTAACAAATCGAGTTCAAATAAACTTTTAATAATCGACATTGAATAAAATATCGAGTAACTTGATGTGTTTTTCAATCCTACCCTACTACCCATTCATGTCAAAGCAATTAGGTATCTATAGTCCACACTACTTCCATGGTTCTTTGGATTTGATTTGGCGAACTCAAGCAAATCACAGCGGAAGAAAATACTTACTTACAAAGTGAATTAAAATTAATTAAAAAACATGATCAATCATAATTTAAGTATAATAATATTTATCATAAATCAAAGAAGATACTGCGAACGATTTTCCCTACACCTTCATGTCAAAGTAACTAGGGATCAGATGCAGTTGATTGCATCTTATAGTAAATCAAAGAATGCTATCATCAATTGACAATAGAAGACACCCAATTGGTCACTAGATGCATAATTTGCCAATGAGCTTATGTTCTTGAAAGTTGAATTAGCCTATTAATTGTTGATTTAAAAAGTTATGCAAATCAATCAGAATCCCATAAGGCAAGAACTTTACTATCTGCATGGCTATTTAAAAAATAAAAGATAAATACCCATCAAGAATTGTAATTACATATTAACCCCTTAATTTTGGCCTTTAATGAATAATGACAAGGACATCATTTTTTAATTATAAAAATAAGTAAATTCTGTGGGCCTTTTATTGACTGAGACGTGTGTGTGTGTGTGTGTGTAAGGAAGAGAAAGGAGTAGGCAATAGCTAACAAACCTTTTGGAGTGAAAGAGACAAATTTTATTTTATTTTTAAAAATTTTGGGGTACCAAAAAAGAAAAGAAAAGGACTAAGAAGGAGACCTTTTTAATGTTGGGTTTGATTCTTCACTGCTTTCTTTTTGGTTGTCTCGTGATTTAACTTTGAAAAAAGCAAGAAAGATGCTTTTGTTTTATATTTGGATAATATTTTAACTTGAAGTCAATTTAATTTTGAAAAGAGATAGGTTGAAAAATAAATTAATTTAACTTAAAAATTGATTTTTAAGAATTTATTGAGCTTGATTGTTAAACATAGCTAAAAACAAAACTCAAAACACTTTATTTAAAATTTGAAATTCGATTTGAATTCAACTCCGTTAAAAAGAAGTCGAAGTCGGTATCCCAAACCAATCTCTTTCGTCCTTCCTCATCAAGAATAGAAAAGTTCAGAAATTATAAATGATGAAGTATATTACTTAAATTCAATTTCATTCGTTAACGGTCGATGATTTTATTTCTCAAACTAAAATAAAATATAATTTTAAATTTGATTTAAAATAAATTTAAAAAATACTTACTCGGCTGGACATATAATTCATTTATACGCCTGCACCGGTTAACATTCACATTTTTTTCACATCTCCTAATTATCATAAGGAGTGCAATTAACTCACTTGGATAAATTTGATATAATGCTATTTATCACTAATTTAATTTTCATCATTTTTTTGTTCAAATCCTCTTAATTTGGAAAACATTGATATATCAAATTTATCAAATATGTTAATTCCCAATAATTTCTTACCAAAATTCAAAATAGAAAAAAGAAAGATTTAACTTCAATCCGTAATCTATAACATTATTCTTAAAAAAAAAAAAAAAAAAAGTGATAGAGACAAGATTGTGTACAGACATCACTTTTCAAGTTTCAATTTCCACCATGCGATGACACGTACACATCTGAAAATGATATTTGATGAATGCCTTTCGATGAAGTTTCTTCCAAAGTCAAAAGCTTGTACAAAAAGAAAAATTGCTCCTTTTCTTCTTTTTAATTTATGCAAAGTGAAAATAGCAGCATCCATATCCCCAATCTTTTCACCTACTTCTTTTTCCCTACTCTATTATCACTAAATAGTCGGTTCCTGTTTTAACTTATTATTTTATTTAAAATTAAAAAATAAAAATTATCAATCATTAAAAATTCATTTGAGGTTGATTCTTAACTTAATAAATTAATTTTGAATATATTTTTTTCGTTCCAAAAAAATTAAAATTTAGCTCGAAAATTAGTAAAAAAATTAAAATAATATATAAAAAGATCAAGTTACGATTCATAGTTTAATCCGATTAATAATCAAATAAAACTCAAATACAATTTTTGAAATTTAATAAATATTCTAACAAGTTTGAACAATAACGTATTTGTCTCTACTCGATTTATTTACTTTTCTAATATCATCTCATATTTCATATTATAAATTTATGTTAAATATATAAAATATTTTTTTTAAATATATATGCAATATGAATTATATATACTTAATATATATATATATATATATAAAATAAAAAATTCAACATCCTCAATAACACCTGTAGCCAAAGGCATGAATAAAGTAATTAACCATATATTTTACTACCGTGATTGTGGAAGATTTCTCGTACCCATTATTATCATGAGACAAGTGATATTTTGGCTACTTTGTTATTGACGAAAATTCAATTATGTTACATCACCAACTCCTTTATGGGCTGCAAAAATTTAGGTGATAAATCACTATCAAACTATCCTCTATGGAATAAAAATATACTGCACCTTGTATGTCCCAACCATTAGAATAATAAATAATATGTATAATTATATCTTTCTATTATTATTTTAATAAAAATAAATATTTTTCAACCATTATCTTAATATAATAATAATATAAAATATTATAAAATTTTGATATGACATCACTGATAAGACAATATAAATTTTCAATCCGGAAATGATTCATCTAATTGCATTTTTTATTAATATACATTGCATTATTATTTTCCAACAATTTATCTAAATGCATATTTTCATTATCCACATTATCCCTCCACTCCAATCACAAAATACATTTGTTTTTTTTTAACATCTCTTCCAAAACACCCAAAATACGATTAGACGTAGCATCATATTTCCATTTTTGCTTTTTTTTTTTTTGTTGAATTTGAATTCAGGCTCTTGTAGCTGAAGATAAAAGAAATTTTATCTTCACTCTAGAAATTCAATATTTTTTTAAAATAATTTAATATTGGAATTAATTATTCGACTTATAATTATAATCAAAGTCAAATGACAAAAGATCACTCACATAAAACTCAAACCCGAGGGACTCCATCCAAATGTGGATGGAGAAAATAGTAATGAGATCCATAGTTGGTTGTTGGGATGTCATTTCTTTGATGACCCACAAGGTGCTTCCACATTTTAAGTGTTTGGGGGGCAAATTTCATATCATTACATCATGGCTCCTCAAGCAGTTCACCAATACCTAATCCATTAAAATGCAATAGTACAAGACTGTCAAAATTGCAAGGAGAGTTAAAGATAATTTATTGGTAAGTTTTTTATACATGAGATTTTATTGATTACAAATTTGACTTATTTAAGGTTGTATTTTGGATGAAAAAATATAGATTTAATAAAAGAATTTCAACGATTTTATATAAGGTAGATTTAAAATCCACCACAATAACTTTAAAAATAAATCAAAATAAGAATTCAACAATTTAAAATTTATTATATTAAGAGATTATCTAAATAAATTTATTATTTTGGATTTGAAATCATTAAATTTAAATCTATCAATAAAATAAAGTCAAATAAAAAATAAAAAATGAACAACCCAGTAATATCCTCCTCAATTAGAAAAAGAAAAACTCTCAAAATTGTGTATACACATCTAGTACCTGCTATATCATTAATTCTCTAATACAAATTGTCAATTTGGAGCGATGCACCTACATTTTATGGCATCATCTCAACTTTAAAAAAATATATTTAAGTAACATGTGTTAGAAATTAGTTTTGAAAAATTGGGTTTTGACTTAATTTTGATCAATAATAAAACAGATTCTATTTTATAAAAATAGATATAATTTGATTAAATATAACTTATGCCATGAATAGATACGATTAGTATATTTGATTTTTCAAAATTAATTTTGGGTGAATGAGAAATTAATGGATAAAGTAAGTTAATTAAATAAATAATTGATAATGAAATATTGGAAATGTGAAAAGTCACAAATCCCTAATTGAAAGAGTGAAACAACTTTTGCCTTACATATATAAAATATTACTTTAGTAAAGAGTAATTAAGTAAAGCTATCATATGATGCATAGCAGCATTCGAGCCCGCACGCACATATCGCAAATGTCGTATTGGATGTTTTAAAGGTGCACTTAGTACATACGCATCGTCGCGAGAAGTTGAAGGGCCTTAAAGTTTTCAGAAATTAAACCAAGGTAGCTCAGTGTGGCTTAGTGACGTGGCTAGTGCGACATGGCTAGTGTGAGCTGATGTGGTAGATGTATTCGATTAGCGTACGTGTGGTAAGACAAACGTTCGGTTGGAAGTTAAATGGGCGTGACCGAATACACAGCTGCTGATAAGGTGCGTTCAAAGATTGTGAGTGGATTGAATCACTGATATATCTATTCGATTGATAAGAACTCACTGTAAGGAGTGTGGACCTTCACAGAGAGTTGCGATCGAATGGTTGAAATTAATCATTAACAAGAGGTTCACCGTAAGGGTGTAGATTTTCGCAAATGGATGCAATCGTACGGCTCACATTAATTCGAATTGAAAATCACACCTACTCATAAATTAGTATCACAACTCTTCAAAAATTATAAATAAATCCTCAAATTTTATCATTTTATTCATTCATTATCTCATTATTTTTTTCTCAAGTTCAATAGAGAGTTTTAAATACTTTTATAGTTTGACGATCTTGTAATTTATAGTGTAACTATCATAAGATATAAAATTATTGTATTTTGGGAGATAATTATCATATTCCATAAGCATCAAGTGAGGGACAATTTTATTTTAAAAAAAAAGAGTCAAACTCTTTTTTCGATTCTAGCTGTTGTTCTATTGAAATACTTTAAACTATTTGATATTATACCTACCAAATTTATAAGAACATGCTAATGCTATTTTAGTATTGTTTTCATAGCGATTTAATGTTTGTTTAGGTTCGTCGAAAATTGCTTAGTTAAGGCTCGAGGAGTGGACCAAATCATAATTGAAATGTGGTACCACCCTCAAGTATCCTCACTTATGGTGTTGGACATGAATATGATATTAATAGGTGAAGTGTCTATGAAAAAAAAGGAAAAAAATTGATGTGGTCTCGCACACGATGAGTGCAATACATTTTGAAAACGGTGTGAAATCTTTTCATATTTTACTTAAAGTTTGATTTATTATGGAATTTTTAAAAAATTGAAAATTCATAAAAATTAATTGAAATTATGTCAGTGTACTTCAGGCCTTAAAAATTTGTTTGTGAAAGTGAATATCTTTTTTTGAAAGTCAAATTCCTTTTTTTTTTTTTGCCCTCAACTCATTGTAGAAGTTGTGGCACTATCATTGACAGTGACACCCATGCCTTTCTTTTATTCGCATGGATGTTTGTATAAATCCATTACCAATTTCCAAGGAGTAGATATATTTATATTTAATTTGGCTAATGTTTATTAAAAGTTAGTCTAAACCAAAATATTTATACAGTACGAATACGATGTATGTTAAAAGAAAATTTCAATTTGATTTCATTTTGATACAAATTGAATTTTTTATTTTAATTTAATTGGATTGATTTATTGAACCATGAAAACCCTATGGCCTATTGTAATTCCAAAGTAGTTTTGCTCATTTTCTTCTTGAAACAAACCTCTTATAATTTAATTCCAAGTTAGGGAGAACGAACGCTATTTTTGGGTATGTTCCTGGGAACATTTTCTTTCCCTCATATTTATTTTTTTAAAATAAATTTATTTTTTATTAAAAATAAAATAAAACCTTCTATACATCAATATCAAACATTATTTTTATTTTTAAATTCTTTATTGTTTCTTTTTTTGTACTTATACACGGGCCCCATTGCCAGAAGATAATTGTATTGCGCAAATAACCTGACACGTAGGAGTTTTAAATGTTTAGGCTAAAAACGTATTTTATTAGCAGAATATATTAATAGTTTTAGTCTATATTCTTGTTTGATTAAATTTACATTAATTATATAATAAATAACATGTGATTGGTCTATATTTTAGGAAGAGTAACAGATCATGAAATAAATAATATTTTTATTTACT
The DNA here is from genome assembly GCA_019321725.1 of Paulownia fortunei. Taxonomy (NCBI): domain Eukaryota; kingdom Viridiplantae; phylum Streptophyta; class Magnoliopsida; order Lamiales; family Paulowniaceae; genus Paulownia; species Paulownia fortunei. Next base: position 20,451,972 of record CM033112.1, on the reverse strand, counting down.
ATATAATTAAACGTAATTTAGATAAAAGAGACAGCAAAACGCGAGACATATCGCGGGACGAGTTTTTGCTTTTGCAGGAGACAAAAATAAGTTGTCAGTGTCAGGTTTTGCGCTTTCAATTTAAAAAAAGAAATGGGGAGTATTTGGGGAAAGTGCACTTACGCCATCAATATGTGACATCGTGTGGTCCTGGCTGAAGTACCCCTTGACTCCATCCAAGAAGCAAAACCCCTAGGAGTTGCTGGCCACGCGCCAAACGTGAATATTTTGTTTTTATTTTATTTTTTTCATTTAAATGGAGTAGATATTGATACAAATAATTTTACTAGTAAAAAATAGTATTATATCTTGAGTAATACAATTAAGCAAAAATAATTGAAAGTATTTTAGATTTGTATGCATTTTGAATTTAACAAAAAATATTTATTATTTTAAACATTGTAATATACATGCAAAATCATTTATAATACATACTAATGATCTTGATTATATTTCCACAATATCAATACAAAATATTTATTTTTATTTATTTATTTTTATTTTTTTACAAAATATAGATGAACACATGCAATTTGAATAATTCTTTCATTGTTAATTTTACATCCCAAAAGCCCTAAAATAGATTTTTTTCTTTTTTTGAGTTGAGTTCGACTCATATGACTATTTTTGAATTAGGGATATCTTCTCCATGATATCATCCTTCGCCGCCAACCCACAAGAGATCAAAGAATTCTAACACTTGTGAGGACAATAAAATATGGGTGAAGTATAAAAGTTATTTATGATATTTGAGTTATTTATCAAAAAAATTATCTAAATTTGTAATTATAAATACTTCATTGATATTTATTTTTATTTTACCAATTACACATAATGAAAGGGTATTTGTAAAACAAAAATAAACTTTTTTAAGGAGATATTTGTAATACCTAAAAGGGTATTTGTGATTTAGAAAAATAACTGAATTATTTTATAATTAAGTTAAATCTCATGAATAGTTTTAATAATTTACCCTAAAAAAAAGGCCCTAATTGTTTAAACTAAACATGGCCATGTGGAACTGAAATGAAATGGATAATATCAATAAATTTTTCAATAATTACCATGCAAATCGTTTTTAAGTCATAGAATCACTAATTACAAAAATATGTAAAAAAAATAGTTAAATTCAAAATTTGTGAAAAGGGACATGAAATTTTAGAGGTGTTATTCAACCTAAAATCTTATCGTAGCCACATAATATAATCCATTAATTCCAAGGTTTATATCACCAATAGAAATAGGTCAAAATTGTACCAAAATTGAAATAATAAGACAATAGGGCTGATGGTTACACTCACATGGATTCCAAAGTGGAATTGAAGAATAAATCATTGTTACTGGTGGCTGCACCTACACCGCAGGGGAACATTGAATATGGTCAAGAACAACATTTTTGATTAAATAAAACTGTGTGACTATTAATATTTTGTGGAAACAAGATTGTCTATATATATCGCACATGCATATGTCCTCTTGAATAATCCACATCACTCCAGTTCTAGCGGACCACAGTTTTTTATTCTCGTCTTTACTTTCTTCTTTCATTTTGTTAGTCACTTAATATGGATAAATTTTTAGTTTACATTTGATTATGATAAATGTCACTAATTACACAATAAGTGAATTTATATTTTTGTACGACTTATACTATAATGAGAGTGATACAGTAATATACTTACTATACTATTGGTGGAAATTTGTCGAACATGGTTTGAATTAATTTTTTTTTTAATAATTTGTATTTAATGATTTTTAGGTTGTAAAAACGAACACACCTTATACTTGACATATAACACTTTGTCCGGTGCATATATATTTTCTAACACATGCGCACACCCACTCACAAACACTAAGGTCGAACTCCTATCTCTCGTATAAAAATGGGAAGCGATATCATCAAACCAAACCAAATGATTAATGATTTGCACATAGCTCATATATATATATATATATATATAAGTTACACACGCACCCAGTGCATATATATTTTTTAACACACGCGCACACTCATTCACAGACATTGAAGTCGAACTTCTACCTCTCGTATAAAAATGGGAGGCGGTACCATTAAACCAAATAATTAATGGTTTGCACATGTTACATATATCTATACATATATGTATATATATATAAGTTACACATACACCCATGAGAATCATATCTCTCATACTAAAATGGGAGTCAGTACCAAATCAAATAATTGATGGTTTGCGCATAGTGCATATATATATAAGTTAGACATGCACTCATGAAAATTTGGACACCCGACCTCTTCATTTCTCCCATACAAGACAAGAGTCATACCATCATTGATGCCAAATAGTCTTAGATAGTATAGTGCATATGTTTGTACTTAAAGTGGTTTTTTAGATCTATTTAAGATAAAGTTGATAATATCTCCATAAAATGGTATTACGAAACATAGATATCTCATTCCATTAATATTACATATATGATTTTCTGTATCAAATTATGTTTTATTATATGTTTTATTTTTACGGATTTAAATAAAGTGTATATGATTCACAATTAAATATTTATCTATAATATGAAATATAAAAAAAATATTTGGGAATATAAATATGTTTAATACTTATATGACTTCAAAATTAGTTGGCATTGAGAACAAAGTTCAAGGGTTTGTATTTTTCCTATTAACGTTGTGCGGGTTGTCTTATTCCATCCTTTTGTCATTCCACTTGTATATATCAGCTAAAATGTTTGAAAAACTCAGTTTCTGCCGAGGACTACGAGACTAAACTGCCTATTTTGTCGTTTATTTCCTTTCGATGGAACTCCATGGATGGGTAAAAACCTGATTGGACAAATGGTGACTGGTGACACTTAGTCTATATATAAAATCAAATTTGTATTTAAGAATTACAATATGTAATACATATCTACACAATTATTCTGAAAATAAAAATTTGTAGCTGTTCAAGTCACAATTTTCAAGTAAATTCACAGACGCTATTTTCAAAATATGAATTATTACAGGTATCTTATTTGTTCGCATATATTGATATTACTTCGCAGAAGTTCTTTACTTTCACGCGCATTTTCAATTATTAGTTTTGATGTTAAACTATAAATGTACGTTCAATTATACTTCTCTCGTGTCGTGTTAATATTGAAAGGATATTATAATAATTTGAGCTGAATACAGTTCAATCCCACAAATGTGATTGGTGACCCTTAGTCTAAATATAAAATAAAATTGGATTTAAGAATTACAATATGTAATACATATTTACAAAATTATTCTAAAAATAAAAAAAATTGCTCTTGGAGTCACAATTTTCAAGTAAATTAACAAACGCTATTTTCAAAATATGAATTATTACAAATATCTTATTTATTGGCATATATTGATAATTATGAATTCTTTACTTACACGCATTCTCAGTTACTAGTTTTAATGTTAAACTATAAATATATGTTCAAGCTTCTCTCATATTAATATTGATGGACATTATAATAATTTGAGTCAAATGTATAAAAAGGCTCAATTAAATAAACCCAAAGTTCTCATGCACCCAATTACACATAAGCATAACTTTATTGAAAAATAACTATAAATACATCATTTTCATTATGAGAGATTTATTTTTATACTTTACAATTTTGTGCATTATTTTGACATTTTTATGCTCAAATACTAATTTGATTGGGACAACGTTAACACTTCCAACAATCTATTTTTGTCTTACCAACTCCATGGAGGGGAGTTAATTCGGCAACCCTAAATGGTCTGTTTGTGTCGCATTAACTACTTGTCCAGTAGTTGATTATTAGACGCATCAAATATTATAATTATCATTTGATTTGAAATTTTAAATTAAAATTAAAAAATAATAATTAAGAACTATTAAAATCACATCAATGAGGGAAAATAATAAATATAAAATGAGTCATAGTTTGAAGACAAAGGCAGCATTGAAAATTGAACAAGTAGCTCAGTTTGCTACCTTCCACATCAATGGATCCCCAACTTCCAAACTACAAATATTTTAATTTTATTTTTCCTGATATGGATCACTCAAAAAGAACCTTTTCTTCCCCATGAGCCCTTGACTTGTTGTTCTCTTCACATGTATGCAAACCACTTGCTCCCACGTTTCCTTCTTATCCCCTGATATCGAATTATTACTTTCTCGTACGAAATGAAACATTAATGGGTATGATGAAGTACGAGATTTCGGGATCTTTTGCGATTAATAAACGAGAAAAGGAGACACAATTACATTAATTGAATGTGAAAGATGAGTAAACAAGAAAAAGTAGATATATAATTTCATCAGCGAATGTGACTGGTGGGTCCCACACTTTAAGAAACTTATAGAAGTGAAAAATTGAGAGTGGCTGCTGACTTACCCAGCTTGAACTTAACTTGGCTTGGCTGGCCCTTTAGTCGCGCCGAGGGTTTTTATTAACGTTTTTCTAACTTATCTGGGATTTGGTAGACAAATATTGTACTAATTAAATAGGAAAAAATAATATATTAAATATTTATTTTTTATTTTTTATTTATAATGATAATTTAATTTTTTAATTAAATAGTTAATTAATTAATATTATAATATATATTTTATTGATCAATTAAATTTCAACAAGTGTCAAATTTCAAAGAGATAGATACTAATCAAATTATGAAAAGTTAATCAAATTGTGTTATTTTATCATATGACTTATCCAAAATTTTATATTTTACAAATATAAATAGAGGTCAAATCCAAATAGTTAAATACAATAACATAAGTTGTGCAAAAAATGTCCAAGCAAGAAATGTGTTGGAGAAAATTCTCTCAATTCAAGACAATCAAATTCAAGAAAATCCATGGTATTCAATGTGAAAATCAAAATGTTTATTGCATAGTCTACTCAAATAATAGCGTTTATTGAAAATCAAATTAATCTTAAAAAAGATCGGATGATCGATTCCACCAACAAATATTCAAATTCAAAAAATTAATGTTTTTAAAGTTCTAACGTTAGATTCGAGAATAAGGTGTTAAACTTTCAAATTAACGCTATTGAATGATGAAATCAAGTTCGGAATATATCAAATCATTGATTCCACCTTTAAAAGTTCAAATTCCAAATAATTATGTTCTTAAAGAGAAAAATTAGAGAAGTCATAGATAGTGTTCAAGGCGAAATCAAAGTATTCATCACGGAGTCTACTCAAATAAGAATTTTTAATTCGAAATTAAGTTGTTAAACTTTTAAATTAACGTTATTGGAGATCATATCAACCTTGAAGGAGATTGAATGGTCGATTCTACTAACAACTATTCAAATTCAAAAAATTAATGTTTTTAAAGTTCTAACGTTAGATTTGAGAATAAAGTGTTAAATATTCGAATTAACGTTATTGAATGACGAAATCAAGTTCGGAATTGATCGAATCATTGATTCCACCTCTAAAAGTTCAAATTCTAAATATTCTTGTTTTTGAAAATAAGAATAAGATGATCCATAAAAATTGTAATCATTTTATTCTCTCAACTCAATCAAAATTCAATTTATATTATTTTTTTGTTTGTTAATATTTACAAACAACGAAATTTGTGTTACAGCAAGTTTAGTTTCATTTTTAATTTTATTTTCATGTTTTCATTATGTTTAAGGTTGAAAATATTTTTATTAGATTTTTGTGTATAAAAATATATTTAAATTAGTTATGATATAATATATGTTTGAAAATGACGGTGTATTTATTTTATGCTATTTTCTGCACGAAAGACGTGAAATGTATATATTCATTTCTAACTTTGATAAAAAAATTAAAACATAAATAAATGACATTTCTAATAAAATAGATAAAACAAAAAATACTCCCCAGCAATTCTCATAAACTTGGAATGAGAATAAAAATAAAATTTATTTGATTTGCTTGTGAGTAAGCTTTAAATTTTGGATAAAAGTTGCAGTCAGCAGAATTGTCTGGATATATCTCACACAGATTTGTACCCCTAACTCCAAGGCCTGAAAATCTTCACCTCATCTCGGTCTGGTGATCGCTTGGCCCACAATTGGGGTATTTTTAAAAAATAAGAAAATAAAAAATTACTAATAACGAAGGTTTTATTTAGTAATAAAAATTATCGTATTCTTTCATTAATTTCATCGAATAAATTGTGCTAAAATCTGCTATTAACTTTAGAGTTACTTGTTAATATGAATAAACATAATATATACTCTTCATCCTTAGTTGTCATTCTACACTCAAATTTAGCAAATATAATTACAAAAATATAAATTCTTATCATATGATATTCCATATGAATTAAATGAGTACTTAAAAAATGAAATAAAAATAATTATTTAATTCAGAATAATGTGAAGCCAATTACAAAATAAAAAATAAAATAAAATAAAAAAGAAATCTTGCGAAGTGCTAAAAATCTATTTTGGATTATTGGGCCCATCGTACGTCAGAATGGATCTTAAATTACTTCCCCAAAATCCACCAACCAGTATTGATTGATTTTTTTTTCTCTTTATTTTTTTTGGATAAGAAGTATTGATTGAATTAGAAATGCATGAAGGGATCCACATCCGCAGAAATTATTGAAAAACTTTACAAAGAAGGCATCATCACCTCACAAATTAAATGCCTAAAACAACATTCATTTCCATCATTTTCAGAATTGCAAATGAAAATACGTTTGCCACGTATATTTTTTGAAAATAATATTTTTATTTTTAAAAAATATTAATTATTCATTATAATATTTAAATAATCATATACACTATTATATTTTTTAATAATTACAACAAAATAACATTAACAATACATTTACAGTTAAAAATATTTCTCATTAACTACAACAAATAATATTATCAAAATATCTATAATAAAAAAATATTTTCTAAAATACATCATATTACCTTTTTTCAATAAAATTTTCAAATACATTTTCACTATTCATATTTTTCCAATCTCAAAATCAAAATACATTTTTGAAAATAACTTCTCAAAACAATAGAAAGTAACTCCAACCAAATCCTAAAATTTTGCAAAAAGACGTGACATCTTGAGATTATTAATGATACAATATAGTGCATATCCAATAATAAAAAATACAAAAATCACGATATATCTTAAGATCATTAACATTATTAACACACAATAATTGAATTTATGTCGTTTTCATGAATGCATAGAATAAGTCCATCAATGTCACAACATATAGATAAAATTGTAAGTGCTCATTGATTTAATGTGAAAGCTATAGCCTTGCTAACTTTTTGCCTCCATGGGTCCAACAATAGAAAATTCATACCACATGACTAAAGGTCATGTAACGCACGCAAATACGATAAAAATAGAATGTTGATAACGACTTATGAATTATTATTTGTTTAAAAAAAAATTAAAATTATCGAAAGTGATCAACGTTGAAAATATTTGAATTATCAAGTACATTAATTGTACATATATATATGGTAGATAATTACAGATTTCTTTTTTGCTAAGTTATGCCGAAAATTATAAGATTGATGTACCCATTTAATGGAATAAAATGGCATCGAAAATTAGTCAATTCTTAAAAATGGGACGTGGGGTTGTTGCAGCTCATGTATATCTGTACATGTATTTTTATTTTATTTTTCTTTTTTATTTATGGCCCAAGCATTTAAAAGTCAATTATAAAAAAGATATTTTTATTTTTAAATTTGATTTTGAAGAAGTTACAATTGTATTTATCAACTTCAATAATTATATTAAAAAATATTATTTAGTACACATGAAGATTGGTTGGTACGCTTCTTTGGAACTTTTGTTTTGGACAAAGAAATTCAATTTATATTTCTAATTTCAAGCCACCCTGAGGTCATGTTTTGACCTAGATTAGTAAAGATTGCTGGCTAGTCTGATCTCCTATAAAAGACGAAAAAAAATAATTAAATAAAGAAACTTAAATAAATAATTGAGCATAGAATTAATTCACCATGTACAATTATCCGATCACTAAAGAACTGTAGGCTTTACAAGGATTGGCCAATTCATAGATATGTGTTGGTGATTAATAGCATCACTTTGTCACAATCTTATTTGTCTTTATTTAAAGTTTGGCTTCTTCATAACAAGCAATGTTGCAATGAATTTACATATTTTCAGACAAGCAAAACCAAACAAATGGTCTTTTTGCCCCATTTTTCCTTTTTTTTTTTTTTTAATTCTTTACCATGTCTGAGAATAAAATGAATAAGAAAAGAATTCTTTTTCACTATATCAAGGACTCACCAAAAATTTGCAAAAAAATCACTATATCAAGGGAATAAATTATATCAATTTTTTTTATCGACGGCCCAGAATAAAATTCTATTTTTAAAATAAAATTATTATTAATGCTGACAAACTTCTAACAATTATTTTGAGTATAACATTATAAAAATATTTTATTTTTTTATTTTAAAATTTTTCATCTAAAACTACATATTGAATAAAACGAGACATGATATTAGGGTTGAAGAAGTAGTATTTAATTGTATTTTGAGTCACTAAACAAATCGTACAAAAGCACACCATACAACTAAATAATTTTCACAATTAACAACCATACAACATGAAATTAAAACCAATCACCAATATGCTATTTATATGTCAAATTCATTTGTGATAGTAAATTGTAATTACTCATTTTTATAATAATAAAAAAAATCATTCTAACTTATAATGAGATATTCTTGATGACTTGTCCTTTGTGCAGTAATTTCAATTATATTTTAAAAAGCCCAAAAATCTTATAATTATGTAAAAAGAACATTGGTGTATTGGTTGTCCCCCTATGTTTCACCTATGGAAAATTATAAACAAGCTAAAACTATAAGTGGACCAGCTAAAAAGGTCGAAGTACCGAAGCACATACAAAAAGTTGAGAGAAAAAAAAAATGTTAAAAGGACAACAAATAATGGGGCAAATATGATATTTGAAGCAAAATGAGGACCAAATTAGTGTATAAACAATTTGAGGTGGGTGACAGTCACGTCAGTCGGCCCAGGGCCCCATGCACAGCTTAAATTTCTCCAATTCCCAACACGAGATATCGGCAATTTGCTGAACCGCGAAAAAAAAGTTATTTACACGAAAAATAAAAGTTGCAAATGGGTTGTGATATTATGAAATATCGCGTGGCTGTACGGTACGAGCAATTTTTTAGTAGAAGAGGACTATTATTGCTTGTGCACACGCGTGATGTGTAGTTTCTACCACCACGCGCTGTATGAACCTACTCGAAAAGGCGAATTTCTATAGATTTACTGGAATATTTTATATTATATTTGAACCTTAAATTTTAGTGAGTAAAATTATTTTTTAAAAAATATAATAAAATTATTTTTTTTTTAGTAAAATTCAAATGTGATTATTTTGAGGAAGATTGTCATTTATGTGACAAAATTTGAAACACATTTGAGTACCTTATGATGCATATTTCCAAATCAGAACTTGAGTAAGTAAATATTTAAAAAGAGCCAAAAATACAAAAAAGTAAATGAATAATGATCGTCCCAGAAAAATAGAGAATGAGATATTTATAATTATTCAATAAATTAATAAAGCTAGACTTATTTAACTATTGTAATCTTATAAATATTATAAGGTTCATCTCACATAAGAATGCATGATATTAGAAGCTCTGGATTCAAAGAAAAGATTAGGTGAAAACATAGGAAGTAGAATAAATAGTTTACTGTTGGGTGAAAGAAAGACCCAAGGAATTAAGGTTGGAATATAAGTTAAGTTGCATTGGTGGACTATTAACCAAGCAATCACTACAAAATTCAAAAAAATGTGCTATTCATTCTTCTTCACTGTTAATTTAAGGGCCCATAATCCCAATAGGGTTAGAATGTTTCACTAAAAAAAGGGTCAAAATGAGGAAATGGGGTAAGCTGGATTTATGGCGACCATTCAAGAATTTCAACGTACGATGAATCATTTATTTGGACACAACAAGTGCCTAAAAATAATTTAAAGAGAACCAACTACCTGTGAGTTCGACTGGCATTTGTCGATTCTTCAACATTAATTTCCATTTTCTATTAATCCCAAGGGAGAGAGGAGACCATAAGCCTAGTCAATGCTTAAATTTAAAGTAGGCCCAGATTGTCCATTAGCTGGATGACCTAACTTTTCAAGTATATATTGTTAAGTATTTATTGTCATTGTTGCCGCTCTTCTTATTCACAAATAGATCAAGTTAAGTAGTTTCATAAGAAGATTTAGATTTAATTGTGTAAAGTAGATTGAAGATGTTAAGATGGTTTGTCAAGAAGAAGGATGAAGTCTTAATTAATAATCGAAATAAACAAGAATCGGATTAGTTTCATATAAACGATTATGTGAAACTACTTTCGAATAAACAATAATATGAATTGATATTGATTCGTTACTCCAAAATAATTTTGTTTCCTTCAAAATAAGTTTGTATTTATTTTCTCCTTTCTCTTAAACAAAATGAGCCATACTATATATCAACATTATTATTATATTATTATAAATATATATTAATTTTATTTTAAATTTAAAAATACTATATATAATATTTTAAAATTCTGATACAATACTACTAATTAAATAAAAACTTACCAAACATGACATTTACAGTAAAAAAATATCTTCCTAAAACAAAATCAAACATTACTTTTCATTCCCAAATTTCTGCCCCAAAATCTTCCATCAAAGACATCCAAAATAAAAACAAACATTCCTTAGAGAATAAACTCACACCACTACTATATGATTAGAAGGAAGAAGCAAATTATATTCCAAAAAGTTGACATGACAATTTATGCAAATCATCTTTAATATTTTGTCTTACATAAGTTGTCTGAATTTGTACATTCACATGACTCTAATCTTGCCATGTTACATTCATGCACAAATGGGCATTTGTATGTTCACACAATAATAATTTCTCAAGTTTATTGCATCTATGCTTTTAAATTTCATGTGTGCGCATGCACAAATGGATGACATTATTAGGCTCCACTTGCTAGCTAAACAATTGAATATGTTTTGTGTCTTAAGATTTGAATAAATTTAGTCATATTCTATTTTATCCAAAAAGAATTCAAGATTTTTCTGTATGTCATCTAGATTTTGCAGTTGAAAACTTATAGTCGGATATAACCAAACAAAATAATATTTATTTTTTAACTATCTTAATATATTAAGAAAAGACTATTGCTTTATATAGTAAATTAAGTGTGAAATTCAATCATATCATTTTATAGATGCTTTAATTTAAATTAGTATTATGAAGTACAAATAAAATTTTAAAGTTTTAATTAAGTAATTCTAATATTTTTCCAAATATATTAAAGAGTGGGGTAAAATTGGAAAATAAATTATATATGGGGCAAAGTTTATATTTTCATAGTCTGAGGAAGCAAAGTGAATTTTTATAATTTTTAAGTTGCGTGTTTGTGTCAAAAAATAAGAGGGAAAATTATCCCCTTAAGTCATTATCTAAGCAGTAAGATTGAAACTTATATGACAGAGGTTTTGAATCCGAATGTAGGTTATAGTTTATAATTGTATTTAATAATTTAATGATTAATAATATAATTATTTGTATTTTATGAGTTTGATATATAAATATAATAGTTTATATGTATTCGACTCGACCGCTTTTCTTTAAATTAAAAAATAAAAAATTACCCAATGTTTGTAAATAACTCAAGCTGAATAAACTTAATCTTTACTTGAAGATAAGTCTACAAAAATAAAATAGACTCGAGGAAGTTCCTTCAAATAAGCTCTTTTAGTAGATTTTGAATAAGCCTCATTTGGGCAAAGTTGACGTGAATTTGAGTAATTTGATTTATTCAAAAATTACTCATTGGTGGAGAGCTTCCCCAGTGTGAAATTCAATCCATGGTTAATTCTCCAAAAAAACCCACGTCCTATTTCTCATCAATTCTTCTGTAAGTCTCTCTGTTTCTCCTGTGACGTTCTATAAGGTATTTTTAACATATGTCCACAATGGAATTTACTTCAGTATATTTGCTTATATAGTAGGAAAAGAAAGAAATACATGGATAGCAATTACGCTGTACTACAGGTGAAAGATGGGAACTTTAGAATCAAGAACTCATCTTTGAGATTGATTTCACCTGATCCTGGAAATGGGTGTTTTAATCCACAAAATGCAGATGATCTAGATGTTGAAGATGAGATTGATCTTGATGATTTACCCCTTACTTTTGGTCAAAGAAAATCTGGGTGAGGGAAATATGGTGCTGTTTTTAATCTCACCACCTCTATTATTGGGGCTGGCATCGTGGCCTTGCATGCCACAAGGAAAGTTTCGGGCTTGGTTTGGGGTTTAATAATGATTTTTTTTTATGGATATTTTGTCAGAAATTAGGTTTGTGTTGTTCGTCTGATTCTCTGTTCAATGAATGTGAGGCTACATTGTATGGGGAGGTTGTTCAGGCTGCATTGTGCAGGACTGCTGGGATTTTGGCAGACATTGCGCAGTTGTTAAAGTTGGAAATTTGGCAGGTATAATATCAAAATAGTTAAAAATATTTTGGTAAAATAATAGCTAAATCGAGTCAAGAGTTGTATTCTTTTTTTTTTAAAGATGAAATTGTCCCACATTTGGTGGTTACGGGATATGACAATCGTCTCTCACGATATAACGACTAACTTCTTATGATAATAGTATTACAAATTATAAGAATTTTCAAAATATAAAAGTATTTTGGAACTTTTTTATGAATTTGAGAGAAATATAAAAATAGATTGAATAAATGAAAAATGATGAAATTTAGGGGTTTATTTATAGTTTTCGAAGATTTGTAGTGTTAATTCATGACTGAGTGCAATTTTCGATTTTGATCAATTTGAACCGTATGATTGTATCCCTCTGTGAACATTCACGCCTTTACAGTAAACCCCTTAGCCAAGGATCAATTTCAATCGTCCTATCGCAACTCTCTGCGAAGGTCCAGGTAATCTATTGCTAAGTGTCAATATCAATCGTTCGATTGCAACCCTCCGCAAAGGTCCACACCTCTTCCAGTGAGCTCTTGTCAACCGAACGGACATGTCACCAATTCGTATTCAGTTTCCAACTGCACGTTTGTCATGCTACATATACACTAACCGAATGCTCCACGTCCTTTAAAGTGAATTCTTGCTAACCATCAATTTCAACCGTTCGATGACAACTAGATCCACACCTATTTTAGTGACATGTCACTGATTCGCTCCACTCACATTCAGCTTCCAACCAAACCATCAATTTCAACCGTTCGATAACAACCCTGTGAAGGTCCACGCCTATTTCAGTGACATGTCACCAATTCGCTCCACTTACATTCAGCTTACAGCCCCTTAAAGTGAATTCTTGTTAATCATCAATTTCAACCGTTCGATGACAACTAGGTCCACACCTATTTTAGTGACATGTCACTGATTCGCTCCACTCACATTCAGCTTCCAACCGAACCATCAATTTCAACCGTTCGATAACAACCCTGTGAAGGTCCACACCTATTTCAGTGACATGTCACCAATTCGCTCCACTTACATTCAGCTTACAACCACACGTTTGTCACGTGAAAAATGCAAACCACTAGAGTGTACTATAGAAAAACTCAATTTGATTACTCTTTATTAAAGTAAGATTATATATATATAAAACAAAATTATTCAACTCTTTAAATGTGGGATTTGTGACTATTCACGTTCCCAACATTCCATAATCAATCATTTATTTAATTGACTTACTTTATCTATTAATTTCTCATTCATCCGAAATTAATTTTGAGAAATCAAAGATATTAAATTTATCTACTCATGACATAGATTATATTTAATCGAATTAAATCTGTTTTTATAAAATAGAATTCACTTTAAAATTGGGTCAAATTCAATTTTTTCAAACCAATTTCTAACAGTTAATAATGCTAGTGTTTTGCTCGGCGTATATGATCATGATTGGGGATGTTATGTCATGGCTTCTTCGTCATATTGGAGTCTTTTATCAATGGTTGGTTCATGGTGTGTGGGATCATAGGAAGCTAGTGATTCTGGTCGTGGTAGTGCTTTTTCTTGCGCCTCTCTGTGCTTTGGATAAGATTGATTCCTTGAGCTTGACTTTGGCTGCTTCTGTAGCCCTGGCAGTGGTGTTTGTTATCGTTGCTTTTGTTGTAGCTGCTATTGAGCTTGTTGAAGGAAAAATTAAGGCCCCGAGGATGACCCCAGATTTGATAAGGATACTCAATCTGATGTGCTAACTAACTTTAATAAGGATCTTGGGATTCGGTTCAGCACAGCTTTGAACTACATTGTTCGCATTGTGTATGTTTTTCACTTGGTTCTAGTGTTCCCTGTTACTCATTTTTCCTTGAGGCAAACAGTGGATACCTTGTTTTTCGAAGGATTAAATCCACTCTCTGAGAGCAGGAAGAGGTGTCTGGCCTTAACTGCAGTGCTCTTTGGGCTTATATATCTGAGCTCAACAGCAGTCTCCTTCGGTTGTACCTTTCCATCTCTCATTGCGTTAAGGTGAAGCAAAAAAGGGAACAGCTTAAGCCACGTGGTGAGGTCATTGTCTTGGTTGATGCTAATGTTGGTGATTATTGTTAGCATTGTCGGAGTGATTGGAAATATCTATGGAATCTAAGGATGTTCTGTATGATCCTGTTTGTCCTTGAGTTCTGCCTTAAGGGGCCAAATTTGGTGGAATGATGCAGATTTTTCAGCAAAAAATGTTGCATTAGTTCTCATCTTTTGCCAGCACAGACAAGTGAGGCTAACATCTGCTGTAATTGAGCCAACTTGTGCTGATTCTCTTCAGCAAGTGAAGCAAATAGACTTGCCATAAAACCTATTCTTTGGATGTTCCTGAATACATGTAATGCAGAAACTGATACATTGTATGCTCCTTTTTTCTTCCCTTCCAAAGAACACACACAAACTCTGTTTTTCCTCTTCTCCCTTCTAGATTGAGGTCACTCTTCTCTACAACTTGACTATTATAGTGTCATTCAATCACAGTCTTATGCATTGCTCTACTCTACATCCATTTGACCTGAAGCTTGATTTGCCTCATGTAATTCTATAATGCCAACTGTCCTTCTGTTAGTAATGATTTGTAACTATATAAAATCAACAGTAAAGAAAGGCTAAGATTCCTGGCTTCATCTGTGGACAATCCAATTGACATTTTCACTGTTTTTTGATATAATGTTCATACTAGAGATATAGTGTGTTCTCCTCAATTACTTGCTATGTATTGTGATATCTTGATGATTATGGTTTGTTCTTCAAATCTGACAATTTGAAAATCCTACAATTTTTTCACTTTGTGATCTTTATCTGTTGGTGTTTTTCAGTAGTTGCTGTAAGAACTAATTGTACATTATCCTGCACAACTATTGGATCTTTCTTTCCCTTTCTAGAAAGAGATGAAAATCACTTACAGAACTTGTGAATCATTGAACAGGACCATAGGATAGGTGAATCATGGAGACTGCATTTATAATGATGAACTCCACCCCTCACACTGTACGATCCTGTTGCCCTCCTGCCCTTCTCTTGTCTCCCACTCACCTACCCACACACTTTTTGGACAGCTTTTCATATTTTGTCCTCACCACTCCTTCATTTCAAGTGAATCTTCTGTTGCATTGTATTGATAGTTGTAATGCATATATTTTGGGCTCGCTTGCAAGTCTTGATGGGGGATAAGACGTGATATATATTGACTAGAATGTATTTTCCTAATTAATATATAGTCACCTTGTTTGGTTGCAAGTTTTCAATGTATGATATCCTCATGTAAAATTCATGACATATGTTTGATTTGTCATATTGATAATATGAATCAAACAAGTAATATTTAAAATATTATTTAATTTTTTAACTTTTTACGTTAACCTGTCTAATCCTGACCAATCAGTGTAATCGAAGAATACTTAGGCGCTAAAAATATAAAGTCTAAGTTGTACGTGTGGCGTAATATATACTACCTAAACTTTATATTTAATGTAGTAAAAGTTTTTTGTTTTTTTTTAATAGTGAATCACACCCTAGAGGTAATGGGTCTTCAACACGTATTGGGCCGAAGTATTTTCATGGGCTCTAATTTTTCAACCAAACAAGAAATTATGATTGATTACACATCTATTATATTGTAATCAGATCTACAAAATGAGACATTTACGTACAAATAATTAAAGGAATGCAATAGAAAATGTAGTATGATTTACTTTTATTAAAATTCCCAGGATATGATTATTCGATACCATTGTTTGTGTGGGATGTAAGAAAGCATGCGGTGTGGTAAAAATTCAACTTACTAATTACTGATGATGATGGATAGAAAAATTAAGTTGGGAGGAAGGGATTGAAGGTCATGACCGTATGGTAAGTAGTACTACCATATATGCTCACATTATGTGCATTGTGTAACTGCATATTTCAGGGAAAATGGCTAGTCAAAGATTGAATATTTTGGTGGTAATAATAAACATAAAATTATGTGTATATAATGTACAATAATAACTTTAAATACAATATCTGATCCCACCTAAAATTATTTGTTTTTAAAGGAACTATATAGTATGAATAATGAACTAATTAATGAAGGTTCTTTCTCATCATGTGAGTCACAATCTCTTGTTGGTAGTATGTGTCACTGGGCAACTTAATCATATTAATTTATGTTTCTCATCCCATGTTTTTCAAGTTTGAACTTTCAACTAATTATGATGATATCTGCATGCGCATGGAATAAATTAATATTATATCTTTTAGTATTAATTATTATATACTAGTATAATCTTAAATGTCAAGATGCTTCAAAATTCAATTCTTACCATAAACCTAAAAATATTGCATTGTGAAATCATCCCATTTATTATTGCTATATTCTCTTCCACCTTTTTGTCTTTTGTTTCTTTTTTTCACGGGGAAACCCACAACAAGTCCACTATTTGGAAAAATAAAATAAAATAAATTAGGTATAACAAATTTATGACAAAGCCCACATAAAACTATTAGAGCAAATATGAAAGTAGACAAAAATACACTTCGATTAGGGGTATAAACAATTGACTCAAGCCGACAAGGCGTTGTTTAGGATTAGTTTGAGTTTTTTTCATAGAGCCTGAATTTGATTTAATCAAATAATTAAATTGAGTTTTAATTAAGCTTTTATATATATGTTAACTAATCAAATCAAATTCTAAATTTTATCGAATAAAAAAATATTTAAATTTGATTTGTATTTTTTACTAATGAATTTAAATAAATTTTTTAGTCGATCAATTTCGAATTAAATATCTAATTACCCATTCTATTTTTCGTTCTTATATTGATCTTAAAGCAAGAAAGTGCATAACAAATTTAGATATTTTTCTTTTTTTTTTTTTTATTTTTTGATAGTCCAAATTTCTGACTTCACTGAACTAGTTTTGAATCCCCTATACGCCTACTCCTAACACGTAGGAAGAATAAATTGTGGAATATATTTAAAACATGTCTGCGTAAAAGAACATCATATCATAGTATGTATTCGTGCAGTGATTGGTCCAAGCAAAGCAAAGAATGTCTTCAAGAACAGTCAAATTTTCGGACGATTACTCATTTAATGGGGGGCATGGGCTTTCATGCATCTCAATGCAGAAGGTTTAGGTACATCCAAGCCAGAAAACACACACTTTTGTTTGTACCAAAAACTCCAAATGATAGAGTACTCATAACCATAGCCTTTTCACATGGGGAGACAATGCTCTATTTCTTGTCCCTGGTGCTCGTGAACTCCTCCTCAACTTCTAACCCTAAATGATGATGGCCTTCAGGGCAATAACAGGTTTTTTTTTTCATGAAGAGGTTTAACATGCATGATAAAAAGGTTAGTTGTAAGAAATTAATTATCTTTTTTCAAAGTTAAAAAAAAAAATGATGTCTGTCCAGAATATAAGAGACATAATGACATTCTTACTATTCCATTAACCAAGATTCAACAAGGGGTTTGAAACTTTTAAGAATGGATTAATGTCTAAGGCTCTAAGATCACGAGGCCATCTTAGGTTCGGGGGATCGTTTTACATCATTTACGTGCAATAATTAGATATTATTAAAATTAAAGACGAACCCATGTTATATATACTTACATAATCCAAGATTAGTTAGGGATGATGGCAGGAAAATACCTAATTCAAATTAAATTTTTTAAAGTCAAAACAAGAATATTAACTAATATTAATACGTATTTTATGGCCTCCCCCACTTTGTATTGCCCAGAGAAAGTATATTCTCGGTCAATATTTTGAACAACTTTTTTTCCTGATAAGTGCCAAATTGTGGCATAAAAGTAACATGATGTTACATATGGTACTATAATTTAATTGTTTATTAGTAAAAAATTATTACCTTGAAAATTGAAAAAATAAGTGCTTTTATTTGGTGCTTCTTTCTTTTTCAAAACAGTGGCTCTTGTCTGGATAATTCAACATTATGATCATTATATTATTTGGTGCATAGTAGACATGTGACATGTTTAGCCTCTTTTTCATTACTTTTTGTCTTTTTACTACCTATTTATTTACCTAGGATACTTAATTTCTGTAATCTATGTTAATTTGCTGCATTACCTTAATGTCGAAGTATAGGTTTGCTGCTATTTGAAGGAAATGTTGATAATTTGAAGAGATTTGTGACAGATATTTTGATGAATTCAATAAATTACTTATAGTTTTTGTATAATAGGATCCAAGGGGCATTAATTATCTCATGCCTTAACCAAAGAAATAACAAAAGTTAAAGGAGGCACAGGCCCCCTTGGGGCTTAGACCCCCATGGACCGCCCTTTTTCAGGCCGTGATTGATGGTAATACATATCCCATATTTCTTAGTTCTCACTCAATACATTAAAGTTCTGATTCACGTTATATCATTTTTGAATGGAACCCACAAAGAGCCATGAAGTCCCCACATCCAGTGTTTTCAAAATAGAATTTGATTCATCGGTTTTATTAAAAATTGATGACCTATTCAGCTTGGTAAGTTATAAAAAAAAAAAAAAAAAAAATTAAACCGATCTAGAACTTATCAAAATTGATCAAGAATGATGGGATTGGTCAAAATAGATTTTGTTAATATTTTTTGTAATTTTTTAAACTTTACACTTGATATTTAATTATATGTGCGTGGCTATCTAAATTTTAGACTTTATTAAATATATTTTTTAATTAATTTTTTTAAATTTAATATAAAATAATTAATTTATTATATTATAATTTTATATAATATAATAAAAAATATAATTTATTATTCATTAAATCGATTACACCGTCAGTTCAATTAATTAAAACATTGATCATAATAAAATTAATTTAATTATCTATACAATTATAAAAATACTACCCCATCCACCCCCTCCCCAAACCCAACCCAAAAAAAAATATATAAAATCTTTCAGTCATTCTCAAAATTCAACTACCATCCCATTAAAGAAGACGTCAAAATAACACAGAAAAGCAAGTCAATTTACTTAGCAAAATCACTTTAGACTTCATATATATGTTTTGTCTACAAACATCTCCACACCATAGTTTCAAGCACACTCATTTCACACTCTTCAACACTCCCAAATTAGGCCATGGACTGGTTCTCTTGGCTCTCAAAAACCGGCCTAGAGCCATCCCTTGTTTATGAATACGGCCTAAGTTTTGCACAAAATGAGCTTGAAGAAGAAGACATATCTTATTTCAACCATGAATTCCTCCAAAGCATGGGGATTTCCATAGCAAAACACAGGCTAGAAATCCTCAAGCTTGCTAGAAAAGAAAAGGGGAGCTTCCGACATCCCATGTCAGGGATCTTGATCGCCATCAAGCGAACAAAGAGGTGTTTTTCCAAGTACCTGCGCACGTTGATACATCGCGAGGAATCAGCCCTGGCCCTCGTGCCTAGGCGCAGTAACAGCGCGAGATGGAAGAATGCTTTGGTCAAGAGGAACAAGAGGTTGATGGTGGTTAACAAGCAGAATAGAGCACCACTTTTGCTCACAAATGGGAGCCCCATGTACTTTCCTAGTTCAAGAATCAACAGTTTCCCGAGCCCTTTAGTGCATGAGCTTGAAAGGGATGACCAGAAAATGGAAGGAGATTACGATGAGTACTGGTCCTCTGCAGTTGAAGAGATCAGGTGGGATACTATGTTTCAGAACTTGAAACCAACTTGAATGTCTATTAATTCATTTTTTTTTTTTTTTCTGTGTGTTTTGTGTCAATTTGAATGGTGAGAGATTGTTTTTTTAGGCTCTTCCACCACTGGTCTTTGGGCTTGATTGCTTTAGAAAACCTTTTCTTTTTTTCTTTTTGTTTTGTTGTGGAGGCGGGAGGGGGGGGGGTTCTTTCCCCACACCCACCAACCAAAACCAGTAGGGGTAATGGTGAAAATCCAGTTTAAGGGCAGCAATTAGGATCTTTACTCTGTACTCTGTAGGAGTAATGAAATTGTCTCCCCTGCTTCTGAAAGACTATGACCTCTTTTTGTACCATAAAGTTGTTTAATGGGCCTTGTTCCAATGGAAGGGAAAGAGGATTTCTCAAGTACCATTGTACTGTGATATTTTTGCTTTCTGAGAGAACTAATTTCTGTACTTTGGATTGCCTGAAAACATTTATATTTGGTACTCTTTGAATTCTGCTAATCTGATTAAACTGATCATGCATTTCATTTGAGAGATTAAGGCTTCTGTGATGTTAAAAATCTGTATTTCTTATTACCAGATTATGTGAAAGAGATAAACAGTTAAATACAAATCTTATATGGAGTTTAACAAAGTTCAGAGTAATGCTGCTCTTAGCCATGTTCCACAGTGTCGTGACGAGACACATATGCTATATTATGTTGTTCCAAGGAAAAAAAACTTCAAAAACCTATTTAAGAAGCTATGACAATAATCATAATAATAATATGGATTATTATTTATTTAACATTATTATTACCAAGAACCCGATAATATAATTATTGTTTATAAAGAACATTAAAATTGGCTGACGGTTCGCAAGCTCGTCGACTTGATAATTTTCAATTTGAGCGTAATATGAATTTATATAGAATAACCTCGAATTTAATTCAAGCAGACTGTAAATGGGTATTGATTCAACTTGAATTAGGTTTGAACTCATTATAAATATATAATTGTGTATACAATTATTATGTATAAAAACCTAAAAATTTATAATTTCATACTAAAAAATTTAGGCTTGTTTTGGGAGTGTTGCTTTATTTGATAATTTAAATTTGTTTTATTGTTCATGCTAAAAATGAAAAAAAATAAATTTGTGTATGCTCGGTTTCGCTTGAATCTCGTAATTATATTCAAACCAAGACGGATCTTTGAGGAAAAGAATTCCAACAGATTCAAGTTTTAAGAAGAAAAACTTATATGATTCGAGCCTAAGCAAGCCCGGCCCGATCAACTTGATTGATTTCATATTCTTAATTATCTTGCTTAATTTCTAACAAAAAGAGAGTTTGTTTCACATGTAGAATTCGTGCTTCATAAATGTAAAAATATAGAATTTGTTTCTTCATAATTCATATGTTGATGTTAATAAGTTTCAAGAAAGAAAACTGATATTTGAACCCTACAAATTAATTTCAACTAATTATATTCTCTATTTTTTTGTAATTGACTTTGTCTTTTTTTTTTTTTTTTTTACAATTAACAAAGTGGTAGGATCTATGCTTAACACCCACCATTCAAATTAGGCCAACCATCATTTGAAAATCTTTTCCTCA
Source organism: Paulownia fortunei (assembly GCA_019321725.1). Classification (NCBI taxonomy): domain Eukaryota; kingdom Viridiplantae; phylum Streptophyta; class Magnoliopsida; order Lamiales; family Paulowniaceae; genus Paulownia; species Paulownia fortunei. Next base: position 20,430,142 of record CM033112.1, on the reverse strand, counting down.
ATGGTTACTTAAGTGATTGAATGATCAATGTCCCACAAAACAGCTTTTTTCCAAGCCAAGAGTGATGCAAAATTTCAAAAGAATCCCTTGGGCTTCACTCCTATCAGAAAAAAGTGTGACTGTATCTGTCCTGTTTCTATTGGAACATGGTCTTAATCAGGGCAAGACCACCTTTTCTCTTTTGTCACTCTCAAGTTCAATTTCCAACCTTGGACCAATAATAACTCAACCATCTTTGTCATTTTTCCAATATTGGAGATAGAATTTCTTGTGAAAGTAAGCCATGGACTGGCTTACTTGGCTATCAAAAATGGCATTGATCCCACTCTTGTTTATGAATATGCCCTTACTTTTACTCGCAACGTCCTAGAAGAAGATGCTATAGCCTATTTCAGCCATGAATTTCTCCGAAGCATGGGCATTTCTATAGCAAAACTTCGACTAGAGATTCTCAAGGCAAACTGGTTCTTGTTTGCAATCAAGCAAACCAAAAATGTAGTGCTAGTGTGAGTCTGGTCATAAAATGTTGATGATCACAAATGGGAGTCCCAAGGCGAAGTCTCATTTCTCAAAGCTCAGGCTCAATAGAATCAAATGCCAAAATGGGGTCTCACCATGTATCATCGGATGCGCTGGCTAACACCTGAAATAGGAGCTTTTCGAGCACTGTGGTTCGTTCCTTCTATGGCGAGTATTGATAGAGCTGTATGGAAGAAATCAAGTGGGATTCAATGTTCCAGAACTTGAAGCCCACATGACTGTGAATATACCTTCTGTCACAGAGATCAGTTCTTGATTTCTTCATGTTCTTGCATTAAAGAATCTCAGATATAGGCATCTCATGTAGGACTCTGCATAGTCTTCAATATTACATGCTATATGCTTACCCTGGAATGAAGAAAAACAAAAACGGAGTTCAAGAAGATACTGCAGTACTATATATGCATAAAATATGGCATAATCCTCTGATGGCTTCCATGAAAACGTTATCTTACATAGAATTGAAAAATCGTTTCTTGTTCTTCGGATATTTTATTATCTGATGGAAATTGGTCAGTCAGAAATCGTAAGTTGATGGTTTTCAAATGCACCTTTCACCAATTTATTATAAGAGAGGAAAAAAGAAATTGAGAAGTTTGGCTCATTGACAGAAACATCACTATACTCATATAAAACAAGCAATCTTGTCAAATACCCAATACTGTGTTACTGAATTATAAAATGTAGCAAACTAGCAATACACCATACACCATACGCTATCCTTCAGTCATAGGAACAGAAGAAGAAAAGTACATTAAGAATAGTGAGCCAGATCTCTGCCAAATTAAAATGCGTGTACCTGAATTCTTGCTCGGAGCATCACAAAGTGTGATACTTCAGGCACTCGAATCAACTTTGAGTAGTACATCAACTACGGAATCTGCGAGGTGCATATTAAATCATCTAAATGTATTCTCTTCAATACAGACACGGTAGGCATATAAAAACAACTGATAAAGCCCCATATCAGACAGCACTAAATAAATCTTGCATAATTGTAAAACTATGCAATTCTCCAAAGATGTAATAACTCAGGTGCATGACCCTGATATGGTGTTAAACATGATCCTAAAAGTCTATGATGCCAAAAAGCCTTCTGTAATCAGTGACCAGAACTTTGAGGTAGACGGAAGGAACCTCCAGCGTAAAGCATTTGGTAAACTGGCCTTATTCTTATGGTAAGAATTATGCTCAAGAAAGTTCCCAAGCCACAAACGCCTGCCAAAACAAGGAATGTGAACCTAAAGCAATTTGGACCCATGCAAGAAGACCCTAGCTGCTTAGCTGCCTCTGAGTCATATACTTGACCAGCAAGCAAACCCGAGAAGAGAAGTGCACCAGCAGGATTTCCCAGCTGCATGAAGTTGAATATAATGCCAAAGTGTTTCAAGCCAAAGAGTTCAGATGCAGTTGGAATCATTATACCAAACTGGACACCATAGCAAATCCCAAGTAATGCTGTTGCAGCATAGAGAGTGCCACTCAGGGCTGAAGCATATAGAAGAAACGTTAAGATCATGATTATTTGTGTTATGGTCATCCAAAATGTCCGAGGAATTGTTTTTGACCTGCAAAGGGTGCAACAGAAAACAACCTTTGAATGATGGCTGTAATCAGAGAAGAATGTCAAAGAAATAGATAGTATGCATTACAAAGAAATTTAGTGGAAAACGTTGTCCCAAAATTCTGCATGGAGAAAGATTACTTGACCATCTCACTTAAAGGCATAGAAATTATCCAATATAAGAATCCAGAGGCAGAGAGGGATTTTCTACAACATTTTTTTTATTTGTCTTTTGAAATTGAATGGAGGCTCTCTCCCTCACAAGTCCAAGTCCCTTTATATGGATCCGTCCTTGCAGAAACCATTGAGTGAAAAGAAAATTCAAGAAGAAGTACTAATCTGGCTAGCATTGAGCTTGGTAAAATGAAATGGTTGAATAATTGAAAAAGGAATACACATTATAGGCTTCATTAACTGAACTAAGTGGAATTAATTATAGAGATTTAGAGCAATAATTAGGCACTGTGATAGAATAAATATGAGATAGCATCCTTTTACCTCACAAAGTGTTCAGAGACAACTCCTGCCCCAAGGCGACCCAAAAAATTACAAAAGCTGAACAAGCTCAACAATATTGTAGTATCATTCACGCCAAGTGAAACCCCAATCTGTGCCAAATTATTAAGGACAGTTATTCCAGAACCAACTCCAAGAAAGTAAACAAGCCATAGAAGCCAAAAGTCGGCCTTTACAACAGCTTCACGAAATTTGAAGTCGTCCCCTCGCCTTGGTTTTCTCTTTTTCTTAACTGCTCCCTCACCTACAGCGAGAAGTAAATCAACTTCTGAGACATCTTCAGACTCATAAAAACTTCCAAGATACGTTGCTGATGAAGATGGGGTCAATAGAGGATATGTTTGGTCTGAATCGCCATCTGCACTGACTAAATCAGCTTGCTGGCCAGGTTTCTTACTATTTGCAGGGAATAAAGTCATTTTTAATGGAATTGCTAGAGGAGCCATCAAAAGAATAACCATCACAGCAATAAATATATAGGAGATGGTGTTGCCAAGAGACAAGAGGTCTTTTAAAATTGTTGTTGTGAGAAGATAAATGGCAAGGGCGAGACTAGCTGCTTGGGTGAAAAGAAAATGGCCATGCTCTGATGAGTCTTCTCCAGAAGCTGGAGTACAAGGCCGGATAAAGTACATCATCACCAAACCTATAGCGGGGATTCCTAGGGTTAGGAGTAGCAAATGGCTTGAAGCTGACCCATTAAGGACCATACTGTACACCTCTGTAAAAACAGCAGCACTTAAACCAACATAGCCTTTGAGTATTCCAGCAACAGTGCCCCTACTGAGAGGAAAATTCCTCATGTTGGTAACAAGAACTGCTGTGCCAAGCCATGCGCTGCTGTTTGTGGCAATACATAGTGCCAACCACAACTGTCACAGTATCAAATAATTAGGCAAGAAGAAGTTCATAGAATTGCAATGCCACAATAAACAGAGATCAGATCAATGTAGATGTCTATACATATCATATATGAAAAAAATGGGAGCAAGAAATCATCAATGAAATTGGGTTACTCAACCAAAAAGAATATTATATTTATAGGCAATCTTTTCTATTCCCTTTGTCCACTGAAGGACATATATGGAGGAATTCTAATTATAATCAACTTATTCATATTGGAATGGCCTAAATACCTCATTTGAAAACTGTAGTCTTTCCTTGCTTGGACTCTCATTGTCAAATGCAGTTCCTTCCTCAAACAAGAGTTACTCAAGTGCCAAATATTGGAAGATAGGGGCTATGAGATCTAGGGTTCAACTGCTATCATTGCAGGATATTTAGATTGCTGCTTAGTCATTTTCTCCCGCTACTAACTTTGCTATTACAATATTTTTGAAACAGGTGTTGCTATCCTCAGTACATGAATATTTGAAAACCATTCTTTGATATTATAATATTTCTGCAAAAACCTTTACTGTTGAAATTGAACACCAGAAGGAATTTTTCAGTAGTTAAAATTGAAATGAATGGGTTAAGAAAGCCTGGAGTGGCTATTACTAAAAAACAAAGGATTCTAATCTACAAACCCATGGGATACCATGGTCTTTGCATGAGAGCTGTCATTAGAAGTTATATGTCACCTCACAGCATAATAGCTAGATTAGGCCATTCTTCTCTCTAGGGGAACAGGGGTATTCGAGCAATATAAAATCAGTGATTTTAGGGCAAATAAAGGGCCTAATTGTAAGTGTTGATACTAATTATTTCCCCTCTCTAAGTCTAGGAATTTTGTAGATCAGGTGGTTGCTATTGAATGAACTTAGATAGTATCAATGACCTTGGTAGAGGACCTATGTTAAAGTCTTCCTTCCATAGGCCTCAAAAGTTGGAAAAAATCGGCCTGCACACGATGGAGGTATAAGTGACTTCGTTTTATTGCTTTTCTCATCATATCTAAACTTAAAAATTTAGATGATTCAGTCAGTCATTCATTAGTAAGCGAGGTCTCACAAGAAATTGATCTCACAGAAGGCTCTAATGACATTACTTCAAAGTTTTCAAGTTATTTAATTATGGTCCAAACTGATAAAACTTTTCGAGACGAAAAGCAGACAGGAAAAAGAAAGGAAAGAGAGAATGTTCAAATTTCTCAATCATTCAAAAAAGACTTAATGAAAAGACAGAAGGAAAATCGAAACAAGAATACCGGAAGAACTGAAAAGATGAAGGCACATCCTTTATTTTCACTGCAATGCTAAGCCTTCACCAAAACTAGAAGCAACATTTGCCAAAATCTAAAAATATTTTTCTCTGTGGCATACTTCTTAAATACTATAAATGAAGAATTACATAGGATTTAGTCGTAGAAGAGTTGGCAGGCTGTAGGCTTCCAATTCCACTCCAAAAAGGCAGATCCAACTTCATGACAATCATATCAAACAACTTCTTACAAATGAAATCAAAGAGAAATATAACACTTCTTCATTAACTCCCTGCATTTCAATATGCTTTTACTATAAGATCACACAAGTCATGCTAGAATTGATATCCCCATAAAGTAGAAATTCAATACTAAGAACCAAATACAAAAGGGCAATTAGAACGTAGATAAAAAAATTTAAACTTTGAGAAAAAATCAAAGAACTTACAACCCAATATGGCAGTGACTGAACAGTCTGGCTAACAGCAAGCCATAGAACACCATAACCCAAGAAAGAAGCACAAACGCCAACAAGAAGAACAGCCCAAGGAGGAAACTTATTGCAGGCTATCCCTGGAAGAATCCCCACATTCTCTCCAATATCATTGGCCACTCCAAGAATCGTCAGCTGCTGCTGATTGAAGCCCAGAACTGATTTTAATGAGGGCGAGTATAAAGGGAAAGTGTATGCATTTCCTGCCGCTATTTGCACCCAAACTGCAGCTCCTAAGCCCACCCATGGTGGTCTGCTTCCTGCTTTTAGCACTACCATTAGAGATTATCTAGGGAAACAAAGACTTTTTTGAAGAATCTCGCACTGTATTTGGGTTAAGAGTTGGCAAAAACTGTTGAGAGGGAGTGTTTAAAGTGGAAAATTTGAGAGAGACGTGCAGCAATTGGGTTTTGACATGACAATTCGGGGTTAGGACACGGTCGCTTTTCCATTGGAAGATCCTAAGACGCGCCTATATTGCAAAGATTCTTTTTTTTTTCCTCTTGGGGGCACAAAAATTGTGTGTGTGTGTGTGTGTGTTAATAATGGATCCGACAGAATCTTCAATTGCACGCAATACACACTTAGATTGGAAGATGTTTTGTTAATCCAACAGTAAATATTGCCTTGCCTTAACCATAAACCTAAATCTTAGTTCAATCAAATTATTTGGGCTTAAGAATTTTTTTTGAAAAGGAAAGCCCAATAATAAATCTTTCAAGCTATATTGTCTTACAAAAAAAATTTACTAATTGAAAGTTAGCCTATTATTTTAGTTATTTTACATAATTGAGTCTTATTTGTAGATGTTCTAAAATTAAAATATAAATAATAAATTAGGTCATATGGAGTATTATTCTGTTGTTTTTCTTCAATAGTTTTCCGTTTATTTTTAGCTTTCTTTTATTTTCCAGCCGTTCCGTTGATGGTTGTGATTGAGTTTCTCAAATACAGTTGATTGAGTTGAAAAGAGTTTGATACTACAAAATAAGAACCCTGCATTACCTTTGACGCCAAAAAATCCTAGTTCAAGTGTCAAAATTAGTTCGAGTAACATCATTCTCTATATTTTACTAGCCAATCGTAAAAATTATTTATTAATAACAGTGTAATACCCAATGTTAATTACCAATATGATTAATTGTTAATGGTGGTGTTGAATAGGTATTGATGGCATAGTTTGCAGAGATAGCAATGCGATCGGTGGGATCCGATAAAATCTAAACTCATTCTAAATGGGACGTATTTCAATATTATAAATAGATTTGGATGATTTGTCATTTTCACACCGACACGATCCAATCTAGTTTATTTTTTTATTTTTTAAAATTTTTATTATATATATATTTATATGATGATGTAATTAGAAAAAAAATATTTTTTAAAAAGTTTTAATAGAAATATTTTTATAAAATACAATTTTTAATTTTTTTAAATAATAAAATAGATTTAACGAACCTAACGACTTTACCTACTGAGTCCAAATCTAAAATAAATTTTAATATAAAATTTTAAAAATTTTAACAAATTAAATTTTATATCAATTCAAATTCAACCCACCATTATCTTTTAATTCGATCCAAATCCAAACCCCAATGTAACTCGGGTCTTGTATAGATAAATATAAGAATAGTACTACTGCCACAAACTTGTCTTTCTTGGACAGTCTATAAGTGTCATTAAACAATTTGCACCGATTTCTTTATTACAGTATTTATTTATGTACGAAACTGGTAAAATCAGGTCAGCCTCTTGCCCAAAAAGACAAAACGAAAAGTTAGCCTGAAATCGAGCTTAATTCATGGATATATTATTTGTTTCCTTACATGCATATATCCATAAGTAAATTAGGATATGTTTTATGAATCATCTGTTTCAATTTATTATTGTATTTTGCATTGCAAATTCTAAATGCATGCTATAGTACAGGGGTGTAAAAACAATTTTAAAAAAAATAATTTCATCTCCACACGCAATTGGAACAATCTATCAATTACTTGTATGCCCACATTCATGTTAACAATCCCATGTAAAAACCTATGGTTTTTTTCTATTTTAAGATTCTTTATGTTCATTTGGTTAGTACAATATTGGCAAATTTCATTCCAATCTTTGTTATAGGAGCCCATAATTTTAAGAGAAGTAAAAATAATTATAGGCTAAAATGTTCTTTTTTGAAAATAAAAATAAAAATTCTTACATGAATATGGAAAGGAGGTATTGAATTTCAACTATTGACCTCAACCCTAATAAATTAAATAAAGTAACATGGCTAACATGTGAGCACCGATTAGCCCGATAGCTTTAGTAGGTTAACCAATCTCAACTAATGGGCCCCTGGTTGGGCAATAACACAATGAAATGGATCTAAAAATTGAACCTATATTATGTGGGATCATTGGACTAGATTTTCATGGAGAAGTTAAAGAGGGTTGTGTCTTGGTGTCCATAATCTTAGTTGAGTTATTTAGACTATTTTTGGTTAGCATGGGGCTTCCCAATTCTTTCCTACATAAATAATAATACTTGTTTTACACTTTTCTCTATAAATAATAATACTTTATATACACTTTCCTCCAATACTATTTTTTCATCTTCCAAAATAAAATGAAACCACTGTATATCAACATAATTATATTTATTAATTTTATATTATTATAAATATACATATATATTTACATTCATAAATATAATATATATCATTAGAAAAAATATGATGTGATCAATACAAACTTACAAAGAAACGATATATCTAGTAGAATTTATCTCCCCCAAAATACAAATCAAATATTAATTGCATTCAAAATTCTTCTCCCAATAAATCTTCCCCAATAACTCTCGAAATATAACCAAATATTCCCTTAGATTTCGATGTTTAATCTTTTATAACTATGTATGATCATGATGTTTTATTCTGATTATTAACATAAAAACTTATTTATGTGATTCTTAAAGAGTTTTAAGACAATCACAATCATTTATGTATAATTAGTTTCCACCACATTACTAATTATTAGTATTCAAAAACTTATTACTAATTATTAGTATTCAAAAACTTAGAGTCCATGTTCCAAGAGTAATCCAAATTTCTTAAATGGAATCAAAAGGCTTAGATTCGGTTCAAAATTGGATTGATTGAACTACATACATCACAATTTACATACTCCAACTGCAGAAATTTTTTTCTGCCATGGCCATGAAGATGTTGCTAAATATTTCTAATAATTGCAATTCTTTAAATCTGTCTATAATAATAATACATATGTAATACATGTGATGGAATATTGATTTGTCACAAAGCCCCCTATATGGTAATAATTGATTCTAATATTCGTATGGCACGCTGTCCCAAGTCTTGGTTAGATCCTGTTCACAGTAAAATAGTAGTGAAGCTCAATATTACATAGCAACTGAAGATACTCCATCCCCCCCCCCCCCCCCCCCCCCCCCCCCCTTCAGGTGGAGCTTGGGAAGGCATCAACTGGTGCTGCTTCATTACAATTTGGCCTAAGTTGTGTTTGGAGGTCATTATTCACTTAACACTTAAATTTGGGCTCTCAATCATGCATTCTCACTTATAAGGGGGTTTTGGCATTTGATGCTTATTTCACTCAATTTAATCTTGATTGATGTTCAATCTTCTTGTTGTCTTGTAGGGACAACGGTGATCCATATTATCATATACAATTCATTATGATAAAACACGAACTCAAGTTCGATTTAATTTTTGAAATGGTATATAAATTACTTATAACTTCTTCAAGTTCAATTTGAATTTAGCTTGACTAACAATTAGTGTAATAACCATCAAGTTTTTATTTCTTCATTCTTGTTTGTCGAAAACCTGATGGAGCAATGCCGCATGAAAGCAGAAGAAATAAGGTTAATAAGTAATTCAAGTCAAATTTAAATAAAATATTATACAAATAATCAATTTAATTCATTTAACTCTTACTGACCAAATAATTTAAATTTCAACTCAATATGACGGGTCATTCCACAATATCATTTAATTATAGGAGTGGGTGTTTTTTTAATTTTCATTACTATTTAATAATTTTAAATAAACTGAAAAAGACAGCTAATTCATTCAAAAATTTCACCAATAAAATATATAAAAAAAAAATCAAACACCTACCTTCATTAAGCTTCACTGTCCACTCTCATTCCTCCGATTCCAAAGAAAAACTCTTAAGGAATTTAGATAAAAAAAAAAAAAGGAAAATCAAATTGAAACTATGAGGCAAGGCCATTCACCATACAAGAACCCTAATAATTTTCCTAATACCAATTGAGACAGCCTGTCAGACAATAAAAAAAACAAAGGTATCCCCTTAACCCTTATGCCCCATACTGAATAAAAAATTCCAATCCCAAACCCATAGCTGGGGAGGAGCCCTCCAGCATCAATTATTGTACCCCTCCCATAAAACATGGGCTTCCCCCACCTGCTCCCCACCCAATCTTGATTTTAATTCATTCATTACCAGCAGCTGTTCCCACCCACTGGATTCAATTATTTCCATATTTTTGGTTACTACTTTAATTGCATTGACAAGCATTTTTCTGACCTAAACATGCATATATATATATATATATATATAAAAGAAATTAAATATATATATAATATATTATTCATCAAATATAATATTTAAAAAACATAATTCTCTGTTCTTAAACTTGGTAAACAGCCCGTTGAGTCCCACAGTTAAATTCTTGTACTAATTTAGTGAACTATAGTACTAGGTGGTAATGCTACAGTTTCTAAAGTCAATTGGCTTTGTGGCTATAAATTTACGTTTGTACTTTCTACACTACTTTAGTCCGAATGTGGATTTAGCTTTTCTATTTTTGGCCCATTGCCTTGTGCCCAAACATGGTCTTTCAATTATTCATTTTTTTTTATTTTTTTTTTCACCCTCAAATTCTAATGTTGAGACATACTATTGTAAACTACCCTAGAGTGGCTTGTAGTTATAGAGGCGATATTTTACAGGGGATTATTATGGTAAGAACCAACAATTTCGGACAGTTTAATTTTTGAAAAAAAATATTATTAATATAAATTCACCGACATATGATCATCATTATCTTGTTATTGGTTGAAAGAAATTAATTTTATTGATTATATTGAATTAGTTATTAATATCTCGATTTTTATTACAGTAATTATAGTTATGTAATATTTTATACTTGAAGCTTTTAATAAAGGTAATCCTATGATAAAAATGAAAAAGTATATTATTTAATCTCCATATATGTCCCAATTTGATTATATCCAAGCAGTCCAAGATTCAATTTGAATTAATTAAATGGCTCAATACACTAATTCGTAGATCATCAAAACCACGAATAGGTATATTGTTGATTAGTGTAAGTGAAATCAACAAAACGAAACATCTTTTTTTTATCTTTACAAGAAGAAAGGTAGAAAGAAATACACTATGATTGGATTCATTTTCATAAAATGTTTTCAATTAATATTCTAAAAATTCTCTTAGAGAATGTGTTAAAGTGAAAATATATTCATATCACTAAGTTATAAAGTTTGACATATTATTTTAATATTTTATTTTAAAAATATTTTATTTTTGAAAATATAATCTATGGTTTAAAAGTAGAGAAAAAATATGATAAAGAATTTCAAAAATATTTTTGAAAAAATAATTCAAACCAAATACGAAATGTATTCGAGGAAACATGATTTCATGTTGGAAAAAGTCCCAAAGAAGCCCAAAACAATTGAATGTAACGCTTATGTTACTCACTAAGCATTGATGAAAATATAATTATTATTATGCTTGCTCTTTTATTTACTTATTTCTTTTTTTTAAAAAAAAAAATTGGCTATTGTTTCCTATTTCCCTTAAACATATGAAATATATTTTTTATTCTGCTTCCCGTCAGTAAATTTGCATCATAGATCTCCCCAATTTACTCCCCTGTCCATGTTCCAGGCCTTTCCTGCTATCAAGACATTTTTTTATAAAAAGAAATGAACCAGAAATTATATACTTTAAAAATAAAGAGAGACAAATCTAAATAGAAAATCACAATTCAATTGATTCACATCATCCACAAATTCCACATAAAAGCCAAAAAATGGCAAAACATATGCCACAAACTCAGACTCAGAGTGCATCCACACCAAAAAATAAACTCATAATTGAAATTTCTGTTCAGAAATTGCCCAAAATTGTAGCATATTTGCTTCAAAATAGCTCCTAAATTAAATTTGTTATCTTAAATTTAATACTCATTTGTGTATTATATAGTATGTCACAAATATCTTCTATTTATCATTCTCATATACCGTCTCACTTCGATTTAAAAAAAAAATAAAGAAAAAAAGAAAACCGTTCCGAGTTCTTTTACTACAGCAGAACTCATAAATGGGGGTTTTCTGAAATCAAAATTTCCACAGCCAAGAAAAATCGGCTAAACCGCCCGAGTCACACTCACTGTGTCAACTCACCGAGTCAACCCTGTACACGAACTAAGGGCAGAAATCTTCACGCCTACGGAATTCGCCATAAGTCTTCGGCTTTCAACATTACTGATAGCCGGCTCGGGCGCGGCTGGAAATCGGCTCGGCGGCGCAGGCTATGGGATGACGGCCGAATCAACGCCGCCAGCGCTCTCCTCACCAAATCACCTTCCACTGTTCCGATTCGAACCAAGGAGTTCGTCATCGCCGATCGCCGCATGTTCAATTGATGACTCGACCGATACGACGACGTCTGATTACTGGTACTGTACCCCGGGGCTATGCTATTCTTGTGGAGGCTGCACCGGAAGGACCCTGGGTGCGTCGTTGGGGAACACATGCACGTCTTCTTCGGCCCTGAGTTTAACGATCGGTGGCTCTGCTTCTGATGGTGTGAGGCGATTGGGTGTCTTCTAGAGGCGGAAAATCGAACCGAGGAGGAAGGGGAAACGGATCTGCCAAGGCTGACCCGGTTAGGACTGGTGGAGCGAGTGAGTATCGGGTCGGGCCGGGATTCGGGCCGGGTGGAGAAGGTGGAGGTCGATGACGTGGAGATGGAAGAGGAGCAGAATCGACCGGATGGAGAGAGCGAACGTTGGAAGTGGCTGTGGAACATTGTACCTTGTGAGGATCTGTTTCTTGAGGACGGCTCCATTGGTTGTACTTTCAACTGTAAATAGAATTTTTAATTCTGGAAATAGTAGAAAAAGGGGGGCGAAATGATTTTGAGGACTAGGAGATTCATCAAGAGCGCCGTTTGGCTCTCTGATTCAGCAAACCTAAGATTAACTGAAGCCACGTTTATATAGGAGGAGGAGGCGATGGCAGTCCGGTAAATAGCACGCAATATTGTGGTGTTTCAGGGAAAATGGGGTAGACCGGCCGTTGGTTGCGAGAGGAAGGGACGTGGGTTAGGGTTTTTCTATGGGTAACCCCATCAAAGCAATGGGCTTCACAAAATGTATCCATCACGCGTCTTCGAAGCGCGTAGGTCAAGCCTTAGATTAAAGTGCCAAATGTTTTGAACGTTTGAAATTTCTAAAAGATTTCACAATAAGTGGTATTTTCATTTTATTAGATGAGAATTACGAACATATATTTCCTCTTCATAATTAAAATCACCTTAGAATGAATTAAATTATAAATAATATTTTATTTGTGGGATAGCAAAATATTTAATTTTATCTAAATTGTATTTTTTTTTTAATTTATATATTTATCACTTGTATATTACACACACACACACATATATATATGCAATATTATAATTATTAAAAATAAGAGGAAAATGAAAATCTTACATTACTTTGGGCATTTTTTCAGTGTTTATAAGTTAATGGCCAACCATGTTATATATTTGTCTTATTCCTTCTCTCTTCATTTTTTTCAATATGTTTAAAATTCATCATTTTCTTCCGTTGTAATTCAAAAGTCCCTTATTCTAAATGCTCAATTTTGAATAAGCACCTTTTTTAGAAATAATAGTTAAAAAAAATAAAAAATACTGGATTTATTCATTCTTTTGACTTAAAAATATTAGATGGGGAATGTCACTATTTTAATTCAAATGAATTAAAAAAATAACATAGAAAATAGTATATTATTCCTTTCCCAAAATTAAATAGGAACACTCGATTTAAGACACATGAAATAATATTTCTTTCAAAAAGATAAAATTTTGAGCTCATGAAATAAGTAGATATTTTAATGTAGACAGATAATAAAATTAAACCAAAATTTCATTGACCAAAAATTTGAGCAATTTATTTTCACAATTGCATTGAATATTACTGAGAACACTAATTTTTAGGACTTCATTAGTGTGGATTAAATGACAGGAGTTTTTTGCGTGAGGATCACGCATAGAAATGAAGTTGGGGTTAATGTGTGACGTGAAATTCCTGAGGCGCCGAATTTGGCGTCCTATGTAACTAGATTTTTGGAGTCCGATTTTAATAATCTGACACGTACTATGATGTTTGTTCGTGCTGTTGCCCTAATTACCTGGAGAAACCATCACAAAACTGCTTTTTTTTTTTTTTTCCTTTTTTTTTTTTTTACTATACTATACATGGGTCACTTTCATCTGACCAAATTATCTACTCATTTTGTGAAATGAATTAATTTAAGAATAAAATAATAAGAATAAAAAATAATATGTGTATAAAATATTTTATAATTAATATGTACAACGAATGAGAAAAAAATTAAATTGTTATTGTTTGCTAATTTTAATTTTATAATTGATAATTATAAATTAATAATAAAAATAATTTTAATTGATGTTAATAATACATATATAATATATATAAATAAGATTTATCACTGGCATCAACTATTTTATTATTAAAAAAATAGAGACTTAACAAATAAAAATATTGTAGGTATCTAGAATTTTAGATTTTTGATAAAAAGATGAGGAAGGAAGTATAAGAAGAAGATGTATAGAGAAAATAAAAAATGAATAGAATGAGTTCATACATGGGGTCAAGTTTTGAAATCCGAAATAAATTTTGAGATGCGTACCGATTTTATTTTATAGACGTAAACCTGATCTTATTTCATATATATTTTTATTTATTATAATATATTTGTGTGATGTATATTTATATATATATATAAAATATGGGTATGTTATATATATACTCACATGTAAAATATAAATAATAATATTTGTATAAATTAAAATAATAATATAAAATTAATAAATAATTCAATATATAAAAGTAACAAGTATTTTTAAATTTGTAATTTTTCAAAAATTAAAACATATACATATAAATTTATAAATAATTTGTTATATGTTATTAATATTATTTTTAATATTTACAAATTTATTGTGATATTATTGTTTAAAGAATATTATTTAATAATTTTAAATTATAAAATTGGTCAAACGAGACCAACTCGTTGGGTCTCAAGTTTAGATTTGAATTTATAAAAATTTTGATGGATGGATCATCTCCCGAGCAGTGTTTCACAACTTGACTGGATTAAGGGATTTGATCGAAAATCAATTCTATATAACTTGAGGTTGAATTGAACAAAATCAGTCAAAAAATCAGGCAGAATCGATTTTGTTATATATTATATTTTTTTTAAGATATTTAAATTTTAGATTTAGTATTTAATTATATGTATGTGGTTATTTAGGCTGAACTTTGTTAGATGTGTTTTGAATTGATTATTTTTTTTAAAAAAATTAATATATAATAATTATTTTATTATATTATCACTTTACATTATATAATAAAAAAATAATTAATTTTTATTAAATCTATTGAAGGTCGGATGAACGAATCTGATCGATTGAATCACTAAATGATAGTAAAATCAATTTAATAATTAATTCAATTATAAAAAAACTATTTTCGAGTTTTTATTTGTATATCCATATTTTATCTGTCTTCTATTGTTGGGAACTGGTGCTCCCCAGTTTCCCAAATAATATGAATCAACCAACTCACTTTTATATATATATATATATATATATCTTAAAAATTTGTCTAGTTTTTCTCTTTCTCCCCTCTAAATTTTCTTGAAAATGAGTGGAATTTGAATGCATTGAAATATGCTTAGCAGGCAAAATAAGATTTGTTCCTAGATTCCAAGAGTGTTGAGATATAATAATAAGAGCTCTTTTTTACTTTTGCTGTTTCTAGTATTGTATATAAGTCAGATTTTTATTAATACTTCAAAAAAAAATTTTTTTTTTTGGGCTTTTGTGATAAATTTGGTTTTGTTCAGGTGCTGGTATTAGGATTTATATATATTTGATGTCAAATATTATCTATGATAACTGAATATTATTACAATTTTGATATCAAATATACAGACATCCTTGCAACTATAAACCTTTTATAATTAAAATGAAGAACAATAATGACTATGTTTGGAGTTATATCCAGCGTTGTCGAAATTTTTTTTTTTGGAAAAATGTATTTTAGATGGTTGGATCGAATAAAATGAAAATATATATAGATAAATTATTCCCTAAAAATGCTAAAAATGCATTTAATTTTATTTTTTGATAAATATTTTCTACTATAAATATCTTATCATTGTTCTATCGTGTTAGAGGTAGTATAGGGTTATACAAATAAAATAATTATTAATAAGTATTTTAAAAAATAAAAATCTTATTCTCCTAAAATATTATTTTATCAAATACATTTTCGTCATAAGAAAATTAAAATATTTTGGTGAAATAAGACAATACTTTCTAAATTAGTATTCTATGACGAGTGCCCATCATTTCAAATTACTTGCAAATAAAATATTGTCAAGCCTATTAGGTCTAGATTCTAATACAAATTCAAATGAATTATACTATCAAAGTAGTAAATTTGAAGAAAAGGCTGCCTTAAAAGTCCACTATTAGTAAGAGGAGTTTTCCTTTCACTATAGAATGTTCAGTTAAACCCTTAGAGTTGAAAAACAAATTAAGTTATTTAATATTTAATTAAAATTAATTATTAAAACATTATTTAATTTTAATTTATAAATATAATAAATTAAATTTAAATATATATTTTTGTTCGATAAAATTTAAAATTCAACTCAATTTCGATTTGATTAGTAAAAAAATAATAAAATATATGTAAAAAAATCAAACTAAATTCATTCACAATTTTAAAACTCAATAAAAATTCAATCAAATTTAAATAATAGTATATTCGAATTAATTTGATTCGTTTACACCCCTCGTTAATTGCTAGTTAAACTGAAATCTATCCATTAAAAATATAACTGATTCACATACTACCAAAAGCAAATTCAAAACAATAACCTATTTACTATATAAGTATTAATATCAAAATCAACTTCCACCTTGATGATATCCATGCTTTAATATCATTATTCCTAGTAGGGTTTGTGGTTGTTGTATTGGACCACCATAAATACCAACACCTCCTATCCTAACATTATTTTGCAAGTGCATGTGGTACCATTTTCATCATATATCCTCAAGAATTTTGATATCTAATTAGCTTAAAATTTATATATATATATATATATATATATAAAGTGCAAGAAATGAAAGAAAGGGAAAGGTGAAAGGAATATTTGAATTGCTTTAAGATATCTAAAACTTTATTCACCTTTTTGGTAACCTATCTTTTGATTCTTCACTTTCACTCCATTCTATAGTGTATTGTTGCATCACACTAATTTTTGAAGTATTGGGAAAGTCATCTTTATGACTACCACTACGACTCCCTCTACATAATTATGAAAATGACATCTAAGTACGACTCTTCTTCCATATTAAGATTGTTGAATACTAGTTGTCCTAGAAGAAAGAAGAAAAGTAGACGTGATATTTTATCTTGAGACTTTAGAATTTTTCAAGAAATTGTTTGGTTGACATTTTGTAATTTAGTCGAATTATGGTGGCAAACTCTGAATTATTATCAACATGTTAATTTCCTAAATGTATAATATGATAGAATACTCCTTGATCCCTTTTTGTATTTAATGTTGTGTTACTCCAAATAATGACCTTTTTTTTTTTGGTGGTGTGGGGTGGCGGGTTGTGTGCTACATTAAAGTCAAATTAAGCAATTTTTTTATTAACTTTATTGATTATTTGGCAATATTAATATTACAAAATTTCAAATTATCTTATTGACTTGGAATTGTTCCGCCTCGTGTGTTAAACTTTTAAAAGAGATCTTACATGTGTCAATATTTTTTTTGTGAGCTATTAATTTTTGAGTGAATTTTTACTTACAATATATATAAATAGTGAGAATTTCTGAAATTTGTCTAGATACCTTTTCGACGTTCAAATTACTTATAAAATTAGAAAGAATGAATGCACAACGAATAAATTGTATAATTTCAAATGATGAAAAATGAAGTATTTATCCGAGAAAGTTAAGGTTGTAATCTATGTACGATTCATAAATTATTTGAATTTTATGAGCATGTGGGTTTAGATTTATTAATATTGTGGACTACCTTTATTTAATTTTTGTCTATTATCTTTATTAGTCTTGTGAACTTAATTTATTAGATCTCATGACTTATGTTTTTTGATACATATTAATAATTTTTTTCACAATTGACTGAACTGTTGCTACTAATTTGAAAAAAAAAAAAAAAGAAGAAGAAGTAAACGGTGTTGATAAGTAGTATAATTTACACTTGTTAATTTCATATATACACTTGTTTGTGTCTACTAATTTAAGTTTAGACTCAAGCTAAAATCTATTTACATATATTAAAAATAATACCAAATTACGCTTTAAAAAGTAATACTAAAACTCTTTTAAAATTCAACCAAGAAATTTCTGTTAATGTTGAAAAGCATATAACTTTGACATCACATTTTGCCAACGTAATCTAATATAAAAAAAAAAAGTAAAATTATTTAGCCAAATAGTGATGTACTAAATATATATATTTTTTAAATAATGCAATTCGTAACAATATTTTTGATATATTTTTATGTATTTCACGTGATTAATTAATATGTATGCAAAACATTTTAAATTTTTATATCATTTTTATAAATATATTTCAAAGTGTATGATACATCATACATACATGCTTGCAAAATTCATGTCGATTTATTCAAATTATTCATTTGGCTATTTAAAAGCTTATAAACTATGAAAAAATATTTATTAATTTTTTTTAAAGAGCTTGTAAGATTAAAAAATAAATAAAAATATTTGAGAGTTTATAAGGTACTAAAAAAAACACATCCACTTCAACTTATGTTCAAAATAAAATATTATTTGAACAAATTCTTTTAATTTTATTAACTTTATTTATAAAATTATAATTATTAATATTTTAAAAACTTCATAACCTTTTTTTTTTTATCAAAATACATCAATAATTTATTTTAAAGTAAAATTTAATATTTTAAAAATTCTAAAAATATCTTAAAAAAGACAAGAGTTTATAAAATCTTTCAAACAAAGCTTAGCCAAACAGCCTCTAGGTAGTATATATATGTGGTGGTGTTCTTTTGCAATGTCTACACCCCCTATACCAGTGAAAATCCTTTGGAAGAACGTGTCATGTGGGCACACGGCGCACCTTAGTATCTGGAGGCAACTCATGAGGGTTTATGTTTTGGTGCCACGTACGTGCCATGTGTTGTGGAGTTTGTGGACAAATTAGCCGACCTAGGAAGATCTTAAAATATTTTCTAATGTACTATCAAAAGGCCAAAATAAAATAAAATAATAAATAAATAAATAAATATATCTTCCAAACATATCAATCGATGATTTTATCCCATGGGAGATATTGATTAACTGAGATACGTACAAATTAATTTGAGTATCACCTGATTTTAGTATGTAAGTAAAAGTGTGTTATATTTCATTGACGACAGTGTATTGATACGTGGAGAATGATAGATGATTTATTTTTACCAAATGAAAAATACTCTTTGTACGTCATAAAAGATAACATGAATATTACTAAAATAAAAAAATATATAATTGTGAATTAAATGATAAATAGTAATTAGGGATGTAGGTCTGGATTTTATCCGAATCGTCATACATCCATCCCATTCAGAGTGGGTTTGGATTGAATAAATGGGTAACGGTTTTTTTTTTTAAATCTGTCAGATTCGGGGCGATAACGGGTCCAAGAGGACCCGTCCCAAACCCTTTCTGAATATAAGTTATGTAAATAAATTAGGATTTTATATATTTGACTTTTTAGTCATTTTTCTTCTCTCACCCTCATTTTTTGGGCTTTTATATTTTTATTATACCTTGAAATAATTATATATTTTTTAATTATTTTTTTGTTTGATTTTTTTCAAAAATAAAATAATTAGCGAATTTGATGAGTTAGACCTATCGAGTACGGATTTAGGGCGAGGCGAGTCCGAAACTAAATGAAAAAGAGGCGGGGAATCCCAAATTTATATTTTTCTTAATGGGGTGGGTTCCAGATCCAATCAGATTCATCTCATATTTGTTCCATTGACATCCCTAATAGTAATATTAAATGTGCTTAATTCGAGTTTGAACTTTTAACTATGGAAGTTTAAATAGCAAAATGATGTAAGAATGGAAGCTCTCAACTTTGATCTTGGATTATAGCTGGGAAAATGTTAAAAGAAGACAAATCCTTTGCTTTATTCGATGAAAAAATGATTTTTGTAAGAATCTCATTACCAGAGGCTTTTATTGACTTATAAATATATTTAAATTATTTTCATGATATTTAAATAATATTTATTTGTTTTCGTTATGAGTAAATATATTCATAACATGTTTTGGCTCAATGGGGACACGCATAGATTAATTCAGCGTAGATATGTCTAAAAAGTTGCATGCATTAATTAAATCTTTCATTTGAAAAATATATATATATTGCGTATACTCTTTAAACGGGTCAAACCCGCGTATGGAATTTCTGTCGCTGGGTCAAGAATGGTTCAAAAATGCAATTAATAATGCAACCTAATGATTATTGGGTTTGGACTTGTCACAATTTCTTGTCCAATAATTCGAATGTGACATATCATAGTGATTGGAAATTTATTAAGCTAGCTAGTCGTGCCATTACCTACTTAGTTCAATTCACAATTTCTTGATTTTATCATTTCATTTTCTTTTTGTATTTTCGATAATTATGAATTCTAAATATAATAAAATTTCGAACAATAAAATATTTTTATTACATCTTATATTATATTACACTGATTGTTTTCACATATACACTTTGCGAATAAAATTTTATATGTAATAAATAATTAATGCACGATAATAGAGAATGCAATAGAATTACACAATTCAATTAATTTGTGTAGATTTTATATTATGCTATGTAGAAAAAAAAAAGAAAAATTGAAAGGAAAATAAAACTTAATGTTGCATTGAATGAAACGAGGAAAATATGAATAGAAGATTCGACTCGATCTGAAGGTCCATAAGGTGAAAGGAAAAGAGGATTGTGTGAATGGTTCAATAATTGATAAAATATTGTATAATATTATTGTTTGTATATTCAATTACTTACAAACTTATTTGGATAGTAGCGAGCAAGTAGCATGAATTTCCACTGAACGAGTCAAGTTTTGAATTAGGCCGAGTTGACGAGTTTCTCAACTACTAAACTCTAAACTCAATTACTCAAGTATGCAGTATGAATTTTTTTTCCGAATCAGTCGAGTCATGATTGGAATTATATTTTATTGACTATTGAACTAAGTTAAATTTAGTGTATCGTAATTTTTAATAATTTACAATTTTTATATTTAAATTGTGGAAGAAAATAAATTAAATGAAATTCCTTCAATAACAATACCAAAGAGTGATCACCAAATTTTAGCTGGGCAGGATTCTCACATCCATATTAGACAACCTTAACTGAGAACAAATGAAATGTACGTGTAAGAAGTTGTGCCCACTTAAGGTTGATAATGTCGGTTAAGCAGGGCAAGCTGCCAGAGCATAGTTAACAGTGCCACTCCATGCCTCTTCGACTACATCCCTCCCACCCCACATTCTTTCATTCTTGGCCACATAATTTTGCTACTTGCCTCGTGTCTTGTATCAACCCAATCTTTTCGTAAAAAAGATATATTTGTCTGCGTGAATATAAAATATAACATATTAAAGATCAAATTTTTTATTTTGATTTTTTAATTTTATTTTGATTTTTTTTGCTCTTTTAAAATAAAATTAAACATATATCATATTTTTTAAATATATTCTATCAAATCACATTTTCTCAAACACTTCAACCAAAATACTCAAAACAAATCGAAATATTCCCCTATATATGATGGTGTATTTTGTTGAGAGAAAAAAAAAAAAAAAGGCAAATTGGTTTTAATTTTATTGAATCTCGTACAAAATTGCCAGTTAAGTTTGGTGAAAATGATAAATTGAAATCTAAAATTACAGTGAAGTTTTGAGTTTAATTTGACAATAGTTTTTTTTCTTTTATATGTATGCTTTGATTTGAAATTTCCACGTATATTTAATTAATCATTAATATATTAATAGTGTCATTTCCCTAAACAATTGTACAACATTATTTTTGAATCTTATGAAGTTTCTATTGTTTGGGGACAGGGAGGATGTCAAAATAAACTTATAATAATAATATAATAATAATAATAATAATAATAATAATAAATACATGTATTTTAGAAGGGATTAGCCAAGGGAATTGCACAAAATTGCCAGATTAGCTCCTAATCATGATTGTCTGAATTATAAGGCAAGACTGTCCCTTTCTTATCACAATATCTCATGTCGCATTAATAATTGAGTAGATAATTAAGTGGTTAATGACGTTAAAACAATATTCATTTCATGTAATCATTACATATGCTTATCATTAAGAATCGGAAAATTATGTCTGGCAAGTAATTATTTGTTTGGTAATCACAGATAACGTAATAATTGAAGGCCTACAACGCTTGTCAGTTTTATTACTTTATGTATCCATTTTATTGGATTAATTGGATCATGTGGGCTTGATAATTTGATGGATAATTTTTTTATTTATTGAGAGAATATATATATTCATGCATCTCTATAGCCTAGAATTAATTCCTTGATTGTTCATGTATGAAATTTTATTTTTACACCTTTAACATTTAATTTTATATAATTATGTTTATTGATACCATATTTAATTTTATATAATTATTTTTTGATGCCATATATAATTATGTCCTTCCGACATAATCAAGCAAAGCAAATGAACGAAACAAGCGGTTTCGTATTTATCTGTGTTTGGAACATGTAATTAGTAAGACAAAATAAAATAAAAATTTATACCATGAAGTCAATTTTTTGTTTAAGTTCAGCCCTTTTTATTATGGGCCTAATTTCTTCCATCAAATCTAGTCCATAAAGCTTTATAAAAGGGGGGTTTTAAACATAGGCGCAAGCCCTTGGGAGCACCTATGGGTTACACGCAATAGCTTATCATAATGCAAATATTTATTATAGATAGTGAAATATATTGTAATATTTAATTTTAATGAGGAAAATATTATATAGAAAACGATTTTTATGTTTTTATTTTGCAAAAATATGAGTTGATGCATATATATGAAGGGAAAGAGCTATTTCAATTCAATTTTCAAAATTTTGATAATATCATTTTTTATGTTATAAAAGAGAGGGTTAAATGAAATTATTTGCTTATTATTCTACTTACCTATATGATTAAAAGAACTTTTGTAAGGCTCTATTTGGTTTAATGGAGAGTGCGGAAAAATAAATATTTTCAATTGGTTGTCGTGAATAGCAATATACAAAAAAAAAGGGAAAAAATCATGAAAAAAACTCCAATTATTGTAAATAAGAAAACATTTTTGCAAAATAATAGGGTGCAAGTACGAAGGTAATATAAGTAAAATTTAGCTATGGCCATTTTGATAGCATATCAAACTAATTATTTAGGTTTGATTTCAATAATCTATCACATTTTAGCATGTCAATTTATTTTAAATAAAAGTGCCTTTTTTTTTTTTTTTATAAACCAGATATTCACACTTAGTTTGATTAATTTTGAGAGTGATCGGCCTTTTATGGTTGGACCACTAAGTAAATACTGGCATGCCAACAACTTATACACACCCGAAGTAGATTCCTATACAATGACTTCTGTTAGAAAATCGTAACACCCACATAGGGCCCAAAGGTAGGGTTTGAAAGTTTAACCACCACCAACGACCATACTCACAAGGGCCAAAATACTCTCTGGAGAAATCGAATCACAAACTTAAAAAAATACCTAAAATGCTTTACCACTAAACCATTTCATGTGAAGCTATATAAAATTATTTTTGTTTAGACTTATGGGTGGGCTAAGGAAAATGGAAATGAAAAGGTTCAATTTGAACTAATATAAAAGAAATGCATTGACCACCTAAAATTTTCCTTAAGAAGAAATTAATACCTGTTCTTCATAGAATGAAATCCAGATCTTGTTTCAAGTTTTTCATAATTTATGTTAATCAACAAGGCAAAGCAGTCTAATTTAAGTTAACTTATTCAAATTTCTTTCCAATATTGACTAAAGAAGTAAATATGAGGCCCAAGTTAAGAATTGCAAGTCCTAAACAAAGTTTAAGACCCTTGTTAACACTTTTAACATTATATGCACATATATATACATATATGTGGGCACGCCTTGAAATTTTAAATTTTTTCCCTACATTTTCTACGAAATCTAATGGAAATAAGACCATGGTTGGATCTTAAATTTTAGTAAAACAAATAAGATAAAAAATATTTTTACTATAATATAATTTTATTTTTTTTATTGTTTGTTACTGAAATTTAAGGTTAAGGTTTTATACATAGATATCAATATTTTTTTGTATGAACAAAACCATGTATTTTATGGTTTAAAATATCAGCATTTTTCTGTATGAAGAAAACCACCAGCTTTTATAAACTACAGACCTGATCTTTGGATTTTGACGAGTAAACTAAAAAAAAACCATCGCTAAAAAATAAAAAAATATTTTTTTTGTTAATTGGAGTAGAAATATATATATATATTTTTCATACTAATATTCAATGACCAAAAATAGCCTAAACTGGCCGAAAACAGAAAAAAAAAAACAAAAAAAAAACAAGAATTACGTTTGCCGATATCCAACAAATTAAACAACACCCATTCGTTTTATGACATTCAGAAGCGCATCAAATTCAACATTTACAGATTGAAGCTCTTCTATTTACAAAAAAAAAAAAAAAGAAGAAGAAGCTAAAATTGAATTAATCAAGAAACCACCACTTGATTCCGACTACTGCCATTATTATTATCATTCAAGTTACAGAATCTGGTGGGCTTGGGCTGGAAATTCCTCGTCCTCTGAACATCATGGCTCGAAGGCTTTATCAACTGCATCACCAAGGCTTTCACCATTCCCGCTTTTGACACCATCGTCCTGGATGGCTCCAACATCCGCTTCTTTTGAGGTTTCGGGTTCGGTCTCCGGGCAGGGCTTCCGGAGCTCCGATGGAGTCTGCACCTGAATGAACCCGGGTGCGAGGTGGGGGAGCAAAGGCATGCACGGGCAGCAGAAGAAGAAGCTGAAGAGGTACAATTTCTTGAAGCCATTAATGAGTGTTTGTGTGTGTGAGGTTGTCTGGGTTTGGAGTTAAAGGTGGCATGTAACGGTGGGTTATATAGTTGCAGTACTATAAAGTATTAACAAGGGTTTTTATTACTATTTTCTAAGTAATTAATGTTTTTCTTTTGCTGTTTAGAATCTTGATCTTAATTTTTGAATTATATTTTATATTTTATATTACAAATTCACCACAATATCAAATGTATATTTAATAAAATAATTTATACACTTAACACGTATTTTTTTTATATATTTTAATTTTTTTGAATTATTTATTATGGTTAGAAATGGCAACGAGGTGAGTTTGTCAACTTAAGGTCCGCCCAACAAAAAATTTAAAGCACTCGAAACTCGTATCCCGCTTCATAATTTTAAAAGTATTAAAAAATATATTTTTTAAAAATTACATCACTAAATTTTTATAAAAATATTTTTTTTTAAAGTATAATATTACATAATACATATATAATAAAATAAAAAAACAATTTTTTTTAAATATGATAAATTTAAAAATAAAAAATTAAAACTTCCTCCAAATCTATTTATAATTTAAAAAACTCGTCACAAGAAATTCAATTTTAAACTTATTATATCTTTAGTTACATTGGAGTCAAGGAAAAGAGACAAAATTTGGGTCATAGATAGAGGGATAAGGGGCAGTTTGGCGTTACGTGTGAAAGAGCATAACAAAAGCGCGGCCATTTTTTGGCAGTTTCGGGCATGGCAAGCATGCATTCGTTATTTGTACTTTTGGCTATTTGATGTTATCATGTGTTTGCATGTATCAAGACAAGACATGGTATAGGATTACTACGAACTGAAACCAACCTCATCTATCCAAATAATAAAACTTTAACTAAAGTAAATTTACAAAAATAGTTTAAAATATTTGAGACTCAGATCTTATCACTTGATTTTGAGTTCATCCACTTCACAAGAAAGTGCAATTGCCCAATTGCAATAATTGCGATTTGTTTGTAATCCTAGTGTAATAGTTGCTCAGTTTCAAAGAATTTATTATTCATTAATTGTTATATGTTTGTTTTATTTTTTTATTCGATTCCAATTTTGAGATTAGATGATTAATATGTGGGAAAAAATGGGAGAGAGAACAAATGGAAGATATATTTATTTTTTAAAAAAATAATTAGATGGCGAGCTATATAGAATCTATATAAATCATTTTAAAATAGGAACAAACTTGTATATGTGCTATTTAAGTAATTTATTGGGAGGTATTTTGAATTATGAAATAGTTTAACTTTTTTGGCGTGAAGAAGAATGGGAAAATTAGCAATGTTAATTTTTTTTTAATCAATAGATATTAATGTCGATTATGTTTGTAATATAGTATTTAATGAACAATTTATTTAAAAAAATATTTTTATTTTGAAGTTAAACACGAAAAACATGTTTGTATCAGTAGAATTATAAGATTATATATTCATTAATTATTCATCAGCTTTATAATTTTTTTAAGATACCCAATTACATTGAAAAATATTTTCAGGTTTTTAAGGTTGATAATCATTTTATCTTTAAGTGGTACAAAATCTGATTTCCCAATTCTTTATTAAAATTCTGGCCAGAAACCCCCACCTGCAAAACCGAAATTAAAAAACCCTACTGAAATGCATTCCTAATTTACCACAGTAAAGTTTAATTACCATAAGGGCCATAATTCTCTCATAGCAGTAGTTAATATCTGATTATCATCAGAACTACCAAAACAAACAATAAGGGAAAGCCCACTTAAGCAAAAAACAACCAAGCTCAAAACAATCTTAAAGAAAGGTATAAATCTGCTAACGTTAGTCGTTTATTTACAGAAGCAAAGTCCAAAAGCCATAAACTGTGCATAAGAAGAGACAATCTCACTTCTTCAGATAGCATAGACTCTGGAATTCCTCATGGCCCTTTACTTTCAAAAGATGTTTGAGCTGAGGTAGCATCGACGAGCTTGGTGTATTTCCGGTGACGCCTCTCTCGTGCATATAGCACCCAAAGAATCAGAGAAAGCATAACTGCGGCTGAGACCATTACCAAACCAATATAAACCCACTGGCTGTAAAGTCTTAAATCCGGGCAATGATCATCGTGTATTCTAGTGAAGGCATCTCGAAGAAATGAGCAGTCGACTAGGTTGGTGAGGAACGGGCCATAATGATGCAAACCATAACTCACATTGACAGCTCCACTCATTTGATCATACATACTAGGTGTTAAACGGCCTACGGTGGTGCAATTGTTACTCCTGGAAACTTGGCACTCGTAATTCCTCCAAACCTGCATCACATTATCATATATATTCAGGGACAGATTATCATATGGACTCTTGTTTGGATCAGCGGTCCTTAATCATTATTTATAGTGGCTGCCTATTTAGAAACTCTCTTTTCTGTATAGT
Organism: Paulownia fortunei; assembly: GCA_019321725.1. Taxonomy (NCBI): domain Eukaryota; kingdom Viridiplantae; phylum Streptophyta; class Magnoliopsida; order Lamiales; family Paulowniaceae; genus Paulownia; species Paulownia fortunei. The sequence continues at coordinate 20,402,902 of CM033112.1, read as the reverse complement.
ACATCTAGACCCGCAATAAAATAATATCAGTTTTTAGGTAAACTTATCTTCATTCACAAATTTTTAATAGGTTCAATAAATTGGTTCCTAATCACAATCTGAAAAAGAAAAAGCATCTACAGATTCTGAGTTTGCCATTATTCAACTGAGCAAGCAGCTTCAGGACTATTTTGCAAAATTTCTCAACACTACTGTTTAACCTAGGAGCAGCAGTTGAGCCATTTACCTGTGTTGCGTTGGTTAAGTCAACTTCACCAGTTGCGCATGTTGTTCGATCCGTCTTGTCAGGATTATATGGATTGCAGAGGAGAGGCACCAATGGACCGGATTGATTGTAGGATAAAGGTCCAGCATTAGGAGGTAGGTTAGCGTTGGATACATTAGCGATGATCCCATTTACAAGCCGAACCATTTGGAAGGTGACTTCTTTGCTCTGTGAGAGGGCTTCTTGAGCAGTAGCTGGGTCTACACACGGGATAATATCATCTAATGCTGTATGAGCTGTTGGGTTATTAACCCACTCATTCATGGCCACACATGTATCTCCCATCACACTTAGATAAAACAAATATGCCAAATTAGCATTTCAATGAGAACAAATAAGTAACTAGTTTAGAGTAGTCATAGAAAATTGCCCTAGCAATTAAGTGAACCATTACTTAGACATAGTATGTTAAAAGCATGAGGTGACCAATAACTGCAGCAATAGTTCAGAGAAAAAATAAGACAAAAAAGTGGTGGATAATTCTTGAATTATGACTATTGCAACAAGCAATGATCAAAAGCACAAACACCATAATATTAGTTAGCAAATTAATCAGCATAAACTATACTAGCCCCTACACACAGTCGAGCATTCTTCTAATCGAAACTTATATTCTCGTCAGCCATCCTAAACAGGCCTCTGACAGGTGCATTCTATGTGGACCTAAAATATTAAACATTGAGTCATGCTTTTTGCATGTTTTTCTCTTCTTCCATATGGTTATGACCTTCTATATCTATGCTACAATAACATGAGAAACTAGAAAACAAAAGAATAGCAAATGCTATAGATGAACTCTCAGCTTGAATATGGATGCTCTCATATTCTTTTCCCATTCCGCAAATTACTCTAGTAGGGGCTGGTTTCTTTGGGATGTGAATTTATCTAGTGCAACACTCAGAAGGTGACCCACTCTACCGCTTTGATATTGAAACTTGCATTATATGTCATCCTTCATAAACTAAACCAAGAAAGGAGAATTTGAACAAGATTTGCCTCTGGAAATTTCATGTCAAGTTTCTGTTGATCGACTTTATATCACTTATATGGACAGCAATATGCCCTATTTGTAATAGGTTTGTGGTGATAGGACTGTACATATTTATTCCAGGTCAGCAGAAAATTTTCACCGTTTACAGAAAAAGAGTCAAAAAAAACAAACAAACAACAACCAAAAATCTCCCAGTTTACTCTTTTGTTCAGGTTTTCAAGAAACTGAAAAAAAAAATCACATCTTCTTGTTGCACAGTATATTGAAGATACATAAAAAGTTTTCTCACATGTGAAAGCTGATTGACGGAAGTAAAATTATTGACACTATATATTGCTGGAAGCATGTGAATGTCACCAGGTAGGTAGTAGCACTTACTTGTGGAGAACAAGAAATACGCCACATAAGATGAAAGTGACTGCAACAAGAATCCAACCAATGATGACCAATCTGCGAATAGTTTCTATAAGATTTTACAATTATGTAAAAATGAAAAAAAAAAGTCTTGCAAAGATGGGTAACTAAAGGATGAGAATAAGAAGGTAAATACTATATCTCCTTAGAATGCACTCACATGTACACAAGAAACTGCAGGCCCGTAATAGATAACACTGCACCAATTTTAAATCAGCAAATCATCAAAGTTCATTAACTTGTTAAGCTATAATTTTGATAAGGACAGCTGAAAGAATCAGTAGACTTACAAAAACCGAGTAAAGCAAGGGCAAGCATTACAGCCGCTACTACAATGAGAATTAGCCCCCTGTATGGTATAATAAAACACTGGTAACACATAAAACACCGAGGAGAATATGCATAATGATGGCTGTGTTTAAAATACTCACACAGCATCCAAATAGCGGAATATATCATCTTTATTATTCTTCGTTGCACTTTCAAGAGTGTCGGCAGCAGAGGTAATCATGGTGTTGACCTTGTCAATGTTGTTTTGCACATCTTGAGGAAGAAAAACTTGGTCTACTCCAACTTTCTTAGCAGCAGTAAGATAATTGGACACAATTTTTAGATTGTCAACAGTGGAATCTGCTTGTCCCACAACATAGTCTAATGTACTTCTTGTACTATTATGAAACTTCCCTTGTCCAGTATAGAGAATAACAGAACCAATTCTGATGCATGAAAAGCAATAGAGATGAGATTTGAACAAAAAGAATCCAAGCTTATATGAGATAAGGAACAGAGAAGGACAGGCTTACACTGCGGCAATTGTAAATAAAGAGAGCAAAGTAAGAGATAGCGCATAGGCAAATCGAGAATAGCCATAACGCCGACGCCCGCAGCAACAAACATACATACAAACCAGCAGCAAGAAAAGACCAAATCCAACAAACCAGAATGCAGCAACAAGGAAAAGAGGAGAGCCAGTATAAAGCACAGACTGCATCAAAACAAAATTTTAGAGAGAGAGAGAGCAATTAAAATATAGAAAAAGAAAGTTCTCAAACTAGAGAAGGAAATCACAATAAATACAAAGAAGAATAGGACCCATCTGAAAATGCTTATATTTGTTTTAAATGGTTAAAAGTATTGTACAAAGACACCAAGAAACAAAGTTTAGACATGCTCTATGCCTGTCTAAAATTGAAGGCCCTTGTTGAAGCTAATAAAGCAAAAACACTTACTTTAGGTCATAAAGGAAAGCATAGACAATCAAACAAGGAAAAAGAAAAGGTTATCAGTTTCCAAGTTCGTATTTTGGACTATTCCAAAATCACTAACAATAGAAACAAATCTGCTTCATCAGTTCATATAATCAAATCTTCAATTACCCCATCATTTTCTGCAAGAGGCACAATCATGTCAGGATTGAGACTTTCCTCTGTTTTTACTTCTATATCAAGAATAATTTCATCCTAGTCTCTCAAAACAACTTTTATTTATAACAAATTATTGACTTCTCCATCACTTTTTAAATAAAATTCAATTTTTTTAACTCTTTTAATTTAAATTTTTCTTCTAATAATCCAAAAATAAGGACATTTAGAAAAAAAAAATTAATACAATAGGATTCCCCTGTTTTGGATTTTTGAACTACATTTTGAATGCAGCAAATCCCTTAATGGTAGTTAGTTCATGGTGTTAAAAACATCAAATAGCTAGAAGGAACAAGAAGACCAAAATCTCCAAGCCCCATCAAATCACAAAAGTTTGAGGGGATAACAGGATCCAGGGTAGCACAATAGTCAACTCTGACTAATGCTACATGTGAAAGCATATGATGCCTCATTTAAAAGAACCACAGAACTATAAAAAACTTAGTTGAGACAATACACCTATCAATCACACAATTATTTTAGATAGCAAACAAACCTGCTAACACCTTTGGCTGGACCAATAATAATAAATACAAAACTAACTCTATCTATCAGTTGCACAACCAATTTGTTTCAAATTTCAACCACAGTTCACCAGGCAAGAATAACAAACTAAAATAATACTGCTGATAAGAATAAAAAAAACAATTGACTCCCCAAATTTCAAACCACATTTGATTCCAGCAATATGGAACATCTCAATTTACAAGACAACTTAAAGGGCAATCAGAACAAGAAACGCACAAAACACTTACAGCAATGTAATGTTCATTGCTGATATTCCATCCCCCAGTATAGTACTTGAGATCATCCCGTGGATCTTTTCTACGCGTTCTCTCCTTAGCCAACAATAAAGACGTTGAATTTCCGCCATTACTTCCTTCCAAAACAGACCTCTGAGTTCCCCACGAAACGACACCGTCTTCAACCACATCTGCCGCTCCTACTCAGTATATCAAGAGGAAAAAAAAAAAAACTCACTTTACGACAAGAATGCACATGAAAACAAAAACCCCATTGATATTAACGAAGAAAATTTACCGGGTGATGAAAAGAATGAGAAAAGCACGAGGATTAACGTTGTCAGAACGAGAAAAGAAGAGGCTTTAGTCTTGACAAAAAACATCCTTCTTCTTTCAACTTGTCACCGTGAAATGTGAATTGAGTTTCTGGGACTCAAATATATCTATATATTCTGACTGTTGGAAGCTCCCTCGCTGACTGGTGGAAGTAGGTGGAGGACGGGGGAGGGGGGGTTGAGGCAGGCTGATAATGGGAATCGTTTACTGTGTCTTAACGTAGACAAATTGCGGAATGAGACGGATATTTTGGTATTACCATAAACATATGGTGTGTAGTGTAGCGCAAGAGTGAACAAAACGTGGGGATTAGGCGGTGAAACCTTGTCGATGCCGCGTTTTGGATTCGGGGGTTCGGGCATAGTTTATATATATAATATTCATTTAAAATGGATTTCGAAGTTAATAATACTTGGATGAAGTTTATTTGATTTGACCTTTGATTTGAAGTTCCAGGTAACGGCTAGCTGTCTGACCACCATAGAATTTGAAAGATCTTAACTGGGGTAATGACTAATGGCAAAATGGGCTTTAATTCTACTTATTTATTCCCCTTAGACGTTTTCGTTAATTATTTTTAGAAAATCAACAATTAAAATTAGAGTTGACAGCACATAATTCATTCACCTCCTAAATTTATAGGTATATCACTTATCCCTTAAATTAAATATTTAGATAAAATTATCTTTATGCCATCTATATTCATATTATTCTCAATATATTTTTCATATTTTACACTCTAAAATCAACCTTTAAAATCTTTCTTAACTAAAAAAAATATTTTTTAATTTAGAATTAAAAAAATAATATCTTAAGTAATTCATATTTTAAAAACTATAGTAAAAAATAGTAAATAATACACAAAAAATTAAGCTTGAAAAAATTTATTTTGATTATTTGAACATAAAATGAAGTTATTAATTATGTAATCTAACTTAAATTCAATTATTTCTGTGATATCCGTTGGGATGTTTGGAGTGATTTATAAGTTGATAGAATACACTTCTCTAACAACTTGAGTTAACCATTTTCGCAAAACGAATACAAGTGTGAAATAGTTGTTAGTAGACCCACTCTTGTGCCGAAGTCTTGCAGACCCTATCCCGTGGGTTCGAGTCGTGACAAATGGTATCAGAGCCGACCCCAAAGGTACTATCAGTGAGGGAGTTCGATCGAATGTGTACTGGGAGCGTTATTGCATTTTGAAGGAATGCAACGAAGATGTAGTACTGTTGGCATAGAATATTCGTCGGGATGTGTAATGAGAATGAGGATGTCGCATCTCATTAGTTGGATGGGGCAATATAGTTACCAGCGAAACTCTCTAATATTGGATTGTATAAAGTCTTGCTCTCAGTCTTGTAAAAGAATGTGACGAGGACGTCGCATGTTCAACTATCTTAGTGATTGATTATAATATCTCGTATTGATGTGTGAAAATATTTATACTATTTTATAAATAAGTACAATTAGATTTTCTAACAACTTAAGTTAATCATTTTTATAAAATGCTAATCAATATAAAATAATTACTATTAGAGCCCATTTTGCCCAATTTCATTTTTGGGACCTCGCTTCATTGGCTCGAGGGTGATAAATTTGATAAAGATGAATGAGTATATTTTCGTTAATTTAAATTGGATACATTTGTTTTTTTTAGAGTTGAACACAAATTTAGATTAAATGGTTAATAAATTAATTTTAAGTTCAAATAATTAATATAAATTTTTTATATTTATTTTTTATTTTAATTTTTAAAAATTTGAATTACAGCCATTAATTATTTTTCTATCTTATAATTGAAAATTACTTTTATAGTTAAGAAAATAATTTAAAGTTGAATTAGGAGCGAAAAATGCTCAAAATAATTTGTGAACTATGTATATTTATATACATTTATATGGTACAAATTCATCTAAATATTTAATCCAATCCCCTCCCAATATTTTTTCAGTCGATTCTTTTGCACCGGACTTGTCTAATGCGGTTTACCTGATTGGTGTGGTTTGCAAGCTATTGCATTAACCCGAGAGTTTACTCAATGCGCACCCGAATGGTAGTGATTGCGGGTTCCCCATCATCAAAAAATAAAAATAAAAATATATGAATAGTAGACATATATAAATACTATAGTTTAGCATTTACTGATCTTTTTCATTATCCTATTCTACAAGTTTATTCTCAATTCAAAACAATTGAAGGCAATTAAATTTACAAAAAAAAATCTCTCTATATATATATTGAAGGAATTTGATTCTTGAGTTGTTCACTCGTTATGTTTACTGATTGCCATTAATGTATGGAGAAATTTCATGTTACATTGTTTTTAACAATAGATTTGCAATTTCTTTTATTAAAAAAATATTATTCTTGGATATTTTTAATTTGGGTCTTGGATTCTGAGAAGGAAATTAGGAATATGATAAAGAAAATATTTTTTTTTAAAAAAAGAAAGCACAAAGTCAATATCTGCAGAAGTATAATTATGAGACAATTTATTAGTTTACATATCTGTTTTTAATTATATTTCCATGATACTCAATTACACTAAAAAAGAATTTAGAATTTCATCTAAACAATTAAGTGGTAGATTCAACTTCCAGTCATAGCCCACAATAAGTCTTGGAGTTCAATACGCCACAGGCCTCTTTTCATATATAGGGTTTACTAATTACACATAGGCCACAGCCCAATAGTCTTGGACTTCTATAGACTTGGGCCTCATTTTTATTGTTCGTTAATTAGGCTGGATTTGATCTACATGGTTCGTGGGCCTGATCCAAGACAAGGCCCAATGTTGAGTATTGGTCTTTATAGGTTTCACCCTGCCCACAGTGTTTATTTATTTTAATTTTTAAGTAAAACAATTAAATAAGTCATTAAAATAGTATACCAATCAACTAATTGACAATTAAATGAAATTCCAATTAAATGTCCCTCTATTTCAATTCCATCAAAGTAGAAATGTGCCCCAAGAAGACTATGTAAATTGACAACGAGGGGTCACAATAAACGCTATACACTATGCATAGATGTGGATAATTTAAGAAATTTTGTAGTTCAATAGGCTTCTAGGCCATGGTGTTCCTGCACAAGCATGTAATTCTAAGGCTAGCTACAATCCTAGATTAGTACAATCAGTTGTACAAAAATTATTTGATTAATAAATTCAGTTGTACAAATTTAGAGGGTGATTAGATACCCATTCCAAATGAACTTTTAGATATAAAAATTTATTTATAAAAAAATTATATGTTTGGTAATTATTTTTGAATGTAATTTTAAAATAAGCCACTTCTCCAAAATGAACTTTTGAAAAAATGCAAAATTGTGACTTTTAAATTTGTTTTCTTGCACTTCTATTAAATGAGTATTAAAATACATTTATATCAAATACTTAATAATATTTATAAGTACTTTTTTAAAAAAATCCATTTTATAAATGGACTTCCATTTTAAAAATGTTTCCAAACATGCACTTAAATTTTACACCAGCGTTGTATTTTACTAGATAAATTGTTGAACAAAAGCCTTACATTCACATGCAAGATTCATATATAGAACGAGAATTGAGGAATTCATATATATTTCACTTGTGCATATTTTGCATCAAAACTTAAAACCCACCCCCATGAACAATAAAAAAAAAAGGGATAAATTCAAAAAAAACCCATGTGTTTTAGTAAAATTGTTAAAAAACTTGTAAGTTACATAAATAACCTAAAATCTTTTTTGTGCTTTCAAAAAATCAGCAAAAATTCCTTATTCCGTTAAAGATGACGAATGTATTGGGTACACATTGAAAATGAGAATGAGGTTTGAAAAATCCTTTATTTGACCACAAAAATAACTAATATGCCCCTTCGAGTACTCTCTCTCTCTCTCTCTCTCTCTCTCTCTATATATATATATATATATGATTCCTTTGTATGATTGAATTTAAACTTGAAAATGACTGCTATACCCTTTTAATTAAGTGATAATAATCATCATATATTCCTTTTCAATTATTTTAGCTAATTGATTTTTTTATTATTAATATAATATGATTTCTTTTTAATTATTTAAGCTATTTGAGTTTTGATCCATTAATATAAATGATTATTTTTGATGAAAATGATAAAAAACTAAAATAAAATTACAAGGAATTTTAAAAAATTACAGAAAAATTATAATTTTTTTTACAGAAAATGACAAAAAAATACAAGAAATTTACATAAAAATTACAGAAAATGACAAAAAAATTTATAAAAATTACAGAAAAATCTACTTCAAAAGTAATATTTATTTATAATTATTAAAAATTTATGAAAAGTAATATTTAATTAAAATCAGATTTTCATCCACTTAAAATACTAAAAAAACTTTCAATTTAATTAAAATTAGTTTTTAAATGTAATTAATATTAAAAAAAAGTATTACTTATTTTTAACTCTTTTTAATTAAAAATATTTTTAATCTAATTTAATTTTAATTAAAATAAGTTTTTAAATTTAATTAATTCAAAAAATATTTTTCCTTCTCCTCTTCATCCTTCCTATCCTATGGTTAGTGTTGCCGTTGTCGTCGTTGCCCTCACCACCACCACCATCATTATCACCACCAGTCTGCCGCCTCATCCTGCTCCAAATGTAGAACCCAATAGATTCAAAACTTATACTCAATAGATTGAAAACTAACAAATTCAAAGCAAATTCAAACAAGATCATCGCCGCCACGCCTCCCTCATCTCCTCCTCCTCCTTTAATTGTCAGTTTTCAAATCCCTAATTTTTTCTTCCCAAAACCTTCTGAAAAACCCAGATTCAATCCATGAACCATTTTTTTCTTTCTTTTGCATCGGTAATATGTAAATATGTATAGATGTGTATAATTTGTTTATATGTATACATATAAATAACTTATATACACATTTGAAACAAAAGAAATATGAATAATAAAATAAAAGAATAATATAAATCATTGATTTGATTTTTAATAAAATCCAACTTATGATAGGAATTAGACAAGAACTACTATCATTATATTCTCATCTTAGATACAACGACTAAGATTTTCAAGGGTTCAGTGTAAATTTTGATGTTGTTAATCTTACAAGACGGACAAGGAAAGTGTGTAGAATTAAAAATTACACAAAGGATTTTATGGCTATTTTTTCAATATAGGGGTTTTAGTAATTTCACTAAAAGATGGGTTTTTTTTTTTGGATTTGCCATTGAGAGGATTAAAAAGCTAAAGGTAAGGATTGGCTATGTGTTAATATGTAAATATGTATAGATATGTATAATTTGTATATATGTATATATATAAATAACTTATATACATATTTGAAACAAAAGAAATATGAATAATAAAATAAAAGAATAATATAAACTATTGATTTGATTTTTAATAAAATCCAACCGTTGATAGGAATTAGACAAGATCTACTATCATTATATTCTCATTTTAAATCCAACGGCTAAGATTTTCAAGAATTCAGTGCAAATTTTGACATTGTTAATTTTACAAGACGAATAGGGAAAGTGTGTAGAATTAAAAATCACACAAAGGATTTTATGGCTATTTTTTCAATGTAGGGGTTTTAGTAATTTTGTTAAAAGATAGGGTTTTTTTTGGATTTGCCATTGAGAGGATTAAAAAGCTAAAGGAAAGGATTGACTATGTGTTTTGTCCGTGGATACTCACTTTACAACCTAAAATGGAAGATATTTTGGGTCATGAAAACCAATCACACTAAAACCTAATAAGCATTTGTGGTTGGTAAAAAATTTAGGTCCATTATGACGAGTCAAATTGTTAATTTGTTGATAAGCTTCTTGTACTAATATTCTTATTGATTATGAATTTGAGTTACTTATAACGAAATGAACGAAGAATCTATTGGATTAAAAATCAAGAAAAATATATTGACTCAAATTTCCATATCTCACATGCCAAAATATTAAGGATAAGTATTTCATCTCACACAAAATCTATTTATAGATAAAAATCAAATACAAATTGATGGGTCACAATAAAATTACAAGCTCAGTAGAGTCTGTCTAGTTTAAAACGGCCCAATAAGAGGCAATCCAAGCCCATAGGCTCATGAAATTCAATTGGTATCTGCCCTCATTCTCTATCATTTTAAGGTACACAATTTATTTGGTTCTCTACAGTTTTCAATTATCTACTTTCAAATTATTCATCTTGATCTATTTTCTGACTTGAGCATTGGAGAGTTTTTATTAGGATAATTTCGGCGTCCTAACAACTTGTATGTGTCACAAGTAGGAATCCACCTAAGAGTTGAAAGCTCGTGAGGTGTTAACTTTTGAGAATTTGAATCCATACCACATCATTTTGATGCCGTCCATGGGAATCTCGCACCGGCTCCCCATGCACACATTTCACCCACCTACTGGAGGTTTATGTTAAGAAGGAATTCATCTCATCGAATGAACACACGAGTGGTTTTTGGCATATAAGCGATGGTTGAACTCCTATCACTTAAAATACGTATTTTTTAAGATAAAATTGTGAAATTTTGAATAAAATAGACAATATCTCTTAAGTGAATGCTTGTCCACTAAGGATCACGTCACAAGTATCCAAAAAGTTTTAATCATTTTGTAGAAAGGTTGGCACCCATGAAACAACCAAAAAAAGGGAAAAAATAATAGTGATTACATTTTTTTTTTTTCTGGAGAGAAAACCAGGAGGATCTACCACTGTTTCATGGGTTCAAAGGCTTCGTTAGGAAAATTGCTACTACAGCTATAAACCTGGCAAAATGCCTGTAAACTCATGAGCGACAACAGCATAATAGCAACAAGAAATGCGAGACTCCTCCAAGAACCAAACACATATTGCTTCATGAATTCCCCAAATTTAACCTTCCACCTTCCATTGTAATACTTATTCACATCTCTTATCACTTTATCCAAGGAGGGTATCTTTGTCAATCTAATGGACCTACTTTATCCAAGGTGAAGTATGTGGTCTTTTTATTTTTTTGGTAGGCAATCGTTGTTCTTTAGGTCGAAATATCATTTATCTCAGTTAGATTTTGTTTTTAGACTTAATTTGATGTTTTATTTTATACTATCTATCTATATCTATATTTATATTTGCTATATATATATATATATATATATATATATATATGTAAGTATGAATAGATCAATTTGTTTTTGAATTTTTGATGTGACTAAAATGCTACAATAATGTCATTTTGGTTGCATACATGTAAAATAATATTGTTATTATCTTGAATTTCGATTTTGATAATATCTTGAATTTATAAAATGTACTATTTAATTTTGTGAGTTCATTGAATTGTGGAAATTCATAGAATTGCTAAATTCCTAATATGGTTCTAAATACATTTCTAGGTACATGTATATACTAATCTAAAAATATGTATATGTATAAAATATGAATAGCTCGAAATATTTTATATTTCTTAACTTTTCTTTGTAAAGACAAAAATCACACTGCATAAAAAACTACTAAAGTATCAACTTAGAATACTATTAATATTATTTTATATTGGACTTTGTCACTTTTAATTAATTATTGGATTTTCCTTTGCACGCGGTTTTAAAAGATTGGTTTAAAAGTTATTTAATTATAAAGTTGAACTCTATAATAATGCTAATTGATGCGACATATGTTGGTCGACTTCTATAATTTGAGTTGGATTAGGTATTTGGTGGTCGAACTAGGTCAAGATTATCACCTCACAACTAAATAAGAAAAGTCAAAAGAAGAGTGAGCGCCACCACAGTGCAAGATTTATGGTCTTGCATGAGCTATACATGATGCATGAGTTATAAAGGCTTGTGCGAGTTATTGAATATGTCAAATCGGCTTATTTTTCAAGGTCTACTTATAAACGGTTCCATGATCTATTCGTAGATTGACAGGTCAGGTCAACTCATCTTGTGGAATCTATATCTCTCATATCATACATAATTATACGGAAAGTTACACACAAAATGATTATTGATGGAAAGTAAGATGTAATCTTATCTAGAGTAAATTAGAAAAAAATTGTGACATATACACCACACAGTTATAACAAATTAAAGTTTAAAATTTCTTATTTACTCTTGCCCTATATATATAAATAAAAAGATTCAATTCATATTTTACATAAATATACATATATATACTTGCTTTTATTTTATTTTTCAAATAACTCAACTGACTTAAATATCGGGTTTTTATACCAAGTCAGCCCGATATTTGTTTTGCAAGTCATTCATCGATAGAGTTGAAGAAGAAATACAGTGAACCAATCATTAAGGTGCATCTGCAGGTTTGGTGCAAATCATTAATTATTTAAGATCATTTCATAACACAAGTGTGTAACATAGCAAATAAAATAAAATAATTGGATTACAAATTTACGTGATAATCGTTCTCAGTTGATGTCAGTATCTAATTAAATATGATTATTTACTCCACGTGAAAACGTTGAGAGGCATTCAATTGCATGTATTTTTTTTTTTTTGGCTATTTGTGTAATATATTTTATAGAAATTGAAAATGAGGTTGCTTTAGGTATTTAGTCCGAGTGCATGTTATTTTTAATAATAGGTTTTGTTAGATTCGATTTTAAGTGACCCCTTCAACCTTTTTTGAAAATTTGCTATAATTAGTATTATTTATTATATATTTTATACAATTGATACTCCAACACATATTGTTATATAATGTTACGAGAGTCTTAAATAAAAATTAATCTCTTTTATTTTGGCACATTAATCATACATGAAAAATAATTTTTAATATGAGTGGTTAAGAAATTTTGTGATTTGGTCATAAGCAAAACAAATATAAAAATTTACTTTGAGAAAAACTTAAAGTTGGAGTTATAAAATTACGGAGATGGAATACTTATTTAATTTCATTCTTTTTTTGGTGTGGGGTAGACAAAAACAAAATCTTTATTCTATATATTTCTTAGGTCACTCATGCAACAAAGAACCATAACAATATTATATTTTTGTAGAAGTGATAGCAAAATAATAATGCAATTTGTTAAGCACAACGTGTGTTTAAAAATAAAATATAAAAAATTTAATGCATGATACAAGTTCCAAAAAATTTGACAATAGATCTCATGATAATGTTATCAGGTATAATTATTCCTATTTAAATTTTATGCGTATCGATTTGAATATTGTGGTATTATTAATCTTAAAAACTATCTCAATATTAAAATAAGAATAAATTATAAAAATTATTTTTAAAATTTAATCTAATTATAAAAAAAATTAATTATCTTTTAAAATTATAAATACATACTTGAAGTTTGTCTTTATTTTATAAATACCCCTCAATAGATGCAATTTGTAAAAAAAAAAATAAAAAATATCAAGAAAGTATTTGTTATTTACAAACTTAAATTGGTTTTTTTGTAAAGAGCTCAAATCTAAATGATAAATTTTGTAATTCACCTTAAGTAAAAATAATAAGTCTAGTATACTACAATGTATATTTTGACAAAATAATATACATTTTCCACATAGAATTTGCGCCATTATAAGGAACTTTTATGCAATACGATGGGATGCTAACTTTTTGTATTTCAATATGATAATTTTTATTATTGCATAACTTTTTGTAAAAACCAATCTACTTCAGGGTTTGAATTGCTCTACTTTATATTTTAATATTTCTTAATTGAATTGATTCGTGATGGAATTGAATTGCATCGAAATAACTATTGAAGGACAAGATTTTGATTTTAAAATTCAATATTATCCATGCTATGGATAATATCAATATAATTAAAGTTGAAATTTTATGTATGATTGGTAAATGATCCGGGATTGAACAACAAGAATTGTTGATTTTTTTTTCTTTTTGATGTAATTTTAAAGTAGAATATAAATATTTATCTTCAAATTTTGTATTCAAGTTAATAAAGTTGAAATATTTTTGTTGTCTCATAAAATAACATTATTTAGTCTCATATATTAAATTAAAGTTAAAAAGTAAGTATATCATTAAAAAATAAAATAATACTAAGTATACTAAACTAAAAAAAAATTAAATATAAAATTCGAAAGTAAGTATAATACTAAAAAAATATAATATTACTCAATATATTAAATTAAAAAAAATCATCAAAACAAATATAAAGTTAGAATTGAAGTATATTACTAAAAAATAAAATAATACTTAGTACACTAAACTAAAAAAATCATCAAAATAAAATATAAAGTTAATATATATATATATATATATATATATATATATATATATTACTAAAAAAATATAATACTACTTAGTATACTAAACTAAAAAAATTCATCAAAATAAAATATAAAGTTAGAAAGTAAATATATTACTAAAAAATAAAATATTACTTAATATACTAAATTTAAAAATAATTCATCAAAATAAAATATAAAGTTAGAAAATAAGTATATTATTAAAAAAATATAATACTACTTAGTATACTAAACTAAAAAAAAATTATCAAAATAAAATATAAAGTTAGAAAGTAAGTATATTACTAAAAAAATATATACTACTTAGTATACTAAAAATTCAACAAAATAAAAAATATTCATAAAAACAAATTTCATTGAGTCACCCCATAAACCCACCTTATAGGCCCAACTCATATAACCCATCAAAACTCAGAATTGGCCGATTAGAACCAAGTTAGTGGGGCGAGTTGGGCCTATTAAAAAGAAATTATTCAACCCAACTCAAATCACTTTAAACTCAGATCTGGGCTTGAACGGCCTGCTACCTTGACAGGCCAATATGATCCTGGGCCATCCTAATTGTATCGGCCTAGTTGGCAACTATAACCAAGGAGGTTACCTTTGTCAATCTAATGGCCAATATGATCCTGGGCCATCCTAATTGTATCGGCCTAGTTGGCAACTATAACCAAGGAGGGTACCTTTGTCAATCTAATAGACCTACTTTGTCCAAGGTGAAGTATGTGGTCTTGTTTTTTTTGGCAGTCAGTCGTTGTTTTTTAGGTAGAAATATCATTTATCTTAGTTAGATTTTATTTTAGATTGTTTGATATTTTATTTTATACTATCTATCTATATCTATATTTATATTTGCTATATACATAAAATGAATATATATATATATATGAATAGGTTTTTTTTTTTTGAATTTTTGATGTGACTAAAAAGTCCGTACAATAATGTCATTTAATTGCGTTTATGTAATTTGATATTGTTATTATCTTGAATTTTGATTTTGATAATATCTAATTTAGAAAATATACTATGTAATTTGATGAGTTCATTGAATTGTGGAAATTCATAGAATTGCTAAATTCCTAATTTGTTCTAAATACATAAAGGTACATGTATATGCTAATCTAAAAATACATATATGTATAAAAATATGAATAGCTCGAAATATTTTATATTTCATAACATTTTTCGTAAAGACAAAAATAACACTACATAAAAAACTATTAAAGTGTCAAATTAGAATACTAGTAATATTAATTTATATTAGAATTTGTGTTTTTAATTAATTATTTTATTGCAAATGGATTTTCCTTTGCACACGGCTCTTAAAGAATGATTTAAAATATATTTAATTATAAAGTTGAACTCTATCATGCTAATTATTTAAGATCACTCCATAACATAAGTGTGTAACATAGCAAATAAATAAATTAATTGGACTACAAATTTACGCGATAATCATTCTCAGTTGATGTCATAGTCTAATTAAATATGAATATTTACTCCACATGAAAACGTTGAGAGGCATTCAATTGCTTGTTTTTTTCGCTATTTGTGTCATATATTTTATCGAAATTAAAAATGAGGTCGATGAGAACAAAATACCAAAACTACCACTCTTTTATGAATTTACATATTGTCATATGACGTTTTGAGAGTCAAACAAAAATGAGCATTTTTTTATTTTATTTAGGTGATATTATAAAATATAAAAATTAAATTTTATCCTTTAAATGAAAAAAATTCAAACGTTTAGAACAACCATCACTGCTGGTAAAAACCGGCTATCGGGAAAACAAACCCAACTTGGCAAAATAGAGGAAAAAATAATGCTATATGAATTTCACTTAGCAATTTGAAAATATATATATATATATATATAAATTTATAAAAAAATCAGAAACATATTTCAAGCAAAATTATTAAAAAATAAAAAATAAATTTCCATATAAATTACCAAAATTTCAGAAAAAGTTATAAAATTCCATGAAAATGATTTACTATTATAAATTTATAAAAAAATTAGTAGTTTGAAAATAAAAATTAAATTTTGCCAATTTAGTACTTTTTTTTTGTTTTTGACAAATAGGGTAGATTTCATATTACAAAAATTAATTTTATAAAGAAATAATTTAATAAATAGAAATGAAGAAGAAGAAGGAAAATAAAAGATATTACATAAAAGGGAAAATAAGACATATGTGTTCTCTATTTTTAATTTTTAAAGGAGAACAAATTATATTTAAAATAGTATTACTAAAATAATCTTAGACATAGATATATTGTTAATTTTCATTTTTGTAAGTGAAAAAGATCTTTAAAGTTAAAAAACTACTTTTTGTAATTTCCACATAATTTATAGATTTTTTGTAATTTGCATGGATTTTATAACTTTTTTGGAATATTTGTAATTTTTATGGCATTTTTCTTGGAATTTTATAACTTTTTTGGAAATTTCTGTAATTCTTGATTTTTTTATATTTTTTTAAAAAATAAATTGTGCATGAAATATTTTTCTTAAATTTTCATAATTTTATTTTAAAAATATTCTAATTTTTTTATAATTTTTTATTTTTTCAAATTACTTAATCAAAATTCATGTAGCAATAGTTTTTCCTCCTTTTGCCAAGTTGGATTTGTTTTTCCTCCAAATTTGTCTATCTAAGCGACCAACTCATCAATTTTATCTTCAAAGTCATTTTTTTTCCCGAATCCTCGTAATCAGCATAGTTGGTCATTTTTACTTATAGTAGGCGGTGTTTGTCTTAAATATCTAATTTTTTCACTTAAAAAACATAAAAATAAAATTTTAAAATGAACATAACCAAAAATGAATTTTTAAAATAAACAGGACCAAAAGTCTGAGTATACAAACTTAAAAGATGAAAAAATAATTTTACCCTAAAATATGTCCACACATTGCCGGTCATTGCCACGGAGAAAAATTGGTTTACTTCTGGCTTGAATTCAATTCAAGGTGAACTTGGTTTAGTTATTGACTATTAAATGTGGTTTTATAATGAAACCATGTTTTAAATTTTAAATGAAGTACACTTGGATAAGTGAAAGATATGGTGGACTTTTCAAATTAATCTCTTTAATTTTTGCACATTGATTATACAAGAAAAAATATTATTTAATATTACTGGTTAAGAAATTTTGTATTTTAGTCATAAGCATTCTACATGAGCTTAATAATTCAAAAAAAAAAAAAATTCAACACGCACAATGCTCATACATTTTACTAATATATTGTACCTATGTGTATAATTAAGGAAATGAACAAATTAATAAAAATAGTATTATATAATGTATGCAAAAATTTAATTTAAAGTAAAGAATCCGAATTAATTATTATTAACACAATGAAATAGCATTTGGACTTCTACGACTATAGGCCTCAATTATTGTTTTCATTAATTACGCTGAATCTTCATGGACCTGATCCCAGACCAGGCCCTGCTTTGAGTATTGGTTTTTATAGGGTTTTTTTCAGATTTTGGGGTGAAGACGTGAAGCGTCATCTACCTTAAAAAATTAAGAAACAATGAAAAACATATATAACTAAGCACTTGTGCGCTTTTTTGGATTTGCCACTGAGGATTAAAATGTCAAAGGAAAGGATTGTTTCTTGCCGTCGATGGCTCATTTACAACTCAAAATATATGATATTTTTGGTTTGTAAAAAGTGGCATGTTCCGCATATAGAATGATGAATATTTATTCCAATGGAAAAGATTTTTTAAAATTGTGAGATTGGGACGTAGATTCTGCATGATTAGGTCAAAACGGACAATATCTTGCAACGAAACGCCTGCTCACTCCGTGCCGCATCATTGATGCCATCCATGGTGGAGGGGATTCATCTCACTTCGTGTGTGTAGGGAGTTGTGTAGCGATCATTTGCGCCGTTTGAAGTAATCCCAATGATTCCCACTCGAGCACTCCAGTGCATTGCACTTCTCCCTAGGTATAGTTGATGTGGAGCGGATTCGTCTCATATCGTGTGTATAGAGATTTGTATAGCGACCGTTTGACACTGTCCGAAATAATCCCAGCGGCCTCCACTAGTGTTCCGATGTATTGTACCTCTCCCTGCACCTCTCTCGGGGTGTAGTTGATGTAGAGGAGATTCGTCCTACATTGTGCGATTGTAGGGAGTTGTGTAGAAAGTAGTTAGTGTTCATATAAAGTGGGGAGGATTCATTTTCTTACAAGATGACTTTTAAAGCATGAAATTGAGATGTGATCCTACAAATGATTGTAACACAACATACAATATCTTGTAACATATGCCTGCTGCGATCCATCACAACCATTATTTTCGAGACAAAGAAAAAAAAAACTATAGCCAATTTGTCATATCAAAAATCAAGAACAGCATAGTGGCTTAAATTTAATATCTCATATTCCAAAAGTAATTAAAGAAAAGTATTTGTTTTAGTTTCTCACACAAAACCTATTTACAGATTACAGATTCAAATCAGATATGAATACATGCATAAATAAAAAGCTTTAATTTTATTTTGTACAAAGATTGGCACACATGACATACCCAAAAGGACAACAAGAAATCTTGATTACAAAGATAACTTTTTTTCTTCTTTAAGAAACTGTTGGAGAGAAGAAATGAGGAAAATCTAGTGCTTCGTGGGTTCAAGCCTCAAGGTCTTTGATAGGAAAAAGGCGACTACAGCTATAAACCTGACAAAATGACTGTAAACTCATGAGCAACAAGAGCATAATAGCAGCAAGAAATGTGAGAATCCTCCAAGAACCAAACACATATTGCTTCATGAATTTCCCAAATTTGACCTTCCACCTTCCATTGTAATACTTGTTCACATCTCCAATCACTTTATCCAAGGAGGGTACCTTTGTCAATCTAATGGACCTACTCATGCCATTCCATAAGTCAGCCACCTCTCTTTCACTCTTTAAATGGTTGATGATGATCCCTCTTTGACAAAGCAACCTGACATCCTCTTCCGTGTCGATAATTCCATTCATCAATTCGGTGTATCGAGTTAAAACCAATGGCCCTGAAGCACTGCAAGCCTCATATGCAACCAAGTTTCTTAGGACCACCTCAGAATTTATGTCTAATTTGATGATGGGGATAGAAAAGGTTAGAGTTTTCTCGTTGAAATTGATGCTTGTGATGCCTTTATTAGTGGGCAAGAATTGCACCCCAACTTCGTAGAGCTGAGTGACTGAAGGGATTGTGATCTCTTCAAACAATGGAGGCTTGTGGATATTGTCACTATTCGAGCTTGATTCTTCATCGTCTTTCTTCTCCTTATCCTTGTGGAAGCCGCTGAACATCTGTTCAATAGGCTGTTTCATTATTTTTATGACAGGGATTTTGGAGAGAATCTTCCATGGCAATTGCACAATCACTTGGAGAGGTTTAGAGCAGATTATGCTCTTGATCCACACCCCGGGCCCTTCTTTTAAGTTGCAAAGGATTTGCAATACCACACGAAGAAGCTGCCTCAAGTAACTCGGCTTCGAAAATGAGTTCTCCTTCTCCTCACCTTCCTTCTCTTCACCTTCCTTCTCTTCACCTTCTTCTTCATGAATATCAATTATTTCAGATGGTGCCTCTACTTTAGGCACGATAAAATGGTACAAAAAGTCTAGTAAATGAGCACACTCCTTTACTGCAATTCTCTGCGAACACTCCACCATCTTGAATGGGGAGAGCTCCTTACTGAGTCCAATCAACATACCAAGCAGCATTTCATCTGCCAAATCCACAGATGAAAACTGAAACTCCAACAGCGTTCTCATTACAAACAATGGAATTTGATTCTCAAGCATCACAATATCTCTAAGAATGGCGTTATGGACAACCTTATTCCTGGATAAATCTATCAAGTGTGCCAATCTTGATGGGAATTTAGTTAGGACCTTACCTTTCTTGACACCACAAACTTGAAAAAACTCGAACAAGAAAGACACGTCCACGGCCATCATCCAAGCCAACGCTTCGGAGCCAAAACTCACGGGCCTGTGATAGCTGGCCCGAATCCGCAGGTCGAACTTGATCAGATGATCGACAATATCTTGGAGCTTGACGTTTTGGAGCTCTTTCTGATTTCTTTTGGCAGCAGCAACTTTGTACCTCTCCATGTCATAGACCTGGGCCAGAAAATGGTGATACGGGCCAATAGCAACTTGTTGTGGGATGTAAGAATCTGGATCAGTGATCATTAGGGGTTTGGGAACACCGAAGATTGTAACCGGGTTTAGAGTCTCTTCCCCCACCTCTTCATCTAGGGTTTGACGAATCTGTTTAACCCATTGTTGTTCGTCGAAGTATGAGCTTAAGCTTCTTAGCATGTTCAGTTCCAAAAGGGACAAAGGTTGGTTTTTTCAGAAGAAATATGCAGTTATGGTTTTTTTGTGTGTTATATGTCAGAAAAATTCTGTTAACTACGACTCAATTAAGTCTTTCAGCAATCTTGGTGATCTTCTCTATTTAATGAACTTTTTAGTCAATAGTGAGAGAATTAAATTCCAATCCATATCCCTTATTAGTCAATTGTGAGAGAGTTGAATTCTAATCCATATCACATATCCCATATCCCATATCCATCCTTGTCTCTCGGCTGGCCGCCGATAAGGTAAAAAATGTGTTTATCGTTCCAAAGATGTAGTATACAATATAAAAGCCAAACTAGATTAGATAGAAAGAAAGAAAGAACATGTGTTCCACATATGTTACTATTGAGGAATAAATAATGGATAGTAAGTATGATAGCTTTTTTTCTTGGCAGTCCGTTGTTCTATTGGGTCAAATATGAAATATTGTTTATTTTAATTATTTTTATCTATATTAGATATTTATTTTATATTTCATATATATATATATATATATAATTGTACGTTGTGTGTATAAATATTTATGAGAATGAATAACTAAATTGATGGAAATAGTCACATCTGATATATATTTATTATATGGTGCATAAGATAAAAGATCAATTTATATAAAATATCCGAACTGACTGCTACTTACACAATGAAATAGTATTTCGACTTAAATAATCAAATTAGAATACTTCCACATGCTAGCCAGTACTTTTCACTACTAGCAATCACAATGATATGTTAAAAAATTAGCAACAAATTATCTTTCTTTTCCACTTAATTTTTATCATGAATATGGTCCTTAGACTCTGAAACCAGAAATGAATCTAACGGAAAATACTAAATAAGTATTAGTGATGATTTAGATGTAAACTACATGGAGGAGAAGATTTATTTATACTCAAGCTTTCAGTTTGGTCCAGTCCATTCACGAGTGAATTATTTCGATCCAATATTATTTAGGTTCAATAAAATATTTTTTGTGATTATACAGTTTTAATTTTTTTATTTTAATTTGATACTTTATTTATTATAATTTAGCATTCTTTAATTTAATAATTCATCTTATATTTCAATTAATACATATACCGCAAATGTATAATATATTTTTTTAATGAATGATTGATATTAATTATATACATATAACGTACATATATAATATA
The DNA here is from genome assembly GCA_019321725.1 of Paulownia fortunei. Taxonomy (NCBI): domain Eukaryota; kingdom Viridiplantae; phylum Streptophyta; class Magnoliopsida; order Lamiales; family Paulowniaceae; genus Paulownia; species Paulownia fortunei. The sequence goes on along the minus strand of CM033112.1, from coordinate 20,380,969 downwards.
AAATAAGATATAAGATAAAATTAAAATAAGATTTGACGTGGGTGAACAAGTTATCCTCTATTTTATTTGTTTGTTATCAAGAAAGGAAGAGAATTAAGGTGAAGGAATAGTGGGGCCCTTTTCTTTACTGGAATAGTAAAATACAAATAGGAAAGAAACACGTTTTAATAGAAGGAATTGAAAACTACTCTAACTTCCCTTCCCCTTCGTCTTCATTCTTACTCAAAAAAGAATTAAAAAGAATTAAAAAAAGAAAAAGGTCTAACCCTCCTCCTGCAATTCCTTCTTCAACCTCTCCCACCAAACATACACTTAGAGAGGGGATAAAAACATTTTTAAAAAAAAAAATAGTTATGAAAGAAAAAATTTGGAAACATGATTTTAGGACATATTCATTATACAAATTAGTTGAAAACGAAAGGCAAAGTTACTTTCACGTTAACCCCTTTTCATTTGCTGAAACATCATTTTTTTTTATTCTCAACGTATTTTAAAATTAGTGAAATACTGTAGCACGTTTGACATTGCTAAAAAATCAAAAGTGTCACCTTTGTCGATGCTTTGATAAACTAAATAATTAATTAAAAATATACGAATATGTAGTTTTTGCACATTAAATAAAAAATAAAAATTTACAATAGAAAAAATTTAACGGTGTGATATTTACATGACAATATATATGGATGCATTTGTTCAATCCATGGTCTTTTTTTTAATAAAGGATATGGATTGAGCAAATTTTCGTACTGATACAATAATATACAAATCATACAAATTAAGTAAATCGTACTATATAAGTCCGGTACGATAGATTCGATAAAAAAAATTCAAACTCAAAACATAATGCCCCACACAATACTACTTCACCCAATCGACAACAGCGATATCCAGGACCTTCTTTGATTTATATAAAATGGTCTAACACTTTATCAAAAAAAAAAAAAAAAAAATAATTTACAAAAATAATAAAAAAAATAATTATCATCTAATATTTTATCAAAAAACAGCGCCACAGCTGGTCATTCACGTTAACAACTACTTTCACGTTTTACTTTTTTTTTTACTTTTTTTTACTGATGTGCGTGATTCCAGCAAGAGTTTTCTGAATTAAAAGTCGTTAGAATCTGTCTTTTCTATCACCGGCTTATCTCCAGCAAGTTGCGTATGTGCCTTACAATTTTTCTCCAATCATATCAAATCACACGCACAAGCTCACAAAGATAACGGAGTTGGAAAATAAAAATTAGGGATCTGGATTTATTTTTTTAAAAAATAATAAATAAAAATTATTTATAAATTTGGTAAGAGACAAAATTTTAAAATTTAATAATTATATATATAATTTGTAAATAAATGCTGACCAGTCTCAAACCCCTAACTTTATCTTTGCACACAAATATATATATAATATATATATATATATATATATAATTCGACCGACCAATCATTCAAAGTTGCTTAAGATGTATGTATATCTAGATTTTTAGATTTTGAATTTTATAACAATTACATATTTTAATATGGAGAAGTTCATGTTTCGAAACTCTTTAAAAATCACACACAATTACCACAAAATTATCCTATTTTGCCCTATTTCAAATTTGCTCACCCTCAATATCATGGACTAGTATATGAAACAAGAAAAGCTAAGAAAAACCAATTAAAAGGGCAAAATTAAATGGTTAATTCAAGCAACTATTGATTCGTCTATTAAAATTTGCTTCATAAAGTTTTTTTAATTATCACTAGAGATAATTAGTGATAATATTAAAATTATTTACATTAAGTAACAATAATTTTTATTACATCATAATAACAATTTTTGCACAGTAAATTTCATTTAATGAGATGAGATCTTACTAAAAATAATTGATCACCTAATGTGACTATAAATATTCTCTATCTTTATCCCTTTCCCATAAAAAAATAAAGTACAAGATTATATAATTGAATTGAGAAAAACATTTTTCTCGAAATTATCATTCTGCAAAATTCAAAGTACAATAAAAGACTCAATCTCCTCGGGTTACTCAAGTTAATTTACTTTAGGAAATATATACGGATAGTCAATGTGAAGGCACACTACAAGAAGCAAGCATGTTTGGTTGGCATGTTTTAGAAATTGTATTTGTTCTCAAATTCAATTTTTGTGGACCCATGTTGCCATTTATGTCTTCTTCTATAATAAAACGAACATTTTGAGGTGCACACACCGGCTCACATACATAAAATATATATATATATATAGTAAAAACAAAAATGAAAAACTTTTGTCACACATTTGCACATTTTGAGGTGCACTCACATACATAGTATATATTATATATATATTGATATCGATAACATTTTATGCATAGAATTTGTGAATTGGATAGTTACAATTGTGGAATCGGAGGTGAATAATTGAAAAATTAGTTATTTGGTATCTATATCATGAATTAGTGGTAGGGCGTGTAATTCGATAAAAATCCTTCAATATTCAAATCAGTAAATTGAATAAATAAATTAAATTAAAAATTAAAAAAATACTTAATATTTAATTTATTGTATTCCTTTTAATTATGAAATAAAAAAATATTTATAATAAACAAGTGGAGTCTTCATGAATTATTGGATCTGGCCCATCAGATGATCTTCTTGTGTTTGAAATATTAACTTTGTGAGTTTTTGGTCTTTAGCTTCTCGATTCACACTTTAAGTTCATATTTATTTAGGCCTAAACCAATCATATATATATATATATGTATGTAATTATTTAGTAAAAACAAAATTAAAAACTCTTTTGTCCAGCGACATTTTCAGGTTCTCTGTAGGACCCGTGAATATCTCAACATTCACCATTCTCAAAATACAAAAAACCTTTTCTTCAATATACACATTGTAAAACATAACTAACCGGCCTTGAGATAGTCATGTGAAGGCATATGATGAGCAAACCCAGCAAGTCAGAGCGCTACTATTTGATGATTTGAATGTGTTGAAATGTACTTAAAACATGATTTTTCATTCACTGAAATGGGGCAACATACGTATACATATTGTTCACACAGTTCATACTGGGAACTTTTAGTGGGGAATGACGGGGTATCTATTTAAATTCTCAAAATTCAACTGCTCCCGAGCTTTTAATTATTTTTGTGTGTTCCTATTTGATATACATAAAAATTGTTAGGATATTGAGATTGTCTGGTATTGTTCGGACGAAAACCTTTCAATGCTTAAATTAGAACAAGATGAATAATCTCAAAATAATGAATTGAAAATTATAAAAAACTAAATAAATTTGTATATTCTTGAATTATGAAAATTTACGGTATTTATAATATAGATTATAAGGTTTTTGTGAGTTTGGTCTTAATGGATATAATCTAAGTATTATAATTCAACTTATTTGTTGATTTGTAAAATTTATGAACTTAGTCTTATCGGTGTTGTCTATTTTCTTATCATAATTTAAATGAACCTTTTAAACTTAATATGTTTTGGGTTCATAGCCAAACAGAGAATAAAATAAAAGATAAAAATTCATGATTTTAATATCTCGCACCATTCGCTTAATGTGTTTAGTTTGAGCATTATAGCCTAATTTATCTTATTATCCTGTGGAGTCTATGAATTTGGTCCATTAGGTCATGTCTTTGTTCCGAACCATAATCTAAACGGACCTTTTAAACTTAACCTCTTGGGCATATTTTAAGCTCATGGCCTATCATAAGCCCCCCATTCTCGGTTAAACCTTGCGTAAGGAGGGTTGGTCGAAAGTAGAGAATATTGGAGTGTGTCACCTGTTGAGGTGAATGGCTTTGGGCATATCACATCTTGGGGTAAGTAGTTTCGGGTTGCATTCCTTATTTGTCAAGTTGAGTTTTAAGTCGAGTGTGTAAGCTCTTTATTATGTTTATGAGTAACCCATTTTTAGGGATTGCACAAGTTTCAATGTCAATGGAAATACTTGATTTTTTGTCAGTCTCTTTTTCTTGTTCTTACTTTATTGTCTCTTCTTTTTGAATTGTGTCGAACTCATCAATACAATTTCGTGACGAAGTTCAAGATTAAGAGAATCATGGCCCTAGTGATGTCAAAGAGATTGGGGGTGATGGCACTAGGACACTGCCACCGGAGTACTGTTTGTTTATCATCGCGTTGAGTGGTGTTCGTTCAAAGACGGATCTGCCCAGGTCAATTAGTAGTGGCACATATATCTGCAGGTCAAGTATGTTTCATGCGTGTAGGTCGAGCATGATATGTGTGTAGGTCTAGCATGGTGCACATGCACTAGTCGAGCGCAGGTCAAGCATGATAGGTGTGCAGGTTGAGCACGCAAGTCACGCGAGCTTGTTGAGTGTAGTGTGAGCATGTTGTAATTGCCAATTATCATCTCTACATCCCTTTCGATTTGATCGCTTCATCTACTCAGGGAGTTGGTTGGAGTAGGCATGTCAAGTCCAATTACATAGTGAGATCATTGGTCGGGCTCATAGAGACTATTTATTCTTTATGTCATGATCCCATAAGTTCAGGGAGTCTGGTTGTTCACGTACTCTTGGCGAAAAGGGCACGCCACTTAGGTGAGAGGAGTGGTGTTGATTAAGGTGGCACTATAAAAGCAAATGTGTTGGTGTGTCTTCTTTTTCTTCAAACGACGACAAACATAAATTATCGTGAGGTCACTTCTTTTGAGTTTTTCATCTTATGTGGAGGTTGCACTAGTTAGTCTTTCCTTGTCATGAGCTCCTTCTGGAGGCGCAAGAACTTCTCTTAGAGTCGCAATGACGCGCGAGCTCCTTCTGAGGGGTGATGGCTCCAAAACTCCTTTTGGGGACACAATGGCACGAGAACACCTCTTAGGGGCACATTGGCGTTTAAGCTCCATGTGAGAGCACGATGATATGGATAACGTCTTCTTCTTTTTCTTTTTCTCTTTATTTTTTTTTTCAGGTCGAGCCATGCTTGGATCGACTTGACCACTTAACCAGGTTGATCTCATTGGGCTCAACCTTATTTTTTTTAAGTTGAGCCATGCTTGGCTCGACCTAACCACTCGACCATCTGACCAGGTTGAGCTCATTCGGCTCAATTATGATTTTTGTTCTGGCTCGACCTAACCATTTAACCAGGTTGAGCTCATTAGGCTCGACCTGGGATTTTTTTCAGGTCGAGCTTGTCGATCTTATTAGGCTCAACCTGGATTTGACTTGGAGTGGTCTTCCTTCATGTGCGAACGAGGTTGTTCATATTCTCCTAGTCCCAATCTATGTAGTCATAGTGCTTCGCAGTCCACGTGGTCATAGCCTCTTAAGAGGCTTAACTCGAGTGAGTTGTATATATCATTCTAGTGCTCAGTCCATTTACTTAGTTTTTTTTATCGCTTTATGCAATAGTTTTTTTCTTTATATTGCCCTTGATGGAGGAAGTCAATATGGTTTCTTATATTTGTGAGTCGGTAAAGCTACTCAAGGTTAGAGGTCAGTAAGACCTCTCAAGTGTGAGAGTCAGTAGGGCTGCTAAAAGGAGGTCGATAGGACCTCTCAAGTATGAGAGTTGGTAGAGCTCCTCGAAGGTGGAGGTCGATAGGACCTCTTAAGTATGGAAGTTGATAAGGTTCCTCGAAGATGCAGGTCGATAGGACCTCTCAAGTTTGGGGGTTGGTAGGGCTCCTCAAAGGTGGAAGTCGGTAGGACTCCTCAAGGGTGGAGATTGGTAGGAATTTTCAAGTATGGAAGTCGGTATATCGCCTTAGTTATGCACGAGGCTGTGAGGATTTCTAAGTTTTTCATCTCATGGGGATTTTCTTGAATCATCTGGGGCTAGGCTTTGGCTAACCTTAAATGATGATGGATAATCACGAAACATGTAGATTTTTAAAAAAATTCATATTGCAAGAATTTCCTTGAACCATCCAGAGCGAGGTTTTGGCTAACATCATGGGATGTCGAGTAATCTTGGGACGCACTTTGCCATTGGTTTCAAGAAAAATCAAACTTGTGAGATTGTGGGGTCGAGCTGGCCAAACTCATTAGTAGCCTCAAGGGAATCTCGTTGACCTTTAGGGTCGATGGCAGTATAGTATTTTGTTAAATAGTAGAGGAGGCAAATACGTAGTTGTAATGCAAGGTGAAGAACTTTATTGATCTTACAAAAATTTACTAAGTACTTGAACAAGGCGCACGAGCTTTTCCGAGAGGTAATAACACAGACATCCTCTTGGGGCATAAAGGCATGTGAGCTTTTCTTGGAGGCACGAGAGCACAAAGATGAGCAAGTTCCTCTTAGGAGACAACACTATGAGACCTCCTCTTTAGGGTGCATAAAAGGCTAACTTCTCTTGGGGATGCGATGGCGCAATGGCGCATGAGCTTCTCTTGGAAGACAATAGTGCATACCTCCTCCTAGGGGCGCAATGGCGCAAGACCTCCTCTTGGGGTGTGTAGATGACTAGCTTCTCTTGGGGTGTGAGGGTACACGAGCTCATCTTTAGAGATAATAACGCATACCTCCTTTTGGGGCATGAAGGCAAGTGAGCTCCTTCTGGGAACGCGACGAAGCAAGACCTCCTCTTGGGGTGCGTAGGCGGCTAGCTTATCTTGGGATGTGAGGGGGCGATGGCGCACAATCTCCTCCTTGGAGACCATAACGCAGACCTCTTATTAGGGCATGAAGGCATGTGAACTCCTCCTAGGAGCGTGACAATGCAAAACCTCCTTTTAGGGGTACAGAAGCGGCTAGCCCCTCTTGGGGACGCGAGGGTGCGATGGTGTGCGAGCTCCTCTTGGGGACGCGAAGAAGGCGAGCTCCTCTTAGAATACACCAGAGCGAAGACGCACAAGCTTCTCTTGGGGTGTGAAGACTGTGAGCTCCTCTTGGGTTAGCTGGAAGTCGATGTTGAACGTCTCCAATACAACGCGTGCCTCTAATAGGGGGGTTGTCTTCATTGCCAAGAGTTTCCCAATGAGCTTGACCTGGTCAGGTGATCAGGTCAAGTTAAGCATGGCTTGACTTGAAAAAAAAAAAGAAAAAAAAATATGTTGTCTATATCATCGTGCCCTCACGTGGAGCTCACACACTAATGTGCCGCTAAGAGGTGCTTTTGTGCGATCGCGTTCCCAAGAAGAGTCCTAGCACCATCACTCCCCTGGAGGAGCTCGCGCATCATTGCCATCCTAAGAGAAGTTCTCACACCTCTAGGAGAAGCTCGCGACAAGGAAAGACTAAGTGGTGCAACTTTCACATAAAATGACAAACTCAAAAGACGTCGTTTGAAGGAGGAGATGACATACCACTATCTTTGGTCCTATAGTGCCACATTTATCAACATCACTCCTCTCGCCTAGAGTAGACGACGTGCCCCTTTTTCCAAGAGAGCGTGAAAGACCAAACTGAGGTTGTTTTGATGTATTGGGCTAGTTGGATTATTTGGTTGACTAATTATAGATGTTTGATTAGCCTGTTGGGTTAGATTGAAATCGAGTAGGTTCTAGTAGTGTTTGGCTGACTAGACAGGGATGTTTAATCAATCGATTCTTGGTGTTAAATAGGGATGTCACATGGGAGTGGGCAGTATAGTAGTACGAGTAATCTGAAAAGAGTTAGGTGGAGATGGTTTTGGGTTCGGAACGACTGAAATAACTCTGGAGAAAAGTGAAAAGAAATGTGTGTTCAAAAAACTTGTCATGGTAGGAGGTATAGATATGGTGGTGGAAGTGTCAAGGCAAAGTATAGACACTTTGAGTAAGAGAGTAGCCTAAGAAGACATATATATAGAACAGATCGAGCATCAAGCTTTTGAGGTGAGTATGGACAAAGCCATGAATAACATAGACAACCAAACACACAAAGTTTTAGAATAGTTTGTGGGAGACTCAAAGAGCTTCTCAGATGATGAGAATATAGGGGGTGGGAGTAGGTAAAAGGTAGTGGCATATGCATAATTTCAATAAGCGAGTGGAATGGATGCATGATTGAGGAGGAACGAGTTATCATTTAAAAAGAAAAGAAATCACTCATATCAATTTAGATACAATCAAATATTAAGCTACCCCAAGAATGATGCGTTGCTCATAATCAAATCAATTTTGATTTGATTTTGATTCTTAATACTCTCCCACAAATTGAATGTGAAAATCATTTGTTGTAGTGTTCAACTTGATATTAAATAAAAAATTTTAAGAAAATCTTGAATAAAATGCAGTTCTGTAGTTAAAAACCCATAATAAGATAAAATAAATACAGAATGACACGTCGTGTATTATAATATAAAATAAGCTACGAACAATATAATTAAAGTATAATCAATAATAATGTGCATGAAATGAATATCATGCTATGAAAAAGTGGAAATAAAAATGAAGTAGGTCAAAACCTGCTCTTATATTATAAAGAAGTTGAAATAATAATGGCTTATCCTTTCCCGTTGATGAAATTGAATATATACACCAAAAGACATAATTCAGGTAGGTTACTACAAATCAATTCAAGATTCTATATGGAAACTTACTCCTAAAATCAAGAGTCATCCATTCAATCAAATAATTACAAAATTAAACATAAGAAATTAATTAAATGTATACAATATTTTCTCTCTTATAAGTTACAATTAGATGCCCGATTTCTACCCGTCTAAATGGAAGTATCCACCAAGAAGACTAGTAAATCAATAAAGAATTAAAAAAAAATGCCAAGGAATTTGCTAATTTTTGTAACGATGGATCACAACAAAGGCTACATAGATTTTGATCATTTCTAAAATTTGGAGTTCAATAGGCTTCTAGGCCATGGAATTCATGCACAAGCATATAATTCTAACCTATAATTCTAAGGCTAGCTATAATCCTGGATTAGTGCAACCAGTTGTACAAAAACTATTTGCTAAAATCTTTGTAATAACTACAGTAGTTCTTGTGTGGACAATTTATTAATTCTACAGAAGCGCTGTACTTTATAGATTAATTGTTGAACAAAACCCCTAGATTCATATATAGAACAACAATGAAGGACATCATATGTAATCAATTTGTACATATTTTGCATCGAAACTTAAAATCTAACCCACGAAGATTAAAAAATTTAAGAAACAGTGCATTACAAATATAACTAAGCACTTGTGCCCTTTTTTGGATTTGTCATTGGGAGGATTAAAAAGCTAAAGGAAAGGATTGATTATGTGTTTCTTGTTGTTGATGGCTCCTCATGTTACAACCCAAATAGAAGATATTTTTGGTCTCATGAGAACCAATCAAACTAAACCTAATAAGCATATGTAGTTCATAAAAATTATAATCTCTTTACATCGATCCAAAATAGTTTCTCGACAAACTACTTACATATAATATTTTTTAATAAAAAATTCTAATCATTTGCAGGACCAGTTAGTATCCCCTCTTAGCAATAAAAATAGTTCTTTATCATATTAAAAATCAAGAAAAACAGCATATTGACTCAAGTTCAATACTCACATGCCAAAAATAATTAAAGAAAAAAAATCATTTTTATTCTCACACAAAACCTATTAAAGATTGAAATCAAATACAAATGCATTCAAAAAGCTATAATTTCATCTTGTACAAAGGTTGGCACACATGAAAAACAAAAAGAAATCTTGATTACAAAAATAACTTATATATTTTTTTCTTTTTTTTTTTTTTGTTTAAGAAACTGCCGGAGAGAAGAAATCAGGAAGATCCACTGAGTCACGGGTTCAAGGGCTTTGATTCAAGGGTTCAAGGGCTTTGATAGGAAAAATGCGACTACAGCTATAAACTTGACAAAATGCCTGTAAACTCATGAGCAACAAGAGCATAATAGCAGCAAGAAATGTGAGAATCCTCCAAGAACCAAACACATATTGCTTCATGAAATTCCCAAATTTGACCTTCCACCTTCCATTGTAATACTTGTTCACATCTCCAATCACTTTATCCAAAGAGGGTACCTTTGTCAATCTAATGGACCTACTCATGCCATTCCATAAGTCAGCCACCTCTTTTTCACTCTTCAAATGGTTGATGATTATCCCTCTTTGACAAAGAAACTTGGCATCCTCATCGGTGTCGATAATTCCATTCATAAGTTCGGCAAATCGAGTTAAAACCAATGGTCCCGAAGCACTGCAAGCCTCATATGCAACCAAGTTTCTAAGGACTACCTCAGAATTTACGTCTAAGTCGATGATGGGGATAGAAAAGGTTAGAGTTTTCTCGTCGAAATTGATGCTTGCGATGCCTTCATTAGTGGGCAAGAATTGCACCCCAACTTCAAAGAGCTGAGTGACTGAAGGGATTGTGATCTCTTCCAGCAATGGAGGCCTGTGGATGTTGTTGCTATTCGAGCTCGATTCTTCATCATCTTTCTTCTCCTTCTCCTTGTGGATGGCGCTGAACATGTTTTCAATAGGCTGTTTCATCAGTTTTATGACAGGTATTTTGGAAAGAATAGTCCATGGCAATTTCACAATTACTTTGAGAGGTTTAGAGAATATTATGCTCTTGATCCATTCCACGGGCCCCTTTTTTAAGTTGGAAAGGATTTGCCATAGCTCATCAAGAAGCTGCCTCAAGTAAGTCGGCTTCGAAGACGAGTTCTCCTTCTCCTCACCTTCCTTCTCTTCACCTTCTTCTTCATGAATTTCAATTATTTCAGATGCTACCTCCACTTTAGGCACGATAAAATGGTACAAAAAGTCAAGCAAATGAGCACACTCCTTCACTGCAATTTTCTGCGAGCCCTCCACCATCTTGAATGGGGAGAGCTCCATACTAAGTCCAATCAACATACCAAGCAGCATTTCATCTGCCAAATCCAGAGATGAAAACTGAAACTCCAACAGCATTCTCATCACAAACAATGGAATTTGATTCTCAAGCATCACAATATCTCTAAGAATGGCGTTATGAGCAGTCTTATTCCCCGATAAATCGATCAAATGTGCCAATCTTGATGGGGCTTTAGTTAGGACCTTACCTTTCTTGACACCACAAACTTGAAAAAACTCGAACAAGAAAGACACATCCACGGCCATCATCCAAGCCAACGCTTCGGAGCCGAAACTCAAGGGCCTGTGATAGCTGGCCCGAATCCTCAGCTCGAATTTGATCAGATGATCAACAATACCTTGGAGCTTTACGTTTTGGAGCTCTTTCTGAATTCTTTTGGCAGCAGCAACTTTGTACCTCTCCATGTCATAGACCTCGGCCCGAAAATGGTGATACGGACCAATAGCAACTTGTTGTGGGATGTAAGAATCTGGATCAGTGATCATTAGGGGTTTGGGAACACTGAAGATTGTAACCGGGTTTTCAGTATCTTCCTCCAGCTCTTCATCTAGGGTTTGACGAATCTGTTTAACCCATTGTTGTTCGTCGAAGTTTGAGCTTAAGCTTGTTAGCATGTTCAGTTCGAAGAAGGACATGGTTGGTTTTTTGTGGGTGTGAAACTGCAGAAAAATATGCAATTATGTACATAAAACTATGTAAGAAAGTGAACAGGCTTAGTGTGAATGGTTTAACTTATTCACTATGATTCACTTAAATCTTATCCTTCAATTGAGAGATACTGAATTCCAATACATCCCATGTCCATGTCTCTTGATTGGCCAGCGAAGGTAATATGTAATTCTCATTCGTTTAATAAAAAATACAAAGAAAAGGCCAAAGTAAAAAATAAAGTAAGAACATGCGTTTCACGTATGTGACCTACTGAGGAATTAATAATGGATACTGAACTGTGATAACTTTTTTCTTTTTCTTTTTCTTTTTCATTGGTCCATCGTTGTTGTTCTTAAGGTTCAAACATAAAATATTGTTTATCTCTCTTTATTTTAATTTGATAATTTCCAACATTCAATTATATTATATTATGCATATTGGACCAAGAATAGTACCAAACTTATGAAATTGTAATAGGTTTTGCATTGATGTTTGGCCCCACTTTCTGATCAATGACAAGTCTCTTTTTCAAAATGGATGGGGTCTTCAAAATTGACATGCTCCAAAATTAAATAAAGGATTTTAAAAATTGGGGTCTTCAAAATTGACTTCTTGATATGTTAGTGAACCCATTTAGTTCATTTCTTTTGCAGGTGAACTTTCAAGTCCAGAAGTCCGTATTATGAGAAATATTTTCTACTAAGTTTTATGTTTCAATACCTCTAAATATGTCTAGACATTCCGAAACAGGGATGTATTTTGACTTTCTTTTTATTATACAACAATGAAGTAATAAAATTCAATGCTGAACAAATTTCGCCCAACTACCTTCATGAACACTACAAGAGAAAAAGAATGTTACTTAAAAAATGTCAAATGATAACATCAAAATTGTTAATAATTGTAGATATAGTCAGTGACAAGAATTTTAATTTTATCATAATAATAATTTTTACAAATAAGATTTGTATACAAGTTAACCTTTCACTTTCGACAATTAGTAATACCAGAATTGTGCACAAGTTGCTACAACTAACAACTAGTGACACCAATAATCATAATTCAGTAATAACAAAAATTAGCACAATAATTTTATTGTCATTAAATATGTATCACTAATTGTTAATGATGATAACTTAGACGCAATTTTATCATTATTAAACTTGTAAAAATCAATATTTCGATAAAATAAAAATTATTGTCACTTAATACATATCATCACTAACCACTATTAGATTATATGTCACTTAATATTTATCACTAGTATATATTTTTTTTGACACAATCGACATTTTACATGTACTCTGGCAATTACCCGTATTTTGTGGACTTCTGTTGGCATAATATTTTTAGGAAATGTCATCTTGTTGCGGACATGATCTTCCTTTACAAATAACATCATATCCTCTATAGCAATGCATTAATTGTTATTGTTAATATCAAGTATTGGTATTTCTAATTACTACAAAGAAACAATAGTAGATAAGTGTTGTAAAAGGTGTTGCAATATTGACGATACACGATTTAATTAATTAGTTATATTTAATCTATGCAGGTTTTCATAATTCAAAGATTGCAAAATCATATTAAAGAAAAACAAGCTGAAATAGAAGATACATTCGATATGAGATGGGATTCTTGCTGGAATTAACGATTTGCATAATGCCAAGTCTCTAGCTTGAAAAAATATCTGGATGAATGGTATTGTGCCACAAGTGATTCAAGATTGAGGCGAATCAAGTCATATATATTCTTAGAGAGATGAAAGATAAATGTTTTTGGGAGAAAATCGTATCGGCCATCTGAAGGAGTTCAAATTTGAGAGGAGTCCAACAGTACGGATTAAGTCGAGAGAATCTCACAAGAACATCTAATTGGTGGAATACAAAGAATAATGTCAAATTGAGAAATTAAATTGATTTAAGTCCATATATAGTATTATGTATTTTAACACTAATAAGTGAATTATTTTTTCTCATAACGTGACCTCGTGCATATTGGATATTCGCGGCTGAAACACATAAAAAATTCATGCGTCAATTTTACTTTTCCACTGCGTGTTTCAACTTGATGTTACAATACTCGAAAAAATACTAAGTAATCAAGTTGACTTTAATTAAAACTGGGCAATAGACTTTATCAGCCATTATTTGCACAAATTATAGAAAAAAAATTACACATGACAAATAATCAACATGTTGTGGATTTTAGTGAACGCAAGTGCACCTTATCATAAATAAGTAATAAAGTGATGAATAAGTATCGTTCTCACAAGAACTATCGAATTATTAAGTACTGGAATTATGTTAACTCTAATTTTATTTGAATAAATGTAAAATTATATTGATGATTATAAACTAAATCTAACTAAACTAAATTAACAATCAAAATTAATTAATGATGAAATTTAAAAACTTAAAAGTCTAGGGTTATGATTTCATCATAATTAGTTCGAATTGAATAACTTATTTCATCAATCTCAATTTATTTTTCAAGTGATAGTCGAGAATTCCTAAATTATTTACTAGTATCTCCCAAGGTTTAACAAAAATATCATCAATTGCTAACCCACTATATTCCTATGTGAATTACAAGAATCAACAATTCATTAGGTTCTATAGATCTCCAACAAGACTATACAAACCATGCAAATATATTAATATCTCACATGCAAATTATGATTTTTAACACATAGAACTAGACACATATATCATCTCTCGGGTCAATATAATTAGTTAATCATTCAATTAGTGGTCAGATAATTAAAAGCATTAAAAATCATATAGAAGACTCAACTTGAAAAATAAATCAAGAATTAAATTGATAAAAATATTTAAAATATCATAATTAGATTATATCATAATCCTAGAAAAATAAATTAGTTCATGGTGAAAATGAAATATAATTTAACAATATTTATGAACATAATTAAAGAAAAAAAAAACTTAGAAAATGATGAATTTCTTCTCTTATATTTATCTTCTTCTCAAATCATGAAAGAATTATCTCCTCTTTTTCTTCTCTTCTTCTCTTATTCCTTCTTCTTTTTTGGTTTGTTTCTCTTTATCTCCCCCCCCCCCTCTCTATCTAAATTAGAAGCTCTTTGGATACTTAAAATTGATGGGAGATGCTCTAAAGATGACAAAAATTCATTTTTGTCCTTAGTTGTCCGCCTGGCAACGCTTAGTTGGAATGATTTTTTATTTTTATTTTTTAAAAAATATAAGATAAATGTAGATTTTAATACATTCAAATGACATTCTTTATTCATCCTCAAATATGAAAAATAACATTAAAAACGATAAAAAAATTGATAAAATTTTCAAAAAATTAATTAAAAAATTAAGTAAATTATACTAAATTAATGGATATAAAATCTACTTATCACAATACAATAATAGAAATTAGGCAACAAAATTTGCAATAGCTTTTGTGTGATCTTGTTGTCCTCCCTTGTCCGAGTATCAAATATGTGGTGTAAGTGCCCCCGGGGCACAACTCAACTGGTGGATCAATCAACATGTTTCTCGCTTCCAGCGGCAGGGTGGGGGTTCGAATCCTGGTGGGAACCTGCGGCTGAATTTCGGTATGGAGCAATCACTGTGTCCCCAGTTGGACCTTGCGGCCGGAGTTTAGTATGGAGCAATCACTTTGGAAGCGGCTCATTGTGCGCAGAAGTGTACAGTAATGGGGGAAACCTATGATTTAGTTGAGATATATCCCGCGATTTACCTCATCCTAGGTGCTTGGGCAAGTGGTTAGAAGGTTTAAGACTGACTAGTGTAAGCCAGGAATCTGAATATAAAAATATATATATATATATATATATATATATATATGTGGTGTAAGAAGAAAAGGTGAAGGCAATGGTATCCCCACAACAAATTAAAAGAAAAAACAACAGCAAAGATTCTCAGATTTTGTATACTCCATCTTAATTTATAGCTATTTTACATATTGAAAATTCTACATAAATAGTCTACTAATTTTGAAAGTTACTTCCGCTTCTTCAGGGACCATTTGGAATTTGCACTTTAGTGTACATTTGATGTCTAGAAGAGTAGAAAAATGGGAAGGAAAATGATTTTATTCCATCTCTTAGGGTTGGTGTATAAGCAGATTGAATTTTTTATTTTAATTTTAAAATTTTATTTTATATATTACATATAACATATATATGTAATGTAAAATATACACAAACCAAAATATATAAAATATTCATCAATCCTTTATTTGGTTTAGTATCAATAAAGAGAGAGAATTAGGCTAAAGAAAAAAGTCGATCCCTTTTAATATAGAGTGTATTGTACATTGATAGGTAGATTATAAATAAATATTTTATTTTATAAAAAAATAAAATAATTATCGATCATCCAAATATTCGACCATATACTAAATTCAATTTTTCCTCGAATTCCTCGGGGATTGAAAACAATACCCAGACTTTATCTTCTCTTCCCCTTCATCTTATAAATAAATAAATAAATGTGTGCCACCTGATCCAATTCCTTCTTCAGCCTCTCCTACCAAACATACCATTACTCTGGGGAAAAAAACATTTAGGAAAAGAAAGTATTTTATTCATTTTTGAAAGAAAAATCTCTATTCTTATTCCACTTTTTTGAGTACATGCAATTATATCAATCACATATTCTTAAGTTCATGATTAATATTTACAAATTTTGTTGAAAACGAAAGGCAAAATTACTTTCGTGTTAACCTTTTTCATTTGGCAAAATCTTGATTTTTTTATTCTCAGTATATTTTAAAATCACTTAATCATTATAATACTTTTCACAAATGCTATAAAAGATTCAAACCTTTTACAATACTTTCCATAGAAAAAAAAATAATTAAAAATGTCACAATCTATAATGCTTTTGCACCTTAAATAAAGAAACAAAAGTTTGTTTAGAAAATATTGCAAATTGTAACGCCTATAAGGCAATTACGTGTATATACATATATTTACATATTAATATGAAGTCGATAGTTAATCTTGGGATATATTTAAATAAAATTAATAAAAAAAATATCACGTGTTTAATGTTTTATTATAAAAAAATTATTTATTTATAAAAATTTAAACTTTTAAATCATATTTTATTAAAAAAAAACCCTCAATTTATCCGCCACAGCTGGCCATTCACGATGTGAATGATTCCTTGAAGTCTTGGAAATCAAAAGTCGTAAGAATCTTTTTCTATCATTAATTATTTCCACCAAGTTGCGTGCATGCCCTACAATTTTCTTCCGATCACATCTAATCATTAATCACACATACATACTGACAGTGGTGTAGGTTGGTACAGAGTTTTGTAACTAAGTATGAGTAAGAAGTTAACGTGGTATAGATGATATACCTGTATAGTTTGAATTTTAAATAAAAATTTAATATAAAATAAGTCAGATCGGATTTGTATAATTCAAATTATAGGGAATGAGTTAATGTGAAATAGGTTATGTCAGAATGAAAGGTTTAAGATATGAATTGACAGAAAATTCTCATTTATGGTGTGGAAGATGGGTGAATAGATGTGTTAGCTCATCACATGGGTTCTGAAAGTAGCATGACCTATTAAGCATTTTGTAGGTGTATCTAGCATTTGGAAGCTTATTGACCTCCAGATCGAGCAGGTTCACACGAAAAATTAGGATGAAACAGTTATGGTTAGAAAATGATAGAAAATCTTTTAAGGGTAAATTAGAAAACATAGATACGTGTACAGTAATATGTTATAACAAATTGAGATTTAAAATCTCTCTCTTACCCTTGTTTGGTATCTATAAATAAGGGGGTTCATGATATATCACATGTTATACTTTTTATATATGAAATACATATATATTTGCCTGTTTTTCATCTTCTCCAAGAGAATATCCACTGACTTGAGCGTCGGAGTTCTTATGTCGGATCACGCCGACATTTTGTGCAGTGATCAGCTAGAGGGAAAAGAGCAAAAGCAGCAGATTAGTACTTGGAGTGCACCTTCTCCAATTGGTGCATAACAAGTTGGCGCTATCTGTAGGAACATTTGTGAGTTAAGGCGTGAGAAATAGTAGAAAAAAGAAATTTGGGCAAAGAAACATCCGATGAAACTCCACTACCAATTGCTCGGCGCAGTCATAGTCCACAGGTCCAAGAGTGGAGGGAAGAATGATAGCCCACCCCCAGTAACTCCTGGAGTTCCATCGTTCCGAACCATGCAAGCACCCTGTGTACATTTGATTTTGGAATTTGGAGTAGAAAATGCCGGCCAGCTTACCATGGAAAAGTTGGCAAGTCTGATCACAATTGCGGTGGATATAGCCTTAAGAAGAAGGGAAGTTAATCCACCACCGCCACTAGAGGTACCGGAAAATCCATTTCACCCTGAGAGACTGGAAGAAAGTCATACAGGGGAATGCCAGAGTAAAACATTAACGAAAGAATCAGATGTGTCGAAAAAGTTAAAGAATTTGCATAATAAGCTGAAAGAGATAAAGATGAAAATGACGGGAAAAAATATGGTGATCAAGAGAGGAATTTCGTTTGCTGAGGAAATAATGATGGACGACCTACCAGCCAACTTCAGGTCATTAAATTATGAGTATGATGGTACTACTGACCTATGGGAACATCTGTGCAGGTTCAAGAACTCAGCTCTCTTGTACAGATATTTCGATGGGGTTAATTATAGGGTATTCTTGACCACCCTGTCGAAATTAGCCTAGCAATGGTTCAACCAGTTACCCCCTAGTTCAATCAATTCTTTTGATAAATTTAGTTCTGTCTTTTTACATCAATTTGCAAGTTTTCGGAAATACCAAAAAATATCGCTAACTTTGTTCAGTATAAAGTAAAAAGACAATGAAGCCCTGCGAAACTACATAAAAAGATTTACAACTGCTGTTTTAGAAATACCTTCAGCTACCCAAGAGGTACTTTCTAATGTACTGGCCTAAGGTTTGCAAAATGGAAATTTTTTTAGGTCGTTGGCTAAGAAATCAATCAAAAATTTTGATGACCTGCTAGCATGAGCTGAAAAATATATCAATATGGAATAAGCTCAGCGGATAAAAAGAGAAGAATGAAACAAAAAAAGAGATAGAAGAGAGTCTGGTAAAGAAGGATGAGGGTTTGTTAGAAAATTAAAACAGGATGAGCGACCTCTTTTGCCTGCACCTGGGGAACCGAGGCAATATACTCCCCTAGTGACCCCAAGGGCACACATCTTGATGACTATTGTAAAACATAAGGGGTTAAAATAGTCGTATAATCACTCGTCAGCTCCCACCAAGCCCAAGTCTAATTCATTCTGCATTTTTCACAATGAGTATGGGCATATAACAGAGGAATATCGGTATCTAAAAGATTAGATAGAAATGATGATAAGAAAATGATGGCTGGATGATTGGATCAAGGGATAAAGGGATATGAGAAGTAGAAGGGGATCAGTGCTCGGCTAGGAGATATTATATGGAAGCTGTCAGAAAAGTTGAGCAGAAAAAAAGCTAAAAAGGAACAAAATGCAGAAGAGAAGCCCATGCTAAAAGTTATGAAAAGAAATGGAGCAAAAGGGCCTTCAGTTGAACAAGAGCACATGTTGCCAAATGAGGAATTGGTCAATATAGAATTGGCGTTAAAGGATGTGACCAAAACTACTAGAATGGGCACACAGCTGAGTCTAGATTTGGCAGACAGGATGACTCAGTTCTTAAGAAACAATATTAATATTTTTGCATGGACTGTGCATGACCTAGAAAGAATTGATCCAAGTGTGGCAGTACATCACCTCAATGTTGGACCTAGCATGCAAACCTGTTAAACAGAAGAAGAGACATTTTGGGCCTAAAAAGGATAAGGTTATCCAAAAGGATGTAGAGAAAGTGGTGGAGGTTGGGCATATCAGAGAGATCAAATTTCTAGAATGATTGTCAAACGTTGTCTTAGTCCCAAAAATAGAAGAAAAGTGGAGAATATGCATTGATTTTCGAAATTTAAATAAAGTTTGTCCTAAAGATCATTACCCGTTGCCACGAATAGACCAGTTTGTTTGACTCTACATCGGGGTGTGAGCTGTTAAGTATGATGGATACTTCACAAGGGTACCATCAGATCATGTTGGCACCTGAAGATCATAAGAAAGTAAGCTTTATAATTTTCATAGGGACTTATTGTTATGTGGTTATGCCTTTTGGGCTAAAAAATACAGGGGCTATATATTATAGGCTGGTAGATAGAATGTTCAAAGAACAGCTTGGGCAGAACATGGAGGTATACGTGGATGATATATTGATAAAAAATACAAAGGCTGAAGCTCATGTTGCTGACTTGGCAAAAGCCTTTGGAGTCCTTATGAGATATGGTATGAAACTTAATCCTCCTAAATATGCTTTTGGGGTTAAGTCTGGTAAATTCCTGGGCTATATAGTAATCGAGATGAGTATAGAGATGAACCCTGATAAAGTAAAGGCAGTGCATAATATGGATCTTCCAAATAATATTAAGAAGGTTCAATAGCTCACTAGTAGGATAGCAGCTCTGAGCCGATTTATATCCAGATCGATAGAAAGAAGTTTGCCTTTCTTCAAAATTCTGAGAAAGGCTAACAAGTTCGAATGGAATGAGCAGTATCAGAGGGCTTTTAATGAAATAAAAAACTTTTTAGCTATGCTACCCCTGTTGACCAAACCTGTATAAAGTGAAACGTTGTATGTATATCTGTCAGTAGGAGAATCATTCGTTAGTTCAGTGTTGTTAAGAGAGGAAAGAGCTTAGCAGAAACCTATTTACTACGTAAGAAAATTGCTGAGGGGGGCGGAAACTAAATATCTAAAAATAGAAAAATAAGGATTAACCTTAGTAACAATTGTCAGGCAGCTTCGATCGTACTTCTTATCACATATGATAGTAGTCTAAACTAATCTCCCATTAAGACAGATGCTAAGTAAACCAAAAACTTCATGTCGGATGGTTAAATAGGCAACAGAGGTAAGTGAATATGATATAGATTACCAGCTAATAGTGGCTATCAAGGCACAAGCCTTGATAGATTTTCTGTAGGAAATGACACCTACTGATGAAAGTCCTGAGACATGATTGCTGCATGTGGATGACTCAGCTACCATATTAAGTTGTGGGGTAGGTATTATACTAACCAGCCCAGAAGGGGAAGAGCTTAAATTCGCTGTAAGGTTTAAGTTTAACACATCTAATAATAAAGCTAAATATGAGGCATTGGTGAGGGGATTGAAGATGGCTCTGGAGATTTGAGTCAGACACCTAAATGTCTATTCTGATTCTAGGTTGGTCATGCAACAGGTTGAAGGAGAATTTATGATTAAAGAATAAAGAATAAGAAACTACGTGGAACAGGCATCTAAGTTGAAACAACAATTTGCAAAATATTGAGCTAAGCCACATATCGCAAGCTGAGAACTCCAAGACTGATTATCTTTCTAAAATCGCAAGTTCTACCACTGACTGTAAGACCAAAAAGATCACATTATTAACGGCTTATCAGCACAGTATGGGGGTAGAAGTGATCTCAGTAGAAGAAAAAAATTGGAGAACAGGTATATTGGAATATCTGCGATAGGGGAAACTGCCACAGAATAAAAAAGAAGTAGTTTGATTCCAAGTACGAGCTACTAGATTTTGTTTAAGTGATGGTTTAATGTATAAACGAGCTTTTTTCACACCATACTTGGGATGTTTATCACAAGAAGAAAGAGCCTATGTATTGCGAGAAATTCATGAGGGATGATACAGAAGCCATAGTGGAGGTCGCGCACTGGCCTCTAAGATAGCAAGAATTGGGTACTTCTGGCCTTCGCTAAAAGAAGATGCAGAGCATTTGGTCAGAACTTATGAGAAATGCCAGAAGCACGCCCCGCTGATACATAAACCAGCAGAGAAGCTGAAAGTTATGAGCTCGTCTTGTCTCTTCTCCAAATGGGGAATTGATATCGTTGGACATTTTCCCTAGCAATAGGGTAAATGAAATTATTGATAGTGGCAGTAGATTATTTCAGTAAATAGGTAGAAGTTGAGCTTGTAGCTAAAATTACAGAGTCGCATGTCATGAAATTTCTATGGAGAAGCATAGTATGTAGATATGGGATTTCGCATGACCTAATATCAAATAATGAAACCTAATTCTAGAGAAAAAAGTCCAAAGCTGGTGCACTGAGATGAAAATCAAGCAACACTTCACTTCGGTGGCCCATCCTCAAGCCAATGGGCAAGTTGAAATAACCAACTAGATAATTTTGTAAGGGATTAAAACCAGGCTAAACAGAGATGGATAAGGTTGGGTGGATGAGCTGGATTCAATTTTATGGGCATATCATACAACACCAAGGACCACAACAAGAGAAACTCTATTCAATTTGGTATATGGAGCCGAAGTTGTTATACCCGCCGATATCAGTATGGAAACTCATCGGATCCAAACCTATGATGAAAAATAAAACAACGAGCTCATGAGGGAAGCATTAGACTGGATCGATAAAAAAAAGAGAGCATACCTTCATATGGAAATGTACAAAAGCAGGATTTGAGGTGGATACTCCTGGAAGGTCAAAATAAGAAATTTTTAGATTAGGGATTTGGTACTACGACGAGTAGATGCCTTGAAACAAACTGGCAAATTAGAGGCAAATTAAGAAAATCCTTACAAGATAACTCGGGTAATAACTGGAGGTGTCTATGAACTGGAAAATGAGCAGGGAAAAATGAGCTGAAGAAATTCTATATGTAATCCTGATTTTTTTTACAAAAGAAATGAAATGAATTATCTTGTCCATTATGTAAATTGATTTAGAAAAAAATCTAAGATAAGGTCAATTGAACTGGACCTACCTGGGTTCCTTGGAGGGTTCACAGAGACTGACCTTCTTAAGAAATGATTCAAGAAAAAATCCTAAAGTAAGGCCAGTTGAACTAGACCTACCTGGATTCTTTGGAAGGTCCGCAGAGACCGGCCACCTTAGGAATGATTCAAGAGAAAATCCTAATGCCAGTTGAACTGGACCTACCTGAGTTCTTTGGAAGGTTCGCAAAGACCTACCTCCTTAAAGAATGATTCAAGAAAAATCTTAAGGTAAGACCAACTGAACTGGATATCCATGTTTCATAATCACTATTGAAAAATTACTTTTGAAGTTACAGGTGCTGGAAAAATAAAGCAAAACTTAAAAGCGATAAAAGTGAAATAATATTATTATCAAAAAAATTGTTACAAATATTTACAAAACATATTCTACCCCATAATCTAAAACAACATCCCCATCGTCTAGATTCCTTGAATGGGAAGAACTGTCATCCTCAACATCAGGCTCATTGGGAAGATCTTGAGGGACAACAGTGGTTGGAGAAGAGGGAGATGAGTGAACAGAATGATCTCCCAAAGATATTGGCGTAGCTGTTGGTTGTGAAGAACTAGCTACGTCAACTGCAGGGGCAAACAATTGCCAAGTGAGGAACACTTTTGATGGCATAGTCCAGATTTGAATCTGGATCGATATACCCTAGCTCTCAGACCTAACCTAGGTAAATGTGTAAAGTCGTGATCAAGTAATTCAAAGCCCAAAAGGTTAAATGTTCAAAAAACTCTGGAGATTACAAGAACTTTCTTTTTTTGGGCCTACTCAACTCGGCCCGTAAGAAACCCTGCTGCATGACCTTCGGCTCGAGAGATAGAAGCCTCCTTAATAGCCTTCAACATCTGGTTCTCCATCCTATTCCTATCTCGTTCCACCTTGAATAATTTCTCTTCCAGAAAAACATATTTACCCTTGACAATCTCGAAATCTGGTTCCAAATTTCCTCCAACTCCTGTATAATAGAAGGGATTGAAAACTATACCCAAACTTTATCTTCTCTTTCCCTTCATCTTCGTTCCCATTATATATATATATGTGTGTGTGTGTGTGTGTGTCACCTGATCCAATTCCTTCTTAAGCCTCTCCTACCAAACATACCATTATTGAGAAAATAAAACACATTTAGAAAAAATATATTTTATTCACTTTTGAAAGAAAAAACTCTATTCTTATTCCACTTTTTTGAGTACATGCAATTATATCAATCACGTATTCTTAAGTTCATGATTAATAATTATAAATTTTGTTGAAAACGAAAGGCAAAATTACTTTCACGTTAACCCTTTTCATTTGGCAAAATCTCAATTTGTTTATTCTCAGTATATTTTAAAATCACTTAATCATTATAATACTTCTCACAAATGCTATAAAAGATCCAAACCTTTTACAATACTTTCCATAGAAAAAAAATTAATTAAAAATGTCACAATCTATAATGCTTTTGCACCTTAAATAAAGAAATAAAAGTTTGTTTCGAAAATATTGTAAATGCAACGCCTATAAGGCAATTACGTGTATATACATATATTTATATATTAATATAAAGTCAATAGTCAATCATGGGATATATTTAAATAAAATTAATAAAAAAAATCACGTGTTTAACGTTTTATTATAAAAAAATATTTATTTATAAAAATTTAAAATTTTAAATCATATTTTATTAGAAAACCCTCAATTCATACGCCACAGCTGGCTATTCACGCTAACCACGTGAATGATTCCTTAAAGTCGTGGGAATCAAAAGTCGTAAGAATCTTTTTCTATCATTAATTATTTCCACCAACTTGCGTACATGCCCCACAATTTTTCTTCCGATCATATCTAATCACTAATCGCACATACATACAAACATATATACAGATATGCAATTCAAAGTTGCTAGAGATGTATGTGTATGCAAACCCTTTGGTGGTTTGTACTTCCTCCATTATCAATTTATTTTGAGGTTTTTTAAATTATGAGTCGTGTAATAAAATCTCAATACGGTAAATTAATAATTTTATTTAAATAATAAAAACTTTTAATTTAGGACTTACTTATTGAAGTCAAAATTATTGAACTACATAAAAAGGATTGAATAAGAAAAAGATGTTTGAAAGAGAATGATTTTAAAACACGAGCATATATGGTTTAGGTAAAACTATCAAGTCACTTGAATTAGAATACTAATAAATTTATATTGAAATAAATGGAGGAGAGGTTAGATAATATTTCTACATTTTATACAATATTTACTCCGCTTATTTCTCAACCCGATGTTCATTGGGATCAAACTTCTAACCGTTGTTGAATTTTGAGATTCATATCTTGAAAAATGGTTATATTTATTTAATTTAACATAAAAATCTAAAATATCTTATGATTGAGGAGTTTTAATATCTGTTGGTTTCTTATGCTTGGAGTCACCCAAACTCTACAATACATCAACATCTTTGTAATATGATATGTTTGTGGTTTCTGTTGCTTGAACAATAAAATTTTGTTGTTTTGTAGTTGTGTTTGTGTTGATGGTTTGAACAATTCTTTTTATGTTGGATGTTGGTTGATGATTGGGATGATGATAATACTTATTGCGGTTCAACATCAGTTGCTTTTATATTGTTATGGTTGAACATTGTTTTTCTGTATTTTTCTTGCAACAGTTATTCACTTTTCTATATTAATTCTCTATTTTTTTTCTGAATTATTCTGTAATTTTCTATAATTTTTTTCTAATTTTTTTTTGTTAATTTCTTTTAATCTTCTTTAAATGTTAGGCAAGTTCTTTCATTTTCTTATAATCTTTTTCTCTTTTTTTTTTTGTATTTTTTTCTGTAAATTTTTCAGTAATATTCTTTCGTTTTCTTCTTTTTCTTTAAATTTCTTTTGTACTTTTCAGTAATTCTGTATCTTTAATAGAATATTAATATTAATGAAATCTAAAATTTAATTTATGAAAAATTATAATTTTATAGCATTATTGAATTGATGCCAAAACAATACTCTAAAAATAAAAAAGTACGGTTTTAAGTTTTTTCAAGTTTTAAAGCTAAAATAACATTATATATATACACTTATAATTGGAAATATTATAACTGAATTTACAAACATCAAATTCCACCAGTTATTTTTAAATTAACAATTAAAATAAATTTAAAGGGAAAAATTACTATTTTAACAACTCCAAAGGTCGTTTTTTGTTATTCAAGTTCACTCATGCATGTATATATCAAAGGATGGGTATATAAGTCAGCTCATATAAAAACTTCTGTCAAAATCCGCCAAAAGAAATACAGCTTCACAGCAATAACCCGTGCACAACAAATCCCGTTAACTTTGGGTTTTTTTCACCAAATTTTGCATAAATAGGGGATTTTTAAGTCTATTTTCTTAATACGGAAAGTTTTTACATTTTAACTAAAATACAGAAGACTAATTTGTAATTTATCCTATACAGTAGAACCGCCTGTTATAAATGTTATATTTAATATATACACACTTGATATATATTTATCATATAAGTGTCATATTTTTTATACCTCGTATAGTATGAATATTATTTGAAAAAATTGATTTGAAAAACCATTTTTTAAGATAGAAAACACATTTTTCCCAATAAACATATTGTAAAACAAAACTAACCCACCCTTGAGATAGTCAATGTGAAGGCATATGACAAGCAAACCCACCAAGTCAGAGCACTACTGTTGGATGATTTGAATGTGCTGAAATGTAGGTCAAACCTGATTTTTCATTAACTGAAATGGCGCAACATTCAAATGTATACATGTTGTTCACACAGCTCACACACTAAATAGATGGAAGTATAGTTACTCGAGCACGTCAATTCCTGCACAAAGCATACAACAAGCGAAATAGCACGACGCACACTCAAACCCGTCCTTACCATATACTTCGAAAGGACAAAGGTTACACCTATGTTTGAGGGTAACCAAAACATATGTGAGGGGGTGATCGGCTCGGTGACAATTTCCAAGCACTAATTGTTGGCCGAACTTGATATTTCTATAGTAACCACATGTAGAGAGGCAAGTTGGGTGGAAAGATTGATCACATTGGCGACAATGATACATCCAGGCCTTGGGATGTATTTCTTCTTCGCATATCTCACAGTAGAAATCATCTGGATGGTGACTATAAGGAGGATATGACAAAGCAAGTGGGTGCTTGTCCCATCTGTGCCTCACGCTCGCTGGCAGCATAGCGCAAGAATAGTGTAAATTGAAACCACAATTTTCAGAGCTGTAGACATACCAATGGATGTCCGAAATTCGATAACGACAAGCATCACATTCCAGGACTTCACCTTCATTTACATATCTCCCTATCAGTTTGTGGTGTTGGCGAGCTGCATGTTTTATGACTTGGGGCACAGAAGCACATTTCACATCTATTGTAAACTGACAGTCTTCACAACGATAAAATAATCCATTAGTATTATGAAAACAAAAATAGCAATAAGACCAAGACCAAACCCCTTTCACACTGAGCGATAGCTTATGGCCTTTCTTGTGATGATGCTCCAACTCTGATGGCAACTCATAGCAGCATAAGTGGAGAAAGAATTTGCATTTGTCACAGCTATAATACATTTGGGGAGTACAAGATTTAACGATAGGTGTTATGCATCCATCACATAACGTCAATTCCTCCTCCTCCTCGTCATTATTATTTATTTGCTTCCGCTTCTGCTCACCATCATCATCATTAGCAGCAGCAGCAGCATCTTTGTCGGATAAAATTACTAAAGTCAAAGGATGCCGATGGTGGTCATGATTGAAGGATTGTGGCTTAGTTGCACTTGATATTGTAGTCGACAACGTGTCATTGATCTCTGGGAGGACTATTCGTCCTTTTTGTCTGAAGAGAAAGGGCACAATTAAGTCCATCAAAACGTCATTTACTGGCAACTGGATCAGAGATCCATCTTCATGTTCTGTGTTCCTGAAACAAAAATTACAGGATCAGGAGTTAATATGATCACGTAATTATTTAAGTGAAGAAGTTGACATTTTAAGATGAAACATTATCCGTGGCATGAAATATAAATAGGATTACTCAATCTGGGTACGTGTAATGTACATTTCGAGAAGTGGACTCAAAGTCTTACGAGTTAGAGCCGCCAGCAGCATTTCCCGCCTGTTGAGTTGCACACTTGACATGGGCTAAGAATCTACAAGGGGCACAGTAGTAAACCCAATACGTTGGATATATTTGATCATGGCAGACATCACAGTTGAACCTGAATCTGCGATAAACATGTGGGAGAAAATAGCTGAGGGAGAGAGGGTGAGGATGGTGGCTAACGTTTTCAAAGGTGGTGGGCAATAACGCGCAGCTCTTGTGTATCCAGAACTCACAAAAGTTGCATACATATGCCAAATCCCAATCTTGCGCGCCACAACCATCACAATGGAATAAAGAGTATGGCTTTCTCACAAATGTCAATGGGTGTTGGTGACTAGGGTGTTGTATTAACCTCTGCTCTTCTAATAAATAATTAAAACATCCACATGATATTGATATGTCGAATTCAAATTCCTTACTCAAAGAACCGTGGTAGGCAAATCCCTCAAATCTTTTCCCACAAACATGGCACGAATGCATGTCAATCTCATTCCCATGCTCATGTACGGTAAGAGTGAGTAGGCGCCCAGGGAGGAGAGGATGCTCAACCAACCTTGGCAATTCAGCACATCTTCTGTGGAGGATAATTCTACTACCACAGTCTATGCTACAACTATAAGCTGGCTCTGAAACTGGTTTATGACATGCATAACAGCTTACCTTTGTATCACCACCGATATTAATCTGCTCTTTTGGAGTGAGAATCAGTGCATGATCGTGGCAAAAATGCTCAAAGTACTCCGCCATTAATGTTCAGTCTCATTGCCTGTGTGCGCCTATATTAGTGTATATGGCAATTCAAAGAACAGCAAACTGTAAATAAAAAAATAAAAAAAAAATAAAAAGAAAGAAAGAAAAAACAACTAACTGCGTAAATTGCATTATGGCATTATGGCATTATGGGATCCTGGATTTGAATGAACTACAATGAAAAGTTGGAGCCAGTGAAGCATAAATTGACCCAGTACACTTTATATTTTCACATGTTAGGAGACAAGATTTAGAAAGCATTATGCATATAGTTGTTACTTTTCCAAAAGCATGACAAATAATGGATTGAAGCAAAGTAAAGATTTCTAGAATAAAGCTAAAGCATTATGGAATAAAGTTAAAGCATTATGGGATAAATTTATGGGCCATCGACCACTGTATTTGATTGAACCAAAATAATGTGCCTGCGAATTGAATGGTGGATTAGTTGGTGGATGTCTTTTGTGTACTTAGACCATGCTGAATGTCATGCATATGAATTTCATCTTGATTTGTTCATTTTGGCAGAGGTAATGAGCAATTTTATTCTTGAATGCAGGGTTTGATGATAAGCATCCGTCAATATTGGAATTATAGATAAAGATAAAATTTGGTAATACGCAGTAAACAAAGATTTGTTGTGAACCATCCTAGCAAGTTCATGATGCAGGGATACTTCTGAAATCAAGCAGTATCAATATAGGATACTTTGGACACGACGCAACATCTCTAGACACTTTCCGGACATGACTTCAACACCAAAATGGTGTCCTTTTTAATGAATTAACATTAATAGATATGTTTATTTGGAATGACACATTACTAAATATAAACATATAGCATGCAACATATAACTCATGTATCTTATTCGTTTAATTCATTTAACTCATGAACAAGTTAAGATTTGATAGTGTAATTTAGTAAATACTAATCATTCATACTTTAAATAAGCTTTCTCTCATCGTTACAGCGGTAGTATGAAGTTTGTAAATTTAACTTGTAATTGCATGATACTACAGCCAAATGAAAGATCATATAAAGGAAAAGAAGGGAAGACTCAGTTTATACTCCGTGATGAATCTTTTACCCAAATCATCTTTAACAGTATAGATCCGCATAAAGCCACAAATCTTAATTCTCCAGATCCGACTCAGAACCAGAGATCTATACAGCCAATTGCCTTTCAAGTTGATGAATACAGTTGGCATTTTGGAGTGGGCTAAAATTTGTCCTTGGAACAAGAGGAAGAGAAGACAAGGAGAAAGAGGATCCTAGTAATACTTGGTTCTAGAATACTATTGTATTCTGATAATGAGAAGGTTACAGATCTCTGTCTCAAGATTGAAAGCAAAATTCCATATCTCAGGAATACCAAAGCAAAAATCCCAGCAACCAAATGACAACAATGTCAAATGCAATAAAGTAGTCACAGCTGAGAAAGAGTCGGCAAGCATCTCATGAATCTTTTGTTAACCTTATATTGCAATATCATGATTTTGGATGCAGTTACACTATCCTTTGTTTCTTAACGATCAGCTATCAATAACACGAATGGGCAAGAGGAAGATGAATGATCAAACATTCTACAGACAATTTGCAGTCGAACGTGGTCTGTCAATAACATTTGTGCCTTGTACTTCTGTACTATGTAAAAATACTATCAGTTTGGCAATCAACCACTTGCATCGCCACCAACAACTGACAATTAAAGAACGAAATTCAAGGTGTACCTGTATAATTGGGAGAAGCTGCTCAGAAAGCAGAGCATGTGTTCTCTCCCTGATGCTCACACACACACAGAGAGTTGCCCAGACACCAAAACACGCAGACAAAAAATGAATAAATGGACAGATGGGATAGAGGGGAATAATTTATGCCTGTATAATTGGAGGAAGATGCTCAAGAAGCAGAGCATGTGTTCTCTCCCTGATGCTTGCACACACACACAGAGATGCTCAGACACCAAACCCGCAGACAAAAAATGAATAAATAGACAGATGTGATAGAAGGGAATAATTTATGCAAAATTACTTGTACGAATAATAACTGGCTATATGTTGTAAGCAATCATGCCATAATTTAGTTTTGCGCCATAATAGCACATAGCAACTTAGCAAAGAAAGAAAGGGGAAAAAAAAAAAGAGGGTCAGATAAACATAAATTGGGCATGCGAATAAGGGCTAGAAGGGAATTCAAAAAAGTTTCAGGGGGTAGAAAGAAATCTTAAGCTCAGAACAGTTGACAGTTAATTAGTTGGTTATATGTCCAACACCAGCCCTCACAGATTTGATTTGATTTGATTCATCTTTGAATGTTAATTTATTTAAATATTTTATATACCCTGATGTTTCTTAGCAATGCTGCTCGCGTGGTTTGGAATACACCCATCGCTGATAATAGAACTGGAATAGAAATGTTTATTTCCTACTCACACAAGCCCATATCCTCTTAAGTAGAAATAGGGACTTTTGTACTGCAAAATTCTTGGAAAGTTTAAGGTGATAACAACTTAAAAAAATTCTCCATTACATGTTGTATCAAGCCCTGCAATATATCTTATATTGGATGTTAAGTATTCAAAATTGGGGCTGCAAGTGAGCGGAGTTTTTAAAAAAATTCAGCTCCAAGCCAAGCTCACTTAAAAGATTTTGAGATCGAACTCGCCGAGCTTATAAATTTAGGCTCGAGCTCGAGCTCGAGCTCGGGTCGTACAGTCGAACCTATTCGAACTTGAGCCTGTTGAGCATGTAAATTTAGGCTCAAACTCAAGGTCGTTGAACTTGTAAATTTACAAGACTCAAGCTCGAGCTCGACTTGTCCATTTGAGCTCGAGCTCGACTCGAGCTCACATATACTAACTAACTTTAATACTTGAATTAATGTGATTAGTATTTAATCACTTTAAATACAATTATTAGTAATATTGATTATCCTTAATATTTTAGTATTATCATATAAAACTAAAACATAATAGAATTATTAATATGTCTATATTTCTATAGAAGTGTTAAGATAACATAAATTTGTTATTATCACCATTGTTGTGGTTATTAAGAATAATAATAATATATTATTATCAATGTTGTCATTAATTAAATAATAGTATTGTTTAAAATATAAAATATAATAACAAATATAAAAGTTTGCGAGCTTTCAAAGACCTAAAAATTGAGCTCAAGCTCGGATCATGAAAAAACTTGAGCTCGAGCTTGCTTGAGTCGAACCTCATTTGAGCTAACTCACTAGGCTCACGAGCCACTTCGGTTCATCTTGTCGCCCTCACTGCAAATTTATATTTGATATAAAAGAAACTTTTCAGACTTATTCAACAAATTACACCATTTCATTAAGAAATTAGCCATTTGCAATAAAATCTCACCTGATAAATCCAAATTTGACCTGACTAAAGAAATTGACTGAGATGTGAAAATTACCCATTGCCAGATCCTTCACTATCACTTTTTGTCTGCAATTCAGCTCTTGGCTTAGCTGAAAGCCCTTTCAATAACATCTCTTCATCATATTTGCGTGCCATATCAACCAAACCCTTCTGCAGTAAAGCATCAATTAAAGCATTATAGGCAAACTCATCTGGGCTCAGTCCATGTTCTGCCATCTTCTTCCAGACAAGAAAAACTGGCCGAAGGAAACCCCATCTTCCAAACTTCCTCATGAGCATGACATATGTGTCCATCCTTGGTAGAATGCCACTTTCTACCATCCTATCAAACACCTTTAAAATTTCTCGAGGCTTTTCAAGGCACATGAAGAAGCAATGATACGTAACTATATTCGGCTCACAACCCTTTTCAGTCATCAAATTGAGCACTTTATGTGCCTCTCTATACCTCCCATTATCACACAACAGCTTTAGAATTGTGTTAAAAGTTGCAACATTTGGTTTGCAGCCCAACTCAATCATCTCTTTGTAAAGCCTCACTGCCACATCTACCCCCTCAGAAATCCCAATAGCACGGATGACTGTGTTGTATGCCACCACGTCCAACTGAATACCCTTCTTCTTCATCTCCTTGTACAACTTCACCGCCTTCCATGGCTTCCCACTCTTGCATTGAATGTCCATATATATCGAGTATGAATACAAGTCTTTCCTCACACCCCTCTTATCCATCTCCTCCCAAAAGTCCCTACACTTCCTCCACCACTCCATTTTAAACCAACCACGTAGAATCATGTTATGAAGTTTTGTACTTTCCACATTAAAACCAAACAGATTATCTTCATGTTCATTATCCCTATTTTTCTTAAAGCACAGTTCTTCAGCTTCTATCACATGCCTGTGCTCGCACAAAGCATCAATCAAATTCGAGAATGAAGTTTCATCCCTCAAATTATACTCATCCAATTTACTGAAAGCATCAATCGCTTCTTTAACAAGGTGAGCAGAGACATAACGCTTAAATAACACCCGAAAAGTTGTATGATCAGGTAAAGAATATGGATTTTTCCTCATTCTTTCTATCAGATTCCAGGCAATATCGAACTCGAAAAACTTACCAAGAATGTCAATAATCCGGTTGAGTGTTTGAGTGGTGTGTTGAAACCTACACTGGGTTTCGACCCAGTTGAAGAACTCTAATGCAAGCTTCCAGTCATTGGCATAACAATTGAGAGTTTCAAGAACTGTAGCGGGTTGAAAATCCGAATAATTGAAGTGGGTTGGAGCCGGACTGATAAAGAGATTGGACTTGGGGTGGTTTTGAATGGGATGCGACGTGGGTTTGGGAGCGACTGGAGGGTTTTTGTGAGGGGAAGTATGGTAAAAGAGGAGAATTTGGAGGTGTGAGAGAACAGGAGAGTGGTGCAAGCGAAAATAGTGGATTTTAGAGGTGATTGAAGAAAGCATGACTTGGGGATTAGTTTGATGCAATGGGAGGATTGATAGGAAGGAAACCGCTGCAACTGTGAATTCACATCCCTAGTCTTCAATCTCTGCAACATTGTTCACTTGGTTTTCGCTTTGAACCCTAAAATTGAGAAAATGGCATTTTACACCCTCCAAATATCAAGTCCTTGGCACATTGCTCTCCCCAGCTGTTTCAGCGGAAATTTCTATGGGAACTTCGATTTAACCAGATTACTGGGGTAAATTTGTCACTTAATATTCATTACTTACAATATTTTTATAACTCTAGTAGTGATCAAAACTCAGCAATCGGATATTATGTTTTATGAAGGTGCAGCACTGTGGAAGCGGCATTTCCTTTTTTTTATTAAATAAATAAATTTTATAATAATCTATTATGTTTTAAAAATTAGTTTACAGATTTATACTTTATCCCAATTATATATTTTTTGGCAAACCTAATTGTTTTCTATCTTATAAGTTACATAAATATTTTTAATATAATTTAATATTTTATTTATATTATTATATATGTTAAACATTCATAAGATGATCTAAAAATTATTCCTAATAATATGTCATACAAAAATAAAATATTAAAAATACGACAATTAAGTATATTGTAAAAAGTAGCGAGAATCACATAATATTTGTATAGTCTCACGTCATTTAAATTATAAATAATGTTGTATCAATGCAAATAGAACATAAACTAAAATAATATTTTAATAATAGGTAAATCAGGATCCTCCGATGTCTTGAACATAAACTTGTATTGCATTTTGAAATATATTAATTGATCATTTATAAAATAAAAATGTCAATTCAAATAATTATAACTTTCAATATATAATTTATTTTTCTGTTTAAATTGTATTATTAATTATAATATTTGTTTTGGTATTGTGTTAATCTAATGTTATGTTATTACTTTTTCTGTTTAAATTTTATTATTAACTATAATGTTTGTTTATGAATTTTATTTTATTTACTATCATGTTTAATTATATGTCTTATTTTGATTAACAAAACATAAAAAATACCAACTGAATACGTAATTGTATTAATATATTAACAATATTATAAATAGATATTTGATCAAATAAAATAATTTTTGAAAATAAAATACAATATTATTTTTATAGTAAAATTTAAAATAAATAGGTTGGAAATGGCGTGGGCATTTTAGAATGTTAGTTATATGAACATGAAATTATGATAGTGACTGTTTCTTCTTATGTTGATATTCTGAAACTACAATATATGGTTAGGGCCCTTTTTTTATTAAAAAAAACATAAACAATAACGTTAACAACTTGAGTGAACTATTCACATGGATTCAATAATGTAATTTTTTTGTTTGATTCCTTTTTTTTTTACATCTAAAACTATTTCCTTTTATTTTTCCTTTTAATTTATTTTCTGATTATTTTTTTTGTGTTGTCGATGTAGATAATTAGTCCTTGAGATGGACTATATTTGAAGTTTAAAATAAAATTCCTTTCTATTTTTGTACATTTAGACAATATATCTACAACTATTTCTTTCTCTCTCTCTTTTTGGCAACTAAAAGTTATAATATTGTATTTTCTGAATGCTACATCTTAATTTATTTACTCTAACTAATGATTTCATTGATTTTTTATATATTCTTTGTAGTCTTCCCATTTTTGCAAATTTTTTGTTTAATCAATGAACAAAAAAGTTGAAGAACAACCAACACACGGTTAAACTTTTTATAGATCAATTTATGAAAATAATTTGTATATCTAATAAAATATCAGATGAAGACAATCATAATGTGATGGGAGACATAAACTTGATCATAAATGACACTAAAAAAGATGAAAATTTGAAACTCACTATATTCCTTCAATAACTCATTTATTGAAGTTATATGTGAATGTTAGAGATGGCAATTGGATATGTTACTCAAAATTTGATGTAAGTCCCGTTAAATTTTTTATGGATTCGAACTTGAACTCATTATGAATAAGGACATGATAGATTAGATCCGTTACTTATTTTATAATTCTATAAAAATAGTATATTTATATTTTCCATGTGAGTGTATATAATTCTTTCGAATTTTGTATATCAGTATATATGTAATATACATATTTTTTCATATATATCACATAAATATCAATATATTAAAAAATATATATTAAATCTCAACTGTTCGAGTCTTGATACTCGTTTATAGTTTTCAAGATCCACCTCAAATGGGACATGTTTGAATTTTACCTAAACCTATCCTATTATTATCCAATAAAAGTGATTATTTCATGATTTTATCTAGAGAAAAATAAACATCTTTCTTATTAATGAAAATGGGAATTCAAGCTAGCTTTCAAAAGAAAACCTTTTGATGTATGCTTTTATAAGATCTTATGTCTTTTATTTTAAGGTACAACTTCGTTTAGAAAGTATTAATGTACTCAATTCTAATTCCTTCTTTTGTTCAAAAAAAGATCATCTATTTTTTCTTGCACAAGTAGATAATGCATATAACACAAGGACATTATTATGTCTTTTACCGGTAATATATAATATCTACAACACAAACATCATCAATCTTTTTTTTTTTCCCATATGCATAGGAGTTACTTAATAGATAATATAATTTTGTGTTGTATTTTAACAAAGCACAATTTAACACCTTTTTTTTTCCAACAGTATAACGCTTATTTGGTGGTAAGTTAATTCTGTAAAAACAAATAGTTTTATTTCCTTTTTAATGCAATATATGTGAATTTATTTATCAAACAAAAAGATAAAAGTTATGGATAAATTTATCTTATGCAGGTATAGCTTCAACATTATCAAAAGTTTTTACACCCTGTTATGAATTAGAGATGGTAATTGATCGAATTTAGGTTGGAGTTGTTTGTACCTGAAATAGGTTTGTTAAACCCATTAAACTCGTTTTATAATTTAAAAAATATTAAAAATTATACTTTTAAAAATAAAATTATTAAAACTTTCTATAAAATATACATATAATAACTTTTGGAAAAAAAATGGTCGAATGTGAGTCGGGTCGAGTCTAAAAATAAAAAACACAACACTCGACCCGACCCGACCAAAACTTATTTATACTGTTCAAATCCATGCAAATAGGTCGAGCATAGGACGAGTTCGAATTTGAATTCACTCTGTTATCATCCTTAATTCGAATAATATATTTAAATTTAAAAAAAAAATTGCATTTCAATTAACTCTACAAAGTTTTGTCAATAGTGACACACATTTTTTTATTTTTTTTATGTTCAAATAAAATATTACTGCCATAATAAATCTTTGAAATCAACTGATAATGATGCTAAACTACAGAGTACTTTTTATAGATTGTACAATTTTTCCTCATTTCTTTATTCATAGAAAAAAAAAACTACAACAACAATGTATTTTCTGCATCTCATAGGGTGCGTGTAAATAATTATTTAGAAGCAAAAATAGAATTGAATTCATAAAAGTATTATTTGCTGCTTTTTTATTTTTTAAAAATATTAAAAAATGTAAAATTCCAATAAAATAGACCTACAAAGTAAGAAAATAAACAAAAATTCTAATAATAAAATTTAGGGTTAAATACATTTTACCACCTTTTACAATTGATTTTGTATCAAATACCCCATTCTACTGATAAAACATTCAAATATCCCATAAACTAATAAAAAATATATTGATGGATTAAAATATCCCTGAATTAAATAAAATATTAAATTCACTTTGCCCATCTATTATAAATTATGTAATTTTTGCCCTCTCTATAATTAAATATCAATCAATTTGATCCCAAATTTTATTCAATACTAATTTTTTTAAATAAAATAATTTTCAATTAAATGTAAAATAATTAAATAGCCAAATACAACTTTAATATTATAGAGAAGACACGATAAATTTTAAAAAAAAAACTATATCACATAAATTTCTATTACTATCATTTTAGATATATAATTTTAATAAGTAAGTGTTAAATTTAAAATCAATTAAATTAGTATTATTTAATGGTGTAAATAATTATATTATGTAAGTTGTGCATGTGTAACTCAAATATATTAACGAATCTAATTTTAATATGTAGTTATTTATATGAGAAACAAAAATAAAAATAAAAAAATCTTATAAAGTATATTAATGTAATTAAAAACTTTCGAGTGAAAAAATAAAAATATAAGTCTAATAGATGCTTTCTAAAATATTATATATCAGATGACATTAATATTAATTTATGTGAGATATTTTTAAAATTTAATATGTCTTTTTTATATTATTAAAATTATATTTGTTATTTATTTAATTTGAATTTAATTAAAAATTAATTTATTTAATAAAATTAGTGTTAAATAAAACTTGGAATCGAATTAATTGACACTTGACAAATAAATCACTACAACTTGAAATTTAATTATAGATTTATTTATTTAATAAAACTAGAGTTAAGTAAAATATGAGATCAAATTAATTGATATTTAATTTTAAAATGATCAAAATATAAGATTTAATATTTTATTTAGTTTAAGGATAATTTTATCTATTTATATATTTTTATTGATTTAATAGAATATTTAAATATTTTATTAATATAATGAAGTATTTGATGCAAAATTATTAACATATTTAACCTAAAATTTATGGGGTTTGACTTGGCGGTCTTGTCAGGAATTTGACCCTTACATACTTGAAAAAGTAATAATACGAGAAATATTTTTTAAAAAGTAATATAATTTAAAAATTATTTTTCTTTTTCATAGTAATAATTTATTTATTTTTCTTTTTCATAGTAATATTATGGGGAAAAAAGTCTTACATTAATATTATTATTCCTTGTTCTAAACCTGAACCGTCACAGACGGTTCTTGGATTGCAGCAGTCTCACTCATCCGGTCACTGACCATGGCGGCTTCTCTGCAACTCAACTTTAAACCCTTGAAACCTCCTCGATTACTCCACGCCAAATCCGCTTCCAAACGCGCCCCTAAATTCTCTAGTATCCGCTGCTCCGCCGCCACACCGTCGAAAAGCTATACCCTCACTCTCCTCCCCGGCGATGGCATTGGCCCCGAAGTCATCTCCGTCGCTAAGAACGCCCTCCAACTCGTCGCCTCCATCGAAGGTTAAAATTAATTAAAACTGAAGTTAATGGAAAATAAGTTTGCTCCCTCTTTTTTATTTATTCATGAAGTTGCTTTGAATAAGTGGGGTTTAATGACAGGCATTGAATTTAAGTTCAAGGAAATGCCAATGGGTGGCGCCGCCTTAGATTTGACCGGGGTGCCCTTGCCGGAAGAGACCCTTTCGGCTGCAAAGGATTCTGATGCTGTTCTTCTTGGAGCTATTGGAGGGTCAATATTATATTTATAAGATTAAGATGAATAATTGAAACACCTTTTAATTTTTTTATAATTATTTATCTTTTCTTATTGAAAAATTTCATTAGTCTAATTTATCAATTTGATGTGAAGGTATAAGTGGGATAATAATGAGAAACATTTGAAGCCTGAGACTGGGCTGCTTCAGCTTCGGGCAGGTCTTCAGGTGTTTGCTAACTTAAGGCCAGCTACTGTTTTGCCCCAGGTAAATGATTTGACCTGAGGCTGATTGGTTTTATTGTGCTCAATTAATTTGAAATGTTCTAGTAATTTGAAGGATGAATGTGTTATTTACTCTGTTATGTGGGTCAGATTAGATGGACGTCAAATCTATTTGGTTGAGTTTAAGCATTGGGTCTCTATTTTCTAGTCTTTGGATTATTATGGTATTTGAAATCTAATGATTGGCCTTTCTTTCTTGGTGGCAAGTTTAAAGGTTTCTGTTCCCATATTTCAGATCAATT
This sequence comes from Paulownia fortunei, assembly GCA_019321725.1. Classification (NCBI taxonomy): domain Eukaryota; kingdom Viridiplantae; phylum Streptophyta; class Magnoliopsida; order Lamiales; family Paulowniaceae; genus Paulownia; species Paulownia fortunei. The sequence goes on along the minus strand of CM033112.1, from coordinate 20,342,088 downwards.
AGAATAGTCATGAATCGAATTTGGTAGGTATTCACCGGAAAATTATAAAAGACCAAATAAAATTAAGCCTTGTTAACTGAAGAAATCAAACCATGGCATTCAATTTGGATTCCTCTTAAGTAGTGGAAATAATAGAAGTGCTAAATTTTTTGGCATTATCTACGGATATCTCGGTACATTGTTTTTCTCTTTTGCATACATTTCAGTTTGCTTGTTGTGTTGTCCTTCAGGTTCTGATTTTCACTAAGGTGCATCCTTTAAAGTTTGTCCTTGTATTAGAATCTTGATGGCCTTGCCTGCAGAAAAAACTAGCTGAAATACAATTGAAGCTGTGACTTTGCTCTCAATAAATTGAATAGGGTTTTGATCTTTGTTGGGCTGAGCACATACAAGTCATTTCCTTTTAAAATCAGTTGTGGAAAGCAGTGACTGCTCCTAGGATACACTGATACTTCAAATGACCTCCTGTATCCTTGTTGTGCCTACTACCAGTACGATATCTTTTAACACTCTCACTATGCATATGGTGCACTTGTAATTTTAAATGTTTTTTAATGAATTTCTGAACATATCTTGTCATGTCAAACCTTTCCTAGATATGATAATATTCACAACATTGGGTTTTTATGAACAAATGAATTAAACATTAAGTAAACCAAGTTGTAAACAAAAGCGGAAGACTCAAAACACCAAGCAACAAATTTGCAATTTTTGTCATCTTTATTCATAAGGAAGGATGTTATATAAACTAAGGTATTTATCTCCTCATTCCCTATCAGTACAGAAACTGCATTGCTGAATATGTACTACTGATAAGTGTTTCTGGTGTCATTTATTTATCTTTTTCAGTTTTTCTTTGTATCTCCTAGGTGATGGATCATACAAAACTAGCAAATTCATGTATCACTATATGTATTATTGAATTGAGCCAGCTGATTAGTGCAGTTACAAGTGACCTATACATTGTTTTGGGAGCATTTTTGAACCAAGCATTACAATTCAAATGATCAGCTCAGCTCATATTGATGCATCTAATCTATTCAAGAAAAAATAAAATGAAAAATGAATCTCCTGGATTATTGTCTCCTTGTTTAGGCAACAACTAAATATCTATTGATGTAAGTACTATGCCTCATTATTACTTTATTACTTTTGGAAGAACGAAAGAATTGCTTATTAGAAAACATGTCTCCTCAATTTGGATACTATTATAGTTATTGTAATAATCTGTTCTGCACTTGTATCAGTTAGTGGATGCTTCAACTTTGAAGAAAGAAGTTGCTGAGGGTGTGGACTTGATGGTGGTAAGAGAACTAACTGGAGGTTGGTGTGCACTGATCTGAAAAATGATATCTTTAGTCTTAATTCAGTTTTAAATCTCCAGTAAATTTGTAATATTTTCTGTGATTACATTATGATGAGACCTGGTTATTCTTCATGAAAACTCCACTAGGCATTTATTTTGGCAAGCCAAGGGGTTTTGGCACGAATGAAAATGGTGAAGAAATTGGATTCAACACTGAGGTGTATGCAACTCACGAGGTAGTAATCTGACTCAACTTTTTTCAACTACTTAATGTGAACCCCCTACATCAGCTGCTGGCAGCAATTTCTATTTTTCTTCTTTTCCTGAAAGATTTTTTTCTATTGGTCTTGCTGGTAATATTCAATTTCTGAAACTATTTCTTAGGTCCAGTTACATCTTATACTGAGATTAACACATTCATGGTCAGTTATAATCTATAACTAGAACTACTAATAACTGGAAATATCGTATGAATTCCTCTTGATTCTGTTTACTTTTAACATTAAAACATTTTTGCTTCTATTTTTTTGTTGATGTGAAATATCCCTTCTCAGATTGATCGCATTGCTCGGGTTGCATTTGAAACTGCTCGAAAACGTCGTGGAAAACTTTGTTCTGTCGACAAAGCTAATGTTTTGGAGGTAATTTATGGATAGTTTTCTCCCAGAGACTCTTCAAGTTTGGCATTTTGGGTAAAATATTTATGAGATACATGCCATTTATTTGCACTTGCCCCTTTATGAAGAAACAGTTGGTTTTGGACATTATTCTTTATTTGGTAATATTGGGGATTTGGAGACTGGAGCTGCTATCGATATAGCATCACTAAGGGAAAAATCAATTGACATCAACTGAGAATGATTTTTCGACCCTGACTGAGTATATTTGAGATGGACCATCCGAGATTTTGTATGGAAGTGTCTAAACTTAAGCTGAATAGGGCATGTATTAAAAGTGGTTTGCTATGATATATTCAGATAGTTGGGGAGTTATTACTCGTTGGGTTTGAATACTTCTGCTTAAGTGCATAGATATTCAAACCGCCCTGGCATAAAAAACTTGTTACTGAGTCCTGCCGGTTTCACAATCTAAATTTGATAAGCCATTGCCATGGACACAGTCTGATTACCTAACTAGCTTTATCATAATTGCATCGAGGTACTGGCTGCTGGAAGTCATCTTTAATGCATTTTGTGGAAGGAGCTTAGGTCCTGAGTCATGACTTAGGCGATGAGGTTACGCGAAGGCCTCACCACTGCCTTGTTATGTTCCTCCGTTTGTCTTTTTGCTTGTTTATGTTCTGCCTATCATTGTATGGGCTGAGTTGGGCCAATTTCGGTTCCAAAGCTTTAATAATTAGATCATAACTACTCTGATAAAAATTATTCATCACAAGTGTAACACATACTCTATTAATTTCTAAGGGTGCCTTGAGAATTGGATCTGATAGAAATGAAATGAAGAATGCTAGGACACGATTTCTATTTATAGCTTTACTGAAAAGAATGCTGATATGCTAAAACAAAAAGTTAGTGTGCTTAAATGTTGCTTGTATTTGAATGTCAATGTGGTGAAGGTGATGTGTGTATTCACTTCATACTTTTCCTTATATTTCCTATTGGTCAAACCACTACTGTTGACATCTCAACTTATTAATTGAGGGATATGGTCACTACGTTGGGCCCGGAAATGGGCCATTGTAATTAACTACACTTAGGATATTAAGCACTGGAAGCTACATAAGGTTGAATCACGAAGGATTGATTCCGAATAAACCAAATACAGAGTTTAAGATTGATTTTAGTTCTGCAGACACTGTTATCTGTGTGTGTGTGGGGGGGGGGGTGTATGGGTGTGGTGTGTCTCTGTGTGTCAGGTTTTGTTGTTGGGGGTGGGGGTATTTACCTACTTTGGTTACTACTGCAGTTGCATTTTGACCATGTGGACTGCAGAATAATTTGTGGGGAGCAACAACCATTCAATTCATTCAAAATATTTTGATATATATAGGGCCTTTTCATAGTATGATGGAATGTTTAACTTAGAAAATCGATGAATAACAAAATTACCACAATAAAGCTTTAGGTTTTAAATGTATTTCTAGTTTATAAATGGATAGCATATGCCGTAATTCATGCACTATAATTGGATTTGTATATTTCCTCCTCATTAATTAACTTCTATAAGCCGAGGAAGTTGTATATAATCATGTGCCTTTAACTCAAGCCAGATGCTATTTTACTTGACAAAGTATGATACAATTATCACCGTTAATATGTTATGCTCATATAGGATCTCTTCTGGCTGCAACTTATTTTCATTGGTGTTTTTTCGTCTATAATAAACAAAAGCATCGCGCCTTGATTTTATCTAGTAGCATTGCAAAATTGAGAAACTAGTTGTCTTGTGGAGCATTGTGATTCATTCATATTAGCTGGGCCAAAACGCTACTTTATTAGCTCTTCAATTTCTTTTTCGGGTACCCTTATTTGGCAGCTTAATGTTTATTGTATATTTACATGCTTTGCTGAAATTGCTCGTGCTACTCATTAATGCTGCAAGTTTACATGAAAAGTGCATTCAAGTAATCATTGTGCTTCATTCAATTTAGGATTTGGTTTCAAATAATTCTTGTATTTTTTTATTCCATATGTGTTAATTTTTTGGTTTCAAATAATCATTGCACTGCAAGTAATCATAAGTTTGACATAATTTCAGTGCACATTTATTTTGTTGAATTTGTTTATTTGAGGCAATTAAGCAGATGCTAACACATTCGGTGTGCTTCCCTATTATGTGATAATGGCCAGGCTTCCATGCTATGGAGGAAGAGAGTTATGGATATAGCCTCAGAATACCCTGATGTTGAACTCTCACACATGTATGTTGACAATGCGGCCATGCAGCTTGTTCGAAACCCGAAACAGGTTTAAGTCTTTGGTTTTCTCTGTCAATGGCTTCTCAAAGGACACGAATGAACCTTAAATGCATGCCTCCATTGTGATTGCAGTTTGATACTATTGTCACAAATAATATATTTGGTGATATTCTATCTGATGAAGCGTCAATGATTACTGGAAGTATAGGGATGCTTCCATCTGCAAGTCTAGGTGAATCGGTATGAACAAATCGCTCTTCCTCTGTTAAATTTCTAAACTTAATAGTAAAAGCAAATTGCTTTTCCTTCGGATATAGTTTTAATGTTTGAAAACTGGTTCTGTAGGGACCTGGATTATTTGAACCAATACATGGTTCTGCTCCTGATATCGCTGGGCAGGTTGGTTCGAGGCTGCTGTCCTTCGATATTAAAATATAAATAGCTTATCTTTGAAAAAAAACTTTCTAATTTTATAAATTTTTATGGTTAAAATAAAAAATTTCAGGACAAAGCAAATCCTTTGGCAACGGTGCTCAGTGCTGCTATGCTTTTGAAGTATGGCCTGGGAGAGGAGAAGGCTGCCCAGAGAATTGAGGCTGCAGTCTTGGATACTCTAGATAGAGGATTTCGTACTGGCGATATATACTCAGCCGGACTGGTAAGGCTCCTCCTATAAAAAGCCTCTTTGATTGAATTCAGTTTTCTTCTTCTATTATGTTTTTCTACCACCTTTTTTCCAGTGGTCCTGTTAGTTCTTGCTGTTGTAGCAGCTGTGGTATAAGAGTATAACTACATATACAGTAGAATTATAACCATTTTTGGATGCTTAGGCTACGTTTGGTTTCGTTTTCTGAAAAAAAGTTTTCATGTTTTGAGAGATGGGAAATGCAACACACATTTGTTTGGCTCATTTTTTTATTGCGTTTTCTAAAAACACAGACCACCACAGTTTACCCTATTTTCAGAAAACACAACACAATTTTTAGAGAACATTACTTGAAAATGTTTAAACATTTTATTCTCATGTTATCACATCAACTATGCAACCTTCCTAATCAACTAATTAAATTACTTTTTCAATTATTTATATAACCTAAATCAATCACATTTTCTTTTTTAGAAACCGAAATTCTAAAAAATGAAATGAAGTCTGTCTCCAGATTTTTCAACTTTTTATTTGTCTTATATTTGGATTAGGAGCAATATATATGTTTTTGTCTTCGTAAAGGATGAAATGGTAGAACCTTAGCATTAGGGTATATGATTTAACCCCCGTTGCTCATGTCTTGCTGCTTGCTACTGTTTTTTATCATTAGATCTTATCTGTCTACAATTACTTCGATAGGTATCCTCATGGTATTGACTTCACTTCTGCGTTAACTTCATTTGATTATCTTTTTTTATATAATTGTTCCACATAATTGTATCAGTATAATAACAAATAACAAGCTGCATATATTTGAATGTTTCCTTGAGTATTTTCCTTTCATGCTATTTCTTCTATCTCTCAAAGACTCTTGAAGTTGTTGGACTGTTAAAAAAATGCAAAATTCTCTGTAGCCTTCCTCATTTTCTGGGTCTTAGAGTGGTTGAAAGTGGCTTCTAATCAAGTGAAAATAGTGAATTTGATCTTTCCTGGTAGTGTACTAGTGTTTCGAATTGTGCTATAATTTTCCAAATTTAACATCATAATGATGAATTTTGCATTACATTAGCTGCTACAATTTTCATGCAACCCATGCTATAAGTTGCTGACAGTTTGCTCTCCAGAAACTAGTCGGCTGCAAGGAGATAGGTGAAGAAGTGTTGAAGTCGATAGATAGTAAAGTCGCTGCTGCTGTGTGAAAGCTGTCCAGCCAGAATCCGTGAAATAAGGTTATATATTATTAGTTGTTTTTTTGACCTTTTTTCCCCAAATCGAGCCTTGTGCAATTGAAGTCCTTTTTCCAAAATCTTGTTTCTTGAACCTCAAGAACTTTAGAAACACTGTTCGGCCCAAGCAGAAAGGATGATAAAAATAGGGGGTATTATTTCTAGGATTTTAAATGGTTTTTGTATCAGTGAATGTTGTATCCTAGCTAGAACAGCCTCTTTACCATGTTCCAATTGGATATGTTGTAACAAGACTAGGATGTCAATTTTTTTTTCTTTTTTTCGAAAAATGGGATTCTTTTTCGAGGTCATGTTCATGAACTTTGTGGCAATTGGCACAACAGAATTACCAAATAATCCCTAGTTATTGTTTTACTATTCCTATTTCTGATTTTTTCAGATGAACAATCAAGTACAAAAAGTGGAAGAAAATAATATAAAATTAGACTAATATTTACTCTTTTCATAATATTTGAATCGTGACACTTAATCATTGATGTTTGGATTTAGTTTCTAGTATTTGAACGAGGCATTATTGACTACTGAAAACATATTTCCTTGTAGAAATATTTACAACACATGCAATCCCGCTATGGACTTGAATTTGATTTGATGGTGTGAATCTATCTTGTCACAAAGTTAATCGAATAGCCACCATTATTTCATTTACGTCAAAAACGCTAAAAAATTAAAGATAAAAGAGAGAAGCAAAAGAGAAGGAAAAGGAAGTCTCTTTGCCTCATGGTTACTGTCACAAGGTCTAAAGTTTAATGGAAATTTTTAACAAAATTTTCGTCTGTCGGGTATTGCTTGTGCACAAAGACCACAATATCTCACACTTTAGGTGTTGTCTCGCAAGTTGGGTGCTAAGCGTCGGCACCCTCGCACATATTGCATGCACGTCACCCCTCGTCCACTCATTAACCATTATTTGCCCACGAATATTAGCCCACTGCCGAGAAACAAGGCACAATCCCTACACAACACCATGAAACACATCCGCAAACAAGGCGAGCAGAAGCTAACCCAACGTTGCTCTAGCAACTAAAATTGATCTTAAAAAAGAAGGGTGTGATTGATACATAGGGAAGTGTGAAATAAAACAAGAGTTTTTTTAGTATCGTTTTTCGGAGTACGTCGAGATGAAAAAGGTGGCTCCATATCAAATAGATCAGGTGGGGGATCTTTTCTTCTTGTTGATGGACAGAGAAATACGATTGTGTGAATTGTGATTTACAAAAGCATGTACAACTATTTGGGAGATGGATAGAGATTTACAAAAATATGTACTACTATTTGGGAGATGGATAGAGATCTAGGGATATGGACGAGATTTTTTCTCCTATTAACCCTCATTCTTATTATTTATTGTTAGTGTCCTCCAAATAAAAAGTTAGACACTTGATCAATCATTTTTTTTTTGGGAGAGTAGTGTCCTCATCTTAGCTATGCTCTCTCCTCCCTATCCTTTTGCGGGCCTATGGGGAAAAGTTAGGAGTCATGAGGCCCCTCTTCTCCCTTGCCTAAGAAAGAGCGAGCAGTCAACTAGCTCATTAGCTAATTAGCAACAGGAGCTCACTAGATACAATAGTTAGGTTTAGCTCAAATTATCAATTATTAAGTTTCTGATCAGTTTGAAAAAAGTAAGTTGTTATTGTCTATTCGAGAGATGAATCAAAACAAAACTTTGACCTACGGAATCTCATAAGTGGTCCAAAGGCTAGGGAATGCTAATAATAATTTAATAAAGTATCATATAAGCCTTTTAAGAAACTCTAATGTAAAACTCCTAAAGAAACTCATAAAATTGTAGATTGTACTTATAATTATAAGAGAGAACCTCTCAAGATGTAGTTCAATTGGTAGATTTACTACTCTATTTCCTATCGGAATAGGCAGTGGTGCATATAGCAAGTCTGCATGTACGCGTCTACTGCCATTCACCACTATCTAATGGAATAGAGTTGACCCCATCCATGATTGGATTCAACTGGGGTTGACCCAAGATAGACTTAAGGTCAAACCCTGGCGCGCCCCAACAGAGCATCTCGAGCCATGGCTGGTGGTAGTTCAACGTTGATCAAACTGAAACATTAGATATTGGATTTGATGTGTAAGGTCTTAATCGTATGGTGTTAGCTGTTGATGGAGATTTTGAAGGAGATACAAAAAGAGAAGCCTTGTATTGTTACTTGTAGCTTAGTGGTAAATATGTTTGATGAAATACCTTCCATAACGCCTATTTCTGTGTTTTATTATAAATAAAAATAGTTCTAAAGTGGGGTCGAGATATCGAATACTAAATGTTTGATAAACTATATTGTATTAGACTGCATTTAAATTGAAAATTTGGAGCTAAGAACAACTTTGCTGAAGTATTTATGCTCGTACAATCTAATTATGCTCATGCAATTTTATTTTGATTTAACACATTAATATCAAATGTCTAATAACATGACTTGTTATTTATATTCATTCAATCTTACTATGAATTGCCGTATTTTACATATAAATTACGTATGATGTGTACTCAGTTTATTTATTTATTTATTTTTGTTATTATTTGTACTAGAGCTGATAAAACTAAGATTCTAACAGTTAATAAATTCAAAATCCATATAGAATATGGATATTAGTTTCTTCTCATTGAATGTATATTTCAAAAACAAAATAAATTAATTTTAGTTTATCATCTCTATTTTTGTTGAGTATTATTTTACTCTCTTATATTTTCAATTTTCTCATTTTATCTCACTTCAACGCCTTGTATTATTAAAAAATTAAAAAAATTATCATTACCAATTATTTATAGTAAAATTATTTTAAATTTTTTTAATATTAATAGACTTGTATGTATATTTTAATACCTTTTTAACTTAATTAATAACACTTAATATTAAATTCATTTAAAAATTTATTATTCTTATATTTTAATAGCTAATTTTTATAAATATAGTTCCTATTAAATATTTATATTGTATAATATTTTTTATTAGTTAATACATTTTACTTATAAATTTTTTACTTAATCATAAATATAAAAAATATATTATATGTTTTTAAATTTTTTTAAATACATAAAATATTAGTAATAAAGTGAAATAGTTAAAAGTATATAGAGGTAAAGGTAAAGTGAAATTAACCCAAATAAAATTATTTTTTTTACTTAAATCTTTGATATGTTAATATATATTGAATCATGTTCATCTTTTTGATTGTTATTTGTCTTTTTGTTTTGATATCTATTGAGTTTTCATGTTTTCCTTTATTACTATTATTATTATTTTTATTTTTTTTGTGCGTGTGTGTGGAGAGGTAAGTTATAAAAAGAGTTTGGAGCAACGGATAACCAAATGTAAACCTAAAGTAATCTAATTCAATTTAATCAAAATCCAAGTCTAATTCGATCGAGGTACATATGATTGTATGAAAAATATATTCGAATGGGTTATATGATTTGACCAAAAAATAAAGGTAGAATCCGCACATTGTAGAACTAAAATATTAATTCTATTATAATTCATCCAATTCTATTTTATTTTTAATTAAGGGAAGTTATTATAGAAATTGACTAATTCCCCTTTAACAATACAAACCAAAAAATATATTGTTTTTAACTAAGAAAAATTATTATAAAAGTTTATCAATTCCTATTTAACATGACCTAAATTCAAAATAGGAATGATAATGGGGTAAATTTAAGTTTAAATCCACTCTATTTGATGTGAGATTTTATTATTATAAATGAATTTGAAAAGGGTCTTAAATTTTTATTTTTAAATTCGTCATATTAAATTTTTTTATTTTTCAAATATTATATGTATATTTATTTTTTTATTTTTATTTTTTATAATATTTTATAAAAAATATTTTTTTTATATTTTTAAAATAATAAAATAACTCTAACTTATTTAATCTAACTCGATGAATTCAAAATTCAGAACAAATTCAAATCCAAATTTTAAAATTTCTTAACAAAATAAATCTTGAATTTGATTAATTCAATCCAAACTTATCCGGTGACATCCTAAACCAAAACATGATAGTTGATACTAAGACCTCATATTTGCCGATTGGGCAACCTTTTTTTCGTAAACATCAAAACATTGGCATGTTTAATTAAAAAAACAAAAAACATTGGTAATGTTATTTTGTGTTTCAAATTTTAATTTAATTTTTTACTTGAAAGGTCAAATCTTTTTCTTGTGAATGAAGGGGTAAATAAAAGCTGACAGAGAAAAGTGGAGCACAAGTCAAATTGTACTGTGTACATTTTCATACCTTTTCCCAGTCAGCAAAAATATCTAGCAACCATTTTCAGAAAGAACCCCACCAAAAATATCTATTTCAAAAGGACCCACAAAAATATAAAAAAATTTCTTCTTCTTCAATCGATCTATGTAAATTGTAAAAAGCAAAGACCGCTTATGTTTTTCTCTCATTTTGCAATCATCCCTCAAATTCTCTCGTATAATCCATACCAGGTAAATTCCATTAATTTCTTTTTCTCTTTGATTTTCTCGTACCTATAGATTTTAATCTATTATTGTGCAAAATTCATTTGTAATCGCTTTCAAGAAACTTTAGAAAAATGACTTCTGCTTTAGAAATCCATCATTTTCAAGTGTACAAGTTTTCTTGATTATTATTACTAATATTTGGTGGGTTTTAGATTGCTCGTTATGATTCCGGTGTGTTTTTTTTTTTTTTCCATCATGTAGAAGAATTGAATTCTTTATTATCCTTTCCCTGAGTAGGAAAAAAAAGGGGGGTTTCTTTTTCTTTTGAAAATATTAGTGTTTTCATCTTAATCATACTAATGAGTTCTGATGGGAACGATTTGATTTCAGTTTGCCTATTTTTTTTCCTGTCCAATTATGCAGTATTGCTTGGTATTATCTGGTTGATTATCTGTCATTTTCATTGTCATGGGAGGTGGATTTTCTCCCTTGAGCATTAGTTATTGGATCTGCATGATGACTTGTATTTGTTCTTATTTTATAATTTGAAGTATCTTCTGGTGGCAGCATAACTGTTTTATCTGTAGAAGCAGAATTGATGAAATGTTTATTGTGATTATTGCTTAATTTATCATTGTAATTATATCGGTGAGTTTATAAATGTCGCTAATTTAATAAGTAGTACTCTGAGAATCTGTTTTTTTTTTTTTTCCTCCTCCTCTTGAAATAGTGAACACGAGTCATTTTGTGTACATCTTGACTGATGAATATCGGCTCTACCCTCTGGAATTATTTCTTGGTTTTTCCTACTGTTATAAAACTTGACTTAAAGTGTAAATTAGCTTTTGCGTCATACAGGTAATTATTCTCCTTTGGATGATAACCTAGCAGTCAGATTCCAATGGATGATTTGCCAGAGCAAGTAGCTTGGGACATATTGGAGAGGATTAAGAGAACATCAGATAAAAACTCTGTATCTCTGACTTGTAAGCGCCTCCATGAACTGGATAATGAGCAGCGAAAATCTATTCGAGTTGGCTGCGGCTTGAATCCTGCCAATGAAGCGTTGATTTCTCTCTGCAACAGATTTCAGAACTTGGAAAAAGTGGAAATCTCTTACTCAGGTTGGATGTCTAAATTAGGGAAACAGTTAGATGACAAAGGGCTTTATAATCTTTCCATTGGCTGCCCCCTTCTGACAGATCTCACCTTAAGTTATTGTACTTTTATCACTGATGCTGGTTTAAGTCACTTGGCTTCCTGCTCCCATCTTTCTGCCTTGAAGTTGATCTTCACTCCTAGAATTAGTGGTTTTGGGATATTATCAGTGGTGGTGGGATGTAAAAATATTATGTTGCTGCACCTTATTCGTTGTCTCAATATTACCAGCATGGAATGGCTGGAATATCTTGGCAAGCGTGAAACACTTGAAGATCTCTGCATCAAGAATTGTAGGGCTATTGGAGAAGGTGATCTCATTAAACTTGGGCATACTTGGCGAAAATTAAAACGATTACAATTTGAGGTAGATGCTAATTATCGCTATATGAAGGTTTATGATCGGTTAGCAGTAGATCAGTGGCAAAAGCAGTGGATTCCATGTGACAGCATGCTAGAACTTAAGTTGGTAAATGGCATCATAAGCCCTGGGAGAGGTCTTGCTTGTGTGTTAGGGAAATGCAGGAACTTGGAAAAGATTCACTTAGACATGTGCGTGGGGGTAAAAGATTCGGACATTATAGGTTTGGCCCGCAAATCAAGCAACCTTCGGTCCATTTCACTCCGAGTCCCATCAGATTTCTCACTTCCTCTTTTGATGAACAATCCAATAAGGCTGACTGATGAATGTTTAGAGGCATTGGCTCAAAATTGCTCACAACTTGAATCAGTCAGATTATCTTTCTCTGATGGCGAGTTTCCTTCCTTTTCCTCATTCACTTTGCATGGAATCCTTACTTTAGTACAAAAGTGCCCAATACGGGAACTTGCTCTGGATCATGTTTATTCATTTAATGATGTTGGGATGGAAGCTCTTTGTTCAGCACAGTATCTTCAAATGCTAGAGCTTACCAGATGCCAAGAGATTACAGATGAAGGACTGCAGCTTGTAGGACAATTTCCTCAGTTGTGTGTTTTAAAGCTCAGCAAGTGTTTGGGAGTGACCGATGATGGATTGAAGCCGCTTGTAGGATCACATAAATTAAAACTTTTAGCAGTGGATGATTGTCCACAGATATCTGAAAGGGGCATTCAAGGAGCCGCTAATTCGGTGACTTTCAAGCAGGACCTGTCATGGATGTATTAGTTTCCAATTGTGAAATATCTCAATAGTTGTTATGCTACGTCTTTTCTCCTAGTATTTTTCTGAGGATTTCTCAGTAGTACTGAAAATATTTTCTTTTTGGTTTTCATTGAGTACTAAATTTCATCTATTTTATCTATAGCATATCAGGCTACATCATTGAGGTGTTTATCTGCACAAATCTATTCCTATTGGAATTAATATTTAATTATGCCTGTAATAAAGAAAATTTTGCGTTTGCTATGTTGTTAATTTTATGCACTTTATTCGAGCCAACAAGTCTATAAAATTTGACCATCTATATATCCACCCTATTAACATTTGTCTTCTTATAAATACTATATCGGGTTGGTGGCGTCGGTAGTGTATATTGGATGTACATCTCATCATAGATTTATATATACTTACACATATAAATATAAATGTGTAAAATATATAATATAATGTGTTATAAAATATGTTGTGAGATGCATGTTCACTACCGGTATAGTATCTTAGACAATTAAAAAATAAGGAAAGAAATGGGTGAAGTATAGAAACTTAAAGCATTACCAGAGGTAGGTAAGTGTAACGTTTTGGCAAATTCTAAATTCTCTTTTTTTTTTTTTTTTAATTTAACTAATTTAATTTTATATATTTAATTATTAATTAAAATGTGTCAATTGTATATATATGTGTAATTTATTTATATTATGTGTATTTAATATTTTATGTAATTATACTATTACACACATAAATATAAATATTTTAAATTTTAAATAAAATTTAATCAATGATTAAATTTTTTTTATTATATAAATGAATAGAGTAATTAAATTAAATAAATTATATACAATGTAAACTAATAAGATGTTTGGAATTCATTTATATAATATTTAAAAAAATGATTAAATTTTATTTAAAATTTAATTTTTTTATATTACATGTGTAATAATATAATTACACAAAATGCTAAATATATATAATATGAATAAATTATATATATACACACACAATCAACATATTTTAATTAATAATTATATATATGTGTGAAATTATATTATTTAAAATTTAATAAAAAAAAATTAAACAAAAAAATAAAAAAAACACAAGGTAACCCAAATGGCAATTTGGCATTTTGCCAAAGCGTTACCCAACCCGAATAAAAAAAAAATAGAAAGCGTTAGCCGACCTAACGTTTTGCTATAAAAACTTAATTCATTTTCATTTCACGATATTTTGACAATTATTTTATTAAAATATAATATTTTAACAAAAAAAACCCATTAGTGTTCCCAATATAAAATAGATTAATAAAATCGCAATTTTATTTTATTTAAAGTGGATTCAATCAGGCAAAGTCCAAATTCCAAAATGCCAATATAGATCCAATCTAACATGATACAACTATGTAGAAATTAATTTTTAATTACAATATGGTTTAAATTGATTAGCATTATATTCTTGACGTTGAGATTTTTGGAATTAGGAGCCATGAATAATTACACTGTTTAAATTTATACAAATTTGATTTCTTTTTCACCATTTTTTGAATCTTTTGCCATATTGGAATCTAGTGCCATTAGAAGCAAAAGAAGGGTCAATTTCATATATTATTACAAATTGTGATTTTGTATATAATTAACCGACACGTACACATAATCGAGTGTCCTCCACACAATTGGATTTATTTGGAGCATGTCATTGAGGTGATATTGAACCTAAAGTGTTAAAAAAAAGTAAATAGAGGACGTGATATTGCATAATGCCTTCAACTTATTTAAAAATAAAAATAAAGGAAAGACGTTACATCATCTAACGTTTAAAAGGTGTTATATGGTGTAATACTTTTTATTTTTATTTTTAAAAAACTAAACCTTAAAATGTAAAAAAAGTAAATAAAGAAAAATAATAACATCATAGTATGTAACGCTTTTGAATATTTAAAAATAAAAATAAAAATAAGATAACATCTTTTGTAAATATAACAGAAAAGCACAAATAAAGACTTTTATGAAGGATTATGTTTTACCATATTCTGAAAAAGAGTTTGAATTTACAATATTTTTATTTTTTTCATAATACTTTATTAAAAACCCAATGTCATATAATGCTTTTCAAAAGCATTAACATCATGATGTAACATCTTTATTTTATATATTCTTTTTTTAACTAATAAAAGTGTTACATAAATTGATACTTTCTTGTAATTTTTTTTAATATTAGAAGGTGTTGCTCATTGTGTCATGTGTCTATAACAAGTAGTGATGCTAGCAATAAAAAAATATATTTTAGTCAATGTATTCAGTCAATCTTGATTGTTTGAAAGATGGGAGATTTTAAAATAAACATTAAATAATTTTAAACTTCACCACTTTCATTTTGATTTATACACTTTCATTTATTTTACTCTCATAAAAAAAAGATAAAAAAATTCACTTTCATTTATGCACTTCATTTCAAACTTCACCACATACAGCTCAACTTTCTTCATTCCACATACATTTCACCACTTATATATTATTGAAAATTTTCACTCCCTTATCTTCAACTATTTCTTCACATCATTAACCTACCATTCAGAATGTAAGTGTTTATTGTGTTTCATTCATTTTAAATTTTAATATTTAAATCTTCTTAAAAAAATATCTCTTTACAAATTGTGAGATTGTTCGTAGAAAGATATAAAATTATAAGACAGTCATTAGGTATGTTTTTTAATATTTATTGTTCTTATTCTCTATTTTTTTTATAACTCCATGTACATATTATCATTTTAATTGTTGCATATCTCTATTGAATATTTCGTTGTAGTGGTTTTTTTAATTGATTCATTGTTATTGACAAAAAAATAAAAAATTAAAATGCATTACATAAAATAATAATATTTTCAGGGTATCACTCTTAAATCATCATTATATCAAAATATTAGTCTCAGTAATATTTTTTGAAATCAAATAAATTGGTAAAAATTTAAAAATTTAAAAATTTAAAAAAGGAAAAGTTCTTTTTAAAAAAAAGTTAAAATTATTTGTATTAAAAAAACGTTAGTATATAAAGCTTTTGAAAATCATTACAGTACTCTGAATGAAATCCAATGGAACTCAAAGGGACCATTGACTGGTTCTTTAGATCTAGATAGCGACGAGTTAATCTTCATATTAATATTTTTTTCCAAAAAAGAGAGACGTTCTTAAAAAGAAAAAGAAAAATGAAGGCATTATCAGACTTTACTATATTTTGTTGAAAAAAATTAATTTATAGTAATTTAAAAATGTTTTATTTTTTGATTTATATTTTATTAAAAACTCACTCCACAATTCATGCAAAAAATTATAAGGGTCAAATAAAGATTTCACACACAAAATTATAATGGTAAAACAACACAACCACCCCAAAATGCTAACTCAACAGCCCTACTTCCCGACAATTTTTTTAAGGTAGGGGTTGAATATATACTTTTATTACAATTAAAATTTAAATTTTCACCTCATTCCTACAAATTTTTGCGAAGGTATTTTTATCGCGGATGAACTGCAAATGACCCATTAAAAAATGTTATGAATTCCTGTTTCAACATCAATTTCCAAATAATTTCCGAAGCCTGACAAATCATCTCGTTTTGAAACTCTTCCTGCTCGCACTCGGCGGCGCCACCACCTTCCGCCGCCACCTCCTCAGTCCGTTTCTTCTGGACTTTGGTAACAAAAATGAGCTGCTCAGCGCTTTTTTCTCTTAACACTTCATTCTCGCCCGCCCACCGCTCGCTGACGCTCAAACCCACCAAATATTACGCTGCGCCAACAGCATGCGTCAACGTGGACGTGCGCGCACCTGATTGCAGTCAAAAGCCGTTGGTTCCCGAGAAGAGAAGCGCCGAAATAATCGCCGACGAGAAGAAATTTATAGTGGGCACGTACGCGAGGGCGCCGGTGGTGTTGTCGAGTGGCAAAGGGTGTAAATTGTACGACGTTGAAGGGCGAGAGTATCTCGACTTGACTTCCGGTATTGCCGTAAGTGCCCTCGGCCATGGGGACCCCGATTGGGTGCGCGCCGTTACACGGCAAGCTGAAGTGCTCACGCATGTCAGCAATATTCATTACTCTGTTCCACAGGTAAAGATTTTTTCTTTTTCTGTTGTATCTTTTGTTTTTGTTTTTGGATTGCGGAAATGGGTTGTGCTTTTTCATTGGGAAAGATTGTATTTTGATTAGATTTAAGTGTATCGTTTGAATATTTTCTTTTTTGTCAATTTTCAAGAAAAATATGAGAACGTAGCTGTTAACAAACTTTGTTGTCGGGTATGTTTTTCGTTTATTTGAGAGATAAAAGTACGGGGCCTTTCCTATCAGTACTTTGTGAATGGGACAAGAATAATCAGAGATTTTTGATGATATGAAAGGCTATGCTTGATAAATTATCTCATGACTTTTGCGGCTAAAATGATGGTGAAAATCGTTCCCCATATAAACTAATTCATGAATTTTATGCAAAATATTGCTAGGAATACTTTTTGATTTGAAGAGAGTTAAAAGAGGAAGTTATGCTGGAGAGTCGTCTAAATTTGCAGAAAGCAAAGTGTGACTTAGGTGTTCCTTTCTCCTTTAAGTTATTCACTGAAGTTTGGTGGCACAAAAACATGTTTGGGCGGTTGTTTATATGTAGTTGTGTTGTATAATGTGTAAGTACGTGTTTCCAAGAATAAAGTGCACTTTGAAGCTCGTGATGAAGTGATTGAGATCATATCTAGGTTCTGAATCTTGATTTGAAGAACTCGGGTGATTATTTAGTGGTATAGTAAGGTCTGAATCTACTAGAGGGATTCTATTCACATGAAAATGTAGTGGAATAATTGTTGTCAAGAGTGTAAGTAGGTAAAATTAAGACGTCCTTTTGGGATTTTTGGTGAATTTCTATGTATCTGCTGATAAATTGTCATGGAAAAACATAAATGGCTAGTTGTTGCTGAAGCATGGTTTATCTCATTTTTGTGCAGTCTGGTGTATACTAAGCAGTTTTTGCTTCTGCAGGTAGAGCTTGCGAAACGCCTTGTTGCCGGCTCTTTTGCTGATCGTGTGTTCTTTTGCAATTCTGGAACTGAAGCTAATGAAGCTGCAATTAAGTTTTCAAGAAAGTTCCAAAGGTTCTCACAACCTGATGACAGGAACCCCCCCATGGAGTTTATTGCCTTCAAAAATTGCTTTCACGGTAGAACAATGGGTGCTCTTGCATTGACGAGCAAAGAGCATTACAGATCACCATTTGAACCTGTTATGCCTGGAGTCACTTTCTTAGAATATGGTAATACGCAAGCAGCAGTGGAAGTGATTCAAAGTAAAAAGATTGCTGCTGTATTTGTGGAACCAATTCAAGGAGAAGGTGGTGTATACAATGCGACAAAGGAATTTTTGCAATCCTTGCGAACAGCATGTGATAATGCTGGGTGTCTTCTCGTATTTGATGAGGTAATAATCTGATTTATCATATAGTATTACTAATTTTAGATTTTGATGCATGTGGATGAAAGACGTCTGCTATGCCTTTGGAACAAGAGAGCTCTACCATGCTTAGAAAATTATTTGGATCACAAGCTAGATGTGTTATCATTGCCATGCTTGTCTTCTGTGGGAAATACTATGTGTTATAATATAATTTGCATGGCAGAAGGAGAGGGCGAGTGTTTGTGAATGTTTCTTCATTGGTATAATTGGCAGCAAACTGAAATATGCAGGTGTCGATCTGTTCTGTGATGTCAAAAATTCAACATGAAAGTTCTAAGCTAATTTTGGGAAAAATTCACACAGAAATTGAGATGGTCCTCCTTATATTATATGATAATGAGGCATGCCAGCAACAATTCATATGCATATTTTGTAGGATGCATGACAATATATTCCTACCCTGAAGCAAATGTGATATATATAGCAATCTTAAGCTTTAGGTTCTGTTCATTCCCTTGCTGTCTTCTCCATTATGAATTTTGAAATATGCTAGGATATACAAGATAAATTTATTTATTTTTGGCATGTAATGTTTCTGAGGGTTATCCAACATTATAATTGTGGTTTCTAATTTTAATGGAGTGTATACGGATCGTGGGGATGTTTGACTGATGACTTCTGTCAAAATATACATTGTGAATAAAGTTCCTGACTGAAAAATCGACATCACTGGTTAGTCAATTCCAGTCATTGGTTTGAATGGAGAATGTACGATCAACTGATGAGAGACTTCCCCATATGACATTTGATAATGCTTTTGTTTTTCTTTTTTGTAATCTGAAGTAGATATCCTTTTATGCATTTAATTCATCTTAATTCTTTTTCCCTCTGTGGGAAAAAAATATTTGGACTCGTTTACTCTAAAAGGGAACCTTTTTAATTAAAAGTGGTCCCCTTGCTCCTATTCATGTTAGCATGGGTATTATGTCTTGTTTGGTGATAGGCTGGAGTAATTTCCTTAAAAGGTTCTCAAGTATGTCATCTGTTTCTCTTTGTACCAAAACTTTGCATGGATAGAAAAAACACAAGCAGATGTCAAAATTTTCAGAGTTCATTTATCTGTCTCAAGGGCCTCTTCCCTCTCACTGGATTGCAAACTTTCTAGATCACACTGGAGTATGCATCATCTGGGAGGTTTGTATTCATTTTGTCGCCAACATGCTTGCATTGTCAGCTCTTTTGTTCTTCATTGATGCTGTTGATTGTCAGTTGGCGCCCATTTGCTGGTTCACACACGCAGTGTTCAACACAATCTAAAAGGTTATTTGCTATTCAAAGGATGATAATGGTAGCACCCTACAGGATTACTGAAAAGTAGGGAAACTAGTCTTTTATGTTGCTAAACTGTTTTTTGTTGTGATGCTACCCTGCACAATCACAAAATTATCATGATTTAAGAAACTCTCTTTTTCTTTTAATGGATGAAAGTCCAATATTGAGTTCAGCTCAAGCCAACTCGACGTCTCCGGCATGTATATTTGCATAACACCAAGTGATTTGGTTCTATTATATGAGATTGTTTGGCAATGAAATATATGAACAATATGGCATGGAAAAAGTAGATATAGTAATGTGTACTCGTCATTGGTTAAAATATAAATAAGTATTATTCACATACTAGTAATTCTTTTATAACGCTATTAACAGGCTTCTTGGCGCCTATTTATCTCCCAGGTGCAATGTGGCTTAGGTCGAACTGGTTATCTCTGGGCCCATGAAGCTTATGGTGTATTCCCAGATATAATGACTCTTGCAAAGCCTCTAGCTGGAGGTCTACCAATTGGTGCTGTATTGGTAACTGAAAGGGTTGCTGATACTATAAATTTTGGAGACCATGGCAGCACTTTTGCAGGTAGCCCTCTTGTTTGTAGTGCTGGAATTGCTGTACTTGACAAAATATCAAATCCGAGCTTTTTGGCCAGTGTGTCCGAGAAAGGTCAGTATTTCAAAGACTTGTTGGTAGAAAAATTAGGAGGAAACTCCCATGTTAAAGAAATACGCGGTCTGGGGCTCATCATCGGCATAGAGCTTGATGTATCTGCCTCCCCCTTAGTGGATGCATGCCAAAAATCTGGCCTTCTTATTCTGACTGCGGGTAAAGGAAATGTTGTTAGGATTGTCCCACCATTGATCATCTCAAAGCAAGAACTTGACTTAGCTGTTGAAACCCTGACTAATTGTTTGCCTATACTTGATCAGGCTAGCAACAAGTAGATGCCATCTTATTAGTGGATTCTTGAACTTTTCCCCTGACTAATTGTGGGGTTTTAAGCCGATTGATGTTATATCCGTGTAGATTGTCTTTCATACAACTGATGAAGTGTGTGCATTTTTACATAGCAACCCTATTTGCTTGTTTAATTTTAGTTTACATGAGATGTTCTTCCAAGCTTGATGTATTTGCTTGTTTAATTTCTCGTAACCATAGTCCTGACTCCTGAGACATTTTTCTCTACCAAGGACTTTCACGAACAGGATTTTCTATTATAAATTCTATATGTTGCACTAATTGCTGTCACATCTAGACATATGATTGTCATATGTAGACACATTATGAATAATCAATGCAATATAATAAATGACATAATAAAATTTGTAATAAAAGATTATATGTGGATTTTTAATTGTCTTGATGGATATTTTTTTTGAGATGGAGAAGAATTTGTTTCTTCAATGCTTGGAAAAGCATATTCTTAAGTGAGCAACTACATGCAACACAATAAACTGTGAAATTACTGAATTTGAATTCAAATGTAATAAAATTGTAATCAAATTATGCATCTTATGGATATATGCAATTTGCAGGCCTGCAAAGGATGTGGCTGAGACTCCACTTTTCCTTATTATGTTGATTATAAAGTTAAAAAGTTGGGAAATGATCAATTTTAGGAAAATTAATGTCAAAAATGTCTTTAGAGAAATTATGTTGTCCACAATTAATTTATTATCACCCAAAGAATTGTTATTATTTGTTGGGTAAATAGTAATTCACCCCTAAATTTAATTGGTTGGGCACATTACTCTTTCAAAATTAAATTTTAAAAATTTTATCACCGCAAAAGTAAATTTTAATCATTTTGCTCATAGTGTTATTTTTAAATTATTTTTTTACCAAAACGCTCTTCGTCAGCTACTATCGCAATTTTTTTTCGATCTTTCAATGAAAATGTCAAGAAAAATACATCAAAATATTTATTTATTATTATCAATAGTGAAAAATCAATAAATTGTAATATTTTTACCAATGGTACAATATATTTATATCACCATTTGTTGTGTTTCACTATTGACAGTAAAACAAAATATTACTATATATTTTGTTTTTTTACTTTTACATGAAAAAACATGAAGAAGAAAAAAAATGTGCTACAATAGCTAACGAATAATATTATAAATAAAATCTGTTTTGAAATTGACTTGGAGGAATAAAATGCTACGATGAATATAAATTGAGAGGATAAATTATTTAAAATTTATTTTTAGGCTGTAATTAAATTTAAGTGATCAATTACTTAAATTTTATTTTAAAAAAAATACGTCAAAATAATTAAATTTAAATGAGTGAAATGTAATTTACGTTTATTTGTTTATATGTAAATTCGCACTTAATGTGTGGGTGCAATTAATCCACCATGGGTACCTTTGTCTATGAACCCCGTTTTCTAGGCTTCAAAACCATGGATCTTACACACATTACCCAATGCATGTGATGAAAAAAGAATACATTTGATAAGAAAAGATTGGACAATATCAATGACTCCGTAACAAAAAAAAATGCCAAAAATCGCAACATGGTTTTCATTTTTTAAGGACAAATTTTTCACCTTTCCCATGAAGCAAGAAGCATAAAACTTGGTTAAAAAAAAAAAAAAAATTCAAAGAGAAGAGTCCCCCACTTTCAACATGCAATTTGCACACATTACCACCAAATTGCAGAGAAAGATCCTAAGATCCAATCTCATAATAACACACTTTTTCTTTGTCCTTTTCCTCTTTGGGATTTTGTCTTTCTCCAACCCCAAAAAACTCACATAAACCCCCATTTTCACCAGCAAAACAAGCATATGATCTCTCAGTTCAAAGACTGTTTCTCTTGGGAAAGTAACTTCTTTTTTTTTTTTTTTTTTTTTGGAAGTATTTTTCTGTTTTTGAGGAGAAACCCTCTACAATTCTCAAAGAGTGATCAGTTTGTAGACCGACATTCCTTTTTGTTCCTTGTTATAAAATATTGAGAGTTAGGATGAGGCCAATTTTGATTGCCACAATGGGAGTGTGCCCTAAAACAAGCCAACAATGCCCATTGGCAAAGAAAGGTGATAGATTTTGTGTTTGGACTTTGGACAGAGCTAACTTGTAATTGTGGTTGAGATAACTTTTGGTCTGATGGGTGTTTTTTTTTTTTTTTTGTTTGTTTCTCTTTTTATTTATTTATTTCTGTCTTTGTAGTTGGTAGCTTCAAAATCGGGGTTTTGACATATTAGGAATTCTTTCAATGCTTAGGGAATGTCTGTTTTTTTTTATTTGGTGCTTTTAAGGAAAAGTGTTTAAGGGAAAGGAATTCGAGAATTAAAGTAATGTTTGATTTTAATTTTAGGAATATATTATTTATGATAGATGTTTTATCTTATAAGTAATGTTATGTTTGCCGTTTTTAATAATATTATGTTAATGTATAGTGAGTTCATCTTATTTTGAAGGAAGAAAGACTTTGTTTTAGGTGAAGGAGAAACAAATGTAAATTTGTTTTGGGCCAAAGAAAACTATTTTTGGGGAATGAAAATAAGCAGTCTTAATTTTAGTAACAACTGCAATTTCATGAAAAATTTAAGCTACGATTTGGCCTTTGGACGGAGATATTTGGATTGGAGGAAGAGATTTAAAGCTAAAAATTTTAAAAAAAATTTAATATTTAGTGAATTTAAAATTTATCATGCAATAATGAAAATAATAGTTCATAGTGAATATAAATTGATTTGAAATTTATTATAATTTGATATTATCTAAACATGATTAATAAATTTATTATTATATATTTAATATTCTTAACTTTCAATCTTTAAATCCAAACACAATTTTGGAAGGCAAGGTCTTTGATCTTGGACAAGCTAATTCACAGTAATTGAATTAAAAAGATTTGTGTGTGGGCAGAGTCCATACAATTAATTATTGTTATTATTTCAAAACTCCAAAGAATCATGGGGGTTGAAAGTTGAAACCTACATCATAATTTCAATTGACTTAAAAACTTGACAAATTTACATGCTAAGCCAAAAGTTTAACTCAAGGTATATTGACTTAGAATTTTTGAGTCTGTTTGATTTTATTTTTAAATAGTTTTTTTTTTAATTTTTACAATTTGAAATTTTAAAAATGTATTTATTTTCATAAAATACTATTTATTTTAATTTTACAAAATTTATTTATAAATTTGAAAATAAAAATACAATTACGAAACAAATTTTGAGGTCCATTAGCATTTTATGTATTTTTATGCAAAAAAAATATCATAAAATAATTAGATTGTTATTTTCAAATTTATGTAGTCAACATAAACAAGTTGTTTGTTTTCATTTTCAGAGAAAATCTTTTTAACTTTTACTATTTCAAACTCTGAAAATTTATTTGTTTTATCATTTTTATCATAAATATAATTTATTTTGATTTTTAAAATCTATTTCCAAATCTACTATTTCGTATTTTTTCATGCACTTATCAAATTTATTTTAAAATTAGGGATGAAATGGGACGGGTTCAATTATGAACGAGTTCCGAATGGATTTTGATTTTTTATTTTTAAATTCATTATATTTAATTTTTTTATTTATTTTTATTTCAATATATAAGTAATTATGTAATATTATTCTTTTAAAAATATATATTTTAAATTTTTTAGCGATGTTAGTTTTTAAAAAAAAAAATATTTTTTAATATTTTTAAAATTATAAACTGTGTCTAAGCAGATCTAACTCAAACACTCTTAAAAATCTGGGTGAGGCGGGCTCTCAACCCGCCTTGTTGTTATTTATACGAAAAATATCATTTTTCAAACCTATATATTTACCATAAAAACATAACTAATCAAAAATATTTTTATTTTTGTATAAAAATTTGGTAAATATATTACTAAAAATATAAAATAAAATTAAAAATAAAACAACGGAACATATAACAAATTCAAGTATATTTTTATTTTTTTAATAAATTTAAAAATAAAATCAAACGAAGTCTTTTGTCAACCCAAAAGAACTTTTATTTATTTTTAAATAAATTCACCTCAAAGAAATTTGTGTTCCCAACAACTACAACTACAAGCAAAGGTGACCATCAAAAGGTCCCTTTCACTACACCCCAAAAGATTATCAACACTGTTAAAATCCAGATTTTCAAAACACTAATTTACGACCACCATTAATACAGAAATATAAACCCTTGATTGATGTGATCATCACAACCCTTCGTTTTTCCCATGCACGTAATTGCTGGTCCTGATCAACCAATCCCATGCTCTTGTCCCTGATTATCAGAAAACCCTTTTTTACGTTGTGGATTCCCAGTGGCAGCACACGGTTACATTCCTGCACCTAACACCACCATAATCTCTCTCTGGTTAAAGCCAGTAATCATAGCCATGCAGTCCTAACAATCTTTTTCTAATTGACGTAACGGTGACGTTTTGCACACTACAAGTCACGTAATCCGACGGCTGCAGAGCTACCAGATTCTCTGGATAATAAATCCAAGCCTTTAAAATATGTCCTTATCAATTTCCAATCAGGGTTGACAAAATGACACGTAGTTGCCCACTTTTGCCACCCTTCAGAAAATTTTTAATAAGTTTTTCTTTAGTACAAAAAGAATTTAAGACTGTGTTGTAATTTTAAAAATAAATTTTGTTGAGTTTATTAAATAATTTATTCCAAGAAAAGGTCGCGCCATATTTGGTATTATTTTTAATATTTAAAAAAAAAAATTGATGAAATGAATTTAGATAGTAAAATTAAAGAATGTGTGAAAAATAAAAATGTGTTTGAATATTTTGTAAGAAAAAAAAATGTACGATATTATAAAAATATTTTGAATTGTAAATATTTTATCAATAATATTTTATTATAATTAGTGGAAGTACAGTAAGATATAAAATTATTTAAATATTATAATAAATTATTAATATTTTGAAAGAATAAAAATATTATTTTCCTAAAATACAACTAACAAATACATTTTCACCGTAAAAGTAAAAATTAAAAAAAAAACAAAATGACAAATATATTTTCACCTCAAAAGAAGGAAAATAAAAATTAAGAAATACACATATTACGTATTTTGTTTGTAACCAATAAGCTATGCACCCAATTTTTTTTTGGCTCGTATCTATTTTATATCTATACTTTTTTATTATTTTAAACATCTCAAAATAAAATTTAATTCACAAAAAATATATTTTTTTCAAAAAAAAATATTCTATTATATAAAACGATGTAAAACTAATTTTATATAAAAAAAAACCACAGGAATAAAATATTCACTAGGTGGAATAAGCCCTAATGTTATTGCAAACGGGTGATGCTGTCATGAGTATATCCTGTCTGTCAAGCAAAAGGACGAGTTTGTGTAAGTAAATGCCAAGGACGGATTGTGGTCTTGTCGACATTGACAGGAATATCTAATCTACCTACATTTTTAATATACTCTAAATTCCATTTCCCTCGACCAACTTTTATTTTATTTTTTCTGTTTTTCCACACATTAACCAACATCGTAGACAATCACTTCCCACTGAACTATAAATTGTGGGAACTTCGAGTTTTTTCATTACTACCAATGAATATTTGTCTCTTTTGTCTTCCTCTTACATTATATTATAACTGCTAAGTTCTGAGATAATCCAAAAAACCTCCACCAGAAAACCTCCACAAATAGTTGTATTTGGTGTTGTTTTACACTATTTTTGGAAAAACACTGTGGAAATATGTTGAAGAATGTGTGAAAATAATGGTATGTTTAATTGTATTTTTTGAGGAGATATTTTCTATATATTTATATTTCTTGATGTAAATTATAAATATCTTTTATATTAAGATAAAAGTTAAAAACATATATTTATATAAATATAAAATAAATGTATATATGTGTACTACAAATAAAATATATTTAAATATATATGTAGGAGAAAGAGAGGTGTTTTTGCTGCTCAAAAAGCTTTTTAATATTTAGTTTTATTTATGGTTTTGGGGAATGTTTTCATCCCAAAATAATAAGACACACTGCGAAAACAATGAACCGAAACAATTTCCAAATGTTAGCAAACGTCCCTTTCTTTCCTAAACTGGAACTGTTTGAAGAAGCTCAGATGCTGCATCAATGGCCTCATCAGTTCTACTTTGACCCAAGTTTTCCATACTTTCTCCAATCGTTCTCTCCAGTTTCAGCTCCTAAACTAGACTGCCCACAAACCCAAAATCGCGTTTCAGGTGATTTTTCATCTGGCCTTTCCTCATTTTCTGATGATGAAAGCAGAAGCCATGATCAAAACCCTCCTGTTCTTGAAGGAATAGCAGCTGTTGTCGGAGAGCACGTTCTCTTTGGAGGCAGCAGTAAGAATGAAAAGAATTATTTCAGCAGCAATGAAAATGAGAACCGTCAGGCTTCAGCTGGCGGACAGAAATTGAGGAAGGAGGTTGAGACTCAAAGGAATGGGGGTGTTGGAGTGAAAACAAGCTATAGGGGTGTGAGAAAGAGGCCGTGGGGGAGGTGGTCAGCAGAGATACGCGACCGTATAGGGCGGTGCCGCCACTGGCTCGGCACTTTCGACACGGCGGAGGAGGCGGCGCGTGCGTATGATGCGGCGGCGAGGCGGCTGAGAGGGTCCAAAGCGAGGACCAACTTCCATATTCCTTCTGTTTTGCCGGTGCCCTCATCAAGTTCCTCTACATCATCTTCTGAGACAAAGAAGAGGGGGGCTAATGTTAAAGGGAAAGTGCAGAGTGTTAGCAAGAAGTGTTCAGTTGTAACTTCTGTTGCACATCTTTTTGGCCCAATTCCTGTCACTACAGACAGCAAAAGGGGTGTTAGTTTGGAGCTTGGTTTGAAGCTTGGTGGGAGTTTTAGTGAGACAACAAAGGGCTTCAATGGTGGTTTAGTACAATAAATATATTGCTATATTGCGACTCTAGATTATCTTTTTCTTCTACCTTTTCTGGTTTTTTACTTTGGTATTTTGGTTGTTTTAGGGTTGCTTGTCTTAGTCGGTGGCCATGGCCTGTGTGGTTCCATTGGTGCATGTGGCATGCATAAATCTGCCAGGCCATGAGTCTGTATGTATGCTAAATGGGATTGAAATGATATGTAGTTTTGGTGATGGTATGAAGTTTTTTACTTTGCCTGTGTTTAATCTAAAGGAGCTTTCCCTTAAATTGGTTAAGTCCTTACATTATAGGATCATCTTCTCCCATGTTATCCCTAGTATGTATGCCATTAGATTTACAGGTGCCTTGATGAAGGAAGAATATTTGTACTTTTTGTGAAGTCCACACGATGACAAGAAGAAGTCCTGGATCTGGTTTCTCTATTAATTTATGTGGCGTCGACGTGTGAAATTAGCAATCCTGTCCCGGATTGTTTACAGATGAAGCAAAACGATTTCATTTTAATTAATATAACCCCTTTTTTAGGGCGATTTCTGGATACAGAATCTCCAACGGAGGGGGCCTCTCGTACGTTTTAGCTCATTTCGGGCGGGAGATGCTCTCGTCAAGAATCCTGACGAGGTTTCTGTCTCTCAAATGTATCAACTTCAACGTAGATTCCATATCTATATGCTACTGTACTACCACTAAAACCTGATTCCAGGTTACCTAGCTGAGAATAAAATTTGCAAAATTAATTGTGAAATTAACTTGTGAGCTCTAGAATGAAGTCATGAAGATGGAGGGAGTGGAGTTGGTGTGGTTGCCGAGATCACCATGCTCAGACGAAGGCATGGTTAACATCAGTTGAGGCAGAAGCTGCAGAAAACTTTGGGCTGCTAATTAGGTGCTAGTCAAAATGATTATGCAAAAAAGTATGGAGATATTATATTTGGAATGACAATATATCGATATTATATCTTATAAAAGGGTACTCGACTAAGGAGATTAAACTGAAGATATTAAGAGAATCTATGTCAAGACCATGCATTTAAAAAGTAAAAAACAAAAAACAAAAAGAGGCTTTCCTTGTAAGAATGATGCATGTCAAAACAACGCCACTAATAATACAGTTCTTTATTGATGAATAGTTTGGACATTTCTTGAGAATTTCTATAAATATACGTTAAGAAATTGAGTTTTGACTCAATGAAATTTTTTTAATATTTAAGTATTGAATTTTGACTCAACGAAAACGCTTCAATTTAATTAAAGAATACGATTATTGTTACTTGGACTCAAGAATGATACCAAAAGATTGTTACACAACATCCCAACAAATTAAATTACAAGAGTTGGCAATAAAATTATTGTTGTTCCCTAGTTAGCTAAACATGTTGATAATTAAATAAAAAACGGAAGGTTGGAACATTGTAAAACTTTGATTTAATGAACGATTATTGAATCAAAATAATTTAATGAAGTAATTAGTAGGTTAATGATGAATTAATGCGTGTTAATTAATTAATCCGTAGGTGTGGGTGAATGAATGTTAGATTGATAGTTGCATGTAAAGCTGGTCATAAGTCTAAAATAAAGGGTGATGCCCCCAGCCAGTCGTAACCAAGCAAAGTCAAGATTTAAGAAATTATTGAAGTAAATAATAGAAGTGTTGTTTGAGTATAAATATTTGAATGATGGCCTCCCAACTTCCCTCCTCTTCAACCTACTCCATAATAAGTTTCTTTTATATTTATTATATACCTAACACACCAATAGATAGGAAAAGAGTTAGAAATTTTAATTTTGGAGATAATTTTTTCTTAAAAATAACAGATAATAAATATTTTTAACAATTTTATTACTTTAAAAAAAATAAAATTTTAATTTTAATAAATATATATGTTATACATAAATTTAAGAAGGGTGGCATTCCCTCCCTTCAACACATATAACCCACAATTCATTCTGCAACTATTGATATTTTTCATCATTTATTAGAATTTTTTTTACAGTCTTCTAAGTTTTTTACCTTAAAAAAAGAAAATAAGAGAGAGAGAAATTGATTTCACATAGTAATTGTTTTAGGTCATAAAAGAAAATCCCTAAAGTATTGTGGCAGCTTTTGAGTAGGGTAAAAAAGAAGATCCCCCATGAAAAGCGGACTTTAAGTTTAACTGAGTTTTCTGACTACATAAGTCGCTGACTACAGTTCTGAGTCATAAGTACTGAGAAAGTGAAGAGATACTACGGAAATGAAAGGATTCAAATTTTTTATTTCATTTTTTATATTTCATTTTTATTTCATAATAAGTATTCCTTTCATAACTTCCTTCCAAATATTTAATAATAGATATTTATTTTATATACTCGTATCATAAATTCAAATGGTGAAATGAGAAAAGCAGAATGAAAATTTTGATACGGAAACTGAAATAATGCAGTGATATCAGCTGAAGTTGATTACAACTACTCTTCAACTTTTCTTGTAATCACTTATTTTATTAATTAATTGGTTCATGTGCAGGACAACAAGGGAACAAATTTAAAATGAATTTAACCCTACTCAAAATCTACTCATTCAAGATTTATCAGGTCATGAGTTAGACCCATTTAATAATTAAAAAATAAATAAAATTATATTTTTTAACAATAATACTAATAAGATTTTATAAAAATATATTCAATACTACATAAATAAATCTAAAATAAAATTTTAAAAAATAAAATAAATTTTGAAATTCAATTTAAATTCATTTAAAATAATAAAAAATTATTTTAAATAAAATTAATTCGGGTTTGAACCCGATCCTTTGACGTGCTATTCATATGTTGTACTAAACGCAGAAGGTGAGAGTTGAATGCAAATAATTATTTTGCCCTAATTACCAGCGTATATAAATTGTCACCCACAGACCAGAGTGTTGTCATTTGAAGACAACACCCACCCAACCCACCCCCGGCGCTCTTTTTCTGCTTGCTTGTGTCAGTCGTTTAGTTAATTTTCTTGCCATGCTGATATGATAAGTCTCTTCCAGTGATTCAACTTTTGACTTCCGAACCACAACTTTTTCATTAATATTGTTTTTGTCCAAAACTATGGAATTAATTACTCTATTGTAGAATTTTAGATGATAATTAAAAATTTATAAATTATGTTTTTTTATGTTTTTTTTTTGTATTGTTACTTTGAAAAGTAGTATTTAATAATTAGAGGTGTTATATTATTATTTTATTTAACATAATTTTGAAAAAAGAATCATCTCATAAGATAAAGTTTTTGCTAGAATGTTTCAAAAAAATATTAAATCAATTATTTTAAAATAATTATATTTGTAACATTTTCGTTGGAATTGAATTTAATGAAATTCAAATAAATTACTGGTCAAAGAAAAACAGTATATTTAGTTTGTGATTGATGTCAAATTAATTAAACCAATTAGTTGGTATCACTAAATCAAATTTGAACAAAATTTTCTCCAATAATTAGGAAATTGGTATTCTATATTTTTCTAGAAAGAATGGGACGCTTTTGACCGCGGAACATTTTACCGAATCAGATGCCCATATAATAATTTAAATTTTACAAATATTATTATTAATAATTGATATTTTGAGAGGACGAAAAATTAATTTTGAATATTATTATCCTATATATCTATCTCACCTTCTTGTCCTGCATCTAACTTTCCCATATAATTAAGTAATAACAAATATTAACTTCACATGGTGATTAAATCAAAAGTTTTTATCTTAAATCTTCAAGAACAGTATGAGACTGAGCTATATCTATATCTATCTATCTATCTATATATATATATATATATGTATCTGTTTTTCTTCTCTGCTGCTGCGAAAAGGGCGCTCTTTCAAGTGATCCCTGCCATAACCATCTGATCCTCTACACTGCTAGCTTTTACAAGAATATCATGTAAAAACAACAAAACTGAATAATCTGTCATCAGTATTTCCTCTCGAGGAAATAGCATATGTATGTCTATCTCTTACATAAGACAGTTTACATCTTACCTATAAATATTTCCAGAAACGAGGTTGAGACCCCCTCAAAGAACCAGACAGTGAAGAAACTGTGAAAACAAAAAAAAGAATGTCGCTGCATCTAACACGTTAGGATCTCTAAACTAACCCTGAGAAGTTTCATTCACAAGTACTAAACAAAAAGAATAGATCCTAAGTACCGGCAGTACCTTCATTTCTACCAGTTTGTTGGAATGTGTTGAGAGGTAATTGGTTCTATCATATAGTTACAGTACTTCATCCTAAAGAAAGGTTAGGCCTTATTTAGTATAGGTGTCATTTGTTATACTTGTTCTGGCTTTAGTTGAGAACAGATTCACCAGTGCAGGCTTGATGGTCTAGCTGATTCCACAAATAACATCAGAGCTGGGCTCATCGAACGGAATATTTAGATCAGGAAGGACGAATTTAGGATCAGATGCTGCATCTGCATTTTCTTCAGGACAGGCATTTGATGTAGACGATTGTAGTGAAACATCATTGCCGGAGACAACTGGCGGCATGATAGAAGGAATAGGATGACAAGCTGTTAACTCCTGCTGAAGTTGACCAGAAATTGATTCCTCGGCCACAATTGTCAATTCTCTATCTAAACGGGGTTGCAATCCAATCTGTGCAGAAGATCAATGTTATCTTTGACAACAAAGGAAAGTAGGTGCAAAAATTTTGTATACAGTGATGAATGGAAATGTCCCAGCCAGATAAAACAGAGAAGATTATCAATATTTCATCCTACTAAGAATTTAACTTCCAATGTTTTTCATTAAATTTATGCATCTATTGGTTGACAACATGAAAGAACTACAAATAATAGAACAGGAATTGAGGTGTCAACATGAAAAGGCTTGCTCAAGAACAATAAAGCAATTTCTCTGCTGAACATACTGCCATGCACTTATAACATAATCCACAAATACTCAAGAAAAGCACATGAATAAATAGAAATCTGAAAACTGAAAACACCACGCCAACATCTAAAGTCCTAAAGTACTAGTAACAGCATACCATTATAAAAACAGAAAGAAATTCAAGGTAAAAACTTTTAGGGACAAGGATTATCTGAAACCAAGGAATAAAAAAAGATATAGAATCAGACAAGGAACCATCTGAGCCCAGTAATTTACTAATATTACTCCCTTTGCATCCTTCATGCACTAGATTTTGCCAAATTTAAGTTAAATTTTAGTTGACAATGCTAGCAGGAAGTATGCCCACAAACTGTAAAGGCTTCATGAGCCTGATGTTAAAGCTTAAGTTGTACACATTTTGAGATCTCAGTCATATAATTACTAGGTCAACCTAACCGTATCATTGATGTGTTTGAACTATGGTAGCCTTTTATAGTCAAGCAGTATAATAAAACATTATATTCAAGTACATTACTAAAGGAAGACGGCCCCCAATAGGCCCCTGAAAATTTGCATCCATGTTGTACACACACATCAACTTTCCATACACCATCAACTTCAGATCATGTTAAACATTGACACAATATAGGTACATTTATTTATGTTCTTGAATAGAAAGCATCGTAATGCAAGGATTAGGACTGGATTATAATCAGTGATTTTTAGCTGCAGTTATTTACAACTAGAATTAAGTCATAACAGAATACAGGCTTATATCCCAAATTCTGGTAGGTTGGCAGACTTATATATTACTAATTGGTCTAAAAATTATTTAACTTCTTTATCTACAATGCATGAGTTCATTCATTTAAAAAGTTGAGGAAAGTTGAGTACAAACCAACAGGAAATCAGCAAATAATTTTTAAACCCAATAGAATGTGTTAAGAGTACATGAGAAGAAAGGAAGAATAGGGGCTAAGGTAAATTGTACCTTCATTCTCTTCAAGTTTCCATTTGTAGCCCTTTGTCTCTCCAAATACGAGCGTAAGGCTGCCATTTCCTGAGAAGCAAAGGGTGTTGTTGGTAATGCTAGAATTTAGCAATTAATATCAGCAAAATTTATTTGTACTATCACATAGGTATGGAAAAGTAGAATACCCTTTTCAACTCTCTTCTTTCCTTCAGCAGCGAGTTTTCTTCATCTTTGAGTTCTGCCAAGGTCTGAACAAAAAAGGAGCACACTAATTAGTCATTAATGTATATGCAAAAATGTTGAAGAGCACACCTTTTATACAATTTCTGTAGACATCTATCAGTAATTATTTCGGCACGTGCAATCACCTAGATTTCTTATGAATAGCAACCTTGAACAAAATTTAAACTATGATGAAACATTTTCAGCACCCATTCAGGAAATAAATATTTATAACCTCACTTTGTAGGATAATACACTGGTTTAGAATTTCTAAATTGATTAAAAGAGTAAAGAATGGTCCATCCTCAAAATATCCACACTTGGAGATACAAATCCAAGTTCCCCAAAGATGAGGAGCAACATATTATCGAAGTGCACATAATTATACTAGTTAGGCTAGATGTTTGCAGCTTCAAAATGTAGCAGGTATCGGTATAGCAACTGGTGCCGAAGATGGTATGATTGATCTTACTAATTGCAGCCATATAAGTGCTACTGGAGTAGAACCCGCATCAGTTTCTTCAGTCAGCAGAACAGAATAGAGCATTTATGGCAATCAATCACTCATGATACTTCGAAATGGTAAATGTTTCATTACTTTTCGGAGTGGTGTCAGGCATCGACTAATTGAGCAGATGATACAACAAATAAGTTTGACAAAATAATATCACTAATAAAACTAATATATTCACCTTCTTCTTTCTTGGCCTCTTGGAGGTGTTTTTTTCACTATCAATGTTAACCTGCAACAGAAATTAGGAACAGCACACAATCAGTATACATGCAATTTGACATATATATTCGAAATAGAGTTGGACGTATCAATAACTGCATATAATCAGCTAATCAACATAACCACAACCAAGATGTTACAGACAAAGAGCACTGGCAGATCATCTTAACCAAGCTATGTAGGGTCAGGTTTTGTGTCTTCACATAACTCAGATTAAAACAATACTATCCAAAATCACAAGTGACTATAGATATCAGTTCCTCATTCCAAAGCAAATTACCACCAAATTTTTGTTAGAAAGTTAACTCAAATGGGAAGCAAAACCAACATCAAGCATTCCTACTTGCGCAAAATGGCAAAAAATCAATGGGAAGCTTTTGGCATTTCCTTTAACTTCTATAAGTTTTATCGCAAAGCTTAAAATAAAAAGAAGTGTACTTTTCGGATTCTCTTACAATAATGCGACCGGACAAGCAAATAAATAGATAAATGTGTATGTGCTTGAATGTGTGCTTACCTAAAAGAGATAGCCCCATGTGGTCGTTATATAGAAGCAACAACTACCAGTTCGGACGCAGACGAACCTTCATGAATAACCAAGACTTAACTAAATAACTATAGCATAAAATGTTTGATACATACCAAGACCATTTACGCAGATAGTTTCAGCAGAGATGACTAAGGTTTTGAGCACCTTAATCAACATGTTCTTTCATTCAAGTACCACTGAATAATTTCATTTGACAGAAAACCACAGCCAAAAGAAGGGAGGGTGAAAAAGGCCAGGGAAGTTGAAGACGTTTATTTGGTAATATATTATAAGCTAAAAGCAAATAGTTTGGTTTGGTGACAAGAAAACGGTCCCCCACCCCCAACTCCAACCACTCAATCCACACCATACAATTTTTCACAGATATTGCACCAAACCACACTTTCTACACATGGTATTTTACTTTACCCAAAAAAAACCACCTACACATGATATTTTCAAAGCCCATCAAGTACATTAAACTTATTTGAACAAAAATCCACCACTCTTGGACCCATAAAAAGGAGGAATATCTAATTAATAAAAACACCAATAGCCCACGTTAACACTCTGTCATGCATGCAAATTACAGCCCCAATCAACCCTCTTTTAACCCTATTACACGGATTAAAAAACTTAAAAGTAATTTCCCAGCTTTTGAGTGCGGCAGAATACAGAAAAATAACAAAGAACCAATTTCTATGCATACTTTTGCGCATTCTCTGTAGGAAAGAATGGTTGTAACAAAGCTGTACATTTTTGAGTCCCTCTCTTGTCCTAACTACGAGTGTGTGTGTGTGTTTTACACACACACAACCTATACTTACACAATTTTAACCCCCAACCCCACCTGCGTGTCTGTGTGCGCGCGTCGCAAATCAGGTCACCGAGTGATCACAAGGTAAAGAAAAAAGACACAGAAGAAAAGGAATACCACGTCGTACAGTTTTGAGGTGCCTCGAAATGTACGCTTTGTGTTGTGCACAAATGGCATCAGATGGTTCGAAGATAGAGACAAGCAGGTGTGGATACATAACTAGATACTTGTGGTTGCATGTTTAGTCAAATTGCTCCCCACCACACCAGATTGTCCCCCAACACCCCCCTTATAATTAATTAATAATTACAAATATACTCATAAAACAAAAGAAAGTATTTTTTTTATATAAAGTGAACAAGAACAACCACTAGCAACGCTCCACCAAACCAAACGCAGACCTATTTGCCACGAATACACGCCACCGCTTACCCCGCCTCCTCAATTTACCAAAATACCCTCCACTAACCTTCTAATAATTTCAAAAATCAAAATTAACTCAAACCTCCTCAAAAAATGGTGAGAAATTAAAAACCCAATTTTCCATTAATATATTGGGAAAGCTAGTTAATGTCCTTTTAGCTTGAATACATACATATTCTATATTCTATACATGATGATGATGATGATGATGATGATGATGATGATGATGATGATGCAATTTTATAAGAATTTAGTTAATTATCCATCGTATACACTCGAATACTCGATGAAAAAATATATTATTTTATAAAAATTGAGCTATTTATTCTTCGTCTGCATACTCGACATACCGACTTCCTTTCACCCTTAGATGTAACATATTAAAAGACAGTATATGTGCATTCGGCATGTACAAGACCGTGATAATTGGCAAAAGAGTGGTTCTAATTCAACTGGCCACGACCCTACTTAATGCTGACCCGCAACATGGACGATAGTTTCTGGGTAACTTCAGAAAAGTGAATTGACAAAAGTGCCCTTCGAAAAGAGGGTGATTTTGGTCATTTTGTAGGTTAATTAAAGTGTGGCCACAAGGGGCATAATAATGGGGTTCGGCTGGTGAGCTGAAAAGTGGTGAGGAAAAAACGGGACAGAGTCATTCAATCTCGTGTGCCCGTCTGACCATATGCGTTGAAACAAAGTCAGATTTTTTACCTTCAAAATAGGGGAAAAAATAATAATAATTCAAAAAGTCTAAAGATGGAAACGTGGCAGGGCATTTCGGTCAACAGACCGTTGCCGGATTCAGATCAGTGGAATGACTGAAATGTCCTGGGATTGGATTCTCAGCCATGCAGAAGAGGGAGGGTATTGTTGTCAGTTCGGAAACTGAAAATAAAAACGGTGAAGAGTCATGAGCAGAAGAAGCAAATGAAGGCCTCCAATGGCTGAATCTGATTCCTCGCACTGGCGTGGCAGTAAATATCCAGACTTGGAAGGGATATTCTCGTCAATTCGACAGACGTCATCGAATGACAGCTGACACGAGACTCTAAGAAGGATAAAAAAAAAGATGCACACATGGGATAATAATAACATAACACCGCCGCCGGCCTCCGGAAAATTAATATATATATATACACACACACACACACACGTAGATATACACAGATACGTATGAGGTTAGATGTTTTACGTGTTCAAAGAACAAACCTTAGATCTTGTTGTGTTGGAGAGTTTAAAGGGTATTGGTCGGCTAGACTCTTCAGAACCAACGCCTCCGGCGCCACCGGAGCCACCGCTGAAGGAGGTTGCGCCGCTCCACGAAAGCGGCGTAGTGGGACTACCTCTGTGTGCCGGTTTCTTCGGGTTGTTGTTAACTGAAACCGATTTTGACCTGCGTTGACGGACGCTCCACTCCAGTGGCAAGGCAGCCGGTTTGAGAGGAGGCGGCGGTGCGTGATGGAGCCGCACCAGGAGCTCCACAACCATCGTGTCATCTGTCATGGCGGCTTTAACCCACTCCTCGTCGGCGCCACTCATGGCTGTTCGCTTTTAGAGAGAGAGAGATAAAAAAAGAAAGAAGGGTTTTGTTTTGTAGATATGAAAAGGGAAAATGGTATGGTGGTGGCAAAGAAAATTTTGAGGGAGAGTTATGAGTTATGAATTATTTATAGTAATAATAATAAATAGGAGAAGTATGACATGAGTGTTTTTTACTCACAAATATATATATATATATAATTGTATGTATATGCGTGCTTGTGTGGTGAAGATGCTTATTGACAACTCCTTGTGTTGTGTGTATGCGTGTGGGGGGGTGGGGGGGGGGGGGGTCCGACTTGGTGGTCTTGTTGTATGTAAATGGATCATGGATGGGCTCACCATTTTCCTTCCTTTTTCCTTTTCTGTTTTTTTTTTTTTGGAATTTAAATTTAATATATTTTTGGGAGACATTGTTTGTAACAATGGGCGATGGGGCCCATATAAAAGATGTCGCATGACCGGCTGCTTTTATTAGCATGCTACTAATACTATTACACTTGTACCTGTAGCCTGCTTCTATTATCCTCCTACTCTATCCACACACACAGCAGAAGATGGTTTTATATTTGAGGTTATTTGGGGAAATTCCGATTTAGCTCTAGGTCAATCTCAAATGACTCACGAGATAAGGGAATTTAAATTTATTATGTGAATTAATTTATTATTTGACTCCATAATAATCATTCTTTTTTAAAATTAGATGAATCGGATGGTTCAATCGAAAATTGATTATTGACTATAAATAACTGGTTATTAATAAAAAATTGATGGATTTTTTTAAAAGGTTTGAACTTAATATTTAGTTATATATATATAATTATTTAAATTTTGAACCTTGTTATTGTATTTTTAATTGATTTTTTTTTTACTTTTAAAATTTAGTGTATAATAATTAATTTATTACGTTACTATTATACATAATAAAGAAAATATAGTCAACTTCTATTACACCAATCCGATAACTATTAGTAAGATTGATTTGTTTATCGATTCGATTATGAAAATATTAGTTCTTGTTGGCACTATTTTATGTTTGAATTGTTGGACGATTTAAAATTTTGAATTGCATTATCGCTAACAATTTGTTTCTTTGATATTGCGGCGGACGTTCACTCCTACTAAAATAAGTATAATTATATTTGTTATTATAAAATAATTATATAAGTTTACATTAATTTTGAAGATGAAACACTATATAATTTGTATCATTTTCTGTTGTTTTTTTATATATTAAGTATTCAAAACTTACGCTTCGATTAAATTGTAAAGTGAATGTCCACCCCCAATGATATCCATCGGGTAAAGCCGATCGTGTGATGTCTATAATATACGCACACCTGGGTCGCGAATTCAGCATGTGATTCATGCATGAAACAACAACATACTTGACCTCACCTCTCAATCAGACTTTTTTTTAAACCTTCGACTGAATCAAACTTCCAACATTCACGTTGCTATCCCAACACTATTCACTGCGCCCCGTATAGTGGGCGCGTATCATTTTCTTTTTGTATTTATTTATGAATAGTTTGGCTAGGAAAAATTAGTTTACTTGAGAATAATTTTGTTTTTGAAATGTTGTGTTCTTTCTTATGAGTAGGAAAAAACATGTACTAAAACTCTCAAACTGTTTGAATAATGTCCTTCTATTTGAATGCTGTCCCTTTACTTTGGCATGATTACAGTTAATGTCTCATTTTTCAAGAATCATTATTTACATTTCAAAAGTACCATGTGATTGATGATGGAGATTCCTTATTACTACCTTTTTTTTTTTTTAAATAAAAACTTGTAAAGATGTGTCTGAGATCTCCGCTCCTCAGGTTTTTCATATTAGAAACTCAAAATAGACACGGATAAAATGTATTTGATGTTTGGATCTAAGATTTTTGGGTTAATTACATTTAAAACCCTTAAAGTATAGCATATTTATTGCATTCACCTCTTAAACTTTAAAATATGCCAAACTTCTAACTTTGGTTTTTGTTAAAATGTACCGTAAAAAGTCTGACGTGACATAAACTCAAAATTTTAAGATAAAAATGATATTTATATTTCCCCCTAAAGTATGGCTTTATCACAAATAACTCCTAAAATCTGCTTTTAGTGATTTAATTTTTAAGTGAAATTTATTTGAAAAATGTCATTTGAAGTTTTTGAATTCTTTTGTATTATAATTAAAAATGTCTTGAAGGTCCACCACATATTCATAATCCTACTATTTTTTTTATGTCGGAGCTTAAATTATTATACAACTATGTTTTAAGGACTATATTGTACATTTTTGTTAAATCGGATGTATTAAATTCAAAATTGAATAGAATTTTTCTATAAATGTCATAATTGTATATGCAAAAAATCATAAACCAATATATTATATGTATGTGTATATGTAAATATTAAACTAAGTATTATAGTCCATTTTGTTTTTTATTTTGCGAATATAATGAACTTGGAATTTTGTATTTATTTTGACTTATAATTCAAATAAAATTTTTAAACTTACAATTAACCTTTTGGGTATATTTTAATATTACGATCCATCAAAACTATATTTGAAATGTTTGTCTTTAATTCCAAAATGCTCTCAAATGGGGAATCTAAAAAGCTCTCCCACTGTTTCTTTCCGCACTTGCGCTTCAAAAATCTTCCATGGGACAGCACTCTTACACTTGTGTTGGCCCCAAAGTGCAACCACTGAAGCATTTGCTTTAAGTAATTAGGACTTTATGCAGTGTTTGGGACTTGAATTTTGGTGGAAAAAAATAAAAATAAATAAATAAATAAAGTACAGCTTATTAATATTTATAGTAAAAAAATATAAATTTTTTCTCACCAATCATGGTATTGGGATCGGGATAATATACATATTACAACTTGGTGTATTATATATCGGATACTTGAATAATAAATAAATATTTTATTTTATAAAAAATAAAATATTTATTTATTATTTATATATTCAATATTGTCCACGCTCCAACATATCAAAAATTGGATGTGGGGGTAACAGAGAAAACCATCACCCCAAATACTGGTTTGCTTTGTTGGACATGAATTTTGGGATAAATTTGACCCATATATAAAGACAATAATGCCCCTCGAAACCAATTTTATTTTACTATTATACCCATATCTCTTTTTCCCTCTGTTTCTGTGTTTGGTGATGTGCAAAAATTACAGTATTATCTTTAAATGGGCTAGAAAATTGTATATAGATTTTGATGGATTTCTAAATAATCACAATCACAATACAATACTATCAAAATAATGAATTTATTGCCATTTATTTTTCATTCAGAGAAATAGTGTAATCTGCCTTATTAGATACCATTAATTTAAAACTCTAGATAGATTCTAAAAAAAGATAGATAAATCCTTTTTTAATTTAAATTCATATTACAACTAAAATGTAGAAAAATTTATCATAGGGGAAAATATTATTCAGTAGAAAAATTTATCATAGGAGTCAATTTTGCCCTTGCACTTTTAACATACTCAAACATGTTAAAAATGTTCTGTCTTTTTATACAAGTTAAACCCGATACAATTGTGTTGGGCGTGGACCAAAAAACTCCATCACAGATCCTCTTGTTAGAGCAAATCCAAAATCTTTCAAGGTTGTAGGCACGTTCAACTCACCTGACTTTCTTGTTATAAATATCTTAATATTATGCAGTCAAAAAATAAATAACTACTCTAATCTTTTTATTTTTTATGTTTATGGTAAAAAAAATTTTTTATCGGTTTACAACTTTAAACTTCGATCGAAGGTATAAGAATAATTCTTACAAGGACAAACCCAACATGTCTTTAATGGTAGGTTGACCCACACAATCATACTTAATAGCATCAAATCAAGGTCCGACCCAAATCAATCAAAATACTGTGCTAAAAAGCTTACAACTTGAATGTTTCATATACTATAATTTACTGTACCATGAAATGCCCTTTGCCTTTTCCTTGCACGATGAGGTTAATTAAGCCTCCGTGTTTTGTTACTATTAATGCAGTAACTCATCACCATGAAAGTCTTTTTGTCATTATATTATATTTGAATTGTATTAATTGTTATTTAAATGACAAATCTGTTGAAACTCCCATCCACAAAGAGTAATTAATCAAGAATTGACTTAGAAATTATAACCTCTTTATAGAAAAATGATAATCATATCAATTAAGGGAAGTTGGGGTAAATGACTATTTTAGCCCAAACTAAAAGCTGGATAAAGAAAAAAAATAAAAAAATATCATAATTTGAAAGGACAAAAATGCCCTTCGGACCTCAATACCCTCATTCCCACCCTAGGCAGTTTCCACCCCCACTCTCTCTCTCTCTCATCTTTTCCACCACCATCGGTCCTTTTTCAAATTAACACCGCAAACATAAACCGACCAAATTCCCCACCCACCCCAAACTCCCCGCAACCCCCACCAAAAAAAGCATAAACTCACAAACTAAAAAATCCTTCTTTGTTCCTATAAAAAGTTCTTTTTTAGTTAATGCATAATTAAATAAATGGAAAAGTGTACTCTACACTAAAATAGGATTAAAAGATTTTAATGAAAAGACAACAAAAATATGTGGTCATGCAATTATGTAAGAATAGTGTATGAGATAAATCACGAATTTAAATAAAAAATAAAATTTAAAATAAAATAACGATCGTAATATATACCTTTCTTCTCAAAATGACTTCGTGTTGAATTTTATATGAAATTTGAAAAATATA
The DNA here is from genome assembly GCA_019321725.1 of Paulownia fortunei. NCBI lineage: Eukaryota > Viridiplantae > Streptophyta > Magnoliopsida > Lamiales > Paulowniaceae > Paulownia > Paulownia fortunei. Next base: position 20,299,804 of record CM033112.1, on the reverse strand, counting down.
TTATAATAAAATATTAAAAAATTCAATTTCAGTACAAGAATACATGAAAAATAATATATTATAATTTTATGATTTACTCGTTGTATATGAACATTCAAAAAAAAATGAACAAAAAATCTATTTTTTTATCCTTGTATGTTTTGAAGATTACATATGCCCCCTTTATATTAGTGAGTAAAATTACAACAAATCCATGCAAAGGCATATTAGGAAGTTTAGTTCAATTTTAGCCACGATGTAATAAAAAATTCTTAAATTGATTAATGGAAGGAAGCATTATTTGTAGGACTTACATAACTTATAGGGGAGATATTTGTAATTTCAAAAATAATAGAGGAGGAGTTTATAATTATTTATAGTAATAAAAAATTAAAAAAAAACATATAATTATGTGTGTGCGCGTCTTCACGAGAGTGAGTCAGATACACGGTACTTGTGCTTTATTTTGAATGTTCCTGGCTCCTCCAACAAGATATAAAAGTTGAATCTTAATTTATGTAAGTATTTATTTATTTATTTTGGTAAGAGTCTCCTAAACTTTTATCTACAAATGACAATATTGATTATCAAATAGCGTAAATGTTGAAATTAAATAACGAGCTTTCTTGAAAACGATTATTTCTTGATCATTTATTTAATTTATGTTCATTAATATTATATCTCTAATATTTATTTAATTAAAAACTTTAAAAGTGGATTTAGATTCAATTGGTAATATTAGGCTTGTTTGTTCCATTAACTTAGCTCCATTTTTCACGTCCATTTAATTTAAACTTTAATTTGATCTTATTTTTTTCTTATTTTTCTGAATAACAAAAAATTATGCTAGTTTCTTCGTCGAGAATTGAATCTATAATTGATAATATAGACCAATTAAATTAGACTAATTTATTTATGCAATATTGAACATTTGGTTGACTATGGTTTGTAAATTTTATAACATAAAAATTGTCACAAAAAAGTAATATAATAAATCAACTATTTTAATTTGAATTCAAAAATTGGACTGTCTAGTTGACCCTTTTAAAAGACAATTCGCCAACCTTTTTTTGTCCAAATTAATATTGTTTGGTCATTTGACTAGCCATTCATAGCTTCTTTATCAGTTTCATTTGTCTCTCTTATCCCCGTATAAATACATATTACATTCATGGTATTGTATTATTCATTTATCGTGTGTTTAAATAATTGATAGGAAGAAATTAATAGAATGGCAACAGGGCCACTTTGATAAAATTTGGAATCCGTCTCGCAAGAGTTTTTAGGACCTAGATTCAAAAATTATATGTTAGACTTATTTAATTATTTTTTAAATATTATATTGTTAAAAAACAATACACTAAAATTTTATAAAAAAATATATTAATTTAAATGAATATCACATAAATAAATATAATTTAAAAAAAATAAACATAACGGGTTTGAAATTAGATGAGTTTGAAAATAAAAATTCAAGATCCGTCATAAACTCGTTTGTAATAGTAAAAATTCGCCCCAAACGGGATAAGTCTACGACGTATTCAAATTTAAATTCGACTCATTACCATTATTAGAAATAAGATATTTATTTATCATCCAAAACATTATTTATCGAATATAGCATTTCAATGCTATTCATTGATGAGGAGAAAGACTAAAAACCTTTCTTTACCTTATTTTTCAACAAACCATGCCCTTGTGTGGAAAATTAAAGTTTGAATGAATTCAATTAATAGAAAATGAGTTTAATAAATTCAATAAATAAAAAATAAGTTTAATTATACATAAGTTGTTATTGATTTTGGGGTGTGAATCAATAGGGCAAGTATACATCATTTTATCTTATGGTTAATTTATATTCAATGAAATTAAATTTTGATCAAATTATACTATCATAAAAAAATATATTGAGACATGAGAGAACATGTAGACTTGAGTATTAATTTTTTCATGGGACCACTGCCGCCTGAATTCTACGAAAAAGAATCAGTTGTTGGCTTTAAATGATCCAAACGTGGCGATCACGCGCTGTCCATGCGTGTACATAGTACTGTACTTGATTCGCCAATTTAGTTCCGCTCCCATGAGCGCGCACGGGGCACACGTTAGCATTTTGTCGGTTTTCTTATAGTTATAGTAATATGTTCATACTTTTGTGTAAAAATATCTATTGTGAACATTGTAACAATTTATTTTTTATTTTTAAAAAATAATTTAAATAAAATATGATATTTTCATAAAATGTAGAAGTGTCGTGTATTTATAATTTGATGAAATTTTTCGACTTTAATAAAGTGATTTATTCTCAAATATTATTCTTATTTTAATAAGACTATATTATACTAATTTATTTTTTATTTTTTAATATATATTATTTTATTAGATAATTTTTATTGATAATTTTCACACACAAATAATTATTTTGATGATATGATTAGGTATTTTGTATTAATATAATTATGAATTAATCGTGAATTTTAAAGACGAATTTTATTATGTAAACGGAATTTTGTCGATTTTTTTTAAAAATTAACTCGAATAATACCTATATTAAGAGTTTTAAATATTAACGAATTATTCTTGAATCCGAAATTTGTTAATATGATTGTGAATTTACTTATTTCAGTTAAGAATGTGTTGCCAATTGATTAAATGACAACAAGCCTAGGAATTTTTAGAATGAAAAACTTTAAAATTTAATATGAACTAAGTTAAATTGAATATGAGTGACCAAAAATATTAAATTTCATTCTAAAAATAATATATATATTATTTTGTTTGACATGTTTCAAAAGGTTCATGAATTTGCATAAACTTATAATTGCTATTTCGATTTAAATTTTTCTAGCTCACTATTACTTCCAAATGAATTTTATAAACCGTGTAGTTTAATATAAATAAATTTTAAAGTTAAGATCTTAGTATTTTGAGGTTCGAATTCCAATTATTTTTTCTACTTATATAATAGTTGTTTTTTTTATTATTGTAAATTGTAGATTGATGGTTGCGAATTTATTATTAATTAATATTTCAGTGTAATGATGTATTTAATTACTTTATTAATATATATATATATTATTATTACATTTGGAAATAAATAAATAAATAAAAAATAGTTCCGGCTTTGTGCTCCCGGGTCTTTGCTGCCTAAGGTATGGCAAGCTTAAACCTAAAACTTGTTAGCTAAATTTAATAAATTTAAATAAACTAAGTTTGACTTTCCATCCCTTTTTGTCAAAAGCAGATTCTCTTTCTTGTTCTTTGTTGCTTGTCGACTCGTCTAAGCTCCTATAAAAACAGGTTTTATTTTTTATTTTTAAAAAAGGAAGTTGGAATTGGATGATCCGGGACCATGTGGAAATTTTGAATTCATGTTATTATCTGATAATTTTGGGCCTGTTTCTGTTTTCAAGCCCATCACATAGAAATGTAAAAAGGATAGAGTAGTAAATATCAGATGTTATACTATCTCATTAATTAGTCATTTACCTTTTTCTTAAAGTGGTGATTAATTTTATAGTATTTATTTCTTCGAAAACACTAATTTTTTTTAAGAAAATGAAAATTTAATTCTTTTCAACATATTCTATATATTTTGTTGTGAGTAAAATGATTTTGAATTCACTGTTAGAGATGGAGCGCATTATATTTTCGTATTATCTAAAGACAGTGACGGAGAACTTTATTTTCTTAAATCAAAATTTTATGGTTTCATCCCTAGCTAAATGATTTTCTTTACTTCTTGAACCCGTAAGCCACCTAATAAGAGTAGGCTTTGAGAGTCCCTCGGGGCACAACTCAACTGGCGGAACAATTGATTTGGACTTGCTTTCAGCGACAGGGTGGGGGTTCGAATTCTGGTGGGAACCTGCGGATGCATTTCAGTATGAAGCAATCACTGGGCTGTTAGTGAAACCCCTGCAACTGAGGTGTCTTGAGCGATTACTGTGGGTTGGGCTCATTGTGTGCAAAAATGTACAGTTCTTGTTGGAACCTGTGTGTTGATTCAGCATATCCCGCGATTTACCCCCTTTTAGGTGATAGGGACAGGTGTTTAGAAGGTTCACAATTAGTTTGACGCAAGTTATGAATTTGAGTTAAAAAAAAGAAAAAAAGACTTTGAGATGTACTCAGTACTCCCAAAGTAAGTAAATAAATAAATAAATAAAGACTATGTGACACACCTAAGTGTATTTTGAAACTTAACATAGATTTGATTCGACTACATCTATTAATTTGTTCAGGTGGAGTAAAAAATTCTATAAAAAATAAAATGTCAAACTGAGGCTTATTTCTAAGGATAAGGTGAAATATATATAAAATGGTAACTTAATTGATTTAACTTATTATTCCAATAAGGAGGTTACAAGTTTATATTTGCTTCATATATAATATATAGAATGTAGAGATTTTAATTTAACAAGTATTTTAATGAGATTGTGATGATAAATTGATTTTTTATTAATCTAGGGATTTTAGAATTAAGGGGAATTTTGACTTCAACAATATGGTCGCCCACAAGGGTTCATCTGTATCATGTATCTTGGATTTTTTAAAATTAACAATTAACAAAAATTAACACACATATGAAGTTGCATTTTTTAAAATTGTTTTTAGAAGGTTAAGCTAAAATTACTGACTTATTAATAGATCTATGAAAAATGGAATAGGTGGAATTTAAGAAGATGTATATGGACTATCAAACTAATTAGCAGATAAATCACTTGTTAAATTGGGCATGCCAATTGATAAGAATGGGCCAGCTGCCGTTAATCACTGACAGGGTTTTTAATAATTTAAAACAAATTAAAAAAGAATATTTACTAAAAAATTATACTTTAAAGCATCACCTCATGTGGCGCTTTGTAATTCATATTTATCAAACTGAAAAAATATTAAAAAATATTTATTATTCTCCATAATATATATAAATGATAATGAAAAGCAAATCAAATTAACAAGACACCAATATCATTTATTCATTTTTGTCTACTTATAAGAAGGATGATTCAAAACATTGTGAATTATTAAAACAGTAAATGTAAATGCTATTGTTCATGTCTTCATGTTTATAATAAAAATAAAAATAAAAATAAAAATAATAAAAATAAAGGAGAAAGTGTGGACAATATCCATGCTTTCCACAAAATTTTAAACGTAACAATTTTACGATAATTTTTAAATTTATTTTTTATTTTTATTATAAACTATAAAAAAAGCCCACTCATTCTTTAGATTTTTTAGTAGTTCATGCCCTCACATTTACATTTGGAAGAAAAAAAAAGTGGAGGAGAAAGCCCGTCTAACCTTATTGGCTATCACAATTACATTTTAGAAAAAAATGAAGGAGAGATCGTGGACAATGTTCATGGTATACGCAAAATTTTAAATATATTTATTATGATAACTCTTAAATTTATTTTTTTTTTAATTTATATTATGAACTAAAAAAAGAAAAAGAAAAAAGCCTACCTAATTATTGGGCATTTTTAATACATGTGATTCAACTACATCCATTAATTTATTCAGATAAATGTAAAATTTTCTTTTAATAATTTAGATGTCCCAATGTGAGAGATAGTTTAACTTGAAGGGGCAAAAATGGAATTAACCCACTTGCCGAGCCGTGAGCCAACTTGTTGACTACTTACTCACTAAGCCTGCGCTCTGAACTTCGCCGCACCCACACATTCCGGCTTCCCTCAAAAACCCTAACCACGACTCCCTAAAACCTCAAGCTCAACACACCACCGCTCATGACGGCGATAACTCAACGCCTCCTCCATCTCCGTCCTGTGGTCCGCCCCAACCCATATCCCCTCCACCACTTCTCCTCATCCTCCGACTCCGGACCCCCCTCCGACATTCCCCAACCTAAACCCGAATCTGAATCGCAATCCCAACCCTCATTCTCCTCATACTTCAACGACGTGAAAGCCTCTCTCCAAAGAGAACCTCCACCGCAGAACCGCCCCCAACCTCTCCGCAAACCCCTATCATTTTCCAACCCCACCGCTTCTCAAACCCCTCCGCCTTCCAGAGTCGCTTATTTAGAAGAAATCCGCCGCAACCTCTCAGAGTTCCGCACCCGCTCGGCCCCGTCTCCTCCCTCGTCCGCCTCCGGTCAGTCCATCTCACTTCAAGAGCTCTACAAAAGAAACGTCATTTCCAAGGACGACGAATCTGCCGTTTCATCTAATTCCCACGCATTAAAACCACCCATGGGCCCCTCGTTTGGTCCCATACGGGATAGCCTTCTCCAGCTGCGAGCCAACTCCACTCCTGCAAAAAATCAAAGTGATTCTCGCGGGAAGACCATTAATCCGACGTCTCTTGCGCGATTTAAAGAGAGTTTGAAGCTGAAACCTGGCCAGAATGCGGACCTGGAATCCCCGATGATCATTGGGGGAAGCGATGCTTTGCCCTCTTTTTTTGGGAAGGAGATGAATAGGAGTGAGGATGATAATGTGGGTGGTAGTGCAGCAATGAGAACGGGATTTGTGAAGATGTATAATTATTCGGAGTTGGGGACAAAGCTGAAGATGTTGAGGCCAGAGAAGAAGAAGGGGAAATGGTTTTCATTGCATGAATTGAATGAGAGGCTTGCCAAGCTGAGGCAGATAGAGGAGAAGGAGAGTCAGGTGGAGATTGGAGGCGTCTCGTTTATGGAGTTGAGAGAGACTTTAGTAAAGTTGAGTCGGTCTGAAGATGAGAAGACGAGGAAGAAAACGAGTAAGTTATTACTTTGGCGTAAAAGTTTGTTAAATGAGATGATGCTTGCTATTGGAGATGGCTCTAGGGTTTATATTGTTCTCAAACGTTATTGAATTTACCAGTTGATTTGAAAAGAAAAAACTATGCTTTGTTTGTTGGCTTTACTGCTCAGTTCACAGATTTTACCTCCTGTACTTGTAGCTTGAAAAGTTTCAAAACAAATATTTTTTTACAAATGCATTGGAGTTTCATGCTGAGATATATCCTTGTTATCTATTGGACTGACACAACAAACAATTGATGAGAGGTTTCAATTCTGTTGCTGTGTTTGTCGAGTGATACTTGCCATTTGGTTCCTGGTTGTCAAAATTCATGTGAGCATATTTTCAAATTGAAAATTTTTGATCAACTATTTCAGGCATTGTACAATTTTGTTCAGCACCTTTCAGTAGCAGAATTCTGCAGCCATTACCTGTATATGTCTTTTATATAGATATATTTGATGTCAGTCTGTACTCTGTTGAAATAGTTAAATTGCAAACGATCATGAGTTATATGTGCAGTTAAATTTCTCTTAGATTGCCATATGTAGAATTAGTGCAGACAAAACATGATGCAAGGAATCAAGAATCAGCATTGAATTTTCTGCAGTGAATTACTTTGCAGAAAGAATAATGAAGATGGATTATGAGTGTATAAGAAGATATTCAAGCTTCTTGAGCAATAGTATATCTTAGATTGCTTATAAGCATGATAAATTGAAAATGATATGACTGTCTGCGGTTATAAGGGTCCATGGACTTTTAGCAAGACGCAGGACATATTTTGCCCTAGAATGACAAACAGATAACAGTCCCTTCGATGAGCCACATGGAAACATGTGTTTAACAACATAGCATAATTTACTCTAGAAATTTAAATAGACAATAAGAGAACTACTTAGATGGAGCCAACAGTAAGAAGGGGCCTGCTTTGGGTCCAAACCTTAAAATAGTCTCTCTTTCTTTGGGTCTTGAGTCCCAGTTTTATCTACTTGTTTGTTTTCTCTGAAATAGGACTCTTTTTTGTTTTTTAAATTCTGAACGACACAGAAAATTCATATTGTCTCTTGTTGATATGGTTTTTCTTTGCTTCAAACTGTGTCTTGATTTGTGTCCTGTCTCATAGTCTCAAAGAAAAGGACGAAGAATCCCAGTTTTCTCAAATATGTTCATGAAGAAAGCTAAAGATATACTTGCAACCTCTTGCTGACACATATTTAGAACTGATTCGTTTTTTCTATCTGGATTTCTCATGAGCAATAATATACTCTGTAACATGCCTATCTATTTAATATATTGTTAACATGTCAACTGTTACAGTGCAGAAACTTGATGTTTTGGGCCAGCTAGGTGGAACCCCAAGCTTTATGTTGTCACCTCCAAAAGACCATTTAGTTGAGAAGGCAAGTGTTGCTTTCTTGATTTAATCTTGCCCCCCCCCCCCCCCCCCCCCCCCACCAAAAAAAAAAAAGAAAAAAAATGTTGGGGAATGATGTTACCTGGTTTTGGTTCTGCATGTAATTAAACCATGTTTTTGCTTCCTAATATGCTTGTTTCTATGATTCAAGTTGCATGGTTGATTCCATTCAGTCTAATATATGATGTTGAATGGTGCACCAACAATTGTTCTTTAATATGCATATGCTAAATCTATGTCCATTCCAACTGTATGTATTGGTGTTGTGAGTGATCTACGATTCTTGAATAATAGTTGATGTGGACACAAATATATAATCTTGTGGAAAAATAAAATGCAACACAATTATTTGATTACTGTTTTATATCCCACTTCCATTTAGTATGCCAATTTTATTACTGCTAAATCTTAAGCTGTTTTTGTGTGATGATATTTCTTAATTTTTTGCAGTATTTTCATCCTGACAATATGTCATCTGCTGAGAAACTAAAGTTGGAGCTTAAAAGAGTAAGAGATGAATTTAAAATGTCGGAGTCAGATTGTGGTTCTGCCCGTGTTCAAGGTAAAGTTTGTTCAACTCTTAGTAATGTAGTCTGGCTTTAGCTAGACCGTATCGATGATTCCAAAAAACTGCAAGATCTATAAGTTTCTTAAACTAGGTCAAATTTTTTCCAAATGATGGAATCGCTATAGATATAAAGTTATAATTCTGTTCCCTAACTTTAGCCAATCTATCCCAATTTAGATTTCTTTATACGTGCACTCAATGTAGCATAAAACTGGTATATATAATTTACCATGAAGGGTCCTCCTGGCCTAGAAGGAGAGGGGAGCAAATACAACCTAATTTTCCTCCTCTCCATCCAAACTTTGGATCCTATTGGTGTTCTATAACTTGTCTGAGATCTTCCTAGTTCTATTCTTGAAACACTGATCTTCACTTTCCCATGCATCAATAAGATTGCACAGAAATATCTGTGCAGTTGAAGCATATGAAATGTGGTTACAGCTGTTTTAGATAACAATTTTTTTTCCCTGAAAATTCTTACATGAAAATTTCATCATGCCTCAATATCTGATAGAACATATGGAGGCATTTTTTGAAATCAAGCGACAATATAAACTACAGTGTTCAATACACTATTATTCTTGTTCAAAGTGAAATGTTTACTTGGACAAGTTTCCATCAGAATGTTATTTTTCCTTGACCCATTTTGCTTTTTAGTCTCATGGGAGACTTAATGGCTGCTAACTATTTATTGTGGGAAGAAGTAAATGAGAGTTCCAATAAGCCATGAACCTAGTAGGATAATAGTTCCAATTATGAGAGCTTTTTAATTTGGCTACAAACTCTTCCTTGACTTGCCAAAATTGATATACCATACTTAACACCAAAGGGCAACCCTGAATTTCTGGAAAACATGATGTGTTCATGATTGCAGGACTGTATCCTCTTGAAAATACCATTAAAGAAAAAAACAGACGTAAACCTGTTTAGTGGAACTATAACAGGGATGCTGCTAAATCGGTTCTGAATTGCACATTATCTTTGAAAGGGATGCACTGTTCTAGAAAGTGTCCCTTCAAACTTAGTTCTTGACCCTTCTATTACCTGCATAGGGAGTTAGCTGCCATCATGAGAACTTGGTGAAAAATATGCTCTTCTTTTTATACTCTCGTGTTGCTCAAAGTTAACTTCTTTGATTGTGGGGGATCTTGCATTTTAGTGATATTATATTAAATTATTTATTTTTTTGACAGCCTCTAAATTAAAATCCCTAATTTAAATATGAAGGTTGGAATTGAACCACTCTCATAAACTTAGGGATTCGGAAAGTCATACTCGTATTAACTAGTTTATCGCCAAAATTATAAGCCACTTGAAGTGAAGATGATCGTGACTAGATGGTACTAAATGGCAATATAAAAGTTGTAACTAATGATATTGTATTAAATGACGATAACTATTATTTTGCCAGGCTCTCACAAGCTTAACAAGCTTAACAGTGACAATAACTAGTCTTTAAGTTGTTACTATAAAAAATTAACACATATGTGCTGTCTAAGTTGTCGCTATTGACAAATAGTGATTATGTATAATAACAACTTAGTCACAACAAAAATTTTCTCTTATTATTTGTGATAATATTTTTATTATCATTATACATGTGTAATGTCACTAATTATTAACTGTGAGAACTTAAGCACAATTCTTGTCATTATTATGCTATTGAAAATCGTTATTGCGACAAATAATCGCTTAATATATGTAATTGGTGACAACTTTCACGTTGTAACTTAACATCTTGTCAACTAATATTTATTTTGTTGGTTGTTTATGAAGAATATGGAATTGAGTATCTCTCTCTCCTGTTCTTTTTTTTTGGTATATGTTGTAGTATTTACCACTAACTACTTAACCATGACTTCTCTGATTTGTTTAGACAAATCATTAAGATGATCTTCTTTCTTTTGCAGTAGCTCAGCTGACGACAAAGATTAAGCATCTGTCAACTGTTTTACAGAAAAAGGTCAGCATATATGTTTTAAATGGCTGTCATACTATTCTCGTGAATTTAAAATGAAGTATTCTAAATTCTGATTAGATGTTTTCTTCTTGCCTTGTATTTATTAAAGTGCGGACATGTTTCATCTTGTAATTGTTGTAGGACAAGCATTCTCGGAGGGGCCTACAAGCAATGGTTCAGAGAAGGAAGAAGCTGTTAAAATATCTCCGACGAACTGATTGGGATTCTTACTGCCTTGTTCTTTCAAAGCTTGGTCTGCGTGACAACCCAGATATTAAAGCTTAGACATGTGCCGCTATGTTCTGTTAGAAATAGAATATTTGTTGTAGTTAAATCCCTGTAGTAAGTTTAAGTTGAGCTGGGATTGCTATAATTTGTTTTACGGCCGCTCTTCCTTCATGGGAATGACATAGTTTTGTTTCCGTGAGTTTTTATCATCCATTTCCAGATCACATGAAAGAACTGGGAAAATATGGGAGTATCTTTAGCTCCTAAACTTTTGTACTTTTTGGGTTCGTAATAATGTAAATTTTATCCTAGGCTTTGGCACTTGCTTTTAAGTTTTTAACTTGTAATGCCATTTTTGCTTGCTTTTATATCTGGATACTCCAGGAAAATTAATCAATGTTTGATTTTATTTTGGAATATTTGAAGAAATATTTGGAGAAATGCATCGAAAAGTGCGTAGTATGTTTGTTTGGTTTTCTTACCAGACTCGTTGGTTGATTATCAATTTGGAAGAAAGTTATGTTCTGTTTAAGTAGGGAGATATTTTTAACATTTTGTATGGTAATATTTTGTTGGGGTGATATTTTCGGCAATTTTTGTTTCGTTTGTCATATTAATTTATTTAATGTTTTATATTATTTTTATTTTAATATTACAGTTATATGTTGATTTGAGAGAGATAATTACATATATAAGTATTTTAGTTATATGATGATCTGAAATTGAATAAAAAATATATAATAATTGAATATAAGTGATAATGATCTGAAATTGTGTAAAAAATTAAATAATAATTGGATGTGAAAATATTTTGGGGAAAAAATGTATGGAGGAAAAATGGTATTAAATGTAAGGTTATATTTTGGAAAAATAAAAATTAATGAGGGAAGAAGATTAAATATTGCCTTACATTTTGAGTCTATTGAGTTAGGGGTTGGTTTGTAATTTTAGCTCTGCGATTTACAGAATTTTGGAAATAGTTCTAAGTTTTTTTAAAAAAATCATGTACATTTCATTTTAAACTCGTTTTGCCCTTAAAAATTCACGTTATAGTGCTTGAGATAGCACATAACTATTGAACGCAAATAAGAAAAACATAAGAACATTAATTCCATATTTTTTTTGATTAGAAATTGCAACTTTGTCTCTATTTGCACCTTCAAGAAATTGAAATTAACGGCTGCATCGTGATTTTCGTACAATAATGAAAGTGTTACCAAATATTAATTCGATATTTATACAAATTGTAAATTGTTCTTATTTTTTGAGAAAAGAAATAATTAATTCGACTACTTCAATATCAAATGTCAAATATATTGTCCAAATTGAGATAACCATAATAGTCTAAAGTGTTATCAAATTATGACAGGATTATCCATAAGGTTTGAAATAGAGACCGTACGTATGCATGAAACAACGAATAAAACCAAAAAGGAAAAAAAGGAAAAAGAAAAAACATCCGTTCAAACTTAATTAAATGGAGGTGAATCAGGGTCTGGCGCAGTGAACTGAACCGGAGGAATGAAAGGAAGCGGTGGGGGCAGCGGTTGCTCTTCCTCTGTCGGCGGTGCAGTTATAAACGGTATTGGCTGCACCGGATTTTCCGGCATATCTGGGTCATTAATCGCTGGAGGCGGGAAGAAGTCCGGTGCCTGAGGGATTGGAAATTGTGGAGTCTCAACTACACCAGGGTCCGTCGCCGGAGGGTTTGAAATGGGCGGTGGTAAAAATGTGAACGGAAATTCAGGTGAAAGTGGGGGAGTTTCCGGCGGCTCTTCTGGCGGAGTGAATACCGGGAAAAGTGGCGGTGATGGTAGAACTGCATCATCTGCTGGCGGTGTGAGGAATAAGTCTGGTGGCGAGTCAGGTAAGGGTGGTGGGAGAATAAAGTCCGGTAGCGATGGCGGAGGAGAAAACACTAGAGGTGGAGTGGGCGTGTTTGTGTTTGTGTCAGGCGGGGTTAACCATGGAAAGACTGGTTCTTCATCTGGCGGAGGCGGTGAAGGAACCAATGGTGGCGGGTATATTATGGGAAGTACTTCAGGTGGTGGAGGTGATGGCGGCGAGGGTGGTGGAGGAGAAGGAACTAAGGGGGGTGAAGGTGGAGGAGGTGATGGAGATGGTGGCGGGGGTGACGGCGTTTCAGGCGGAGGGGAGGCTGGCGATGGTGAGGGAACTACAGGCGGCGGCGAAGATGGAGCAACTGGGGGCGGGAGATATACTACTGGAGGAGGAGAAGGTATTAAAGGTGGTGGGTATACTACTTGTGGAGGAGAAGGGACTAGTGGTGGAGGCAAGGGAATGAGTGGCGGAGACGGCACACGCGGCGGTCTCGGTGGAGTGCGGCGGGGAGACGGCGGGGATCTTGGTAGAAAAGGGTTGGTAGGAGAGGTGCGTGGAAATGGCCATTGTCCACAGTTTCCAAATAGATACAAGTACAAAGGGTCGCAATTTGATGATGATCCTCCCGATCTTCTCCCACCACCACCACCACCGCCTCTTCTTCTACCTCTTCCACCTCTACTGCTGCTGCTTCTTGAGCTTCTTCTTTTCTCCTCTTCTACCTTAGTTTTTTGAGGACTGGTTCTTGATTCAGCCAAAGTTGAAGTAATTACAAGTAAAGCAAAGAGAAGCAGTAACACTAGATTGGTTTTCATTTCTAGTTCATTGATCACTTGCTTTTTCAACTAAATTATTTGCAAGAATCCACAACCCCAAAGTTTATATTATATAATCAATGAAGTGATAAAATTGGAATGAAATATCAGAAAAAATTGAAGGGGTGTGGGTGGGAAGGAGGTGGGGAGTGCATAAATGCATGGATTTACCATTTATGGCTAATGCAATTAAAGCAAGGTAAAGGGTGCGAATTTCAATAGAGTGGATTTATTCTTTCTTGTTGGATTTGTAGAGGAGCAGGGCTGGAAGAAGAAGAGCTGATCAAACAGCAATTGATGGAGGGGGGGTGGGGTGGCAATTGAATTGAAAAGCGCGCGTCCCCGTCCCCCGCCTAGTACTACGTGCCATTTCTTCTTCACAGATATCCAGCAAACCTTAAATGTAGCTACTACCCAACTATTATTTGACTTGATCTTATATTTTTTGTTTTAATTTAATGTTATATTTCATATTATATTCATATGTGTGTGTCTATATATATATACAGTAGAAGTGTCGTATTTTTTTTCTTTTTCTTTTTGTGCATTATGGATCTTTTTAGTGTAATTTTATATTATATCTTGTTGTATTTAAGAGTGATCATAATGAGGTTTCAAGATTTTGTTTTACAAATTTCAAACTTAATTGTCATATATAGTATGATTGTGGGCGGTTTGACAATTTTATTCAACAAAAAGAAAAAAAATCATGTGATTGAAAAAAAATATTTTTTAAAATATTAACAAAAATTTAAATTCACATGAAAATATATTCAAACAATAAAAATTAAGTGTCTTCAAAATATAAATAAAGGACTAAGTTTTCAAAAATTAATTGCATAATTTCTATTACAACAACAATATACATATTTTTCTCTTTTTAAAAAAAAAATCAAAATATAACTTTTGAGAGATAGTAGTAGAAGTGGATTGCAAGAAATGAGAAATTGAGGAAGAAGTTGGTGATGGTGAGGAAAAAGTGGAAGGAGAATAATATATTGTGGGAGGGTGATAATAATGAACAGAATAAGCTATGGTTTGATAATTAAATTAGTTAATGGTCAGGATAAACAATACTTATTTAATATATAATGTAAAAGAACTACTCACACATTAACTGTTGGTGTTTTTTATTCAAGATTTTAAATCGCGATTTGTGTAATATATCAATATCTAATCTATGATGTGAGTGTAATATGATTTGAGCAGTTCAGATGATTTTTAAAATTTTATAATTAATCCTACTTGTATTGCATAGCACACATGCTTTCATAATTCTATGAAATTATTATTTGCACTTACTATAAATGAAGTCATTTCTAAGAGATAATTGATATGAGTATTATATAATGTTTCATGTTGGTACATAAAACTCTTTTTTCTCCTCCTTGGCTATTTGAGGGGCAGTATTATTAAGTTATCGTGGAGTTCACAATGTTAGATCTTCTTTATAAGCTCAAACTCTGCCCATCAACCCCATACAAGATCAAAAGCCAAGTTCAAACTATTATTGTATGAGATTTTAGTTGAGTTCCCAATGGCTCAAGTAATTTTTATTTCCCTATTTTTTGGTGAACCAATATTTAATAAAAAAAAAGTATATATTTATCAAATAAAATATTTGATTGAAAGAAAAATAGCATTTTATATCACAATTCAGGACTGAAAATTATGATAACAATTATTTCAAGTTGAACACGACACGACGATTACGGCTATTTATATAGAAAAATACGATAAGAGCGTAAATGAGATTCTTACAATATTCATTATATATTCTCTTTATTCTTGACAATTTAATTGGAACCTAAATACTAACATACGCCTATAAGTTACAAGTTTGAGCGAAACAGGGCCAAGATTAGGCTAAATGCATTTTGATCCAAATTTCTGGCCCAAATTTGATCCAATCTTTGGCCCGCCTTAGGGTCGATTCTCAATGGTGGGCGGCCCTATTATGATTTTGGGCCACCTAATGTAAATTCAAGTTGATCAAGAGAGAAGGTAGGCTTGATTTGGGTTTGGGCTCACATTAGATAATAAACATAATATACATATAGAAAATATATAAAGTATAAATATAAAATATCAATATAAAAGTTATATGAAATTTAACCTATCCACTCTTAGAATTTTAAAATCTCAAGGACTACTACATAGATAATTTAAATTAATAAAAATCCCTTAAATCAACCCAAAATGATATTTGGAATTCTTACAAAGTCGGCAATGCATTATGTTTTGTTTATTATAGAGATAATTAGTTACTTGACTTAGTGAAATGATTATATCATTTAATATGGATATAACTTAATTTTGATTATTTTGAAGTGTTTTGAAATTATCATATTTGTTTATTTGATAATTTAGATTTATATTATCAATTAGACTAAAAATTGAAAAAATTGGATTAGCTTGGGCTTGGCTTGAAGTTTGTATTAATTTTCAAATAAAGTCCAATTTTTTAGGAAAATAGTTCAAACAAATTCAAATTCTGAAAAAAATAAAATTATATAATATCAAATTGAGCGTGAGCCTAAACAAATTTTCGATCAATTTGATTGACAATCCTATTATGCGACTTATAACTACCAAAGGTTTCATTGTTGATACTGCGGTCGCTATATGTCCTCTTCTACAGCTATTATTAATGGGTTGGATCAATTCAAATTGGACCCAGACATTAATTAGCTAATTAGGTAGATCCTAATTAAATAACAGATAATTGAGTTCATATTTTCCAATTCCATGACTTAAAAATATTATCGTATATTCGAAAACCAAGATATCTTGTAGTATTTTCTAATTCCATTACATACTTGTATGATAAAACAAATATCTTAATGTTGCGTTAAATTGTAGAATTTGGAATTAAGAAAAAAACTTAAGAGTTAAGTATTTTAAATAATTCAAATATAATATGGATTTTTAAATCCACTGTAATATTTGAGAAAATAGTTTAAAGTTTAGGAATTTGAAAATTATTCAAAATGAGTGTAAGTATTTGTTATTATAAATTTAAAATTCTAAACCCTGAAACCATTCAATCCAAACTCTTGTTAAAAAACTGCTTGCGGTTGGATTTTAAGCATTTAATTTTTGTCCCATTAATAGAAAAGAATTGACTATTAATTTTATTACAATCCTAGTATATATAAAAAAGAATAAGAATAATGAATAAATTAAAGAAAATAATGTGAATTAATCCGTTAAGGACTATTCACACATCACAATTTTTATTTTCTTTGTCGTGTTCATCGCCTACATATTTCAATTATAAGTTCGATTTTTAATAACATTAGCATTTTCAGCCCAAAAATGAATCGATGGCATTAACACTACAATTAATAAATATATTTCTATCTCAAATTTATTACTTCCATTTTTTTTAATGGTGTTCAAAATAATTTTATTTTCAATTATTTTTTTTTTAAAAAAATATTTTGTACCCTTACTTTTCTCGTATTATGTGTTTGCTGTCTCTTTCTTTTTAGTGTCCAAGAAGCACAAGGGTTGTGGTCAACTTTTGCCATCATTAATAACTATTGTATGATAAAATAAATACATAATTAAATAATGATGATCCCACAAATATATGCATTTGGAGAAGTACAATTATGTTTCTTTTATTTATTTATTTATTAAATAATTCATTTGTTTGACAAGAAAAGAAAGAGAAGTTCTGCTTTGTCAACCATGTTTGCACTTGTCTTATTGACTGCGTGGGGGAACACAATCTTGTTCTTACACACATTTTACAAGACAAGATCTCTGCTTTGGCTCTTTACTTTTTTCAAATTAATTTAAATTTCTCTTTTTTCAGTAAAATTTGGTGCTTTTTTTAAAGTAAGCACCACTCCATAATTGACTACATATATTTTACTAGGTTTTCAGTTTTCAATATAGTTTTTCTTTTTGGCACAAAAATGTACATGATGGATTAATTTTACATGATTGATTATTTGATAGTTTTTACATGTAAAACGAATAAATTATTAGAATTCATTATGGCAACTCGGACGAAAACTATCAAAAGGTCAAATTATAAGGAAAAATAACAGTAAACAGTAATTTTTTACTAAATTTAATGTATCTCAAAATGAATGAATTATAATGTATGTAAGTGATAAAACTTCTTATATTTTTCGATTTGGATCTTGGATTTTTTGGATTATTGGACTTAGATGAATATCAGTGTAATTTGTTCCTTTATCAACTTTTGGAGTATAATAATAATAATAATAATAATATTTTTGCTTTCTTTTTTTCATTGTTGGTTTTTCGCTTTTTCTAATTATTTCAGCACGAGGGCTCGCTTTTTAAAAAGCATCTACACTTTGTTACATTAAAAATGGACGAAAAGCAGGTAGCTACTGTTCCATACGTGCCCACATGTAGTTCAGTATGATTTTCAAATAATGTTGAGATAATTATGATTATTTTTAAACAATTAATTTCTATATATGAATTATTGTGATTGTGGATAAATTTATAAAATAATCTTGAAATTTTATGATATACTTTATCACCATTTTAAATTTCAAACAAAATGTTTTCCATATGAACTAAGCATTATTGCCTGCATCTCAAAATAAATACATTTTTTTATTTACTTTTTCTTTAAAAAAATCAAGATAGCAAGATGGAAAAAAAAATTAAAAATTTAGCTAGGAATACGAATTCTCTGATTTTCAGTATAAAAAATTTGGACAAACCAATGTGAAATGATGCTCTAAAAAGTAGTGCAATTGACTTAAAAACACTCAAAACCACCTTCTTGAAATGAAAAGAGCATTACAAATTTAAAAAACAAAAACAAGTCATTTTTGTACTCAAGAAACAAGTTATTTAGGCACTTTCCAACTCCAACAAACAAAAGTTAATACTTTCCATTTTTAAAATAATTAAGGGTTGGAATTTTGCGTCTTTTTTCGGCAAAAAAACACAATGATTTAGATGGAGAGTGTGGAGAAAATATTAGTGTTTTTGATCGAAAAATGCATTAGGACACAAAATAATTTGCAAAATATGAAAAATATTACTATTTTTGATCGAAAATATTTGTTTTATAGGAGTCAAAATAGTATTTTCATAATCACATTGATGACTAAATTGGTTTTGCTGTTGGCCGGCTGTTCAACCGATCGAACCGATTTCAACCGCCGATCCAATGAAAATTAATTATATATTATGTAAATAGTAATATAATAAATTAATTATTATGTAATATATTTTAAAAGTAAAAAAAATAATAATCAACTAAAAAAATATTTAATAAATTTTAAAATTCAAATAATCACATGTATATAATAAAATACTAATTTTAGACTTTAAACTTTTTCAAAAAATAAAAAAAATAAAAATATTAATTTGATCAATTTTAATCGATTCAAAAATATTTATATAAAGCTAATTCAACTGTTGATTTGTAATGTGTATTCCAGTCCAGCACTAGACAGTCTAGACCTTTGCATAAAACAATTAGCAAGATCTGAGTCTCCCCCACCGATTACAAGTTAGTAAAACATGTTTGTCGTTTACTGCAAAACCAGTTGGACAATAATGCATGCATATTATTTAATTAATTAAATAATTAAATCAATAGAACTATGGTCTATTTAATTATGAGACATTTTTGTCTCTCACATTATTGACCTAATTATGTGGATCGTCTAAACAATTATTTTGGTCTTCAATTAAATAGTAATTTATTTCATTTTGTTGGTTTGTGACAATTTTCTTAACTTTCACACATGCATTTTGGTTTGGTCTTTCACGTGGGATTTCAATCAACCTCTTGAATGCGGTGGTTGTTACTTGTTATATATATATATATATATTTGAGAATTAGTAATACTTTTTTTACTTCGCCTCGATAAAAAAAAGTTTTATTTGGGTTTAGGATCGATTCATAATGCAAGCATATGTGAGATTAATTGAAATGGTTCTAACTAAAATCATTAAATGCTTATATTAGTAAATGTCGTAGCTAAAAATAAATAAATAAAACAAATAAAAAATATCAATTACTTTATAATAAATTGACGGAGAAACAATATTCAGAGTTGAATAGAATCCGTATAAAAAAAACGTGAATTTTTGTACTACTTGGGCTTTATTGAAAAATTGAGGGGCAATTTTGGAAAATTAGGATAAACCCATATACATGCACACTGCATAAGTCCAAAAATAAGTGTTCAGTTTGATATATAATTTTAATTAATTTATAACAAAAGTAGTATTTGTTAAAATATTAAACAACAAATCAAATACTGTTATTGGAAGTTTTCATTAACAAAAAAAAAAAAAAAATAGACAAATTGATTTTCTTTTTAACTTTTTGGCTCCTTTTCCTTGTTTTTCCAAATATAGATACTTATAAATTGCTTTGGATAAAAAAAAAAACATAATTGTCATCTTCATGTGATTGTACAATATAAACTACCTACTTAAAGAAATTCAAAGGCCGTGGATGCGACAACTTCAACTACTTCTCAATTTATAAATGGCCAACAAAATCAATGTTCAACTGGAAAGTTCATCAGCCACATGCAATGATTATGAATAATCATAGTATTACCATTGTTTTTATAATAGAAAGTTCTGCTGATTAATCGAGTTGAAAACTTCACCATAATAAATTGGTCAAAGAATTAATCATTTAGATCATCTATTATAATTTTATTTTCATCCTGTATTATATATTACAAATGAACATAATTAATTATAAATATATATTAAAAAAGTATTCTACACACGTGACATGCATGCATATGTAGGGTGAAAAACGAATCAAATTATCGATATTCGACTCAAAATCAATAATTAAAAGTTTGTTTGAGTTCAATTAGTTTCTGTTTAATAAGATTTGAAGTGCGACTTGAAATCGATTCGATTAGTTTAAAAATAATAATAAAATATATAAAACAAATCAAGTTACTTGAACTCAATTCATGTTCAATTCGATTAAAACTACTTCAAACTCGACTCGATTAATAATTAAACCAAATTCAAATATAATTTCTGAAATTTGATAAAAATTCAAATAAATTTGAATAATAATATATTCATTTCGACTCGATTTATTTACACTTTTATATATATATAATGTGCAGTATAAAATGCAACATAGAATTGCGAGAGAAAATTCAAACTAAAATATAATAGAACATTGTAACTAGAGTGAGCCTTTGGAAAGTTAAAATCCAATTAATGGAATCAAAACAGGGGGGAGTGTATGAAATCATGAGATTTCACAGGATAACCGACTGATAAAGACTGATCATGTGCTTGCCAAGCTTAACATTGTTGGGCTGTCTTAGTTCTTGTAATCTGGGTCAATAGTTTCAACAACTTGCCTTTATGTGTTTCTTGCACAACCAACCTACCTTATAATTGACAAAATTCATTGTACAATAATTGGTTTTCTTGTGGATTCCCAGTATCTGAAATACAATGACCCATCTAGCAAACAAATTATTGGGATTGGCTTTTATATTCATTCAAATTAAAGCATTCTTTTAAGTTCTAACACACTTCAAAAATTCATGGGCTTCTTTTAAATTTCCACAAAATCATTTTGTTTACACTCAAATGAAATATTTAAAAAGAGACAAAGATATATATATATATATATATATATATTCATATAAATATAAATCTCTTGCAACACCATTGTGGTGATGGTCACTGGTTCAATTGGTACTGCCCACAAGAAAGTTACGGATCGAAACGGTTGCAGTAGGTTTTGGTCATGGCCTTATAGTAGTTTGTGGTCCTTTTTTTTTTCTTTTTTAAAAAAAGATCAAATATATATAAATCATTACGTCTAAATTTCAAACTAGTACAAATAATTATATTATTTATAATATTAAAATATCAAAAACTAATAAAAGAAACTACCGTATAACTAGACTGACACTCATGTTAGTGGAACTCAAATCTAAAAATTCTGGGCCATATTTCTATGGTTGAAAACAAATCAAACTATTTTATATTCGAGACAAATTGATTGTTAATAATTCATTTGAGTTCAATTCATTAATTTAACAAATTAAATTTGAACACATATTTATGTTCAATAAGATTTAAAAAACTAGGCTCGACCTTGATTAAATTAGTAAAAAAATAAAAAAAATATGCGTAAAAAAATTAAAATCAATTTTTATTCAATTCGATTAACAATCAAATCTAATTAAAAAAAAACAAATCCCGCAAGCAAGCACTAACTTCAAAAAGATGGAGAAACAAACTGAGAGCTCTATGGTCAAGCATGCTCCTTGCTCAGGCAAATATTACATTATTAAATGACCAAAAATTCCATGGGTAAGAGGTACCCATACATTCTGGGTTTTTTTTGCCTACATTAAATGCTGTCGGTGCAATTAATTGTGATGATGTGATCCATACAATTTATTTGTACACCTGATTATCAATGTTCACCATGCCAACTGACTCAAATAAATGATTTATAATAATCTGATTAGTTAATTAGTGACACAAGATTTCAATTTTCACAATCAAAATAATAAAGGGGAAGGAAAGCATGAGAAAAGGGTACATATAAAGCAAATGATTGCACTTTACATTATTTGGTGGAAAACAAGAACTAAAAAGCCACTTTTTTGCCACTTATTCAGGGAGTAGATAATGCACAATCAATTGTGATTTATTGGGTGTGTGTGTGTTTTTTTTGCACTTATTTCTCTTACACAAAAATGTAAGTCACACAGTGGATTTTAGATATATGGATTTGTTAGTTATGAGTTAGGTATTATATAAAATTATCCAACTTTGATGGTCAAATTTGCTAAAAAAATACTTATGTTGTGTTTGGATTTTGGGATTTTACTGAAGAAAATATTATGCCAAATATCATTTTCAATTGAAATAATAGTATTTTATATTTGATCTTTTAAGTGTATATAAGATGGAAAAATATTTAATACTTTCCATCTAGCTCATATTTTGACTCCAATCAAACAAAAGAAAGTCAGGTTCTCCAAAGGTGATTTATTTTGTAAATCGTATTGTATTTTTTATTATATTATTGTTATGTATAAAATTTTATTCATAAATTATAAACATAATGATAATTAATATAAAATAATAAAAAATACAACACAAATTCCCTCCTGATTTTTCTGTCTTCAAAGTTAAAAATATTGGTAAGAAGAGGGAAAATAGATCAAAATCAGTTAAGCCCCATTAACCCCTCTTTCCTCTCTGTCTGCCCCCACAGTCTTTTTCTTTTTAACTTCATCCATTGCATAGAACGTGACCTTTCTTTAACTCTGGAGAGAGGGAGGGAGGGAGAGAGAGAGAGAGCTTCACCTTTAATAACTGCCACATGATTGTAGTGCATTTGCCAGTCTTCCTTTTTTCTGGATAGCAAAAAAAAGGACCTCATTGCTTTTTCCTAACTTGCCCTGTTTCAGTCTTTTGTCCCCTTCTTACATAAAGATAGCAAAAGGCTGAGATTAATTTACAGAAAATCAAAAATTGAGACATACAAAGATACAAACTTAAAGACAGTCCTTTCAGTTCCACCTTAAAAGCATTTCAAATTTGAATTGGCATAAATATCAGACAAGCAAATACCTTTCAGAGAGAAATCCCATTTTTTTCCTTGTGTCCGGAAAAAAAACTTGAAAGAAGAAAGAAAGGAGATGAAGCTTTTGTTTTTGTTGCTTGTACCCATTTGGGTTTTTAGTTTTCCTTCGTTTTCGGCTCCACTTGATGTGAAGCCAGACCCCCCTGCTGCTGACCCTGTTCTTCCTACTGAAAAAGATCCCTTCTTCAAGAATTCTTCTGATCTGATAGCCCATTCTCCAGGTAAGTTCAGAATTTCCCCTGCATTGGCTTTGTTGTTTTTGTGTTTAAAATGGTGGGCTCTGAGAATTTAAGGTTCGTTTTGAAGTTTTCTTGAATATTTTGGTTGGTCCTGTTTGCTTTCTTCTTGAAAGTTTAGACACTAAGATTGGGATAATCATATGCACATCTGGAATTTTTGCCTAGTGATAAAACCCTTTGTGCTTTATTATTTTGATTTTCATTGGCATTGCTCAGCTTTTCAAGAGGGGCCTTCTAACACATAATGGTGGATTTCTTTGAATTTATTTCTTCTAATCTTTTATCCTTTTTCTTTTGTTGGTTTGGATTTTGGAAAAGGGCGGAGCTTGAGGGGTGGTGATGATTTTGTATTTGCTGATGTGTTCTCTAAAGCTAATCTGTGTCCTCTTTTCTTGGGATCAGAAGTTGCAGAGGTCAAGGTAGTGCACCACCAGGATTTAAACAAGAAAATCCTTATTGCGCTTGTTGTCTCTTCATCTCTTCTTGGGGGAATATTGCTGCTGTTATCTTGTTTTTCCATCTACAGACTAAAGAAGTTGAAGAAATGCAATGCGAAAAGCGATCAAAATTCAGGTATCTTGTCATTTAATTAGAAGCTTAATTCCCCCTCTTCCTCCTTCCATTTTGTGTTTGATCAGGTAACTCTTCATTTTCATACTACCCTTCTTATAAATACTTCTAATTTATAGATGCTGCAAAGGGTATCTCATTTGGTCCAATTTTGGATAAATTCACTTCTGTAAAAATTGGTGGCAAGAAGGGCTCAATTGCTTCAATTGAGTACCAGTCGTTAGTGGCTGCTACAAACAATTTTGATGAAGCCAATATTCTAGGCGAAGGTGGACTAGGGCGTGTATATAAAGCTCACTTCAATGACCACTTCCATGCGGCTGTTAAAAAAATATATGCCGGTGAGCAGGAAGCTGAAAGAGAATTTCAGGTAAAATTAGCATGTTGTGATTGTCTTTTGCAAACTTTGTAAACTTTTGGCAGATGTTCATCATTGCTCATTCATCATCTTGAAATTGCAGAATGAGGTTGAGTCATTGAGTAAAATTCAGCATCAAAATGTAGTCTCTCTTTTAGGATATTGTATACATGGTGAAGCGCGATTCTTGGTTTATGAAATGATGGAGAATGGGTCTTTGGAATTCCACTTACATGGTAAACTTTACTTTTTCCTAGTCTTTAGATGTAAAGTGTCAACTCCATGAATCTCTAAATTCACTTTACTGAAAAGTTCTTGAATACTTACCACAGGACCTTCTCATAGATTAACATTGACTTGGCATCTGAGAATGAAAATTGCTCTGGATGTTGCAAGGTGCCGATTATGATGATTGATTTTGCAAAATATGTATTTACTCATCTGATTCCTGATGTTGACAAGCTTCTTTAATTATTGATCAGAGGATTAGAGTACCTGCATGAGCGCTGCAACCCTCCTGTGATCCATAGAGATATCAAATCCTCTAATATTCTTCTAGATTCCAACTTCAATGCCAAGGTAACATGATTGGAAAAATGATCTCTATGTCAGTGAGTTTGATTCTATGTGAATATAATGAAAGTTTACAAATTCACTAACAGATTTACCATTTTGGTTCAGCTTTCTGATTTTGGCCTTGCAGTTACTGGAGGGAACTCGAACAAGACCAACATCAAGCTTTCAGGGACTTTGGGTTACGTAGCTCCAGAGTACCTGCTAGATGGTCAGGACCATTTCTCTGTCTCCAAAACTGTATGGCATGAAATTTGTAACTTGTGGTGTCCCTTCTGTTTTCATCCTTGTGCTGTTTTATTGTTGCTTTGAAGTTTCTTAAACCACCACTTTGTTTTATGGGGAAACATTTAGTTGTTGAAAAGTTATTCTTATAACTGTTGTCTTCTGAAAATAAACAATGAAATACCACAAAAAGCGTATTGCTTTCAGCACATTGCTGCAACATTTTGCTCTAATTGGGAAAGAGAAAAGATTTCTGTAGACAATGTCCATAATTAAGAGTTAAAGTGGGCAACCCTGAATACAATTTCTGTACAAGCCTTCGTGATAAGAGTAAAAGTAAGGTTTTGATGTTGTGATTTTTCTTGCTCACAGAGGTTGAATTTATAGCTTTTGTGTACAATGTAGTGCTTTTATTGGAAGTGTTGTTCTTATTCATACTTCCAAATTTAAAACCTAACTTTTGCTTCAATTTCCCAAGTCTGCTATACTAATAGTTTCGGTATAAACAAAAATTTCACCAAGATGACTTCTGTGCCTTATTATTAAAGTAGACAATCAATGTGAGATGAACTTTATTCAGCACGTCTTTGTGTTTTGGAGTCTTGGGAAATAAAGTATAAAGATACTATACTATATATTTCCTGAGTGGGACTATATCAAGGAGTAAGATGGCTTTTGGGAGGGTTTTTAATGCAGAAATGTGTGATGTTTATTTTTGATGATGTAACTGTGCATCTACTTTTTCTTGAAATTGAGTTTTAAATGTCCAGTAGAGAAGGTCTTGACAAATTCTTCAACAATCTATCAGGTAAGCTTACTGACAAAAGTGATGTATATGCATTTGGTGTGGTTCTTTTGGAGCTTTTGATGGGACGAAGGCCTGTGGAGAGAGTAGCTGAAGCTCAGTGCCAATCCATAGTTACATGGGTAAATCTTTGTCAAAGTTGGTCTACTTGGTCATGAGTTATTATCCCGATATTGGCCCTAATGTCTCTACCTTCTTCAATAAGCAGGCAATGCCTCAGCTTACTGACAGATCAAAGCTTCCAAATATTGTCGATCCGGCCATCAGAAATACCATGGATTTGAAGCATTTGTATCAAGTGTGCTTCTTATACAACAGCAATCATTATTAAAATATTTCAGATGACATTTACTAAGTTACGCAATATTTATATGTTTATATATTTTTTTGTTGCACAGGTGGCTGCTATAGCTGTGCTGTGTGTACAACCAGAGCCGAGTTATAGACCACTGATAACAGATGTCTTGCACTCCTTCATCCCTCTTGTGCCCGTAGATCTTGGAGGATCACTAAGAGTAACGGATTCTGCTCTCTCAACCTGTGCATAGCTTGCATTTTCACTGTTTTTTAACTGCTATTGAGGCAGGATATTTTTTAATCAACAGAACTAAAAGAAAAGCATGTTTTTCTAAACCCCTTTTGCTAGGAAACCAGATTAAGGATTTTGTATTGGGTTGGTTTTGCTCATACGGCTTGTAAAGTTGACAAAGAAAAAAGTTTTATTGTTCAATCATGTTCCATACTTGCACCTCTGCAAGCTGAACCGTGTTTCTCGTCCCTAAATCTGTAGCGACTCCTCCTTTATGTGTATATATATACATATAAGAGTTCATTTTTTTAGAGGCAATACATACCAAGTTGCCGTAAATTTTGTTTGGCCTACTATCCACAATTAGTGAAGGCTGTTTTGGTATTACCAGGACATTACTGGTATTTCAGTTTACATATATGGTCCTCTCACTTGCTGCGTACTGCATATTTATGCTAAATTCGATTGAAAAGATGATGAAGTTGGAGTTACAATCCTAAATTTTGGAGATCTGTCAGACATTTATTTTCTCCAAATGAAACTATAGAGTAAGCAAGCCTCCATAGCCTGGCAGCCGAAGAATACACCAATTCGGCTGGTATGGATGTTCATGTTCATGATTTGCGACGTATAAATTTGATTATGTCTGCTGCTGCTAACTTAGAAAAACTAAAACCATCCTATGTGACATCCTGCGAAAGATGTTAAGTCGTCTCATGCATATAGCAATTTACACAGGAAAACTCAACTCTCTTTGAGCATTACATGTAATGTTCCTAGCAACTTTCGTGGGACTGTGAACGTATTTTTCATGTTCTGTTTTGAGTTCTTGAAATTGTCATTTTTTGGACACAGACATTCACATATAAGAAATTTGAGAAATTCAATTTACTCTCCACTTTTTCTTAGCTTTTCTGATTGGTCCATGTACTGCTAAATCTACAGCCTTGAACTTATTCTACTTTATTTGCATTAGTGGACAATAAAGTGATGATGACAATTACATCATAGTCCAACTTTTGTACTTCAAAAATTTTCTATTTCAACTTCTTCTAAATGATAGGACAAAAATTTCTAAGAATGCATATACCTCAGTTTGGTTCTTGAATTTTAGTGAAAAAGTTATTGAGAAAAAGATTTTCCTAGCTTCAAATGATAGTACTTAACATTTTTATTTCCAAAAGGTCCAAACATAACATTAGGCTCTTGATCAAATTGCATAAGAATGGTGGAGGATGATGTGTGACATTTGCTTCACGCTCGAAATTGCAGGTTTATTTAGGTTCACAAAAACCTGTAAGAATCACAACTTAAATCATTAAGATTTAACATACTAATAATAATTAATTTTCTATTAATCTACTATTTACATATGAAAGTGAGTTCATTTAATTAACCGTTGAAAGGGGTAACTATTTTTAATAAAGGACCAAAAAAATAGGTATGTAATTTTTTATATACCAATGATTGAACTTGACTAATATAATATGTTATTGATGTTTTCATAAATCAATGAAGATTCTATTGTAAATTTATGAAATAACATTATTAATATACATGCTAAATATTGTATTAGATAATGGAATATCTATTGCAATATATAAACTAGTAATGTGTTGAGAATCCTCTCATTACAAAATAAGAAATTTCTTATTGATTACTAATAAATCAAGAATTAAATTAAGTAAGAATCAAACTAATGGTTAAGATTAACTAAATATTTATCAAACCCTTTAATTTTAACTAAAAAAATGGTTGATCAAGCACAATTTGTTAAGACTAGATCAATAATGAATGATTAATTAATTAAACTAATGGACTACTATTTAAGTATAAATTAACAGCAAATAACTCAGTATAGTCGAATAATTAATCCGTAGATATCTAATTAATAATTAATCCATAAGTAAAACATAGTCCTTTATTTTATTTTTTCCTATATACTTTCTTTCTTCTGCTTCTTCTATATTTCTTGAGTTCATACAATCGAATTCAACGGTTCATAGGACCACATGGGAACATAGAAGAGTTCCCAAGGAAATATGCTATGCTCCAAAAACAGCAATTAAGACAAAAGTAAAAGGCACAGTTCTAACTAGTACTAGGTGTTAGCCGGCGCAAGCAATGCTTTGTTAATTAAGAAATTGCTCAAATGGAAAAACTTTAAGCAAAAGCTGAGGTGCTATTGTTTGTTTTTATTTCCAAATGGCATCTTTTTATTTTTTTAAACTTTGAAAAATAAAAAATATAATTTATTTTTATTTTTAAAATTTATTTTCATATTTATTAATATTTTATATTTTTTTATATTTATAAAAATTTATTTTTAAATCAACTAATATTTCACTGTCTTTTCATAAAAAAACAACATAAAATAAAATATTTCTCATTTTTTAATTTTTCAAACCTTCAAATTGATGAAGTTTGAAAATTAAACGAAATGGGCTCTGAACTTTAATATATTTATGAATTATTATTAATAATATTTAATAAGCGTTCAGATAGTTCTCCAAATCAATCCCAAATAATAAGGGGTTCTTTTTTTTTTTTTTAATATTTCAAGTTTCCGAAGCCTTCGGTTCTGATTAATTCTGAAGGCGATTGACCTTCCCCAAGTTTGGTCCCTTATTAAATGCGGTGAACGAGCAGCAGACACCCAAATTGCAGTCATTTCCTGCCTCTGGACCCACCTTAAATTTGGGCACATGATGTTCCTACCCCCAATTGAATTGGAACTCATGATTCTTATATTTTCTCCCTTTGTGTTTACCACAGAGCCGTGCCCATGGGTCAATAAGGTTTCTTTACATTGGGACAAAGTGGTGGGTACATAAATTCTCTACACAAGAATCTTGATGTGTAATCCATTGGTTTTCTACCTTTCTGCCATATATTTTTGAGTCGCCCCAAATTTTAAACTCATTTGCTGAATTGGCAAACTTGGATCTTTGCTTCAGTTCAGTTACAACAATCAATCTGAGTTACCAAAATACTCCAAGGTTGTGGTAACCAAAAAGGGACAAAATGCTGTCTGTGTCATAAGTTCCAACCAAATATTAGAAACACAACATCGTTGTCACGGGATTACCAAAGTCCCATACAATAAAACAGGCCCATGTGCCAGAATCTAAGAATGCTGATAAATTCTCATCACCACATCCACAGCCGGTCATAAAAAATTTCTTTTCCCCTATTTAAACACAGCTATTATTCCCACAGATCAAGATTTCTTAAACCTCCAAACTTGCCTTACTCTTTACTGCTACCATATATCCAATCCCACCTAGCCCCCCCACCACAGCCACCTCACACCCTCACAGGGGAGGGTGGAAAAAACATCGTGAATCCCATTTCTAGCTGGATTTGTACCAATAGCAGCAAAAATTTGTTTGTGACGATTGTTCATCCAGATGGTCATGTTGAAATACACGACCGGCCTATTCAGGCGGCTGAGCTGCTCAACCGGAACCCCAAATGCTGCGTGGCTCATCCCACAGTGTTCCAGCAGCCATACGCAATCGTTTCACCCACCACCACCCTCTCCCTTGGTCAGAAATACTACATTGTGCCCATTGGTACCATCAGGAAACTACAGCTCAAGTACTCCCCTTCACAAAGTCAGCAAGCCAACATCAAACCAAATGATCACAAACAAAAGACTGGAAAAAAAGATGGTGACCGTAAGGAAATGGAATCTTCATGTTGGTTGATGAGAAATAACAAGAATGGTCAAAAGGTGAAAAATGGTAAAAATGTATGCTTGCAGAAGAGTTCAGGTGGGAAGAAAACAGTTAGCAGCAGGAAGAGGTCTAATAAGAATTCTGCAGGGGTTGGAAATGGAGGGACAAGAGTATCACTTACATCTTTTCACCATTGGCAGCCTGGTCTGGAAAGCATTACAGAGGAATAAAGATTTGAAGATTGCAATGCTTACATACTTTTAGTCCTTTCTAATTTGGTGCAAGAACTTTGAAACGGAAATATTCTTCAATTGAATTTGGAAAGATACTTACATTGGAACAAATTTGCAGTATTTTGATCTAAGTTTTACTTGCAGAAAATTATCTCAAGTTGAAATTTGAAATCAATCAACTCTACATTGCAAATGTAAATTCTTGCATTGCTATTCGTACCAGGAATAAGAGCAAATTACTAACTGCTGATGTTAAATTAATTTTGCAAATCAAATTGCCAGGAGCCTGCATTGTCTTACAGGTGAGAGGAACGTGCAAATTTGTTCCTTTTTGCTAGTGGCTAGAAACCCAGACACAAATATAGAAGTACATTTGTATACTATTTCAACATATCCAAATACTACATATGACTTTGTAATTTTTTCATCAATTCTCTTGTCTTTTAAGTATCTTCTTGATGAACATGTACCAGCTCAAACATCCAAGCAAAGGAGTGCAAGGACCAGTTTGGCAAGACTGGAGAAGGGTTCCAAGGAATGGAGAACATGATGGCACACACAAGGAAATTCATGGAGAAAACAACCCTGCAGCTTATGTTGGCTCAAGGAATAAAGGTATATTGAAATGTTCACAACTTAAAAAAAGTTTTAAGTAAAGCTGTGTATAAAAACCCACTAACCAGAAAACTGGATTGGAATCATGGATTCTCTTATTCAGATGGTAGAATGAAGGGCTCAGCAAAAGCAAAATTTCATGAGTTGTGTGTATTGAAGCACTGAAGGCAGCCTGTGTTTGAGTGTGCTTCAATGAGGAACATCCTCATCATCACAAACTGTTTGTAATTTTACAAAATAATTACCTTTCATGGGCATTATGCCAAATTATGTTCTAAGCTTTTCTTTTAAGTATCTACCGATACATCTGGACATGTTAAGAACATGAACTGATAGTATTACTGTACTATATAACTAACCATAATATCCCTTCAGCTATATTCATATATTACAAAACAAAGTGGGGGCAATTTTGTCATTTTCAATAGCACTCGTGCTATCGGGGCAGGTTAGTGTAATTTTGCAAACAGTATGGGGCATTTCAGTCTTTGAGCCTAATCTTGAGGGTGGTTGATGTAATTTATCCTAAAGCAATGAACCTAAAAGATCGTGCTTTATTTTGACAACAAATTCGACTAGAAACAATGTTTAGGTTTTTGCATCTCTGCATTTGAGTGTTAACCTAGTCTACAAAATAAACTTCATAGCTTGAGCGTCCAATTTGCTGTAGTACAAAGTTAAATTGCTAGCTTTTTTTTAGCTAATTTATTGTACTATTTTTTGGAAGTTTTTGTTACTGTAAATTACTCAAATCATAGAATTTTTTATGTTGTTTAATAGGGTTATCATAGAAATACTTTTTTGGAAATTAAAAATATGATTTAGGCTCCCTTATTCGAAAGGGAAATTTAGCTCTGCATATTTTTAGCTGCAGAATTTGTGAAAGAAGTAAATGTTAGCTTGCGGGCTTAAGTTAAATTCAAGTTACCCGTGGGCCCACTCTTATCGTTCTATATAGGCCCAAGAATGTATCGGCAAATGTGTCGAATGTTTGATTTTATTTAATTATTAATTTGATGTAATAATTTTCGATTGTAGATATCATACCCATTAGGATTTTATTTTATTAGTGATGTTATATTATTATATTTTATTATATGTAAAAATTAGTTAATATGTATCTATAACAACGTGGCAATTGAAAGATGTATATACATATTTTTTTAATTGATATAAATCAAAATATATGGCATTTGAAATATATATATATATATAGTAATAATTATAATTTTTTTAAAATATTTTGAGAGGAGAAACATATTTTGTGGAGGAAAAACACAATCAAATATTTGATTTCATTTTTGGTTTTTAGGGAATGAAAACATTCCCCAAAAGGAACCAAACAAAGCAAAAGTTATGCATGTATTTTTTTTTCTTTTTTTTTTTGAAAGAAAACACTCAAATACATTATTATATTAAAATATGAATTATTATTATTAAATTAATATATTAACATATTTTGTGGAGGAAAAACACAATCAAATATTTGATTTCATTTTTGGTTTTTAGGGAATGAAAACATTCCCCAAAGGAACCAAACAAAGCAAAAGTTATGCATGTATTTTTTTTCTTTTTTTTTTTGAAAGAAAACACTCAAATACATTATTATATTAAAATATGATTATTATTATTAAATTAAATATATTAACCTTTAAAGCCAACACATAAAAAACTAATACTAAATTAGACTCAAATTCAAGACCTTGAGTCCTAAGATTTCAAGTTTTCTACTTAAGTAAACCCTTATTATCAGTTCACTTTATAACCTTCAAATATATTAGTGCCATCAAAAAAGTTGTCTGATTCATGTGGGTAGTTAAGCTTATCACAAAATAAATTTCTTAGTTTTATATCTAAAAACTTCTCAACGACAATAATAAATAATAGTACCTCGTCTAGTCAAAATTGACACTGATTCCCTACATTAGAGGCCAATATAATATTAAGTATAATTAATTTAATCATCCCTTAACCATACGTAAGAAAAAGAACTACAGATCTAGCATTAAATCCTTTTTTTTTGGCCAAATATATTGAGGAAAATAGGAAATATTATTTTTTTTGGTTTTTATTTTCTTTAGTTTTGGTCTAAAAAATTAGTCGGTTTTTATTGAATCCCTCTCTCAAGTTAATAATAATGATATGTTGAATTTTTTTGTAACACCGTTCCATTTATTGTTTGGCATTCAGAAATTTGACAGGCATTTAACGTTTGTAAGAAATTGTGCTTAAAAAGTTAGACTTTTGTATTCACATTAGGGCTAATAAATAATCAACAACTTTATTTCTACTAATTATTTTTCTACAGAATCAAAAGTAATTCGAGAAATCTCTGACAAATTACAAATTCTGCAAAATGTTAGCTAAATAAAACTAAGGAAAATTTTGTAGTAAAATCTGTCCCCAGAAGTCATAAAAATGTAACTACTCCTTGTACTTAAAAAAGATATGTACTCCATTTACTCAAAGGTTCACATGCCCCCAATTCAGTCAACTCCATTTAATCACTGGCTGGCAACCTATGAGCCCCTGGGTTAGGTATAATTCAATTCATGACCATTAATTCCTCAACCCCCCAACCCCACCTTAAAACAACACAACACATATATATAGCTGTGGAAGTGAAACTTTCCCATCAACAATCTTGTCTTGTCTTATTTTTACTAACACATAACAGCACAAACATCCGACACAATAGAATGCGAGGACCTGTTCAGCAAGAGTGGCGAAGGGTGGCGAAATGTGATGAGACAGACGAGAAAAGAGTGGATGAAGGCAAGATTTGTGGGGAATGTAGCACAGGTTTTGTTGGCTCAAGCAATAAAGGTATACACAGAGATGCTACCGTGCTTATTGTTTCATATATGATACTACTGTTTAAAGAATTGGTCCTAAACCCGTTTGTCCTAAATTTGCATGACTTACAATTTAACTAAAACATGTATTTTTAGATTTCTTGAATGTTAATTTGATGCAGCAAGTTATCATAATCTTATTGCCCGATCTTTCTCCTCGGGTTTAGACGGGTCAACGATATGATTTGAAATATACAAACACCACACTTCAGCTCGTGTGAGAGTATTTTTTTTCTATTCTCTAATAAAGGAAAAGAGAGATTTTTAAACAAATAAGTGAACTAGTGAAGTGTGAGATAATTTCCCTGGAGTGATGAGTTGCTTTTGGTGCTTCCTAAGTACCATAAATTGGACCAAAAAGAGTTCCTAGCAAACCTTATATCTCACTTCCATCTTCAATTAAACTCTTTCTTACCCGAATGAAGAAATTCTCTTTGCTGTGCTTTTTCCAAATTATAAGATGCCACTGGCTTGAAAACTTGATTTGAGGCTGACGGATCATCTTCTTTACATCTCAGATGCTGCAAAGAAGGGCTCGGCAAAAGCACATTTGCATGAGTTGTGCGCTAGGAAACACTGGAAACAGCCTGTGTTTGAGTGCTACAATGATGAAGGTCCTGATCATCAGAAACAGTTAGTCTGAAACATGAACAAGCTAAATACATAATAATAGCCTTGCATGAGCATCATATCACATCCAGTTCCAAATAGAATATAACCCTTGATCCCATCAGATGTTTCTAGATGAACCTTTCTAAAGATTTTCAGTCTGCTGCTTCAAACTATAGCCTCATTTCTGAAAGTAACAAAAGATGAAAGCACTTCTGAATAATTACCTTACCTGGCTTTTGATTAAAAATAGTGTAGAGCTTCGGTGACATGAGCAGGCCAGAACAAGTGCCGGTATACCAATATCCCAACCAAATTTTCATCAAGTACAAACAGTAGTAACGCTGATGCTAAACTACTAAGATATATATATTGACTTGGAGACGTTATTGCCCACGGATAGGCGGAAAAGAGAGATTTTCTGAAAACATGTTATATGTAATTTATCTAAATATTTCTGATAAGAGGGATATAACAGAGATAAAACTGTGCACTGTAAGAAATTCAGAATCTCACTTCCTAGGTAGCTACTAGGATTTATCTTTGATATTGACTTGTGTTGTGGATTATAATAGCTCCAAGATTTGCACAGGTACACTTTCAAGGTTCTTGTTGAGATTGAAGAATCATCAACGATAATCTTAGAGTGTTTTGGCAACCCTCGAACAAATAAAAAAGCATCAGCAGAGGATGCAGCAGAAGGGGCACTCTGGTGCTTGAAATACATGGGTTATCAGCTAAAGAAACAGTGAAGCCAAAACATCCCTGGTTTAGATCAGAAATCCGACTCTGTTCAGTCATTCAACCCCACACTGTTTCAGATTTTAATTTACCTCACAAGGCTCAAGCAATAACAAGGTGACCCAAGTAACTGAACTCTACAAACCCCAAGAACTATTTTGGAAAGATAAGCTAAAAGTTGTAGTGTAGTCTTTGCTAAGCCATCTATAGTAAGTTTACATGACACTACAAACCAAACCTAGCCGAGTAACCCGTAGATGCAGGCCATAGCAATTAATGCAACCAGCATAATATAACTATACCAAAAAAAGGCCCATGGATGTCACCACCTATTAGAAATAAAGCTTTAGTGCACAAACACAATTCTTAGAGCTTTCTCCCTGGGCTTGAAGGAAAAGCCAGAAATATTATATTAACTAGTTAAACCCTTGTCAAAAATAACTTAGGCGGTGATTTTCTCCACACCTAAAAACATGACATGGAAAATTTCGGAGCCTAAAATTGGAAGGAAAAAAAAGCCATTTCTTAATATTTGCAGCAGAAAATTTCTATTAGAGAAGTCAAGCACCTTGTTCGAGCAGAAATCTTGCATAATATGCTTAACTTTCTTGAGTAGCATTTTCAGCTGCAAATATTAGCAAATTGCATCTTTTTCCTTCTAATTTAAGCTCCGCCACCCTCCTTGTGATGCTTTTAAGCATGGAGAAAATCATGACCTAAGTTATATGTGACAGAGGCTTCTTAGGTATTACAATATCTTTGTCTTTTTTTTCAAACTAGAAGAGAAAGCTCTTAGATATTATACTGGCGTACTAAAGCTTTGGAGAGTAATGTCAGTAAGGAAAGAAAATGCGTTGACTTCCTGTGTTGAAAGAATCCACCCAGCCCCAGGTATCCTTAGCAGGATAGAGGGAGTGATTCTAATACTAACAGTAAGTAAACAGCAGATATTGTGTCAGACCTTAAAACTTCATTCCAACATTTTGGCACTCTGTCAGAATTAAGTAAAACTCTCTCAATGATTAAGCATCTCAAAAACCTTGAAGAATCTTAGGTTTGCTTTTATCCTAGGGTCAATGGTAATACAGTTCATCTCCCAATAGAGAGGCATGACCTGAAAGTAGTACATCTTTGGCTAATATGAGCTGACCTGGTACTAGTAGTTCTATCTAAGTAAGAGCTAATAGGAGAAGGGTAGGGATTAAACACTAACATAACAGCCAGCTGAAAAATGTTAGCCTCATAGTTGTAATCTGGGCAAGCACGTGAGATCTAACCAATAGATTTGTCAACAAGTCCTTTCAGCAAAATGTGGCTTCTCCACTCAATTTCAATTGATTTCAAGCCACAGGCATTGACAAGGTATCGAACCTAGACTTAGAAAGGTAGTGGACTAATAAGACATTATACCATTCTTATCTGACACAGCTACATGGATCATTGTCTTCAATTCCAGTTAATCAAAGTCCATCACAAAACTCAAACAATGGAAACTCAAAATCCTTGATCAGTCCATGTGATTTTTACTTTCCTCTTGTTTACAGCTAACTCTAGCTCCATGAGTTCTGGTGCAACCACCCCTTGAATCTATTAGCTTGGAGAAAATCAGAAGTCAGAACTGTGAGATATACAAGTGAAGAAGAAAATTAGCTTTGAGCCTTTCGGCACATTCTAGTCAGTGTAAAAAAGGAGATCATGTAACCGAACATCTATTTTCTCTGAAAAGAAAGTTTTGAAGATCTGTACAACTCAAGCATTATCTCTGAGAAGCGGTGAGATCTAAGGACATTGCCTTGGAGGCAATCTAAATAGTTTCACATAAACATGATAATCAGTGAACTTCAATCACAGAATCATGAGTAAAAATGCCCTTGGACATCATTACCTCCAAGCCGCCAAGCCTCAGTACCCATAGCATAGTTTCCAAGAGCTTACTCCCTAGCTTGAAGTAGTGGCAAATATAGTTTACTAGATAATAAACCTTGTCAATAAAAATTACAAAAAAACTATTATGAAGAGAAAACAAATAAATCTAAGTCTACTTGCCTCGAAGACAACCTATGTACATTTGCGCAACTAAAAACTTTTCTTCCTACATCAGATAATTACGGCCTCTGAAACTGGTACATAAGCTAACGAATAACTACACTTATTGTCAATTGTTTCACGATACAAGCTTTGACAAGTGACCAAAGCTAGGCTTGGGACAGTAGTCCACTCAGAAGACAACATCCCAGTCTTCATCTAAGAGAGCTACGTGGATCTTCTTCTTGGATTCTACTCAAAGTCCAACACAAAAGTTAAACCATGGAGTCACAAATCCTTCTTAATTACATTATTCCATGTAATTGGACGTTTATCCTTTCCGCTATCATTTAAAATTAACTCTGGCACCATAGGTTTTAGTGCAACCACCCCATGCACATTTCATCTTCTTGAAGATCAGATCAATGGGATATGTACTACGAGTGGACGTTTATCTTTTTCCGCTACAATTAAAACTATCTCTGGCACCATAGGTTTTAGGTGCAGCCACCCCATGTATACTTCATCTTCTTGAAGATCAGATCAATGTGATACGTACTACGAACAAATCTCACTTCTGGCAGTGTAAGGAAGGAGAATCATGTAATGGAACTTATATTTTCTCGGAATTTTCCATCTATCTTGATTTTACGAACAAGGTTTATTGTTTGGATAACTGTGTTTTGTCTTTTGCCTTTTAAGGAAGTGGAGAATGTTCTACCAGTTCATGCCTAACACCTAACATGGAAAGAGTAAGACATCACATGCAAACTGACAGGAAAAACCTACTATTTAAAAAATTCAAGCACTACTGAAATAGAGCACATAAGCCCATAATGTACGTATAAAATGCCATGTGCGTATAAACGTGTGTGAGTGCATCTAAATGTATACGAATATATTTCAATTACACACTGAGATATTCCCTTAAACAAATTGTTTGATCTAGAACGTTTTTGCTTAGAATATTTTTGTGGCTCCAAAGTGAACGATACACTAGAATAATCACCAGACTATAATCAGTTAATGATAACCTATTAGATATCCACAGCTGAACATTTTTCGCCGTTCATTGAATAAAGATGTAATAAGAAGCATTATTCCACAAATCAAAAACCTCACTCTCATGATGCAATGTCTCTACGAATTCTTGACAGGTTGACTTCGCAAGGCTACATGGGCTGCTCTTATGAATTCTTGCCCCAGGATCTTTGACTGAAAGATAGTAAAAGAAAATTGTTAGCTTGAAACTTAAAAATATAATTTTTCATCATCAGCTAGTCAAAATATAGGTCCACACTGACAGTCAATGGGAGTCAGCAGTAAATTTAAAATTATTAACTATCGGTCATATTATCAAGAGATGTGGGTAACCAGAGATTTATCTCTTTAACTCAATTTCTGCCATGTTGATGAAACCAGTCATACAAATTGAAAATAAATTGTCTCCAAAAATCAATCACATATCTAAGTAAAGAACCAAGAAGAGATTCTAAGCACTTACCATAACAATTCTAATTATGAGAAATCTAAGAAACTTTTGCCAAGAGTAAGATACAAGGACGCCACATTAGAATCAACAACCAAAATTTACGGCCACAAAATATTTCGAAGAGATGTTAATCGTCATGCAATTAAAAAATCAAAATCTCCAAAAGTTATGCACAACTATCATTGGATGGCAACCTGCAATGCATTGAATCTTAATCAGTGTGATATTTAATTTTAACCTCAAAGAAAAAGTGCAAATCCAAAGGAATTCATACCATAATTGCCTTTATCTTCTTTGAAGAAGTGATCTTCCAAGACTCCATATCATATCTTGATTAACTGTTGGACAGCATTAAATCCAATAACATGTAATTACAGAAATTGGTGTGCGAATTACTGGTGCTGAAAACCAGCAGTAAGGGAAAGGTGAAGTTAGCAGGAAAAAAGAACATAGCAAGATAGAGAATTGAGAGAGGACTTGAAATAAGAAGAATTCACAGGGCTATTCTCTGGTTGGACAGCATTAAATCCAATAACATGTAATTACAGAAATTAGTGTGCGAATTACTGGTGCTGAAAACCAGCAGTAAGGGAAAGGTGAAGTTAGCAGGAAAAAACAACATGACAAGATAGAGAATTGAGAGAGGACTTGAAACAAGAATAATTCACAGGGTTCTCTCTCCCAGAGAATAGGTGATGACGGCGGAAAAACACGAAGTTATCACACCTTTTATAGAAAAACAAAAACTCCTGTGTTGCCCTAATAACACAAATGGACCAAAATACCCTAATGACTGAAATAAAAAAACAGCAAAAGAACATTAATTGAAGGAAAAGAAAGCAAACAAAAATATAAATACTGAACATCAAATGGATAGTATTTCGACTCCATCCACTCAAATCAGATTAAAGCAATATGGCAAGTGAGAATTTATCACTAATAAATGGGGACTATTGCTTGCGAACCAGGACTATAGGATCCATTAGCGTATGACAACTTGCCCAAAAGAGCTAGCCAAGTGGTAGAGACACTTTATTATTTATTACCATTGAAGTTCCATTCGACAAGACAAGGATCTCATCATCACTCACCTTGCCTTGTATGCCACACTCGCTATAGAAGGAGAATAGCCAAGTCACTCCCACTCCTATTCCGACATAAGATTCACATGGATTTGCAACCCACCACACCTCAACAACATTGGTCGATCATACATTTCCCAAATTGCCAAACTAGTAAGGTATAGGCATCAAACTACACAATACAAACCTGAGAATACCTCATTGGTTGACTCTAACAACATCTCTCACACATGAATCCCACACTAAGGTCCACAAGACAGGAGCTATGTCATAAGCTTGCGACAAACTAGCTTAGGCATCATCTCACATGACCCAAAATGATAGCCAGACTATTTTACCAAGTACATACTCGTTATGCATCAACTTCCTCTTCATACGTTTCCCCGAGCTTAGGCAATAACTAGCTTAGGCTTCATCTCACAGTTTTCCCGTAGTTTTTGTCACTTTTCTTTCCTCAGCCCTTTAACTTAACATAGAAGTGACTTATGAAGACAAATGCATTGCTAAGAGGGCCTTATTTTATCATTGAGTTGCTGGGTTAGTTCATGTGGTTTTGTAATATAGTATAGAAGGGTAGTGTAGAAATTTCAGAATAGCTAACTATTCTGTTACTTAAGTTAGAGGGCCTTATTTTAAGTGTTGCTTATTCTTTGGAGTCATGCGAGGAGTTCTCAATTAAGCCGTACTACAATCAGCCTTATATTTCTTCATTAAATTCTAGTTCCTTAACAAGTGAAAGATCGTTTGGAGCTGATAAATAGAGGTGCAATGTCAAGAATTCAGGAGAGATCAGTTTATTGAGTTTCGCACATTTTTGAAGCTTCTTCCTGATTATGTGAGGCAATCCATTGTTAGGTATGATGGCCAAAGGCTAAAGGGGTCTAGAGTGGTTCCTCAACTTTTTCTGTCCCACGTCTTTTTTCTTTCAATTCTCCACAAGGACTCAGATTGCCCTAAAACAACCAATACATTCAAACCCAATTTGTTTTCCTTGCCAGAAAGTAAGTTTAACAATTTACAAGGCCCTTATATACTGATGAAACATTATTCACAACTACGATACCTGCAAACATTAAACAAGGCTAAGATCACTAAATTCATTTTCTTAAGACACTTAAAAACCTTAATTAGTGAACATACATTCCAATATCACAACCAAGTCGATACACCTATTGTCTTTATTATATCTGAGTTGGTGCTGCATCACATATACAACACCTTTAATGAGTCGATAATATGTATCCATGAAGCACCACTCTTTTCTGCCACTACATATATTTTTATCACCAATCACCAGATGTGCATCATGCACATCCCTCAACTCTTTAACCAATTTTAACATCAAACATAATTTCCACTAGAGCTCCACTGATATTGCCATTTTAAAAAATTTGACACAAACTACTATTCTCCTTATGGCGTTCTGTTTCCTTTACAGAGTTAAGATGGCAAGCATAAAAGTATACACATACAGGGTAATTAAAATATTAAAAACAAAAAACCGTATTGTAGAGTATCACAACAGAGAGAATAAATAACTTTATGTATATGACCTGAGCTGCACAAAACGGAGCACTAACAAAGACATAAGCTCCCAGAAGCGTCTATCATGCCTTCTCTTGGAAGCCATAAGTGGCAAAAACATTTTCACCAATGCACTTGTCCCAATAATCCTCTTTACTGACTCAAGACTCCAAGAAAAATGCCAGTGATCCATTAGAACAACCACTCTCGATAACTTTCTGGGCCTGTGAAAAACTTAAACAAAAGACGATTTTTCTTTTAGGCATAGCATCAAACATATGATACCCAATTCACACTCTTCGCTTAAATTATTAGAGCATAAAAATTATTTATACCCTCGCAAGATTCGAACGCAATAGCAAGTAAAACACGACTGACTGAACATTAAAAGCAGTAAAATAACAAGTCTGGGAGAACAAATAAAAGAGTGAGCGACAGAATAGACCCACCTAAAAACTCGGGTCCATTTTTTAGGCTTCTCTTCTCAATTGACAATTGTCTTACTATCAGTCATCATCTTCAATGCAGTCCAATTTCAAACCAAAGTCCGGTAAAAACCCCGCATGGCCATTTTGGCGGTTATTTGCTCTGTGAGAATTAGGTTTTTCATATTTCTTCAGTCCATTTTCAACCCAAAAGTCAGGAATTGTTTGACTTTGCTTAAAACATGCAGGCCCGGCTTTTGTTTTTAATCATGAAATTAAATATATTAATACAATTACGAATAATTATATAGCTATGAGTTGTTTTTAATCATGAAATTAAATATATTAAAACAATCATGAATAATTATATCCTATGAGAAATAATGAGATAATATGTTAACATCAATAACAAGACAAATAATGAAATAATATATTAACATCAATTAAAACAAATATCCATGAAAACGAGATAAGAATCATGCCTCGTTATGACAATAAGATATAGATCCCACCATTTATATGTTATCATACTAAAATTTGATTTGATAAAACTTTTTTGGATAATTTTATTTTAAATAATTTAATATTCTTTTCAACTATTATTTTAAATATTATTATGAATTTAAAATTTACGAATCCAATTATAATTATAAATTTTAATACCTGTAACTCCAAATATATTTTATAAATTCAAATCTTTTGTGGTTTTATTTCTTTTTTCCCTAGTATCATGACTACTATAAGAAAAAATTAAAATATATTGTAATATGGGTTTTTACATTTAAAAAAAAAAAAAATGGATCGACATCTCTACATTAGGATTTATTTTTGCTTCATTTTGGAACAAATTGAATTCATTTTCGACACTGTCTGTCTTTTTGTTCTACGAAATAGCATTAGAGGATC
The DNA here is from genome assembly GCA_019321725.1 of Paulownia fortunei. Lineage (NCBI taxonomy): Eukaryota > Viridiplantae > Streptophyta > Magnoliopsida > Lamiales > Paulowniaceae > Paulownia > Paulownia fortunei. The sequence continues at coordinate 20,257,141 of CM033112.1, read as the reverse complement.
AAGCCCACTATCCAAATTCGGCCCAATCTACTGCGTTAAAATCTCGATCCAATGCCAGCATGTTATTAAACTGGCAAAATATGGAGCCCAAGCCCATAATTTTATTCATATTGAAAATATTGAAGCTTTTTATTACGATAATAATTATGGAGAATTACTGGCAAAACCCTCATTAAATTAAATAATCGAGACAAATTGAAAGACATTACTGAATCAACCAAAAGTATTCCCCACCCTCGTCCCCGACCTCCACCCTTATGGCTAAAAAACGAACAATATTATTGAAAGTTCGAGTCGACTACCAAAAAGTCATCGAAACTTGAAATATAATGAATCAAGTTAATTTTTCTATTTTTTTTATTCATTAAAATTCAAAATTCGATTTAATTAAATTTAATAAAATATATATTAAAATATCAACTTACTTGAACATAACTCATGTTTATTTTGATTAATTCAAATATAATTTTAAATTCTACACAAAAAACTTAAAAAAACAAATAAATAAATAATATTTTATTAAATTTCACTCAATCTATTTACACCCGTTCCATCCCACCCCCAACTTGAGAGAAGAAGGCAAAAAGCACACGATGATCGTTTGCGGGTTAAAGCGAGAGAGAGATTGTACCACGTGTCTTTGTCTCTGGGCATTGTTATTAGATTTGGAAGGATAAAATAAAACTTGACCCATGTGCATGCAATCGTGCACAAAATGGAGCCCCATTTGGATCAATACAAGGGACACCACGTGCCCAATAAAATGAAAATTGTGGGCAAAGTCTATGAGTAACATGGTTTTGTACCCTAAAATATATATACCTGCACATGCACAAGGAGAAACGATGAAAAAAAATACGAAAGAAGAAAAACGGAGAAAGGATGGGAAATGGGCATTGACAGATGTCTGGATGAGTCACTTTCTCGGACCAAGGATGGGAAATGGGCATTGATAGATGACGAGTCTCTTTCTTGTACCTATAATTTAATTAATTATAATTTAGAGAATTTAAATTAAAATTAGAAAACAAATCAATATCATAATTTAAAAAAATATATAAAATAAAGAGAAAGAATTAGAAATGGGCATATTTCTTGAAAATAACATTACCATGATGCAACTTGAGGCTCTTATATTATTCTTGTATATTCAAACAAAAATCAATTTTTTTATTTTTCTAAAATGAGAATTTCTTAATTTTGGAGTGAAGGTGGTAATAAATTCCATGCACGTATTTATGGATTAAAGAATTTGGAATTGAATAATAATTATTTGGAGGGTTTTGTGTTTATTGTGATTTTATCGTTTGAGGTACTTTTAAATAATTATTATGACAGATTCGACATTCTCGAAACGAATTCACTAATGAAATCAATTCAAATATTTTCTTCAACTATGTAAGTTTGTTGTATCAAAATTATAAGTAGAATCCAAATGCTCGGTCATGACTTCAATTGCACCTTCAAATACATCTGAATATCCATTTAATTGAGTTTATTCTTGTTGTATCAAAGTTGTATATTTGGACTTTATACAGTGATAATCATTTTGTTGTTGGTCAATGGTTCAATTAGTCGGATTTGTTCAACTGTCAATCCGATCAGACTCATAAAAATTAAATAATAACCAATTAAAAAATACATACAATAAAACTCAAATTTCAAATAATTACATACATATAACCAATATTAAGTTTAAGATTCATAAAAAAAAATAAAATTGGTTCTAAACCATTTTTTTGTCTGGTTTAATCGATTTTTCTAATTGGTTTGACCGATATGACTGAATTTTTGATTTTTTTTGTTTTCAGTCGGATCGGACTGACCACCGATTCGCGATTGGACTTATTGAACCAATCGGTCCATCCGATCTTAAAAACATTGGTGATACTATTGTGCATACGTTGATACTATTAACAATTAGTGACAATATATATTGCCAAAATGACTTAATAACGATACTTGTATTGTAATTAAATTGTCGTGATACACGTGTTTTTCATTGTTGTGCGAGTTACAACTTGAACTGGTGAAACTAAAATTTTCATGGGACTAAATACTAATAAAAAATTTCTTAAGTCCTCAAAACACAAAAAAAGTAAAAAATAATAATAATAATGAAAAAAAATCATCTTATTATAACGAAACCATGTGAAAAAAGCATATAAAAACAACCAAAAAAGATCTAAAAAGAGGGCCCAAAATTCACTCTATCTTATTATTAGGTTTTAATATCCAATATGGTGTTCAGAGTCACTTGCAATTCATGGCCAGGCAAAGCCAAATTGAGCTCTCTCTTTATGCATTTTTTATAGTCAAAATAGTCAAATGAATGCGCGTGGAAACCTTCCCCCCACCTTGCATGGCTTTTTCGACAGTATCAAACCTAGAGATTAGACGTTGTCCCGTTTTGGAAAAACACAAAGTTTCACAGTTAAATTTGCTGTGTGGGTCAAAAAGAGATAAAAAGTAGTGAGGAGCAGCTGTTTTCTAGTTGAAATGAGACATAAAGCTAGTGAGAAAAGACTGGTTCCTCCAACATTATGAGCCCCAGTTTTCTTAAACCTATTCACACTTATCATTTGGGATGGGGTATGGGGGTGGGGGTGGGGGTGGGGGTGTTCTTGCTGTGAAACTTTCTAATTTGTTTAATTTGTTTTGTTTTAATTTTTAAGGTTTTCTGATCAATTAAATATATGTATGTCTATCATGCCATGGACCCGTAAGTCCCTTAAGACGTGAGAATAGGTACAACATGAAATTAAAAATTGAATTGAGAACGACTAGTTCAATAAAAAAACTCAATTGATGTTGATGATTTTTTTTAATCAATGTTTATAAGTTGATAATTTTTTTATTTTATGAAGCGTTTCAATGTCTTGATTTTCAGATCATAGCTTTATACCCTCCAAAATCTACTCAAAAAGAAAAGCCAAAGAAAAGGAAGTGCAATGCTTTCAAATGAGCTAATGCACACGTATTGGGATTCAACGGCGGAAAATGGATATCGAAAATGAGAACTTTTTTTATTAAAAATAATAAATAAATAAATATTTTTTAGTATTTAAGGGGACGAATTTTTAAATTTAATAATTTTATATATAAAAATCTATATAAATTAAAAAAATTGGAGTTAAGGGGCGGTCGTCGCCGCCCCGCCCCTGCTGGGATTTTTGATTGATGATTTATTATTTGACATTTTTTTGGCTCATCTACTTACATAATATTCTGTCATAATTGTTCAAATTTAGATCTTGCAATTTATATTATATACATGTATCACGTATATATAATTAATTTAAAATAAATGTGCAATAAAAAGATGCTGTACAAAATTACATATCTTGCACGGAACAAGAAGTGGAAACAGGGAAATTGTGGAAGTAATAACTTCAGTAGTAGTACAATTTTCAACTACATTGTTGAAGTTCCCATGACAGAACAAAGCTCAATTGAACTATAATCAAGCAACTCCTGAATCATCTGCTCAATGTGATCATCTTCAAGAGACTTGAATTGCTGTCCATTCTCAGTTGGGCTCTCAGAAGCATACTTATTTGCCCCCATTTGACCATTCTTTCTGTCAATGGCATTCCCTCTATCAAAACCTGGAGCCTGTTCTGGTTCATTCAGCTTATTCAAAACAGGTTTCTTGGCCATTTTGAGAGATGTCATGTGGCATTTCTGTAGCTTAGCCATCAGGGTTGCTGACAGAAGCTTGGCCGACGATGATTGAGGCTCGTTCGCATTGTAAGTGAAGTTTGTGCGCGCTCTAGGCCCGCACATGATCCTTGCAGCCTCGTCATATGCCTTTGCTGCATCCTCTGCTGTCTCAAATGTGCCTAGCCATATTCTTGTCTTTCTGAATTGGCAAAAAACATCAAAGTTAGAACAAGATTGATGTGTATTATTACAGTTATAAGTTATGAAATGTGCCAAACAAGCAGTGTGTTGTAGGAAATTAGCCGAAAATCGATGAGAAATGAGACTTTACAGCAAAGGGTGGCGAATTTCGGAGACCCAAGATCCCCAGTGCCGCTGGCGTACGCCCCGGTATCGTTGTTGAGGCCTAGCCATGGTGGTTCTGGCCAAGTGGGAAGCCTTTGTTTAGCAAAAAAATGCCAAGTGTTTGTGATATGTCTCTGAGAGAATTTGACAATGGCAGTGCAGATACGGTGGGCGGGACTTGAATAGCCGAGGCCTGAGGGAAGGGGGGAGTTTATTTAAGCGTACTTTGCGGCCTTCAGCTGGCAATTAATATGGCATTGGACCCACAAGAACTTCCACACCCATCATCTTTCCTTTCCAATGAAAGGGTAAAAATTTGTGAATCCTGTACCTAATTTAATCTGTTTTATAATGATATACCTCATTTTATGTAAATCCAACATCTCCTAGTCTGGTATGGAGTTCAAAAAATCAATTATTTCATTCTTCAATGGCGAATGTGTGAATTGAGTTATAGTTATATCAAAGGCGATACAACCGTGTATCTCCACAGTAATTTATTTTCGGGCCATAACTGCAAGCCAATCTGAACTCATTACGAGTTAGACCAATTAAGGTACCATGATCTCAGTCAAGGTAGATGAAATGTATAAACAATAATATAGACAGAGATATTTGAATAACAGTATTTATATTATTGAAGAGCATTGAAGACAGTCCAAATGTGGCTGATCACATCAGATACCTCAGATTTACTAAACATAGGAAAACCTGCCCATGTGCCTCACTGTAAGGTCAAGACTCTTGGACAGTGTATAAGATTTTTTTTTGCATGTAATGGTCTCCTCATGGGTTTGTAGGGTTGTGGCTGCTATTTTTGACCGTTATTTCAAGACCAAAACTAGATTACACAAAATCCAAGAGTGCTACAAATTATGATGTTGACATTGATTTTGCACCCTTCATTCACTCCTTAGATTAGGTCACTCCCACATGCATCTGGCCAGCACTTGACCTGTGACGCGTCTAGCTGTATTTCAACACGGAATTTTGTATTGTCCACTTGATTTAACTGGATTTGTAAGTTGTTAAAGGGTATACGAAAGTGAAATGATGATATTACTTATATAATTATAAGTTGAATTTGGTTTATATTGATAAATTATTGGGTTGTTAAATTATATATATATATATATATATATTTATGTGTGTGTATTGAACACCATCTTTCTTTGAATTAATTTTTTGGGATGAGTTTTATACAAACTCGTTTGTTATGGTGTCAGTGAACTAAGTTTGTAGGCGACAATAAATTTAGACTCCGAATCATTTACACGACACACTAGCCGTGTGGCGTATTATTGGGTTGTTACAATGTATATTTGTAAATTGAACACTCTCTCTTTTTAAGTTAGTGTTTGGGAATGAATTATACCTAAATTCATTTACCAGTTACCAAATAAATAACATCTCAAAAATTTAGAAACTGTTAGAACTTGATTAGCATATAGTTTTACTTTAAGCTCATAAAAATTTTGAGTTTGATATGAAATTTAACTCAAAATTAAATACATTTTGCTAGAAAAATAGTGTGAAAGTTGATAAGATTATATAGTTGATTCTTTTTGCACTTATTGCAATAGTATTCTTTTTTTAAGGATTAGGTGTAGTTGAGTGACATTGGAGTTTTGTTACATTATGCACTCCTGGAAACTTGATCAAAAATTGTGTGATTGTGGAAACTCATGCCTTATATTGAGGAACCAATTAGTAACATTTTGTTGCAGGGATCATTAATGGCTGACCACGTCAAAATGGATATAACTCTTCAACTTGATAGAGCTTCTTGCATTGCATGTGAATATAAATAATCGACCTTTGGCTTGGTAAATTATTATTTTTTTAAAAAATTAGTAACTTTTGCTTGGATATTAGATGTTGTAAGTGCACAAAAACACAAGTAAAAAGAGAATAAAATAAATTAATCCACATGAGTAAAATTACACTTCCTACTCAAGTAATTTTTTTAAGGAAAAATAATATTTATATATTTATTTGTAACATATATTACAATCGTTACATTTTGATTACGACTAAAAATTTATTGTAAGAACGAGCTCGCCTGCTACTATACTAAAAATTATAATTGTTAGAAATGATATAATTCAAAATTTTAAACCGTACATCAATTCAAGCATCCCGTTTTGATTATGTCGATACAATCCAATAAATTTAAATCAAAATATATAATTAAAGAAAAAATATTATAAAAAAGACTATATATATATATATGAGATTCAAATCCAAATTTCTTTTTAATAATTTTTTTTTAAATTCACTATTATTTGGACATTCAGCATGTTTGGGGCACTTCACATGCTTAGTTATATAATCAGTCACATACTAAGTTTCCATTCTTCGTTACCTAATTAATTTTGGTCTCCTTGTACTCAATTGTTGATTTAATTTCACAAGTTGTCAATCATAATAAAATGGTAATGATTACATTTTCTGTCTGTACTCCAAATTATGTAAATTCATCTTTCCTAAATTGATTTTGGACTCAGTTGTAGATTAAATTTCACAAGTTGCAAATAATCATAATAAAATGAAAATGATTACATTTCCTGTCTGTAATCAAATATACTATTTATATCTACCTTAGAATTGGCCTTACATCTTCTTCGCAGGGCCCAGGAGTTTAAATTCATCGATATCCTTTTTTCCCTTTCTTCAGGATTTAAACCTATAAAAAAAATTTATCACATTTTCTCGAGAAAAAATTAAATTTCTCTAGTTAAGTTTAAATTTTCTTCAAATTTTTCTTTATTTATTTATTTTTTATTAATAATAAAATTGAGGAATATTTTTTTTTTCTATTTTATTTCCTCATTAAAATTCTATATACAAACGTACGAAATAATTTACTCATTTGTCTTGTTGTAATTTATTCATGTGACTTGTTTGCATCATCGTGAAGATCACTTCACTTGCATGATTTCGTAGTAACACGACCAGGTAGAATTTTGTACCTGTCCAAATAATTTTGGGATCATTGAATTAATTTATTGTATCAATAAAATGTGGAATATTAATATTATTGTTTTTCATCTTTATTCTTTTTTTGTATCTTTTGAGTAAAATTATCAATTCACATCATTACATCAAGATAGCTGTAACTTAAATTTGGAAGATTTTCATCATTACATCGTTAAATTGTGGAAAATTTGGAAAATTCTCATCTATGAAAATTTTTTCTTCAAGCCTTTATTTGGTTGTGAATTTTTTTTTTAAAAATCAAAAAATATTTTTTACTTACAAAAATATGTCACATAAATTATAATTTTTTTTAATGAAAAATAGTATGTCACATTAATTATAATCATTACAGTTTATCTCTAATTTACATATTATTTTTCATAAATATTCCACATTCCAATACTTTTTTAAAAAAATATCACATTAACTGTATTCATTACATTTTTATCATATATCCAATTACACACTCAATACTCATTTATTTTTTTGCAAAACTATTTTTTTTTTACTATTATCTGTAAAATAACATATCTCAAAAATAAATGAACAAGCAATCACACCCCTAATATGTCAATCTTATTCGTATTACCAATAACTTTTTCATTAGAAAATACATAAATCACATTTTTTGATGCAATCAATTTTATTATTTGGGAGATTAAATTATAATTCTTCAAAGCTTTGTTATTTGTGGTTAATAAATTTGTTTTTGTTTTGCATTCTATCATGAACTTTAATACATACATTGGGTGTTTTCATAATAAAGAAGATCATGTCAAGTCAATAATAAAATCAATCTTGTTATAATTATTTATGAAATTTTAAAAATAATCAAAACCACCCTCACCTCATCCAATTATTTTTGTTGAATTGCGACATAAATTACAATTTACGAATTCAATCAAAACTACACCGCTTTACGCAATTTGGTGAGGATTTAACATTCCAATAAATCGATCTAGACCAAAAATTACTGCCTATATATATGTATATTTAACATATCAATATTTAATACAAAGCTTAGTTTTAATAGTTAATTATCAATTGTGCTAATTATTTTAATTTAATTTCATAGTTAACTCTTAAATGCTCAGCAACTTTTCGCACATCATTTTTTTTACATTTCACTCATCTCAAATAGGTAAGAAACATGTTATTTAATTACAAATTTCAAAATTTTAGCTTCTTTTTTTGTTTAGTTTTAAAACTATTGCCATATATAATTTTGCTAGCCTTTTCTCTATTTATTTTTTAGTTTTTTTTCACTTTTTTTCTTTCAATTTCATTGTATATGAATTAGTCAATTTGGTGTTATACGATTAGAATATGAAGAAAAGTAATCAACAAAAAAATAAAAATATAATATTGTATTAAAAATAAGTTTTCTTATCATGCATTTTACAGAAAAATGAAAGTAAAATTTTCATATCAAGTAGTGCACATGTAATAAAACTTCTTCATTTATTTATATTTAAAGTAAATCATCTTAAAAACCACAAAATTGCTTCAAACCACACGTTCAGTTTTAATTTAAAAACTAGTAATTTCAATTTATTTTTTAATAAAATCACATATCACAATTCGATCTAAAATTAATTAAAAAAAACAACAGACCTACATCATTATTACTCCTACATCTTATATTAATATGGCATAATCTCATTATTTGATATAAAACATTTGTAAGTTGTTCTCCATTATGGTCTAATCCCATTGTAGAATTCCAGTGGTTATAAACAAGGCTTTCGGAAATGTATCGGATCAATCAATTCAATCACGAATCTGTGGTAGGTTCGGTCCTATTAATCTTAAATAGTCGTTTTTGACGATTCAACAAGTCTAATTAATTTTTTTATTTTTTATTTTATTTTATTTTATTGAAAAAGTTGAAAATCTTAAATTTGATATTTTGTTACATGTATATAATTATTTGAATTTGGGCTTTATTGTATATATTTTTTAATTATTTATATTTTTAGCTATAAAATATATTATATAACAATTAGTTTATTCTATTACCATTATACATAATGTAATTAAAAATTATAATTAATTTTTATTAAATCGATTTGATTTGACAGATAAATCGATCCTGCTGATTAAACGTTGCCCGGCTGGAAGAGCAATTTAGTCACCATTGTGAAAACATTGGTTATAAAACAAGTTTCTTTTGTGTGTGTGTGTGTGTGAATGTGTGTGGAAGGCTAGAAAGCCATCAAACAATTTCTACGTGACACAAAAAGGAAAAAAAGGAAGATTGCGCGTGCATTGAATAATCACAAAAGATAGGATTGAGAAATTAATGATGTGTTTTCCCTTTCTTCACATTTACTCAATTCCTAGAGGGCCTCCTCTGTTCTTCACATCATTTCTCCTCCATCCATGCTTAATTGTTTAGAATTATGGGTTAATTGCATTTCCCATCCTTCAACTCATGCTTATTTCAAAGACTACCCGCTTCATCTTTTCATTGAATCACTCTCCCCCTCCATTTTTATTTTTTTTTATAAATTGACTTGCTAAATTTGCCCCTTGTATAAAAAATAAAAGCAAAAATAATAAAGGGTTAGTTACAAAAATCACTTGATATTTGGTCTGTTTACATAAATTATTTCTCTAAAGTTTGAAAATTATAAATATTCTATCGATATTTATCTCCGTTTTAATTATAGCACATACTGTCTATTACCTTCACAAAAATATTGATGTCGGTCAAAAAATGTGAGGAGAACCCTATTTTGCCCTAGGTGTGCTATTCAAGAATTGTAATGAGACAAAAATACACTTGGGGACTATTTGTAATGTTTTATAATAGTCAGGAAATGTAATTATTATATTTTTGTATTCATTCTATACAAAGGAGTTGAATATAACTTAATTATAAGTTTATTAATTTTTATAAATATATATTTATACTTTAAGGTTTTAATAATATTCGATAAAATAATTCTAATGTACAAGTCAAGCAGAAAAATAGAAAGTAATATGTCTTTCAAACTAAGAATTGAGCTCATGAGTGAAATGATATCAATATGAAATAGTTCATCAAATACACACGTCTTGGTAAAGTGAACCTATCAATCTATCGTCAAATTGTTCTAATGCTAAAGATGGCAATAAAGCCCATGGCCCAAGATTTCATCCCATTGGCGGCCCAATCTTGCAAAGCCCATTAGTAATGTAAACAATCTTGGACCCACCCACACAATAGTGTTGCTTATAATAATCAACATCTTATTGGACCACATAATCGTGCAGGCGTTGCATATAATAATCTTTTTTTAAGAACTTGAAAACACGTCTTCCAATTAAAAATGCCTGTGAACGTACGTTTTCAAATTTGACGAGCCATCCAAACGACCCCTAGTCCCTTATTTTCTCTGCAACTTCAAAGACTAAAACCCTTTTCCTTTCTCACTCCCGCCTAGTGTTGCTCTCTACTTCTTCTGCAGTTGAGAAATAGACGGAGCCCCGGCAACTCACAATTTCAATTAAACGGGTCAGTTTCTACACTTGTAATTTTTTCTTCAAATACCAGTTCCATATTTTATTAGGGTTTTTTGCGCTTTAGCACTGTGAATTCTTAAGGCATAAATACAATTGTAGGGGATCTCATTTTGGGCGATTCTAGGGTTCTTAGAAAGACTGAATGAGCAGAGTCTTTTAGTTTGAAGTTCAATTCTTGCTATTGCTTTGTAGACTGCAGTTGTTTTTTGGCTCTCTTATTTATGCACATTGATTTACTTAGAATCCTTTTTCGATCAAATGATTTTGTTGCCTGCTGCTGGGTGAAAGACTGCTTAAATGTAGGAATCAGTTGTAAATTGTTCAAAATTCTCAACTTCTTTTGCCAAATATTGGATAGAATAGAGGGTTTTAGGAGAAGATATTTGGTTTGCCCAGTTGGTTTATTAATGTGTTTTTAAATGTTGATTATGTGTTCTTCATGCTAATTTGAGTAGTGTGTGCTATTATCAGTGGCTTGGGACATTCTTTGGAATATTGCAGGCGCCTTAGCTGAAATTCTTCTAAGCTAAGTATGGAAGTTGATGTAGGGCTACTGAAGCCCATTCCTGTTCCTCAGTCTCAGTACAAAAGAAGAAGAATTTCTATGAATGGTGCAGATACTTCTCTTTCATGTCAAGTCTTGCATGAACTTGAAAATTCTTTACCAACACTCCGATCTTCTGATTGCTATACTAAACCTTGCTTAAGTGAGTTGGCTATTTGGGAGTTAGTGAATCCTGGTTATTGCAGCAGAGTCCAAGATTTTGTTGTTGGAAGGGTTGGTTATGGATGCATTAAGTTTATTGGGGAGACGGATGTTAGATGCTTGGATTTGGACTGCATCGTCAAGTTCAATAGATGTGAAGTTGTTGTATATGAAGATGACAGTTCCAAGCCCGTGGTTGGTCAGGGTCTTAACAAGCCAGCTGAAGTAACTTTACTACTTCAAGCAAAATCTTTTAATAATTTGACTGAGGATCAGTTAAGAGAAATTGTGGGTAAATTGAAGTGCAAGACAGAGAGTCAAGGGGCACAATTTATTTCATTTGATCCAGTTCACGGTGAATGGAAATTTTTAGTACAGCATTTTAGCAGATTTGGTCTGGGTGAAGAAGATGAAGAGGATATTCCGATGGATGACGTGTCCCCAGAAGCTCAAGATCCTGCAGACATGAATGATAGTGTGGTATCAGATGTTGATGAAGAAACTGCTTCAGCAAACCGGACTCTACTTTCACATTCTCTTCCTGCTCATCTTGGTCTCGATCCTGTCAGGATGAATGATTTGAGGATGTTGTTGTTTCCTGCCGAGGAAGATCAGGTAGAGGGTCTCAGTAGCATGCTTTCACATGATAATCCACCTTTTGCTAAAGAATCCTCAAGATCTCCATTAAATCAATCATCTCGGAAGACAGTTCATAAGACAAATACCCCTCTTATACGCAAGACTCCATTAGCTATAAAAGAGTATAACCCTGGAAGTTTTAGCTCTAGCTCCCCTGGAGCTATTTTCATGGCTCAACAGAAGAAAGGTTTGCATCTAACCACAGCAAAATCTGAAGGTTTTGAGCTGGAGCTTAAGAAAAAAACACCAGTAACTGGAAGTCATTCTCAAAATATAGTTGATGCAGCATTGTTTATGGGTAGATCTTTTCGAGTAGGTTGGGGCCCAAATGGCGTCCTTGTTCATTCTGGTATGCCTGTGGGTAGTGATGATTCTCAAATTGTATTATCCTCTGTGATCAATCTTGAAAAGGTCGCAATTGATAAAGTGACAAGAGATGAAAGCAATAAAGTTAGGGAGGAGCTTACTGATTTTTGTTTCAGGTCTCCCCTCAATCTTCACAAGGAATTGAGTCATGAAATAAAAAAAGTTGACCTGGGAACCTTTGAGCTGAAACTTCAAAAGCTTGTTTGCAACCGCTTGACTCTTCCAGATATTTGTGGGAGATATATAGACATCATTGAGAGGCAACTAGAGGTGCCTAGTTTATCATCTGCTTCTCGTGTTTTGTTGATGCACCAAGTATTGGTTTGGGAATTAATTAAAGTTCTCTTTTCCTCAAGGAAAATGTTTGGGAAATTGAAGCATGTGGAAGATGATGAGGAGGATATGATACCAGATGGGAGGGAAAGTTATCCCGATGTTGACCAGGAAGCACTTCCACTTATTAGGCGAGCAGAATTCAGTTATTGGCTGCAAGAGAGTGTTTACCACCGTGTACAAGAGGAAGTTAGTTCACTAGATGAGTTGAGTGATTTGGAACACATATTCTTGCTTCTTACTGGTCGGCAGCTGGATGCTGCTGTGGAAGTTGCTGCTTCCAGAGGAGATGTAAGACTATCTTGTCTTTTGAGCCAGGCTGGTGGGTCCACAGCAAATCGTGCTGATATTGCTCATCAGCTTGATCTTTGGAGGAAAAATGGACTGGATTTTAGTTTTATTGAGAAGGATAGGGTGAGGCTTCTTGAATTACTTGCTGGCAACATTCATGGAGCCTTACATGGTGTAAAAATTGACTGGAAGAGGTTCCTAGGACTGTTAATGTGGTATCAGCTTCCACCCGACATTTCATTACCTGTTGTTTTCAATACCTATCAGAAGCTTCTTAATGAGGGAAATGCTCCATATCCTGTTCCAGTTTACATTGATGAAGGACCAATAGAAGATGCGAGCAATTGGGTTGTCAATGGTCGTTTTGACCTTGCTTATTATCTTATGCTGCTCCACGCCAGACAAGAAAACGACTTTGGTGCTTTAAAGATCATGTTCAGTGCCTTTGCCTCAACAAATGACCCACTTGACTATCACATGATTTGGCATCAGCGAGCAGTTTTAGAGGCCATTGGTACTTTCAGTTCTAATGATCTTCACGTTCTTGACATGGCATTTGTTTCTCAGTTGCTCTGTCTTGGGCAATGTCATTGGGCCATCTATGTGGTGCTTCATATGCCTCATCGTGAAGATTATCCTTATTTACAAACTACTGTTATTAGGGAAATCCTCTTCCAGTATTGTGAAGTTTGGAGTACTCAGGACTCACAATGGGAGTTTATCGAAAATCTGGGCATTCCTTCGACATGGTTGCATGAAGCTTTGGTGAGTTTGTGTTCCTTGAACCAGTTAATTTTTGCACGGATTGGTGGTTTAAGTTTTGCCATTTTCTGAGCTCTCTGTGATCATGTTTCTAGAGTTCTTTGCTTGTATGTTTCTGGTACCTTTTGAGACAGCATAATTTGTACTAGATATATTATGACACATGGAAGTGTGGGCTTTCATGAAATTACTTTTGGCTGTGGAAAATTAATTGTGATAGTATTATGGGTTCTTGTCGTTTGCTTCTACTGATGATTATTACTATGAAATTCTTGCTCATGGATTTCCTATCTTGCCTTCTCTCTCTCTCTTTTTTCATATGCAGGCAATATATTTCAGTTACACTGGTGACCTCCCAAAAGCGTTACATCACTTTCTTGAAAGTGCAAACTGGCAGAGAGCTCACTCAGTCTTCTTGACTTCAGTTGCTCATTCTCTGTTTTTATCAGGTAGAGAGCTGATTTGCTGTTTTGTCTTATTGAGTCCATTTACTTGTCTTTCATTGATGCATATGGTTCTCTTACATTGCTCTTTCCTGCGAGAGATACTCTCGTGACCTTTGTTTGCTCAAGAGAAATGGATTTCCAAGAAGTTGCAAATTCTGAATATCTCAATTGTGAAAAATGCGTTCCAGAATTTCTATTTTCATTTGTTCATTTGTTCATTTGACTATAAGGGTTAATAGTATAAAGAACAGTGAAGGAGAACAAGGTCTCTCTCCATAATATGTGCCCCCAAAAGAAGTTTTTTTATCAATGTAATAGATCTTTGACAAATTGGTATCGTCTTCTCACTCTCAAAACACCATGTTTGTTAAAACTATTTGCCAGTAGAATTAGAGGAAAGTCAGAGCAATATCTCAACATTAGATATCGAAACATGCTTTTCTTAGTAGAAGCATCTGGTAATTTGTTATCGGATGAGTTTGTAGAGGAACATGCCTGACTGATGATCTTATTCCCCTTTTCTGTATTGTTAGTGGATTGGGAAAATCGCTTGATAGAGAAATCTCCTAAGATTAGAATCATGGTTTTTGATGTGAACAACTTTCCTGAGCGAAAGTTGAATTTACCGTTCTGATTCTTTACATTTTTTAACTTTAATTTGGAGTGCTTTGCTACAATGACTGTTCCTTTTTTGGCTGCATTGACTATTTATCTTGTTTATGGTGGCAATATAAAGTTCACATTGCCTTCTAGGCAGTTAGAATCTGCCTGCATGTAGAGTGCGCTACAGGGCTGTTAAAGTAAATTTGTATGTCCAGAAATATATTTTGTTGCCTCAGAAAGTAAATCTGTGTTTGCATCACTCTTCTTCTGGTGTCATCTTTATGACAAAAAATATAGTGATTTTGATTGATGTCATGTAGCAAAGCATTCAGAGATATGGAGGCTTGCAACGTCCATGGAGGATTATAAGTCAGAAATTGAAGATTGGGACCTCGGGGCTGGAATTTATATTTCGTTTTATTTATTAAGAAGTTCCTTCCAGGAAGACAGCAACACCATGACTGAACTGGTATAAATTCCTGTTTATTAGCTACAGAAATACTTGTGTCTCAATATTGAGATTCTGTTTGATTTGTTTCTTTCACATGCACATTGAGCTTGAACTGAATGCTCTTCATTTTGCTCACATCAGTCCCACACATTTTATTTTGAGAATACTTCACATTATTTTAAGAGCTAGCTGATTTTTCCTGTAATAATCTTTGCATTTTCCAGATGGCTTCCAAGAATTAATTGTTAAACCTCTTGTTTCTAATTATCAAATTTAAATGAATAAAAAGGTGATGAAGGGATGTTATCTGTAGTTTGATGAAGCTGGTTATTTGATCTACTATTGCTAGACTAGTACTCTCTAAGATTAATGGAACTGATTTCTAGTTGATTCTTAAACTATTCGATAGAATTATGAAATGACAATGATCTTTCTGTTTGTTTGAGAAGCTGACTTTCCATGATAATTTTGAAAGATAACAGAAGGCATAGTAAATCCCCATCTATTCTGATGTTCAATAGACATTGTTTGATAATTTCAATGTAGCTGATAAATCTTTTTTGGCAGGATACTCTTGAGAACAAAAATGATGCATGTGCAGATTTTATTGGTCGCCTAAACAAGTCTTTGGCAGTTTGGGGCAGCAAATTATCAGTTGATGCAAGGTATTGATATTTATTCCCATGCGGTAAAACTATGAGCACCTGCAGATTCACAGCTCGGCTGTGCTGTCTTTTCCTAATCTTTCTCAATTAGTTTGAATTGCTTTGGCTTAATTTCAGTTTTGATTTTAGAACAATTACCATCTAGCTTCTAGTTTTGGAGTTGCCATGCTCGTCTTTTGGACTCTTTCCTTCTCAAACCTATTAGCTGCCATCTTATTGTCCATTCTTCTGATAACTGGTGACAATTTGTTTCGCAATTCGGAACTCATATGCTAATAACTCTCAGTGCCCCCTGGTTTAGTCATCGACACATGTCTTGCTTTAATTTTCATTATATGCTGGCACTTGACATGTCTCCAACCCATATCTCTTTCAAGTGTTGGATCCAAGATCTCGATTTCGGGGAAAGAGCCCACGTAGGAGAAAAAGATTGTGATAAAAGATCTGGCTATTAATTTGGGTAGAGATCCCATGTGTACTTAGAGATAATTTAACCTACCATTGTGATCATCGTCCAGTTACCAAATTTTTGAGCAAGTACTTCTGGTAGCTTACTTGGATACAAGAAAAACCTCTTCATGTAAAAATCTAGTTATGCAAGGTCTGATAGAGCTTGTTTGCGCATGCAAGTAGATTCAAGAACCAAATTTTTGAGCAAGGACTTCTAATAGCTTTCATGGATTCAAGAAAAAACTCTTAATGTTTAAAAAAAACTAGTTATGCAAGTCTAATAGAGCTTGTTTGTGCATGCAAGTAGATTCAAGAATTTAAGCAGTTCAAAAATTTGGTAACTGAAGGTAGATGGTAATGGTAATGGCGATAGAGCAGTGATGGTTGTCTTGGTGGCTCCCATGCTGATAATCACTGCAGGGAAGTGTGATTTTCATGGAAAAAATGCTTTGTTGGAGGATGGGTGTTTTCACTTTAATCTCTAAAGAATCATGAAGTGCAAGAGAAGCACAGCCGAGGCTGCATTGAAATTTTGATTGAAGAATATGATTTTCCTCGTTTATAGAAGTTACAAGAACAAATAAAATGGAAAAATAAACATAGAAAATCAGTATCAACTAAACAAACAAAGAAGGTTGATTTGGAGATTGTATGAGACTCTGCTGTACAATGAAAAAGAAAATTTTAGATACCAGGATAATTAAACCATGATATGTTATAAGCACACCCAAAGTAGCTTTTTGTCAGAACGTGTAATACCAGGGGAAGAGGAAGAAAAGGAAGAGGAACAGGGGAGAGGGTTCTTCACCTTTGTCATGGTTGATGATTTATAGGGTTGTTTGGCATTGATGAGTGGATAAAAGAGTCTTTAATAAGAATTCTTCTAGTTGAAAAAGTGATAAAATTTAAATAATTTTTAGCTGCTGCTTTTTTTCTCAACAAGTAGCTTTTTAGTTGCTCACTTGGCAGTTGTTTCTTTTGCTTTAGCATGTGATTATTTACTAGTTAAGCTGATCAGAAGCCTACTGGTGTCATCTATGCTGTATTTCTAAATTCTGGGATTAAGCCATAATATGTAATCAAATATCCGAAAGTTCCAGTTTTTGCTATAGTTGACCTTGTTCATTTCTTGATTGGTTCCATTCAAGACAGTATCTATCTATTATAACATATTTATATCTCAGAGTCGTGTACTCAAAGATGGCAGAAGAGCTCTGCAGTCTGCTTCTTTCTGATAGCGGTGAGGGTTCGACAGGTGAGGTTCAGCTAAGCTGCTTTGACACTGTTTTTAGGGCACCCATGCCTGAAGACCTCCGCTCATACCATTTGCAAGATGCTGTTTCTCTTTTTACGTCTTGTCTTTCTGAGATGGCGCAGTAGCACCCTTTTCCCAAGCCTTGCTGTTCTGATTAAGTTTTGTAATTACGTGATGCTGCTTTGAACCTGTGGCATATGTTGGCACTCACATCGTGTATCTTGGATATTTCCTTGTTTTGCGGAATTTTCCTTTTTGATGGTTTTGAGATGGAAAGTTGAGTGCCCTGTTTGTAGACTAGTTTTCATCTCTTTTCCCAAATCTATATTGTAAGTGTTTTTTTTTTCTTGATTTTTAAGATTTCCCACATGAACTTTTAAGTCTTTTGGTTTTGAGGTTTGTGTATGATTTTGTAATGTGGCCAAAGCCTAACATTCCATTATGCATTAAGGCAAAAGTATCCAAAGTTGAACTAACATGGCCATTATCTGTGTTCCACATTTCAATAATCAATAATTTGATTTTCTAATTACTTAGGTTGTAATAATTAATAAACAAGCAGGTGGATGGATGAATATTTCAAGTCTATGTTATTGCAACAAAATAATATGTAAGCTATTTGCAAACTTGTTTAGTACTACAAATTATCGTATTCATAAATCTGATTTTAGTAACAGCACTCAACAATGTTAAATTATTGTTTCATCAATCAATTTTCTAGCAGCTAATTTAAGTAATCATAGCTTAATAGTCAAAATGAAAATACATAGCCTTACACAATGGCACTGTTTGTAGCGTTTGTCTTTACTTTTTAATACTAAAATTCTAAAATGCCCCTTAAGCAAAAACGTGTTTATCTCATTTTTCAAACTATAATTAGGGATCCAAGTGTGAAATAATTTTGAAGTATTGATTTAAATGCCATTAAAAAGTAGAAGTACCTCCAATTTTGCTTCTGACATCTTTTTTAAATTACATTTTATTTTATAAAATTAGAAATAGAATCACCACCAAAAATGCTCTAGTCGTTCTGGAATAAAATGACAAAAATTAGAGGATAATAGGAGAGAGATTGTGTGGAATAAATTTTAATTGGAAAAAGGAAATTACAAAAACCACCTGGCAAGATCTTACTGGAGGAGCACATTCTATACAAGCTCCACCACAAAAATTTTACACGTGGAAAATACATTTGGATCCCAAAATCTTTTTACACTCCATTGAAACAAATTCGGACATTGATTAACCTAGTTCATAGAGAAGAAATAAGGTAGCGGATTTTTTGATTAATGAAGCTTGCAATATACTTAAGAACTTTTTCAACACAATAATTTTCAGCAACAATACTTGAATTAGTCTGAGATGATAAAATCTCCCTTTATTTATGAGTTACACTTATACATTTCTTGCAAGTATTTGTATGAAGGTACTACTATATATAGCACTTCTTGTTTTATATTTATTTTTTATAAAATGTTTTGATATTCATATGTTGGGATTATTGTGTTAATTCCTCATTCATAATAAGGTGTTTTTTATTTAAAATAAAAAAAAATAAAAATTTACATTATGTTTAAACCAATTAAGAAAAATAGAAAAAAAAAATATTAATGTTTTTTAGAATCAAATCGGACCGATCGATCCGATTACGAAGCAATGACTATTCAAATAATTATTTTTGACGTTTAACCAATTAAATCGGTCAAATCCGATTAAAATAGTCAAATTATTTTTATTTTTTATTTATTTTTTATAAAATATTTAAAGTAATAAATTTGATATTTTGTTATATATAAATGATTGTTTTGAATTTAGATTTTATTAGATTTTTTCAATTAATTATTTATTTATAAAATATATTGCATAATATTAATTTATTAAATTATTATTTTATATAATACGATAAATTGATATAATTAATTTTATTGGAACCGATGCTCCAACGCTCCACTATCGTACGCCTCGTTCTGGATATAGGTGCGCTGACATGCGCTTACTCAATTACGCACCTTCTCTATTCTCAGAAATTTCACAGTAAATTCCTGTCTCTTCAGTCCTCACTGGAAGAAAGCCTAGTCTTTTTCTTTCTCGGGGAAAAAGAAGAAAAGAGAAGGGTATTTCAACATTCTTTTTTTCATCCCATCTTGCAGAACTGAATAAAAAAAAATAAAATAAAATTCTGGAATAGTTTGTAATTTCTTGAGAAATATGCCTCGTAATTCATCAAGAAATGGCCCCACAAATTCAACGCCGTCCAGCAATTCATCAACCGTGGATCTTTTTCGCGCAGGTTATTAATCCTTTGCGTAATTGAATGTATTTGGACCCTATATTCGTTGTTTTTTTTTTTGGTGTTTCTGACGATTTTTATTGGAGTTTGAAGCTTAATTCTTTTCCAATTCGTGGTTCTGATGTGGAAACGTGATCGTTACGTATATTTCTTTAGAGAGATTATCAGTATTGTTTTTGTGAGGACTTATGCTGAGGAAAATTCAGTTATTGTTTGATGTGATGATCATGTTTATAAATGAAAGAGATTCTGAATCTGGTCGAGTGGATTTTATGCTTTGAATGGGAGTGAAGTGGAAGATAAATGGAAGTTTGATTTAACATTTGAATTATTTTGAAGAATCATAATATGTAAAGATGCTGGTGCAAGTTCATAAAGATAATAGGGGAATTTTGAACAGTTGTGTTATTTTCTTTTTCGGTTTTCTTGGCTCTAAATTTAACGTTGCATGCCCCTCTTTGGAATCTTTTATGCTTTACAAAAGAGTTAGTTAGAGTAAGTTGAGCTTTACATATAAATTCTTTAAGATTACAACATAATGTGGTGGCGGATAAGATTGCAGCCTCGTTCTTTTTTTTTTTTCTGTATCTCTATTCCCAATTATGAGGCTCCAACTTTGTGCTAGTAATCGCAACTGAAAGTTGTTAACAAACTAGTGTAGGTGATGACTTGGTTGAGGTTTCTATTAAATTGGTTTTGGTGTGAGAATATATAATTTTGGCGGATTGGAACCCAAGAAAGTGCTTTTTGTGTAACATTGAGAAACTAATGGAGGTGATAATATAGCATAGGCTATGGTTGATATTAGGATTGATTTTGGTGTGAGATTTCAAGGAAAATGGTTAACGTGAGTGATTTTCCTTTCTCTATATTCTCTAATATCATCCCAATTCGACTTGAGAAAGATGCTTATGAATTTAACTTTAAAAATTCCGAGGAAAATTGGAATTACAAGTTCAGTGAATTACTGGTATGAACTCTAGAGACACTACTAGGGGTCATTCAAAATCATTTTCCATCACTGGGCTCTTGGCCTGCCTATACTATATATCGGATAGAGCTCTAAATAATATAAATAATCACATGACCATAAATAAATTAACTCAGTCCAGGGGCTATTTTCTAGGATCACCAGAGGTCCACCCCTTGTCTTCCCCTATGATCCTCCAAAAGTTTTCCCACCAGCGGAGTCAATAAGGGTATAGTCAAGTGGTCCACCCTCTCGTGACCACCAGAGGCACATCCCTTGTCAACCCCTATAATCCTCTGAGAAGTAACACTTGCGGTGCCCCAAAATATCGGATAAACATACCTTGCATGTTTCGGTGCACTAGTAGTGGCCAACCAAAATATTTTCTTTCTGAAAATAATGTCATGCAAGCAAAATGCCCATTTCACTTTGGTATTTCTTGTCATCAGTTTCACATCAATTCTCAACAATAACGTCATTGATGCTTATCTTGTATATGACCAAACCATCACATGCCATTCTATTATGCATTCACTTTCACATTTTCCACATTTGGGAACAGTGTCTCACTATGTACCTCTATAAAGCAACTGCAGTTAGGATCAGTTTTCTTTCTAGTAATTCTTTCACATCCATCTTTCAAAGTGATCATCCTAGTAATTAACTCTCAAACCATTTCCTGCGACTTAAGATCGCCAAAAAATGTCATTTCAATCCTAGTTTATTCCGTGCTTTCCTTTTCTCGTTTTGATAACAATCAGATATCATAAAGTATTGGTTTTTTCCCTTTTGACTATTATATGTTATTGATCCATATGTCAACACTCCAACATATTACATATGAGTGAGTAGGACTAAAATTTTACTTAAGACAAATTTACACTTATTGATTTTCTTGTATCTGTGGTTTCCTTGTATATCATTTCCTTTAGTCTAGGTGCTGTATACCTATAGAAAGGGTAAAATATGTCATGATTTGTGAGTCTAGGCCATGAAAAGGATGGTTCTCAGGTTAATTAGCTACTGTGATCTTAGGAATTCTGTATTTGGAAGGACATTTACTGAGATGGAGGGGAGGGCAGGTTTTCCCTGAGGCCCTGATTCTGGAGTATTTGCTAACAATGTGGTGGTTTTATAGTTGAAATCAAGAATTTGTCCAAGACCTAGCTTCGCCATAATGTTTTGGAGTGGATATCTGGGAAGAGATTAGTCATAGTTTTCCTGAAAGATTTTTGCCTTTTCATTTGGAGTTTAAATTTCTTGAGAATGATCTTTGCTTTTATAATAGCTTTTTAAGGATAAATGTAATGAACCTCTTCCAGGTGATCTCTCTCTCTCTCTCTCCTGGTTGCTTTCAGTAGGACATCATGTGTTAAGAAAAGTACATATTAGTCAATTTAGTATAGGTTCTAATTTTATATGAACTCATAACTGAATATAAGCTCCTTGAGTGAGAATATACAGAAGGTAAGATTGCCAATTTTAGTTCAAGACATTGATTTTGCCAGTTAAGACTCTAATACACATTAAAGTGCTCATGGCATTTTTAACAGATTATGGCAAATTGGCAAAAGGACAGAGTTCACGTTACATTGATTTTGCCAGTTAAGACTCTAATACACATTAAAGTGCTCATGGCATTTTTAACAGTTTATGGCAAATTGGCAAAAGGACAGAGTCCGGGTTTTCACTCAGTTTTTTAGACCCCACAAATTTTGCGTAATGGTGTAACCCTTTTGGCAATTTGCCATAAACCGTTAAAAAGGCCAAGTGCTCATGCAAGTGCAAGTTAATTACTCACTGCTTCGATGCTTTCCATGGATTTTTTTTTTGCCGCCCATTGAATAGAAAAGCTGAAAAGTTTATTAAGTATAACCATGGTCTTCTTAGTGGAGTATGACCTAGTTGGGCTGGCTGGTGAAGGCTTATAATTATGTTTTGTTTTTTGTGGTTTTTGTTGTTATGATAAAGCTGAAGGAAGTATCTCCAAAAAAAAAAATGGTTAAAAAATCCTTGCAGTTTGCACATGGAAAAAAGCAATGGAAATCGGAAAAGCTCATGCTGACATGAAGAGGTTGAATTTGGTTGATTACGATAACTATAGCTAACATTGATTTTATGCCTGATATTGGCTGTGATGCAATTGTCTTGTGCAACACAATTGTGCAAGTAAGTTTCTTCTGACTTATTTCTTACACATAATAAGATTGCAGTAGCATTAGGGAAGATTAGAGCATCCTAAAAGCTACCTGTGTAGTGGTTATTTATTTATTTTTGGCAATTAGAGTTGTTATTTTACATTTGTCATTTTTAATTCGTGTCATAACTCTGTACTAATGTATATCAATTTTAGTTTGTTTAGAACTTATTCAATTTGTATGTCTTTTGTTTTTGTAATTTTTGCATTTTCTTTAACATCATTGGTGCAGTCCCTCACTGTTAAGCATGTTTTTATTTCCTTCAGCTTCTGGTAAAGCAGCATCCAAAGAGCTGGAGCGAATTGATCAACTATTCTATTCATATGCTAGCAATTCCTCTGGTATGATTGAGTAAGTATCCTCCATTTATATTTATGATTAAATATTATGGCTGGTGTTATTTTCACTATGTTTTCCGTACTTTCTTCACTGTAGTTCATGGTTTCAGGCCCATGACACTGAAAATTTATGTTCAAGCTCTCAGATCTGGGACTTGAGCGAAGATAACATTAAGGGAAACACTTCTATTTGTTTGGTTTCATAGAAAATAGCTTGTATAAATAATAATGAGTGTCAATTTATAATATTCGTTCATTTTCATGATAATCAATTACATATGATAAGATTTTAGAGTAAGTACTTATTCTGTTTGAAAAACAGAATGTAAAATAGTTGATTTTCATTGAGTTTCTTTTTCTTTTCACTTCGCTTCATTAAATCCTAGACCCATAGGAGCCTAAGGATGCATTATTATCGTTTCTTTGTGTTTCCTCTTCTCCTGTCCTCTGTTTCTCTCTTGCCTAGATGGAATGTGTTTTCCACTGGGTTTTCCTTATAAATTGAAATAACTTTGAAGGTGGTAAAACAGAGATTCAGAATTTTTGTAAATTATATAATATGACCAATCATCTGTTTTGTAAGTGGAGACACCACAATAGTATTTCTGGCTCATAATAAAGCTCCAGTTCTATGATCCAGTTAGCATATAAGGAATAGCATATCATACACGAGCCACTTCGTTTTCCTGCAATTGGAGCACACTTAACAATCATCCAGTCATTCAACTTGTTTTTACTGTCATGGGATTTTATGATATATTTTCACTAGACTTGATACTAGTCATTGCTTTTTGAATTGTTACCGCAGTTTTACATTTGTCTTTCCTGTTCCTGATATCTGCTTGTACTTATCTAATTTGGGATTTTTTGTTGTCCAGCCCAGAAGGAATTGATTTTCTCTGCTCAGATTTGGAAGTTGATCATACAGATGTCCGGATATTAATGCTAGCTTGGTGAGTCTGTGTTACATTTATTTTTTCTAAAGTTGATATCTTCTATACTGGTAATTAACCCTGGTGACTATTGTTTTAGGAAAATGCAAGCGGAGAAACAAGGATACTTCACCCTGGTAAGAGTAGTTCTTTCACAAATGCTTATTGACTTCAGCAGTCTCATTAAATGAGTCGTGCTTCATTGTTACATTTTGTTTGTCCTTGAATCTGGCATACGATACTCTTGTTTTCCTTGGTTGGATTACTTGACTCTAGTTTTCTCAGCTGAGGCTTCTAGTTTCAACTTAGTGCCTTCTCTATGCTTATGAATTTTTCACTGTAGGATTTAAATGCATTGTTCTTTTAGAGGTGCAGTGTAAATCTCTTCTAGTTTTATTCTTTATTTTTTGGGATGAGTCTTGAGTATCAGACAATATCTTCTGTGTGTAATTACACACCTTCTGTATTGCAAATTCAGAATGTAGTAGAAGAAATTCTCTTCTGATTTTAAACATATCTTAAACTTTATACTTAAATTGAGTTAGTTCATTTTTGGGATGTCTAAATACTATTGATTTACTTAGCAGTGCTTTGCTGTGCTGAGATTTTGTTCACTGTGATGGCATAGGCCTCTCACCTGTGACCGAAGCATATAAAACTTGTCATTTTCAAAGGAGAAGGCTCAACAGATGCTTGATATTTCTAGAGATTGTGAACCAAAATTCTAAAGATATTGAAGTTTTAAAATTGTTGAACATTCTTTGAGATGAAGGCAGAATTCTTTGGGCTTCAGCATTAATGCTTTGTAGTTTCCATGATTATTAGAAAACAGACATGTCACACATATGGATGGAAAGTTGTGGGAGAGAAATGGATTTTATTCCATTTTATCTATTATTTCTGTTTTGTTTTCTGGAGGTGAAAACAGATGAAATAGTTGGAAGTTGTGCAGACATGGATGCTTCCATGTATAATTGTGGATTACTTACTGTTGCCTTCTTAATGTCTGAAACATTCTGGATAAAGCTTGATACAAATATCTTTTGATTTTACTAACCCTATATTTGTTTCTCATGCAAAAACATCTTTATGAAAAGCTTACTTGTTTTGAAAATGCTCATTAACTTCATAGGATGAGTGGCGAAGAGGCCTTAGAGCACTGAGAGCTGACACAATGGTTAAATTACAAAAGGCACTACTGGATCTTGAGAAAGAGGTATGATTTCTCAGTTTAATGTGGAATTATGAGTTCCCATGATGTATCGGGGGCTGTCACAATGTTGATATGAGATTGAAATTGTTTACCTGTATCTTTATATTATCTACTTTTGTTTCTGCTGTTGAAAGGTCAGAAGGCCATCAAACTTTGCGGACTTCTATTCCTATGGCTTTAGATATTGCCTGACTGGTAGGTTATCTAGATCAAGTTGTGGCATTAATTTTGGAGGCTCTTGTTACCATCGTTGTTGCTTACTAGTTTGTATTTTATGTTCTTCTAGAGGAGAAGCAGAAAAGCATAGACATTGAGAGTATCTGCATACTGTTGGATCTTGTTCTAGGATCGCAATTTCGGACTGAAGTAGATGCACTTATTCATTATCTGAAGGTGCAGATCTTTTATGTCTTGTACTTCTGATTCAATGATTGTCATATTGAATCCTATTGGTCATGAAGAAATTATAATTTTGCTTTCCGAGTGGCCTTTAGGTTTAAGGTCTTTTAGCTAAAAATGAAACCAAGTGGTTGCATAATGTTATGATGTCGGCCAGATGTGACCACTGGTGACCAAAGCTCTTGTGTTATGGTGTAGCTTTTGTATTTTTTGCCTCACATACATCTATTTACCTGAAGATGGGCATGAATGGTACTAGTGGCTGTTAGAAATACTTATTGTATATGTTCACTTTATGGTTGATTTCAGATACAAAGTGATTACAAGGTCATTAACATGGATCAGTGGATGGGCTTCTATCGGTTCTGCAATGAGGTAATCCGATACTTCACTTTTTGTTGAACAATCAAATGTCTAATCTGTTAGACATGTATACGAAAATCTGGATGGTAACAGTGATGACTCTCTAACTGGCAGGAGACCCTGTCACCACAGTTATGACAGTTAATTTGGTTGATTTAGTTTTTTAAATGCATGCAAATATGAATCAGCAAATTGGAGGGAGCGAAAATGGATTCTCATTATTATTATTATTATTATTATTTTTTCTTTGTTTTGTTTTTGCTTTTTGTTGTCATCTTGAAAGTTCTTGAATACCGTCTTGCCATTAATGGTCGAGTTGTGAAACCTGTATGCATCTTCTGGATTATGTAATTGGATCAGAGAAATCAATTCAAGAATCCTGATTGATGACTTCTGGCAGATAAATTTTCCAGATCTTGGCAATTATGATCCAGATCTCGCTTGGCCCTTGATCCTGGACAATTTTGTTGATTGGGTGAGATCTCAGCGGGGTTAAGTTCAGTACCACGTGGCAAAATCAGTTCGTTGCCTGCAGTCATTCTCATACGCAAAGTAACATATGTTTCTCAAAATTGTCCTCGATACAGAAATGCTGCGACATTGTGCCATTTTTGGCTGATATCTTGATTGAATCTCCTTGCAGGATGCCAATTTTTTCTGCTTATTACAGGAATTAAAATTGCTCTTCTTCTTTTCCACTTCATTAAGCAAAGAATTACCCCTATAAACAGAAAGTGCGCCTCTATATCCAGCACTTATATCCAGTGCCTGTATTTTGAGAAACTCCTCAAACATTCTTGTCCTTATATTGACAAATTCCCTTGAATTTAGTACAGTTACCATATGATCTCAACATTAGTTGTGATGATTTTCTCCACAAGCAAAACATTGCAGAGATTTGGTGATGGTGGTGGTGGTGGTGGATGTGCTATAATTGATTGGTATGAAAAGTGGGGTCCAGTTGCAGGTATGTCTTTGGACTTTTAACATTGCTAAAGAAGAACACTTTGGAGACAAATAAATCCAATTGTCGGTAAATCAAGAAAAAAGTGCCTTGATTAAGCTTAAAAGTAGTTAGAAGAATACATGCTTTTAGTGGACATATTCTCTTATTATGAATGTGGCCATACTTTTGATTAATTTTCTTTAGTGTCTCAACAGTATATTGATAGTTGTTTATTTTGATCTGTTCAACTTTGTTCTCATAGTTAGTTGGTTGTGTTTTAAAAGGGAAATAATAATTGATGGTAGAGCTCTTAAGTTGTTACTGGAATTTGCTGAGCTTTTATGAAAGTAATAAAGTCTTATTCCACTTTTTAAAGTAGATTCCAACCAACATATCTTAATTTCTTGGGCCTAGGACGTTGGATGTATCATAGTATGGTACTTGATACCATGACATGGTAAACTGAAAATTTATTACATATTTGAAAAAAAAAAAATTGGTTTATTTGTATTATAAAAATTAAATATTTGGTTTGATTTATTAAAACGTATCAAATTATAATTTTTATGTATTTTTTTATGTTATCTGCATAAATATATTTATATTTGTTATTTATTTTTACACCTTTTTAATTTTTTTACTCGTCAAAACTAAAAAAATTCTAAGTAATAATTGTAATTATGATTTTATTATTTAATTTTGACTTTTTTTTTTATAAAAAATCAATTGATTGAATTACCCAATTGAAAAATAAAATGAAATTGATAATAACATTTAATTTGATTCAATATTCTATATTTTGGTATAATAAAATTTTTAATTTATTAAAATTTTATTTTCGAGCATAGCGTCTAAATATCTAAAATCATTATCTAGTCAAATATGATTGATGGATACATATCTAAGATGGGTCCCCGGCGGTTCCTACCTTCACCTGCCTGTGCTAATATTTCTCATAGGTATTGTTCACATGAACAGTTGAAATAAAGAAACTTTGTTTATTTATTTATTCTTTTAGCTTCATTATTTTCCAATCAAATTATGACAGATTAATCGTATTTCTATTTTCCAAATAAAAAAAAAAAATTCCATTTCAATTGACACCAATGTGCATGTACAGATTCTTGCAGGGCAGCTTCATACCAAAATGTTAGCATTATAAGATTACAGAAGAAGAAAGAATCAATGGATGAAAATATTGCCTCTGTAAAAGTTTGCCCTCGTCAACATACGAGACCTCTAGTTTGTAGTAGAATCAAGAATCGAAGGCGAAGACGGGGGCAAAGAGCTTATGCTTCGACTGCCAATGGTTGCTGCTAGAGGAGGAGAACACGAAGAAGACGTCGATGAATTGGAAGATGAATTAGAGAACCTATTTGAGCGGCTTCTCAGTTTCTTCTTCTCCACTTCACATACCTTGTCTTCAATTTTGTGGTCGCCAACTTTGGTCGAATTTAAGTTCACTGGAATGATGCAGTGGCAGAGCATACCTAAAGAACATATGACCCCCCTTAGCCCATATTTGCAAAAATAACTCTAAACAACTTGTATCTACGACTTACACTTATGATCTTGTTGTCATGGTTCAAAAAGTGCTAAAATTTATGCATGGAATCAAACAAAGTGAATGCCATTAGGACCCTAATGCTCTATCTTATTCCAAAATGATTTTTTATTGGTAAGTAGGTTATATACACACAATCTTGCTTAGAGAAATCCCCATCCAGCAGAAAGCAAAATGATTGCACCACAAACCAAATAATGGAAGAAACTTCATCATCACTCAGAAACCAAGTGGGAAAAATCTAAATTTTTTAATACTGTCACAAACTGGGCTAATTCTATGTCGCCTATTTGGTTACTATTTAAGTCGGGTTCTCAAATTTTATACTCATAAAGCCAGTTAAATACTACTTCGCAAACTGATTGAAAATTGTTGCTATGAAAGAACAAATGGAGAAAAATATCTATGGAACTAGTACTTACCTATCCTGGCGAGGCGATTAACCCAGTTTGGGATGGGATTCCCAGTGAGTTTAATGCAGGCATCATTGCAGAAATGGTTGCAATTCTTGGTGATGAGATTATATGCATCTCCCCTGTATTTCTCTGCAAGCTCCTCCATCACTCCTCTCACCTCTCCAGGAGTCATATTAGTCCATCCTATCAGAATTGACTTCCTGAATGTGAATCCATCACACTGTTTTGGCTCCCCCTCAAAAATCCCAGTTGTGGGATACTCATGAGCTCCAAATGCATACTCTACTCCATGAACTGCCAGAAATCCCATTTCATAAATATTTACCAAACCACAATCTTGAGAACTATAAATGTTTCACTCTTTCTTGGAGGTTTAAATTTAAGTTTGCACAAAGAAATGATCTAATCAAGAAATGGGCATTGAAATCTTGGGTTTTTTCATATTTATCCAGCAGCAAGACTTTCATATGCAGATCTGACCAAAAACTTAAACTGGGAATTCAAGAAATGGGATGATGGAAAGAAAAAAAAAAGCAAAGATTTTTGAGTACTGACCTTGAACACCAGAATGGTAGACCCCAAGTCCAAGCCAGTAAGCATAGCCATTCATGGAGGTAAGATCATACACATTAAGATGCACAGGCACCGATCCACGCTTACTTTTAACTCCACTTTTCCGGCATAACATTGCAAATCAATGATGTATCAAATTCTGAGAAAGGGTCAGATTGCTTGCCCAAAAAAAACCAAAAAAAAAAAAACAGAACAAGGGAGAAAGATAGAAAGAAAGATTTTTGATGACAGCCCTTTAATGTGTAGCCATAACCATTAAGCTACGAAGCAGAACTTAGCAAGTTTCAACAAAATCTGAACTGAAAATCTTGAAATTCAAATTTGAAGGGGACATGAGAGAAACTCAGCGGCATATCAGTTGCCGCAGTGTCAACTTTTGGCGGACCATAGAGCTTATAAAAATCTGGGATGTGTAGGGGAAAAAATGTTTAAAAAATGGGCCTAAAGTTTTGGTGGAATTACTGAAAAGAGCCAGGTGACTAGTTGGAATCTGAGCTGGTGTGGTTCAATTTTCTTTTTTAATAAAAAAGAAATTTTGTCCTAGGAGAAAGTAACGTAAACTCATAATGAGGTGCAGTGGGAGTGTGTATTTGTATAAGATTACTGTAATATTTTTATCATGGACCACTGGATTTGATTAATCACATAGTATTATGGAACAATGATCTGTGATTAGGTAAAAAGGAATGGAAGTATTGTTATGGTGCAGGGTAAATTGGTGGACCTAACCTCATCTATGGTGGGGTGGGGGGTTGGGGATGGAGGGGGCTTGTCATCATTGGTTTTTGTTATATTTTTTACTTACTTTAAGAAAAGTTTATTTTCAAGAATTAAATACTCGGATTTATAACAATAAGTCACAACTATAATCATGTTTAGTATGAAATTTCTCATTTTTTGTCTCTATTTTATGGAGTTGCTTTTTAAAAATTGGATGATAAGAGATATTTAATATTATCTGACCATTAGTTATCGATTCATTTATTTTTAAAACAATGTAATTTGAGTTTGGCTTCCAATTTAGACATCTAAGGTGACAATAAGAGATGAAAAGGTATGATAATTTGTAGGATTATACTCAAATAATTTCCAAAGCCACATGTCTCCATTTTAACTAAGCTTACTTATGGAACTTTGTTTAATTTTATTCCATAAAATTGTAATTTATTCTGAATTTTCATATTTAAAAATGTAATGCTGTCCAATTTTATAAAAGGGGTGGAAAATCATTGAGTACAATTTGACTACTTGATAAGTTGGAGAAGACAAAATCATGTGGATTTGTAGTGAAAAAAAGGAATGTAGTACAAGATTGTTAAAATTAAAAAATAATATAGTACATGGTTTAATCATTGATATTCCAACCACCTAATGAAGGTCTTGTTTGGCATTATTGCCAATAAAATATTTTCTTGATCCATTGTTTTAATGTTAAAGTTGTCATGCAGTGGGTTTTTAGTTATAATTGAAAAGGCTTGTAGAATTTTTTATGCTTTCAGATTAATTTTTATGTGTAAGCTGATAAATTTTTATGAAAAACCACTGTAAAATATTGTTTGGCTAATCTGACAAAAATGAAACTACAAAATCTAAAATTTTAGTATTATTACATAACAACTCACAATATGAATAAAAGTATTTTGGTCGTTATTGGTCTGTGTACTAACAATTTTTTTTTGGTGATATCACAATTAAAATGTGACACTTGAATTTTTACACATTTTAAAATTTTAGATTACACTTTTACCAACAACTATAATTTTTTAACGATAACATTTGGTTCTGATTCAGAGCTAAGACAATGGGTTAAGAGGCCTTTCATAAGATTTTCAATGAGATTAGGTTTCAGTCAATTATATTCGATCCATATTTGATTAGTCAACACTCCTATTCAATATTACGATTCCAAACATAAAAAAACATTTAAAAATTTATTTCTTATTATAACTCTGTAGCAGAAAGAAGTCATATGATGAATACTTTGTTATATGATAACCATCTATGCATTATTTTTTTTAATAATTTCAAATCTACATATTAAACACATGATCATAAATATTTATTACCTATATAAAAATAAAACTAAATTATTTAAGTTTTTTAGAGCTAGATATTTCTTCTTTAGGTCATTATGGTCATCGATCCTCCTAAATAAAAACTTTATTTGACAATTGGGCCAAAATTAATAAACTTTCACAACTCACACAGCAGTCTCAGCCCATTCATTTGAACTGGGCCTCTTGCATCACAAAACTCAAGGCCCATAAGAAAGTTTCAGTTTGAATATTTCTTCAGGTTCTGCTTCTTTCTTTCTGTGATTCTAGGTGAAATGCTGGGCAAAATAATATGAGAATAATTCTTAGCAGGAAGGGTGTTTTGATTCGGATCCGATTTTTGAACCGGTTCAAACTCTCCCGGATTCGACCCATTTGCTCCTCCGCCCACAACAACAAGCTCACCACTTTCTTGAGTGAAAATGAATGATTTGGGTCGATAAATAGGAATCGTAACGAGACAGATCTAAATTTGAACTTACTGGAGATGATTTTTCAAAATTATAAATGAGTTTGAGGTGAGTTTTAGATATTTAGTTTCAAACTTGTCCTACTTGGAAATCATCCTGTTTAAATTTTTATTTATTTTTAAATTAATTATATATGTTATTAATTTTTAAAAATATATTTGTTAGAAAATTTTAGTGATATTATTTTAAAAAAAAATATATTTATAAAATAAATTTAACGTGTCCATTCAATTGGATCCGGATCCAAATTTAGGTTCTTAAAAATATTGGAAAGTCGGGAAGTAGGACTACCTTGATACTTCCCTAGCTTGAATCGGCCCGTAACTTTGGGATCTATAATCAAGCCCACACACAAAAAAAGAAGAAAAAATCAGAAAATAAACTAAATATTTTATAAAATACTGAAAAAAAAAGAGGAAAATCAATGAAGAAAAATTAAAATATTAAAGGGCATAGGCAAAACCCTCCTTAAACCCTTCCATCAGATTTCCGTGCAAGTCATTTTCTACATCAATTTGGCCAAATGGCTCATCGTTTGGTCCGAGGATTACGAGGAGCAGTGAAAAATCTCGTCCTTCAACAACAATCCAAACCCATCAATCATTTTCTCAAATCTTCAACCAGAAATTATGTGTCGGAAATGCGAAAAACGGCGTTCGAAGGCAACATTCTCCGGCTTATTCGAAACGAAATCCAGTATGAGCTCGATCGTTCCCCTCCATTTGAGGTATTATTTCTTTTATTTTTATTTATTGGCAAGCATTATCTTTTTTTTTTTTAAATTTACTTACTAATATATGTTGTTTGTCAATTTTTTTGTTGACTACATGCTTATCCTCTAGACCCATTTTTGTTTTGGATAACTGTTTGGGCGTTGGGAAGTTTGAAAATTCTATGGGTGTGAATGGGTGAACTTGTTGATTTTGTCTAAATGAATTGGAGACTGACAGAAGTGAGGTTATTTACTTAGTTGCGGGAAAAGACATACAGCTGGATTGGGGGCTCTTCGAGATTGTATGAGGAATGGTTTAAATTTTGGATGGCAAAGCGTCCTGTCAATGTTTTTGCCCCCTTATGTGTTGATGTTAAATAACATTAATGGCTGTTTATTCTATTTTATGTTTTGTTTTAGCCATTAACTTTTATGAATTACTGTTAAATTTCAATCGAGAAGGTGATTTTGGATTAGTGTGCGACACCCGGGTTTAACACACCCAAATCTGGAAATGCCCAGGTCCTTTTTTTGGTTGGACCAAGTGGAGTGGAATAGCATTTTGCCTGTTTGTAGGATTTGTCTACAGTTTGATAGTTCTGTTTAGCATACCTGGATGAGACTTGATGGCGAACACAATAACATAATTCTATTGGGAACTCAAGAGCTTTTTATGAGCTTCAGCTTGAGAGTGAGAGTGTGAAGAAATGTCCGTCTCTTTTTAAGGTTTTCTCAATGAATCAAAAGGAAAAAATTATTCCTCTTCAAGTTGGGGATTCACCATTGCAATGTTTACTTCCATTTATCTATATGGTGGAATTATTCCTATTGTGTTGTAACTGGTCTACAGTTTTCTGAAACATTATTTTGGAGTAATTGGGCAAAGGAAAGTTTATGTTTATGGTCTTTTTGGGGCTTGTTATTAAGGGAAGGGTAGCTGGCAAGGAATGATTGCTGAACTTGTTAATTAGTGGATCAGGGACTGTTGGACACCATTGCATTTCATTTAAGGAGATCAAACCATTTGATATTCTACACATTGTAAAAGATTGGAAGGGGAAAAATGTGAGTTGTTTCAAGCATAAGCATCTTCCTGTCCATGAGAGTAAATGGATTGATTGCACAATATGATTATGATGTACAAGTAAATCTTTACATGTGCACTCGGGGAACAAAGTTCTTTTGCATTTTATTTATGGGGATTTCTTCTTCTCTTCTTCAGAGTTTGCCTCTGTTTTGTGCTTTGCTCTATTTTCTTTCTTTGCTAAAATCTTTTCTTGAGCAAAATTTTGGGAGATGGATTGAAAAGATAATTAATGAACTCTGGTAGGAAGTTGATTTTGAAAGTTTATATGCTCAAAGCTTAGTATTTTCTTTGAGTAGTCTTGTCATGTTATTGCAG
The DNA here is from genome assembly GCA_019321725.1 of Paulownia fortunei. Classification (NCBI taxonomy): domain Eukaryota; kingdom Viridiplantae; phylum Streptophyta; class Magnoliopsida; order Lamiales; family Paulowniaceae; genus Paulownia; species Paulownia fortunei. Next base: position 20,222,840 of record CM033112.1, on the reverse strand, counting down.
ATAATTATCTTGAACACCGAAAGTTCCATGAAAGAAAAGGAAGAAACCTTGTGATTGAGTGAACTCTAACCAATGGATGTTCAAGGGAAATTTTATCCCGAACCCGTTCTTGCGATTCCGTAGCCATTCATAGGACAATGATCATGTGATTAATTAGGTGTTGGCAGACCAAATCTAGATATAATTTACCAAAGGCGCTCAAGTGCTTTTTCATAAATGGTAGTCAGAGCTAGTTATCATTGTTGCTGAAAAGCAGTTGTGATTGAAGGTTATAAATTCAAACATGGGAGACTTCTCTTTTCAAATTGCATAGCATTCCCATGTGATGTAGTATTCTCATGCTATACTCTTTATTCTCCATGCTATGTATTCTAGTGCTTGTTGTCTTTGAGTTACGGAAAATTGTGTTTTTTCAAAACATAATTATCATTGCAGATTATAAGGCATTGAATGTTATTCATAACCACATAGTCTCATCTTCTTCATGATGATACTTTTTTATATTGTGATTTGTAAGACAGTTCTTTGTTTAAGCTTATCTTGTTGAACACTTCTTTCTATTAGAATCGGTTTGCTTGAATAAGGATAATAGAAAGCAATGGAGTATCTAACTATGTGCATGCATACAGCCTATACCTGAATTCGATTCGTTCAAGGTTGATGAACGGCCGGGGAGCAGTGGATACGATTAACCAGGAAATTCGGAGAGAATGAAGAGATCAAAATCGAAGTGACTATGATTGATGGATCTCTTCCTGTTAAAAAGAATGATGACACGTCAGAGGATGTGAAGCTTCACATTACCTTGATTATTGATGTCTTCAAGGGGGAAGACAGTGACATATTGGAGTTTGTTTGCTCTGCATGGTCAGATAGTATTGAGATTCGCAACGTATTTACACGTGGGCATGATCGCATAAAAGATCAGCCTTACATGGGCCCCAAATTCAAGTATGCTCCTCATTCATTCCTTTAACCTGCTGAATTATAGAAAAGGTTGCATGCATGTTTTTTCACCCCTCAACAGGGAACTATGGTCCTTCCATATGTCGTTTTTTACCTATCATTTATACTTTTTGTTTTTGATTTGCAGGGAATTGGATGATGAACTACAAGACTCCCTCTATGATTTCTTAGAGGCGAGGGGTATAGATGATAAGCTGGCTGAATTTTTGCATCTGTATATGAGGAACAAGGATAAAAATGAGTACCTACGTTGGATGGAAAATGTCAAATCTTTTATTCAGAAAAAATAGAGAAAACAAGTTATCTTATCGTTTCACTAACCCTGGTTGCCTTATCATTTAAGCTTTGTCTTTGTCATGGTATTCCTGGAATGCAATCAATTGGTGTTGTCCTTATGCTTCATGTTTGTAAGGGAAGCACGAATTATAAACCTGAGTGGAACTGGAGAATGGAATGTCTCCAAAGATTCTTGCGTGGCAATTATATAGAATATTAGCTCCTCTCTTTTTATTTAACAATGTTAGAAATTTTTTTGTCTCTGTTGTCGATGTTTTAGGCTGTCCATCAACTATGTTGCACTAAGTTGCCTACATCATTAGCTCACTGAGGGGTTGTACACATTCACTTGAGTCTTAAGCAGAGAAATGAATAAGGTTTTGACTCAAAAACATGTTTTTATTTTTTCTTCTGTTTTCGCTGAGCCAGGAAGACCATCTGACTAGAGCTGGGAAATCATAAATATTTTCAAAGTGTTTTGTGTAGTTAACGCCTAAAGAAAAATTATTTCTGGGCGATAATATGATATTAGTGCCATTAAACAATGGGAGTTTCGACACGAGCCGAATTTCACTCATATAATGTTTGTTTTTCCACTTATTTATGTTGGTGAAGTAGGGATACAGATATAATTATGATAATTTTAGACAGAACAAAGTGAAATATGATCGAATGAATTAATGATATCTGGACTCTTTAAAAGACATCAGTAATCTTGAGATTTCAATTTTTAATACTGCACTTTTATTTACCTCATGCTACTAATTTTGCAGAGCCTTATTCTTTTAACTTTACACAGGCACCACTGGCTTTAAGGGGGAAATGGCTGAAGAAAATTAAGATCATTAATTTTATTTGGTCAGTAGAGTTGCATTTCAAGTAAGGTTCGTTACAAAACTACTCCATCTGCTATTTAGGTTGGTGCCCATATAGTGTTGTGTGTGTGTGTGTGTTCATAGTGCTTAGTGTCTACGTTGATTTAGTTATGCGATTTGGGGTGACTTTCCAAATTCTTGGTTTTGATTTTGTATTTGTCTTGTTAGTAATTCTCCAGGGTGTCCCTGGATTGTTGTTGCAGTAATGCAGTTTTCATGCAGTTGTTTCTTGGTATTATCTTATCCAAGAAAACAAAAGGGTTCATCACAAAACTTTTAGAATGTTTACAAGAGGAAGAGAGTCTTCCCAATTGTTTGATACTTATTGCCTGTTTATGTTATGTGCTAGACCATTGCCAAGTGTATGAAAATCCTATTAGACCTTTTGTTCGACAATCTGTTGTTCATATTTTAGATAGTCATTAACCAGCTAACTACAACCTTCATTGCCCTCTATTATGCCTTCGCCCTTGATGATTTCTTGGCATCAGTTTCAAAAATACCTGTCCAGGACTTCTTTCAGTTTTTCTGCTCTCCAATTGACTTCTACTTCTACCTGGAATTTCCATTTAGAATTGATCCAAACCAGCGGCATGTATAATATCTCGAGACGTGAACTGTGTGAACTGTCGGATTATATGTGAAAAAGTACTTTCTACTGAAGAAAGATAGATATGTTCAATAGTTTCACCTGCACAGTTACATATTTATGTCGGCCATAAATTTAAGGCGCAACAAGTTACAGACTTGCATAAGCCTAAGGGAAAGTACTACTGAATTTGGTCGGCTGTAATATTGGTTTCCACTCAAAGACGGAAGAAAAAAAATTTGGAAAAAGTTCACCAACAGAAGTTTCTCAGACAAACAATTGTATTCAGTGTCATAGAAGGTGAAGGAATGGACTCATACATCTATTTGGATACTGGTCAAAGTAGGTAGCATGAAATTTTTGAAAGTTTGCATGTAAAAATTTGTGTTTTTTTCTTTTCTTTTTTCGGCCCCTAGTCTATAATGTCCTTTTGCTCGTGACATTATTCGACGTTAACGTCAGAATATCACCAAGCAACCTAATGAAAGTATATCAAACTGGCATAAGAGTTATTATACTTTTTTTTATCAGACTCGCGGTTTCTTTCTTGTACAATGACATTATTGCAAAATTTATTGTGGTGGTTGAATGATTTTTTTTTTTTTAAAGTTTGGTTCACATTAAAATAACTCAAGTTTCATTTATTCCATGACTAAGTAGGGAGCATCTAGTTATTAATGATGTGTCCCACATTTCCCATAATAGATTTTGGACTTGTGTCTATGTGCACTAAGAAAAAATAAAGGAAAACACTGGAGGAACATTTTTTCTAAGTCTTTATATTATTAGTGAGGGTGGTGCCAAGCCACCAACCCCACACCATCAAACACTTATTTACATAAAGACAGACAAGGACGAATGTTTATATAGCACGCCCTTTATCAGCTCCTTTGATTGCACATATATAATGATGTGAAATTAGTGATGTGTCTGACTCTCACAATTCTCAATCTACCCATAAAATATCATGTTGTAGTGCTCTTGTTCTGTCACAGTTTGCAGGCAAACAAGGTTAGGAGAATACAAAGTTGGGCATAAAAAGAAAGAGGGCTTATATTAATGCTTCATAATTCATTCTACGCGTGCATATGGAGCGTATTAAGACAGATATTTTATTACAAATTTTATTATATTATTTATTTCATTATATTGATTATCCGTTACGTGTGATAAGTTTTTTTAGGATTATAAATATTGTCTAAAATTTCTGTTAGATTCGAACCTATAATAGAGTTTGATTTTTTTTGGGATGATAGTGAAAAAGTTGACAAATAATGCATACCCGTAAAGGTTCCAGGCATAGTGCCTTATGGCAGGGTTGAGGTCGCTCATTTTTCATCTCGACATAGTATTTATCAATTATGTTCCTATCTAACGGGACACTATTGGATCAAATAACATATATTATTTTATCCGTAAAAGTATACATATAGAGAATGCAATAAAATTTATAATAAAAAAATTTGTCTGAATATTTATAATGTCAATATTTGCATCGGAAAGAAAATTTCATTTGAACGGGAGTATAATCCAAAAGTTTATAACCTCACTTACTTAAATGTGAAAATAATATCATAAAATAAAATAATAATATAATTATATGATCCAATGAATTATAACCTCATATGTACCATTGGTGTGGTGTCATGCAAAATCAAAATTGCACAAAATTGTGCTATCATACTTTAATTTAATAACTTAAAAAAGCACAGCGTATCCTTTCATGTGAATTCAAAAATTGTCAGCAAACTCCTTGAACAAGAAACCAGCTGGAAGACTCAAGGCTGTATCTTACCATAACATAATACATGATTAATGACAAGATTTCAGTTACAGCTTAGGATAATGACATGATTAACATTAAGTTTAACATGAATCATGATGATTCATTACTATAATTTGGGCCCCACCATTAAGGAGAGGAGGATCCTGTTTCTGAAGATCTCTTAGGTAAGAAATCAATGCAATCAAGATTTTCAAAACATTTTAAATGGGAAATATTGATGTGATTCCAGAGCTTAAAGGGGTCACCAAAAATAATTAAAAATAAAAAATTGAAAAAAAAAATCAAGTTTCCACATCAGTCCACCAACCTATCGATCAAGACTGCTCAATAGATGGTCTATTTCTCCAACTGTAGGTGGGTCATAAACTGTCACCACAAGAAAAAAACAGAAAAATACTAATAATAAAATATTGTGATCATATTGTTAAAGTTGTTGCTAGTTGTATAAATTTAGGGACAATAATTTTTTTATAATAATTTTCACATATTTAATATTAATAATAATTATATATAAATTATTATTAATAAACAGTGACACAAAAAATAATATTTAAATTTTTAATGACACATATATAATAACAACAAATATCGTCATAATAATTTTATGACTATATTTGTATAGTTTACTATACATATAAAATTAATTATCAACCGTAATAACTTAAAACTTAGACATAATTACTATCATTATTAAATTTATAAAAAATATTATTATAACAAAATAAAAAATATTATCATTTGTGATAACTTTAATATTATCATTTTGCATTTGAATACTATTATCTTTTGTTCTATAGTGCATAGCATTGGCTCAAAATCTAAACCATCCAAGTTGTGCATATACAATGAGTGATCCATTTCAATACAGAAAATATGATTTAATTACATACTGACTCTTATCAACATATACGGATTTGATAACTTAATGCAATGTTGTACATAAAAGGACGTTCTGAATTTAAAAATAAAATAAAATAAAATAAAATAAAATTAATTTCAACAAATCATAAGATTCTAAGATCTAGCTGAGAACAAAGGCACAATATTTTATTTATAGGAAAAATCTAGTTGATGAGAATTCATTTTTGGAATTCATGAACAAGTTCTTTAGAATTCAAAACCAGACAAAACCATCCTATTCATATGACATCATTATGTGGACTAAATTGTGGAAAAGAGAATAGTTTGAGGGGGTAAGTGGTCATATTTCCATATTTCCAGTAACTTCTTGATTTCTATTTACTTTATAAATGCAAATAAACTACCAAATTGAAGATTTGAAAACAAAGTTTAGAGTTGACATTTTTAATTGCATGATCAAATTTAATTCCGATTTTTTATTGTAATTTTGTTATTTCATACAAGACATGCGCACTGTGGATAAAAGATTTCTATAAATATATAATTAGAATTAAAATATAAAATGCAATACAAAATTAAAATAAATAATATGAATTGGATCAAATGTAAAAAAAATTAGCTCAACATAGGAAAAAAATTTACTCACTCCCAGAAATGGTAAATTCCAATCTACATTGAGAATAGCCAAAAAGGAAAATTGAAAAAAGGGAAAATTCTAATATAGTCCTTCTTAGAATTTTTTTGAGGGGAAATGAATTGAAATTCTTAATGAGAAAAAAGGCAAAGAAAATGTAAAGGGGCCAAAAAAAAACAGAAGAAAAAAAACAAGAAATTAAAACTAATTAGAGTTTGAGGGACAAGTCCAACTTTTTTAGCTCTTCTTGATTACTACTAGTCTTCAAATGAGAACTGGTGTCCCATCTGAATCCTTCAATCCCATCCACCGCCGTAGAAAACCTCCGACCACCATCAAACCTGGCTGCTCCGCTACTTGACGACGGTCCAACCTGATGAATCTCCGCCGCCAGCCGCCCTATGGCCGGCTGCTGATCAAGAGGCTTTCTGGCCCACCCTGAATGCCCATATATTGGTACCCCACCAACAGTATAACTAGATGATGAGGCTAAAAAACTTGGCTTATGGATCATGGAGTGAACCTGAATTCCAAGAGACCTGTTGAAGGATCCATGCAAAGGGAGAGAAGCCATGCTCGAGTAGCGTTGCTCCGACAGGTCGTGGTGGCCGAAGGAGGCGGCGCCACCAATGCGCTGCCCTCGCCTTGCGATCGTTCGTTCGCGTTTGTGGGCATTTTGATGGCCCCCAAGAGCCTGTGAGCTGTAGAATTTCCTGTTGCAGTAGTTGCATGAGAAAACACGATTTTCTGATTCGTTCACTGAATTTTGAGGTGGATTTGTGTGGAAAAGGGTGAGCTCAGGCTTTGAATTCTGATCTAAATCTTTGCTTGAGAGACTTAGATCCAATACAAGATCAGGATTCTTGATTTTCTCCTGTTCTTGAACTTGTTCTTCCATATGGTTAAATTTTGATTGGGACTTGGCTGAGTTCTTGAGGCATGATGATGGTGAATTGGTGCTTGAACTTTCAGAATGATTGCATGGCTCTAAACTTGGTGCCTCCATGTATGGAGGGTTTTAGTTTGAACTTCTTCTTTTCGGGTTTTTCGTTTTTCCACTTTTGAAAGTGAGGAAATATGGGGTTTAATACTCAGAAAGTTGTAAATGTTAATTGATTAGAAAATAAATGCTGTGGTAGTATGTATGGAAGGAGAATTTACAGTTACAAAGACCTAATCATAGAAAGGATTAGCCAGGGAATGGTTGGGGTGGGAGGGGTGGGGGGTTGTGGGGTAGGAGGTGGGGGTGTTGTGGATGCATGTATGCCAAAGTTCTTGATTCAAAGTCATGAAGAGAAACATCTACCTCTTTGTTGTTGACGCATATACCCCCATTTTATGTTGTTACTCTACTTTTTTTCTTTTTTTGTCATGTTGCAACATGTCATTTTTAACATATCTTGTCTCATGGGTTTTTCCCATTTTGGGGAAATAGTTATGGTAAATGTTTCATCATCAACATTGTAAAATCTAAGATAAGAGTCAAGAAACTTTTTGTGCAGTACAAAATTATGAGATCATAGAATAAAACAGACCCCCACTATCCTAGAAAAGATACACTAGTATAAATTGAAAAGAATTGGATTTGATTGGAGGAATATCTGAGATGGATCAAATTGTATTCCATGTCAAGTTTTATTACACATTATTATAGGTCATGTGGACACTCACTTCCTTTGTTGTGATCGTGTAAGGTGTAACATCATTCAAAACAAACCATTCACTAAATGTTTTCAAAAAATAAAGCATGTACTATTTGATCCAATTAAAAGTTGTGCAGCCAAGTTCATGGGGTCATGAAGTGGTCTTATCCTATGTGAACTGATCTCAATGGGGTAGACCTCCAACGCGTCGATCCCTAATGATCTAGACCCGAAAATATAAGGTTAAATTTGTTGCAGTGACTCTCAATTAAAAAATTTCATTACTCAAATTAGAACAAATAGACAGAGAAAGAAGTCGGAAATATAAATAAAAAAAAAAGAAAGAAATTGAACATACCTTTTAAAAGGGTGAGTATTTACAACTTTCACCAATGTCATGTGGCCGAAATATATTCATATGTAGTGTGCACTTTGTGTGACCTACAACTGGAGTTTTATTAGGATCGAATTCGAGTCGAGCACGACCATGGATAGATGTGGGAATCTTGTTCTATGGTGTGATTATGCCCAAATATTATAAGGACAATTTGGTCCTTTACACACAAAATACTATTTCTCTCTAATCGTCACTATTGATGAATAGTGAGCAAAGGGTACTTATTCATATATTAGGACAAGCTAGGCAATGAATTGATGATAATCACAACCACATGATATGTATACAGAGAGTGACAGAGTTTCTTCTTTATTTTCAGATTTCTTATTAGGACAGGATTTTCTGCACTTATGTTAATTAATTTCTGAACTTCTTTGATAGAGAACACACATGCAAAAAAGTGTATAGTAACTTACTAGTGATTTTTGAATTTGCAACACAGAATTTATTTCTTGTACTTGAGCTTGAATTTGAATTTGCAAGGAAATTAAATATTACAGCTATTGATTGGCTATTTATGGAATGTAATATTGGTGCATTGTCCATGTTAGATTATTTCTCGGGTAATTAAATGAGATACTGGCAATAAGAATTGGCACTGAAAGATTCAAATCTATTAATTCTTGATTGGATTCAACGGACCTCTTGTTCCATTGGAATATTGAACTAATTTAACATATATATATATATATATATATATATATATAGAGAGAGAGAGAGAGAGAGAGAGAGAGAAATATAAAATACAAATCATGATCATTATTAACAAAAAAAATATAATGACAAATTATTAAGTGGTAATATGAAATAACAGTTATTTTGCCACGATGGTACTCACAACTTTAGTAGTGACAAAAACTGTTGTTTAAATTGTTACTATTGATAATTTGACAATTAGTAACACATGTAGTAATAATTTATGAAAAATATATGTTATTACTATAGTTTGTGAACATATTTTTATTGTCATTATATACATTTCACTGGTTGCCAATATTAACAACTTAGATAGAATTCTTATCATTACTAAGCTTGTTAAAATTATTATTGTAATAAAAGAAAATTTTTCTCACTTAATATATATAAGGATAACTTTCATATTAGCATTCGTTACAAGAAAAGGAATGTTATGACATGATTGGCATGCAGAAATAGAATGAGAATGGGATGAATATTTATGGTTTTAAAATTTGCCTTGAGATCCATTTATGGTTTCAAAATCTGCCTCAAGCGATGCTGATCCTTATAAAATTGAATCAACACAAACAAATATATTATTTTTCTGTATCATTTTTTTCAATTTTTTTATCTCAATCCAGTCAATAATAAAAAAAATTATACAATAATTTTATTTATATTTTTAATAAAAAAATATTTATATCAGTGTGATATTTTATCTATATTTATATGCATTATATATATATATCAATATATATTAAAATTATAACAAACTCACATGTGCACAATACATCAGATAATAATTTTATTTTAAAAAATTTCTACTAAAGAATAATTTTGTCATCATTAAAAATAATTTTATTTCATTCTTATTATTTACTTCTAATTACCAATCATGAGATTGAAATCAAGCAATAAATAACAATTTCATTCCTTATACATACCAAACCTGTGAAATGTTATACTCGTATCATTCATTTTCTATCATCATTCCATCCTTATATACTTTCATTCCTGCATATCAATCGCCTCTGAATGATAAAATGTTAAGTAATAGTATAAAAGTTATAATTAATTATATATATTGAGTGACAATAATTCTTATTTTATTACAATAATAGTTTTATAAATTAATAATGATAAGAATTGTATATAAATTATCTTTATTAAAAATTAATGACACAAAGTATGTGTTCACATCATATACAATGGAACTCACTAACAATAAAAAATGTTATATTTGTGACAACATATATGTTTCTACTTAGTGATCACTATCCGTGTCTCAATAATTGTCAACAATGATAATTTATACACAATTTTTATCGTTATTAATTTTGTAAAAGTCATTAATGTGGTAAAATAAAAATTATTATTACTTAACACATATCATTATTAATAATTTTGACATTCTCACTTAACATTTTATCACTAATATTTGATATTGTTATAGTGATTAAATATCCTTGTCACTAATATTTTTTTTTTCTTGTAGTGGATCGAAATTACAAAATTTAGAAATTAACGCCACCTTCTTACACAAGTAATAAACCCCTACTTCTATTTTTAATTCAATCAATGTATTTATTCTATACCATGAAAGATATGTAATTAGAAAAAAAATGAGTTAATTCATGTTGTAAAGTTAATATTCCCTTTGTTTGGTACATTGAGACATTGGCCATCCAACAATGCATAGTTGATGTATGGTAGAGTTGAACATATGATTTGAAATTGTTAGGCATTATTCCACCCTAATTAACAAAAAAGATAGGGCTAAATGAAAAATTTCAAGAATCTATACTACAAAATGAAGAGTCAAATATCTAATCATATGGACTGGGTAGCTATAGTGGATATGATAGTTATAATAGCAACTTAACTTATTCATATTTATCACACATTTTTATTTTTCAAAAAAATTAATTTATTGACATGGGAAGTGCAAGTGTTAACTGTGTAATCTTTTGGGATTAATACATCTTTTTGGGATGTCTTTTCAAGAACTTATATTCCTCTTTTCAATTGATTATTTTCCAAAGAGACAAATTAGGGAAATATTGAACTCATTTGGGTGTTGAATTTAGGTGAAAAATGTTCCATGATATGCTATCATTTTGTTGAAATTAGCATAAGGATAAAAGAAGTAAGGGCAGGAAGGGATATGATTAAGCTGTTTGGGGCTTGGGAGTTGGGAGTGGCAATATATTTGCTAATTTGTTGTGATTAATTTTTTGAGGGATTAATATTTAGGTTACTTTTTACTTAAAAACTTTTTGTCTTTTCCCATAGTTAAATTTTGTACAAAATACAAATTACAGTTAATTTTAAGGAAAATATAAAGTCTTTTAATAGGGTACTGTGAACCTAATTAAGTTGTACACCAATGTATTTTTTAAAAAAGAGGGAATAAAATGAATCCCAAGGGCCATAACTTCATTAAATAGGTATAGGTGGGTTATAGCTATCATCAAAATTAAGAATATTTAATCAGACCTCACAATATGGGAGGAAATCTAGGGTTTTTTAAGGGATTATTATATAATAATTGAAAAAATATCAAAATATCCTAAAATAAAAATATTTATAATTTTATGACAAAACGTTAAATAGGATAACACTTTCTGCAAAGTAATTTTCTAAGTAGTCTAGGCACAATTTGTAAGTTAGTGCCACTTAATAATATTTAATAAAACATAATCCTACATAAAAGGATTTAATTAACTAGCTAGACATGATAGTCATTCTTTCTGCTCACCCCATCCCCACCCCCACCCAAACCCCACCCCCAAAAATAAATAAATAAGAAAAAAAAATGCAAATTCATATAAATGAATGAATCTTGGATCCTGTCATGAGGAAGGGGGTGGTGTTATTTGTCAACAAAGAAGCAAATAAATGTGGAGCAGGGCTGTGATGCTATCAACTCATAAGTCATAACAGAAAATGAAGCCAAGCCAGCATATTTCTCAGATTCTCAGCCTCCCAAATACTACTGTTATATATATATATATATGTATGTATATGTATATATATTTATTTATTGCTGAACCGTGAAATTTAATGAACATTATTTGTGTTTCTGTGGCAGCAATTGCAAACATGAAAATTGCTTGTTGACTGCTGCATGTGAGATTTTTCTTTTCTTTGTTTAATTGTGTTTTTTTCTTTTTGGGGTGGGTGGGTGGGTGGGGGGGTGTTTCTTGTATGATCATCTTGAGTTTGTGATGAGACAGTAACTACAATTATATTTAAATTATCTTTTGGATAATGAAAAGGGATTTTTTTTATGACTCATTCTAAATGATGGTGGCCACAAAATCTGCAGGTGGTGGTATTGTTATTTTGCAGCCCAAATTTTTTTATTTTTAATATTATATATGCATATTAAGTATATAAAATATATTTGGGCATGAATTGTATATATTTTGCATGTATCTGTAAAATAAAATAAAAAGTAAAATCAAAATAAAAGATGTAGAATAATTATCTTGTTGGTTGACAAATATATCACTTAAATGTCTGTCCCCACAATTCAAAATCTACGGCCAGAAATATTTTGAAAAACTCCTCCAAGTAAGCATACAATATCCCATCAAAAGGGTAAATGAGATTGGCAAATTATATATAAGAAAAAATAATACTCCCTCCGATCCTAAAATTACAAGATTAATTTAATTATACATTAAATTTTAGATAAAAATTGAATACATTTTTATATCATTATTCTTAAAAATAAAAGTAATTAAAAATTAGTAATATCATATTATTACTTTAATTAAAAAATATCGAGTGAAAAACTAGTCAGTAAAATTGGGAATGTGTTAAAGAGAGATGTAATTTGTCCATAGTTAGGGAAGTTTGGGAAATGAGAAGTGGCCGACAATTAGATGGGAAAGCTGATGTTGAAGGGTCCTAAAATGCTGCTACCTTAGTGCTATCCTATGATGAGATACTAGGTAAATTTTTATCTTTTAACACTACATGTCCCATGTTTCTAAAGTAAGGGCTTTTTTTGGATAAGCATCTTTTTTTTTAAAAAAACTATTTCTTACACAAAATGATCATTTCTTTGTGGGAGGAGAATTAGAAATAATTGGGCATAAATGCAGGTGCCCATCAACAAAACTTTAGATTTTGTCAAAACTCAAATGGCAGAAAAAAAAAAAGAAAAAAAGAAAAGACAGAGCAAATATAGCTTTATTGCTTTTTGAAATCATCAAGTAGGAAGGATTCATATGAAGATTTCTTTGTCTGTATAGGTGTAATCAGTTGTTTTCCATGGAACATTGAAGTGAAAGATGTGGGCATTTTCCATCACTATCTTCTTTCCACCCCCCAAAATAGGACTTTTTTGTTCTTTCTGCTTACCCCCCCCCCCCCCCCCCCCCTCACTCTCTCCCTTTTGTCCACTCAAAGAAACACTCAAAAAATCATGATTTCTTGGTCCCTTTTTGATTTCTTTAATGTTTTTAGTCATACTAAGCACAAAGGTTGTGGTTCATTGGCAGTGAACTTAGTTGAAGTTGCAATAGCCTGGCTAAATTCATTGGTTTCATTGTTCAAAATTGGACAATAATTTGAATAAACTGTAGAGATGTTTCATTCTAGGACATGCACTAATTTAAGTACCTTTCCCACATGAGATTAGGATTAGAATGAAAGATGACAATTAACTGTCAAAAAAAAAAAAACAAGAAAAAAATGTGTATATATATATATATATATATTTATTTATTTAAAAGAGAATATTCTGGTTTCCCAATTCTCATTTTCCTCCAAGCGGCTCGAATCCATGACCATATATTCTTGAACGGTTAATTGCAGGTGCCTATGGGGCTTTGCCACCGTTATAAGATTTAAGTTTTTAGAAGAAACTCCCTTCATGAGTTACTGTTGTTTCTATAACAATTTTGATAGTGAATGGTTAATTAGAAGTTGACCTTATTAATCCATTTTTGTCCTATAATATTTTTATATCCTTACATTTAATATGAAATTTTTAATTCTATTATGATGCTTGACTTAAAAATTAAATAAGTTTAAGACTGATGTGTAAAATTGCACATGTAAATGATAATAAATGGGAAAAATTCGTAACTCTACATGATATTTTTTTTAATTATTTTTTGAGAGAATTTTTGGAATGGATTTTTTTTTTTTTTTTTTTTGGTCCCTCTTATCCTCATTGGTGGTATGTAGAATATTTACATAATTGTTCATATATATCAAGGTAATTTGACATTTAACCAAAAGGAAACAGAAGTGGGCCTATCTGGATTGCTCCAGATTCTAAAACCCCAATATAGTAATGGATCAAATTGGGTCTTAGTCATGTTTTTTTATTTGGGCCTAGCCCAAATCTTTTCACTCTGATTAGACGAATGCCCAAGGCACAACTCATTATGTGAAAGATGGACCACTATCTTGGACCATTATAAAGCCCAAGAAATTCAGAAACAAATCACATTATGACGAGGTATGCATCCCAATGCAAATAACAACAGCAAAAATTGAAGCCACATTTTTTACTTTTGATAATTGGGGAAATCTAGTTTTCATATTTAAAATGGACTCCATTATTTCTACCCATTTATAGAAATTCCACCAAAACTATAACATTTTATGATAACGAATAGAAATGGCAATGAATTCGAGTAAAACCCGGACCCGTAATAAATCCGTCCCGTTTGGGGTGGGTTCGGGGCGTCTAGACGAATAACGGGGCAGGTAATGGGTTCGATTTTTTAGTTTAGGGTTTCTTTGTCCCCTTTTTCATTCCCATTTTCCATAAATTTCGCCCGCCTCCTTGGCTGATGCTGCTGTAAGCTAATGGAGTTTTCTTGATTTCTTTTTTCCTTTCTTTTATTTTTTGGATTAATTCTTTCTTTTTTCTTTACCTCTTTCTTTTGAGTGTTGGTAATTTTCTTATTTCCATACTAGTAGCTATTGTTAACTCCATTTTTTTTTTTTTATGTAACTCCAAATCCACCACAACCAACCATGTCCACCATGTAAAATCTCCCTACCAACAACACCACAAATTTATTTTATTTGCAGTTTTTCTAGTTTTTGATTGACCGAACAAAATTCAGGTGGCGACTTCACTTTCTCAAATTTTTCTTAAATTTTTATTTATCAATTTTTTAGGTTTTTATCTAATTTTGCACCAGAGGTTGGATTATTACATTTTTAAGTTGCTAATTATATTTTTAATAAAATTACTGACTTTAATTATTTTGTCTTTTATTATTTAATAGTTAAAATAATGAATTGACGGGTTTGATGTATTGGACCCACCGGGTTACAAGTTTGGGAGCCGGGTGGGTCTAGGATAAATTAAAACAGGGTGGGGGCGGGTCTCGGGTTTGACTAGACCCGTCCCAAACCCGCCCCGTTGACATATCTAATAACGAATACCTAATTCTATTGTTAAGTATGGATATATCAAATATCTAATTAACACCAAATATATGAGATTTCTATGATATAAAACAACAGAAATGATATGATCACAAATCCTGATTGTATTGTGATTCGATTATTTGATTATATTGAATCTCAAATTGTATATAACACCTACCATAATTCGATTATTAGACTAAGATTCATGTTAAACCCAACCAATTGAGTATTTTTATGTAATATAATCTAAATAAAGCACACTTTTTTTTGAAAAAATAATATCAATATTAATTATTGAATTGAGCTTAAGTTGAGCTCACTTGATAACATTGCGTAGAACAAGTATAATAAAAATGAATCAGCTTTACAACTTATGTTGCAATGACACAGACGTAATAACATGGATATGACACAAAAGAAATACAGGAGACCTTGTGAAAAAAAATATAAAATATAAGACG
This sequence comes from Paulownia fortunei, assembly GCA_019321725.1. Classification (NCBI taxonomy): domain Eukaryota; kingdom Viridiplantae; phylum Streptophyta; class Magnoliopsida; order Lamiales; family Paulowniaceae; genus Paulownia; species Paulownia fortunei. The sequence goes on along the minus strand of CM033112.1, from coordinate 20,207,269 downwards.
AGATTATTACTAAAAATAAAGAAATATGTAAATTATATAAACTATCATGATACTAGTAACTTAATTATCAAAATATACAACATATTCATGAAAATAATATTAGTGATCTAGCTAAATCATTAAGACATGACCTAACATGAAAAACAAAATAAATTATAAACTAATATACTTGGCAAAACAACTTGATTTTAGAAGTGCTAAAAGAGGGGTCAAATTCTAAATAAAAATAGCTTGTGGTCACGCTTCCACATCAAAGGGAACTTAAGGGCCAATTTGTAAATAACAACAGCCCGCGCGCTCGAGAAAGAAGGGTTTTTATTAGGGTTGCGAAGATCTTTCCATTTCTCTCCTCCTCTCGGTCGCCTCTCCCCTCTCTCATGTACGTATTAAGGTCATACAAATTTGTCTAATTCTAATTGATTCTCTACAAGAATATTAATTCTCTTCGTTGCGATTTTATCAGCAGTACTACTACCGCAAAAGCAATCGAAAATCATGGCTGCAGAGGAGGCGCCGGCGGCGGCTCTGAACTACATACCGGAGGTTGTTTTGAAGAAGAGGAAAAACAACGAGGAGTGGGCAATCAGAAGGAAATTGCAGTTACAAGAAAGGGTTAAACGTCTCAAGTCTGACAATCTTTTCATCAAGAAGCCCGAGCAATTTATCCGGGAATATCGCGACAAGGTAAGAATAGTATTAGTACTAGTAATCCTTCGTTATTGGGTGCAGTTGCATCTCTAAAAATGCAAAGTTTTTATATGGGCATGCAAAATAAATTTTCCTGAAGTTAACGGTAGATTGAGTAAGTATTGCTGTTTTGTGCTGTTTTACGTGTAGGAGCTGGACCTAATTCAAATGAAGAGTAGGGGAAAGCGAAGAAGACGAGCACCAGTGACACTGGAATCCAAGCTCCTATTCATCATACGCATAGGAGGGTTAGCTCAAATTCCCTATTGCCCGTGATGAATTTTTGTAAATTAATAATTTTGTGATCCAAAGTTTACTGTCTTTGCAGTAAAAATGACATGCACCCAAAAACTCGGAAGATTTTGTACTCATTGAGATTGAGGAAAATATTCACTGGGGTATTTGTAAAGGCAAACGAAGGGATAATGGAAATCTTGCAAAAAGTGGAGCCTTATGTAACCTATGGGTATGTCAAACTATTTTACAATGTTTCTAGTTGCTGCTTTAGTATGATTATAAGCATATAATTGACCTTGTTGGGTTCAGAATTCATCAAAATCTGCTGGTTTGGTTCAAGTATGGCTATCTTAAATATTCTGTGTTTGGAATTTTTTAGAGGTTGTGTTACACATAAAAGAGACTCGCATTAACTGTTGAAGAAGAAGTAAAAGGAATAATTTCTTAAGAGATGTAAAAGCCAATGACCTAGTCACCAATTTGTGATTCCTACTTGAGTGCCAAAATAAATGACACCAACGTAGCGGAAGTAGAAAAATCTTTTCCCACTTGCTGGATTAAACATGGAACCAAACCAATAATTCCAAATATAGTGTAAGAGAGGAAAAATAGATACAAGAATTTTTACGTGAAAAATCCTAATTGGGAAAAACTAAAACTACGGAACTGTAGTCCAGATAAAAACTCTCTATGTATATAGTAGACTTACAAGATTCCTCCCTAAATTAGGGGATACACAAATAATTTCAAGATAATTTCTTGTGTATCCCAAAGTGTTTCAAGTTTCGCAACTTGGAATATAAAAAAAAAATAGGAATACTATTTTAAGAGAGAAAATTTTTTAGAATTTTCTTCTCGTTTTCTCTCAAAAAACACTCATATTTTTTCTCCCTCTTTACTTTCTTTCTCTTTTTCTTGTGTATTTGCTTCTAAACATGTGACTCTATTTATAGGCAAAATATGGAGCTTGCTGCTAGTTTACCTTTTGGCACCGCACCTTTTGCCCCATTTTTTTTTTGCTGTTTTTTCCTTTCCTTTGTTTGGTGATTTTTATTTTTCAATGGTAGGTTTTTATTTGTCAATGGCAACGAAAGGTGGCATTGATCTTTCCTTTTCTTTGGTTTGGTGGGTTAGGTAGCTTTTTTTTTTTAAATAATCTGTTGGTCCCACCCCCACATAGGGTGGAATACCCAACAATTCTCCCCCTCCACCTCATGTGGGAGGCTCAACCAAACCTATTTTGCTTCTGCATGTTTCAAATTTATCCCTTGATAAAGACTTCGTTAACATATTTGCACTATTTTCATTAGTGTGAACTTTCACATTTTTTAAGTTGTATTAGTTTTTCATCAAGCACGTCCCGAATCTAATGACATCTCACATCAATGTGTTTTAGCCTTGAGTTGAAAGTAGAGTTCTTACTCAAGTGAATTGCGCTCTACTGTTACAGTAGAGCGTATATTTTTCTTGCTTCAAGTCTAATTCCTGTCGAAACTTCTTCAACCACAACATCTCTTTGCAAGTTTCAGTCACGACAATATACTCTACTTTCGTTGTGGATAATGCCATGCATTTTAAAATATCGACTGGCAAGAGATAGACCCCCCTACAAATATCATTAGGTATCTGAATGTGGATTTCCTGAAATCAACATCACCGATCATGTTTGCATGTGTGAATCCATCTAATGTGCATCCATCTAACACAATTTGGCCATGCATCTGTGTATCTTCAAGAACTTTTTAAATATACTTTTTTTGAGATAGTTACAACTTCCTGTTTTCCCTCTCTCGAGATTTTCATTCCAATAATTTGCTCAGCTGGTCCTAAGTCTTTCATTGCAAAAGGCTTGCTGAGCTCTTTATTCAGTTTATCAATTTTGCTGGCATCATGACCTACAATTAATGTCATCCACATAAAATAATAATATGATAAAGTACGAAGTTTTTATCAAGGGATAAATTTGAAGCCTGTAGAAGTACAGAAGGTTTGGTCGAGCTTCCCACATGAGGTGGATGAGGAGAATTGTTGGGTATTCCACCCCATGTGGGGTGGGACAAGCAGATTATTTTTTTAAAAAAAAAGGCTACCTAAGCCACCAAATCAAGGAAAAAAGAAAAGAAAAGGTCAATGCCACCTTTCGGGTGACATTGACAAAAGAAAATCTACCATTGAAAACACCAAAGGAAAAAGAAGCAAAGAAAAAATGGTGCGGCATGTGCCCCAAAATGAAAACCATCAAACAAAGAAAATGGAAAAAAAAGCAAAATAAAAATGGGGCAAATGGTGCGGCGACGAAAGGTAAATGGGCAGCAAGCTCCATCTTTTGCCTATAAATAAAGCCATATGTGGAGAAGCAAATACACAAGAAAAAGTGCAAGAAAAGGGGATAAAATTTTAAGAAATTTTTATTCTCTCTTAAAATAGTATTCCTTTCATGTTGAGGAACTTGAGATATTTTTTGAGAAAGTTGATATATTTTGTGATCCAAAAGATATTATTTTAAGATTATTTGTGTATCCCCTAATTTAGGGAGGAATCTTGTAAGCCATTATATATATAGGGAAAGTTTTTGTCTGGATTAGGATCTCGTGGTTTTTTCCTAATTTTGGGTTTTCCACGTAAAAATTCTTGTGTCTGTTTTATTCTCTTGCACTATATTTGGAATTCATGGTTTGGTCTCATTTTTAATCCAACTGGTGGGAAAAGATTTTTTTACTTTCGCTGCATCGGTGTCATTTATTTTGGCACTCTTCCCCAACACTATCTTCTTTCATATTAAAATGAAACTGGTTTTTCAGCTTGGAAGCAGTTAGCATTATATTTTGCCATTCCAAATGCTAGCAAAAACTTTCTACGACTGTGCCAAAATTTTCAATTGAAGGCACATGACATGGTTGGCACAGTGGAGCTATTGATCTGATTTGCAATTCTGTGCATACTATGCATTATCTTGTCTCAAAACTTGTTACTGGTACTATTTGAATGAGCTTCTTTGAATGTACTACTTCACATCATGTGAGGGCTCCTATTATGTCTTGCGGTTGCCTGATGGTTTCCTTTTCTTATTCCTCTATTCTCCTTCAGTCTATTCTTTCTGCTGTAGTTTCATCACGAGAAATTTAAAGAATGGTGGAATTGCTATATTGATATTGAATATCCTCAGCATATTCTATTTGTGGTTGTAGTTATCCCAGTGTCAAGAGTGTGAAGGACTTGATTTACAAGAAAGGTGTTGTAAAAATTGGCAAGCAGAGGGTTCCTCTAACTGACAATAACATTGTTGAACAGGTTCGGCTATACCGTGCCGATTGTGCTGCTTTTTTCCCAGTTCATTTACTGCCTAAGAATTTTTAACATCATCTTCTAATTCTCTTTTGGCAGGAATTGGGCCAGCATAACATCATATGCATAGAAGACATTGTGAATGAGATTGCTAATGTTGGTCAACATTTTAAGGCAGTCACAAGTTTTCTCTGCCCTTTTATGCTGAACAATCCAGAAAAAGCATTGCATGGTAAGAAGAGACGATTTGAAGATGGAGGAGACTCAGGAAATCGTGAGGATCGCATAAATGAGTTAATCAGCAAGATGAATTAGCATAAGAACTAAATCTTGTCATAGATGAATGTTGCTAATGTTATCGTTGTACTTGGAAATGAATCTTGGATTTTCTATAGGAGTGTTCCGATTTTGATAGCAATTTGGCTTGCTTGTAGTAGGTCTTCATTCCTGTTATGACTTATGAGAGTTTTCCTCTTTGACGTGACATTGAACCTGATATCGATGGTAAACCCATGCTTACAAGTTGCATCTTGACAGGCCCTTGGGTTAATTTGTGCAGTGTCACTCCTCTATTTTCATTCTTGCCATTAATTTTACTTTGACCCTGCCCTAGGGTGCTGGTGTAACATATTGTTTGAGCCTTGTTTAATTGGAATTTTTAGTTGGGAATGCCTATGATTTTGTGTCAAAGCGGATCCACTCTTACTCCCCCGCTTGGGCCGGAATTTGAGACCATAAACTTCTCTTGGGTTTTAGTGTATCGGAGTTGGATCTATCTCTTTTAAAAACTACGCCCCCACATGTATGTGTTTGTGATGTATACAATAGGAAAAACATGTGTAAATTACTTATATGTTTCTATATAAAATATAAATATATTTCTTATGAATTAAAATAAGAATGTAACTAGCAAAAATTTCATATTTATAATAATAAGTTAAAAAGGTGTTCTAAACTATATTTTTTTTTAAATTGAAAAATGCACACAAATTTACATATAATAGTTCTTCGTTAATCATATTATTTTTCACATTCAAAAAGTTAAATTGATTTAAAAAATGTATATTTAAGCTTTTTTAAGATTACAAATGGATCTTCGAATCTAGCCTCTAACATGTCCAAGGTTTGGAGCGGTTAACGTCTCAGATCCCAAGAATGCCAAGAATTTGGCTTTCATCAATGTGGTGGAAGGTGCAACATCTTGTTTCCAGGCTAAGTAGTATTCAGAAAAGCTGGGGTAGATGAAACGGTTGATGGAAGCATTTTCCCTTTCCCCATCATGTTCTTTGATTGTGTGCGTTTGCATTAACTTCAACCCGTCTCCTACCCTGAAACTATGCTTTATGAAAATGTTGATTTCACATGTTTATTTCTATGCAATATCTATCATTTTTTCTCAAACAATTGAGAGGAAACAATAGTCCTTGTTCTTAGGGTGAATTACAAAAATTATTTATAAAAAAACTTATCTAAGTATGTAAATTACAAACACCACATTAATATTTGCATCTATTTTATAAATTGCGCCTATTGATAGTGGTATTTTTAAAATCAAGACAAATCTCGATAAGGTATTTGTAATTTTAAAAGATAATTGAATATTTTTATAATTAGGGTAAACCTAAAAATAATTTTTGTAATTCACCTATAGTAAATTTTGTTGTTCGTATGACATGAGAAGTGCTTCCATTACCCAAACCCTTTCTGATTTTTATTGCGATATCAGTTTTTGTACATCTTCAACCACTTGCATGTTTCTATTCCCCTAAAGTCTTTTACTAATAGGCAACACTTATGGGCCTTATGGCAGTTTTATGTAATATAAAGGAACTTCTTGAATGCCATTCTCTTTTTTTCTTAGTTTGATGTAACCTGTGTTTGCTCTTGCTGTTTTGCACACCCATGTTGTTCTTGTACCTCTTTAGGATGCATATGGTTGAAAATTCGAAAAAAGGGCACAAATATAGAAGTGGAAAAGTGATGTAATGCACATGCAATGAGAATTCATGGCTCAAAGAGATCATTTTAAGGCTCAAAAGTCCTAGTTTAACTGAAAAAATAAACAGTGTTCCCGAAAAAAAAAAAATGCTACTTTTTTTTAAGTAGAAACGAGCCTTCTGAACAGAACATTTCATAGCCGAATTCCATGGTTTCAGGGTCAAGATGGGAGTTTCGTATGCTATTTTACAGACTTGTTTTGTAATTTTTCATATTTTGTGATGTTAAGGTTTGGCTGGTTCTTTCAACGACTCTTCTAAGTTAGGCAGATGATTATGAATTAACACTTTCGAAAGTTTTCTCTTCTTTTTCTTCATTTCTGTGAATCAACAAGTAATTGAAATATTTGTATTTAACTATGTGTGTGTGTCCAGTCCCAAAATGTAACCAATGGTGATACTCTTTCCCCAGCCAAGTACTGTTACAAATATATTGCTCGATCTATACATTGGAAAATAAAAGGATGAACATTCATCGTCTTATTGCAGCATGTAATTTATCTAAATTCATTGGTTTAGTTGCAATGGATCATCTTCTGAAGCTATGTTCTGCTAAGGGCTTCTCATGTGCTTTGCCGTCGTTGTCGTCGTCGTCGTCGGGCAGCTTAACTGCAGAATAAACACCTGCCCCGGCCAGAGCACCAAGGATAGGTGCAGTCAGGTAGACCCATATGGCTTTATAGTTGTTTGCAGCAATTGCTGGCCCCAAAGTTCTTACTGGATTCATCGATGCTCCTGTAGTTTCCCTGTATCACAAACAAAGAGATATATCCCTTTTGAGAAATCATTCTTGTCATTGAATCTCAAGGGCATTGACATTTGTTTGTGGCCTATTTTTCCTCATGAACTTTAATGATTGAATTTTCTTTCCCACAAGCATGTGCGCCACCAACTTTGAGTTGCTTTCTTTTTTCTGACCGACCCCAAAAATGAATTTTCAGAAATTTCTAGCTTTAGCTTTTTCCTTCCACACAGTTTGTCTCCCATCATTTCTCTACCATGTAATTGCTTGTAAAGGTACCAGAAAGGTTGATTTGGTAAGACTTTTGGCCAACTAATAACTTCTGATAAAGTAGCTTTGTACATTTGGTTTCAAGAACAGTTAAACAGTCAGCTTGGTGACTCTTTTATCTTCAAATTTGCCTTTTAACATTTCATTATCTTCACAAGTGGAGGTTTGTGCAGATTGGATATTGTTCCGTTTCCAGCCCTCAGCCTACGACTCAATTGGGCATGTTAATAGTCTCTCATCCCACTGGGTATATATTGTCTTATTTAAACACAAAAAATGTTTGGCACATTATCATGCTCCCAATACATATAGATTGAGTATTTTATGTGAATCCGAATCTGTAAAATGTATGGATCCAAATTGGATTTTGAATTTGGATAAAAGATTTGACCCATTGGCAGAGTTGTAGATCGTCTATGGCACTTTAAGATTGCGACATGTGTACTCCAAGTGATAGGCTCGTATTACTAACCCACATTAACCAAGCTAAAGTACTAATTTGATGGCAACTCCTAATTTATTAATCTTATCCGACTTAAGGTAGGAGAGTTTTCACTGAGAAAACCCCAACTCTAATTGAATTCTTTAATTTGAAGTTAATTCCCAGCTACCTCATAAAGCTTAAACTATAACCAATCACTTCATATATTTGCTCCTAAATAAAAATAAATAGAAAAAAAAAAAGATTTTATGTTAGTTCGAGTGCAATCACCACATACATTTGCACGTGCATTAGTCAAATGTTCACCCACATGCTACTAAAAAAGAAAACAAAACAAATCAATCTAAAAACATAGTGTTTAAATGAGTTCAGGTGAGCAAAAGCTCAGAGTATTACCCGGCTATAAGTATATTGAGCATGACAGTAGCTCCGACAGCAATCCCCGCAAGCTCCCCAACCTGTTTTTCAGCATGGTAAAAATATATAAATACAAACACTTGAGTTTATTTCACATTAAAAGATTCTGCAAATGGTCTGTGTGCACTGTACTAAGTTAAGTTTTCATCCCAGTGGAGTGGGATCTGAGATCCTTCCCTTGGTTTTATAACAATTTTAGCAGTAGTCTTGAAAAAACAAAATAATCTTAAATCCATTATTATTGCCAGATCACCAGGTGGCATTTAACTGGTTGGCTGCCCCTCTTGTCTGAGAAATTAATATTGTTTGTCTTTGCAATTAATGTTCATTGAAGTTTGGACTTTTGGTTGCCAACTTTTACCCCTGACTCTAGTTATGATCTTTGATTGGTGCTGATGAGATAAATAATTAATCCCCAGTTGAAAAATTACCTGGGATATTTTTGCAGTAATCTATCACATAACTATCTTGAAAAGAAATAAGGAAAAACTGAAAATAGCAAGAAAAGTCAAAAGTGTGTGCTTACAGCTCTTGTATCAGTGGCTACTGCAGTGACAACAAACATGAGGTTGAAGGTGATGATGAACTCTAAGGCAAAAGCTTGAGCATATCCTCCTGAAGGAACAGTCACCCCACCACCCATTATAGGGTGGAAAATTGCCTTAAGCAGAAATGAGGCACATATGGATGCCAGTACTTGTGCTCCTATGTAGACTGGAACCTGGAAATTCAAGATTAATTGCCCAAATCAGAGTTACTATAAAGATTTGAATGGCCGTTAAAGATGTACTGGCTGTAGAGATCAAGTTCATATGCATTTTTACATGTTTCCAGGGGAAATGCTTGAGAGCAGCAAAGGCAATTGTAACAGATGGATTGAGATGGGCTCCGGAGATGTGGCCGGTGGAGAGTATGACTATCATGACGGCCAGCCCCGTGGAGGCTGCCAGGCCAAGGAGGGTCTCTGAACCCTGAGTCTTTTGGTTCACAATGGCTGTGGCTGTCCCTGCAAAGATGAGTATGAGGGTACCTATTAACTCAGCTCCCACCTGATTTTGACATTGAAGTCCACCAAGAAATGAATATATCAGTAGATATCCATGTGTGTGTACATATAATATGAAGAGCTGATTCAGAAAGATAAGAAAATTTGGAAAATGTATATATATAAACACCTTTCTAGCAAGGGAGACTGGAGGTGGAGGCAATGCACAAGAGACAGGGGGTAGGGTCCCTTCTTCCAAGGTCCAAGCTTCAACACTAAAGCATTTGCAGCTCCTAAGAAGAGATGATCTTCTCCCATTTCCACTTCTTTCAGGCCTGAATCCTCCAAAGAGAGGAGCACCTGGAGTCCCTGGTGTTACAGGTGTTGAAGGGGCTGATGCACCATCTTCAGTTTCCATCACTCACAAACCACAATGTCTCAGAAAGCTAAAATGCACTAAAAAAACAATGTAAACAAGAACAAAAGCCAAATTAAGCCCAAGACTTGTTTGTTCTTATGTATTTTCATGCCACTCAGGCCTTCATGCATTTATACTGTCCCCCAAGATGGTTGACTTGGAGAATCCCAATAAATCCAAGAAAAAGGCAATGGGAAAAATATTTAGTGGATGATGTTGAAGTAAGGGAAAAAGAAAGCTGCTTTGGGAATGGATGGTGGGACAATACTCAATTTCTTTGCATTTGGACTTTGAAAGAACATTTGAACTTTGAGACATCAGTCATGGTTCTGCTGTCCCTTCCACTTGAATTTGTATTTCACTCTGCACCTGCACTCAATTATGGAGTCAACCATTGTCTGCAGCTCCTTAGTTGTCAAAAGGAGAGGTTTTTGGCAATCAGACACACATGGAGGGAGAGAAAGATGCTACCATGGTAGGTGAATCGCCAGAAAGTCCAACATGGATTCATTATTTTAATTCATTTCCTTGATAATAATAGCATTGGGATCTGCTTTCTTGATGAATTGATTGCTCTCAAGAAAGTCATCATATTTTTGGAGTGTTACTATAATTATTCACTACAAGGAAAAACATTGGGTACTAGAGGTCAAGCTATCAGTTAACTAGGTAAATAGCTTATAGCTTAGCCAACAATTTTATTTGTAATTTTGTCATATGTTTGAAGCATCAGGATCTTGATTTCTGTTTTTAAGTTGAAAAATGAATCCCCACGCTCCCTCCCCCCCCCCCCCCCCCCCAACAACCTTCCTTCTAATTTCCAAGTAATTTTGATGCATATTTTGTTGCTATTACGCTAGTCTGCTCTATGAATATCTAAATAGTTTTCTGCTTATGATAACTATATCCTCTGTTGAAACGAATTGAATTTTCTAGTTTATATTTTATATAACACTTGTAAGACTTGTGTATAAGATATTTCTTTAAACCAACATTTAAAGTTATTACAAGTTGTATGCATATGTTACATGGAATATAAAATGCACCTCAAAATTAAAATATATGATCTGAATTGCTGCCAAAAACAGACTGCGTGACTACTACAAGAAGGCCAGCATTCTTCAAGAAGTGAGCATTCTTCACCTTCCAACATGTGTTCTTTCAGCTAAAACCTCAAGGTAAAAAGCCTGTTGCTTTCTCCTTGCAAAGCTCCAAGATTAATCTTTTAGGGCAACCTTAAACTTGAGTCATGACAAGATAATGAAGCATATAAAATTGCTACTATATATTTAGTCTGTCTGCAGTTCTGTGCTTTGCTTTACGAAAAAATTGGGAAACAAATAGTTTACTGGCAAATATGAATAGTTTAACATACTGTCTCTGAATACCTAGTGAATAGTTTAGTACATAATTTGTAATGATTACCAATAATAATACAGACAGCAAATCCCAGTGATTGGCATAGGAATGCATTTGTTGTTGCAAATCTTTCAAACTTTATGTGGTGTTTGCTCGAAATACTTATCACAGCAAACTTTATGAATGAATTACTTTGTCAAATAATCACATTGTATGAGACTGTCCCTGCTAATTTAGTTAATTTTTTGTGCATCTGATTGGAAAAACTTTTCTTCGTAGGCAGATACTTTACGGCGAATTTGGCAATTTGGTCTAAACTGGTCCTGAAGAAGAGCTGAGAGGAACTTCTTGATGGTCCTAAGGAAACATTTTATTCTTTCTGAGTCTGCCAAAGTGAGGTTTTAGCAGTGAATGATATAAGCTATGGCTGGAACTTGTTATGGTCCAAGAAAAAACGAACGATACGGTTTTCTTCCTTCAACAATACTCAAAACAAAAGCAAAATAAAGAGCTCTCTCTGAATGCATATCAGAATGTGTATTGCCCTTTATACAAAATTGCTGTTGAGGGTCACTCTTGGTGACCCCAAAACAAGCTTACTTCCTCCCAGTAGTACCAGAGAAAATGAAATAAACCAATATTTCGGGTCTTTCTTGTTTTCATTCTTTATTACTACAACATGGAAAAACAGAACATCAAGAGTAAAAATCAGTTGAAAAGAATCCCCCACCCCCCCACCCACCCCACCCCAGAGAATCATGCCTATTTAAGAGATAATGACCTTAAAGAGGGAACAAATTCTGTCTAATATAATGGTCCGTCCTGTTTTTTCCTAATGTTTTTCAATGATATAATTGATAATATGGTTGGCAAGGAACTGAAGTTCTTTTACTGTCAATTCAAGCATGGAAAAAACTTCATTCTTGTCTACTACATATGGGTATAAATTTAGGCCTAGGTAAGGACATAGACCTGCTTTTGTTCACATGTAGTAATTGACAACTTTATGCTTCCAAAACTATTGTTTTTGTATGTTTTTGTGAGATGCTGTAGGCCTAAGTTCAGAAAATTGTTCCAACAGTTCTGCTTTCTGTTTTATCCAGAATACTTAAACCTGATTTATGGACAACAATTCTCCATGGCCATTCAATTTTGTCGAATATAACTTTTGAAAACATGTTGACTGAAAAATGCAAACAAAGCTTCAATCAGAATGGTCATATGAAAATGGCTTTGGTAAGATTTTCTTTCTGTTGCTTTATAAATTCCAGTAATAAATATTCACTGGTGATTTTCTTCCCAAAACATCGATGAGACTGTTTTTACCAGGTACTATTTGTCAAGATAAGGTTCATATTTTGGAGTCACTTGGATTGCTTATGGTTGATTTCTTTATCAAAGAAAATATCAATCCTAATAGTCCGGATCCCCTATTCCAAACGGTGATCTAAGAAATAATTATTCTATTTGGATGAGCAAAGAATAGTCAATCCTGTGTAGCTTTAACCTTGTAACAAAAGGGATAATGATCTAGTGGGTCTTGATGGAGGGAACGTGAGGAAGAAGAATACAACTTTTAGGCTATGGCTGGACCATGAATTTTACTGAGGATAATGTACCTGAAAAGGCAAAATGTGTATAATATAAAGTGAAAAATCACATCATTTGAAGGGCTTGGGAAATAATTTTTTTTAATATTTTTCTCACTAAAATCAAGATCCAAACACAACTTAGTTAAGTTAAAAAAGATACTTCCATATAACCAAAATTTCATTTGAAATTCAATTTTGAACTTAATTTGTTATTACTATATAAAATAGAAAAAACTTCTTTATATTTTCCAAATGGAAAAAAAGGACTTGCAAAATGTATTTGTATTATAATATTTAAATAATTTGTACTATCCAACAATAAAGATTAAATAAAATTTCAGTTGTGATTAACATATTGAATCAAGTCCGCAATTTGATAAATTTAAATTTGAATTTAAACGAGGATAAAATTAAAAAAAATTATCCTCAGCAGGCTTCTCGAAGATACGAGTAACTTGAGAAACCTTATAGTCTGAATCACCTGGGCTGGGCCTTCACTTAAAGTTTATCAATCAATGTTAGTCTTGCTTAGGGAAGCCCAAATTACAGAGCTGCTTGACTTTTAGGTAAGCCCAAATTCATATCTGTAACTAAAATAATTACACAAGCAGAAATCTTTTTATCAGTGTTTCCAAACGCAACCAATTCTCTTAAAAAATCTGTTTGAGGGTATTAGTGAATTGTGAAAAAATTATTTATGTTCTATTAATTAACTTAATAAATTAAATTTAAACATGATTTTTCATTCAATTAGTTAATAAAATAAAATATAGTAAAAAGATCAAATTATTCGATTTCAATTCGATTAAAATTCATTTAATCTCAATTCGATTAATAATTAAATTAAATTCATAACTATTTTTTAAATTTGATAAAAATTTAAATAAATTTAAATAATATTGCATTTTCTTTGACTCAATTCATTTAGATTTCAAAGGTAGTTCAGATTTTAAATTTTAAGTATAGATAATTAAATCATTCATAATATAAAAATATTAAATATTAATAAAAATTATTATATAAAATAAATTAACATATATTCGGGGAACTCGAACTTTAAAACTTGATTATGACCGTCAATGTTAGCACTTATCCATCCAAATTCCAATGCATGAATCTCGAAATTGAAACTAATAGTTGGAGCTGAAACGCTGGACCCACTGATTTTCCAAAAGCACTTTTCAATGTTCAGACGCCAAAATTCATAAAAGCTGCTGCTCAATTCCTACTAATTTCCCCCCCAATTCAGCTCCTGTCCTTCTCCAGGGTTGTTTCCGGCTTCACCGAATATCGCCGGCGATCACTTTCTACGGTGGTGTTCTCCGCCAGAGACGTCGATCCGCCGATTAAAAAGCTCCAGGAGCGCCGGCATTATTCACTCGTCTCTTGCTCTGCAAACTGAGATTTTTTTCCTTCCTGAGGTGAGAAATTTTTTCGAGCTTCTGTGTTGTATGATTTTGTACGAAGCGAAAAATGAGTGGAAATTTGGTTCAATTTTTTCGGTTTTTGTAAGTGCCCGTGACTGAGCTTGTCGTTTGTCGAGTGGACTCGGTCGTACCTGGTCGACTCAGGTAAAACGAAGATTCTCTCTTTCCGGAAACGACTGGCGTACGGCCTGATTCTAATCGGTGTCGAATTAGTCAACTCGTGATGACTGTTGTAGACTGATGACAGTAGACTTTTGCAACAACTTTGTTAAACCGGCGTTTTATGGGTGTGATATTTTTTTCTTTTAATTTTTTAGCTTTAGCTTACATCGACACTTGGTACATTTATTAGTTAATTCGTTCATTGAATATCCATGTACAGAAAATATTGCAGATTCGATCATTTTATCTGCATTATCTTTTCTTTTTGTGAACTCGCACGCTATCTAAAAACTAGTCAATGTATAGATAGTTCTGCTACAAACTATGGAACACAATGAATTCCAAGCTTTTGGCTCAAGAAATATTTCAATTGTATAAGTTCTACTAATTTATGTGCGAGAATTATATTCTTAAAGGGGTTTATTATGCTCGAGTGTGAAGTGTTTGCAAATTTTAACTTCGTTTGTTCCAATTTGGGTTTTTTTCTTTGTTGGATCCATCGACAAGACTTGTGTATATTTTCTTTTTGTAAACCAGACAAAGGGGAAGTAATGACTAATAACGGCTTTCCTGTTTAGTTCACAAATTCTGACAAGGCTTCCTAGATCTCTTTCAAAAATGGCATTTTTATAATGTGGCAGACAACATTAGATCAATGTTTATGCAGAAGTGCGACTGTAGTATGTGCATTTCCAGTAGACTGTTTTCTTAGTGTATTGTGACACATTGTCTTCCCCTGTTAGTTGTATGGACTGCCAGATCTAATATCCTGTGAGGTCGCAAAGACTAGAAATGCCTTTTCATTTCTTAAGAATCGGTTTGTTTGACATGTTGCTTTATGATGATGATAAGAATCAATGAATACCGTATTCAGTTTCTAATTGTCTAAAATGTCATCTGGTTCAGGTTCTGAATCTGATCAGTCATGATCCAGAAACAAGCTTAAGATCCAGAAATTTTTGTATCAGAATAATACAGGACTCAATTCCCCATATATACTCGTCTAAGGGCTTAGGAGTGATTTAAGGTTTGACTTGCTGGCTTTTGTATTTATGTTGTAGCACTATTAGTCTTGTTTGTCTATCTATCCCTGCCACATGATTATGGTGCTTAATTATTTGAATAGACACACCTAGGTTCAACCTCTGAAGTCCACTTGAATGGGTGCTTATTGTCTGTTGCCAACTTTTTTCACTTACCTCAATAATTACTTAGTGAGTCTGCGTTCCTTAAATGATCAAATTATCAATAATGTTTCTTTGAACATTTTTTTATGTTACAAAACTGAATATATGGAAGTTTGTCTTTGCAATTTTTTTCTGAAAAAATTATCTTCTCCCTGTACCACTAGAATCATGTTATTGGTATCACCCCACTTTCAACTTTTAGGTGATCAATTTATGGTTTGATTCCCTTCTTCCTTCTTTCTGTTTTTTCTCATTGCTTTTCTCATTATTTATATTTGTTCCACCATTGTTATTCAGATGGGAAGCAGCTCAGATGAAGAGTCAGACTTCAGTGATTCAGAAATAGATGAGTATAAAGAGAAACCTTATGAGCTACTGAAGGCTGGCACTTACAAAGTAAAGGGCCCAAATGGTTCCCTTAGATGCCCTTTTTGTGCTGGTAAGAAAAAACAAGACTATCAGTACAATCATCTTCTTCAACATGCGATAGGAGTGGCTAAGGGCTCGGCCAACCGAAGTGCAAAGCAGAAAGCAAACCATCTTGCACTTGCTACATTCTTAGAAACTGATCTAGCTAATGAGGCTGAGCCACTACCTCAACATACAGTACCTTTACCTGCTGCTAAACCTGAGAAGAGTGAGTTGTATTGTTGGCCCTGGGTGGGGATAATAGCTAACATACTAAATGAGCCAAAGAATGGTGATTCTGTGGATAGCTATGGTTACTGGTTGAAGAAATTCTCCAAATACAAGCCCATAGAAATTGAAATGTTTTGGGATGACCACCAGCTCACTGCACAAGCTGTTTTAAGATTTGATAATGATTGGACTGGTTTCAAGAATGCCATGGAGTTTGAGAAGTCCTTTGAAGCTGATGGCCAAAGTAAGAAAGAATGGGATGATCGAAGAACTTCTCTGGGTTCAAATGTTTATGGTTGGTTTGCTCGTGAAGATGATTACAAATTGGAAGGGCCTGTGGGAGATTATCTTCGCAGAAAAGGGGAATTGAAAACAATATCTGATCTTGTCCAGGAAGCAACTAAGGATAGGAACCAAATAGTGGGTAATCTGGTCAATGAGATTGACTTGAAAAATGAAAATCTGGATCAGTTGCAGATTAAATACAATGAAAAGACATTGTCACTGAGTAGGATGCTTGAAGAGAAAGACGAGCTTCACCGTGCCTTCTATGAAGGTATGTTGTCTTCCATCCTCTCATTTTGCCTCATGTTCTTGTGAGACCATGACCTACTGCATGAGTCTGTACCTGTAACAAATATCTCATCACATAAGCTTATTGGAACCTGTATTCAAAACTTTTACTGCTCCAAAATGTTTTAATTCTCACTAAAGCCCCGTCTATGTACTCTTACCTTGGGATTTAACTCCTTAACTTTATCTGGTTAAACATTTGACTGGACCTCTCTGAGCTTACTTCCAAATATTCAGTGACAGTTCACAGATAACCTAAGTGATTAATTAGATGCTATTGGGTATTCGTTGAGCCAAAGCTATTGTCAAGAAACTCACCTCAACCTGTATGATTTCGCTGATACCAAGTTCAATGTTGTTCTTTTTCAGAAACAAGGAAGCTGCAACGCATTGCTCGCGAGCACATTAAGAGGGTTTTGGACGAACAAGAGATGTTGAACTTAGAGTTGGAGAATAAGAAACGACGACTTGATTCATGGAGCAAAGAACTGAACAAGCGTGAGGCATTAACTGAACGTGAGAGACAGAAACTTGAAGAGGAGAAGACAAAGGTAAGTTTTTGTTCACACTACATTAGAAAAAAGTCATGTATGCAGATACATCTAAATGTGAATTGACACTTCCAATCCTGAGTACTCACTTGGGTCCCAACACAAGTGTTGCATAGATTTGCCAATTGCAAAATGTGTGCGCACATTGATTATGTTGACAGATTTTATGGCATTCACAATGCAGACTGGACTGTTTGTTCTTGTGATATATGCACAAGTCTCTATGTCCTTCGAATTACAGTTCAATTTTCAGCTTCTTTTTGTCTTGGCCACTTATCTGGAGTTTTTGTCCATACTGTCCTACTTGCTTATCTATTCAGTTTGGAAATCAAATTTATTTAACTTCCTAATGCTTAGAATTAACCACCTCTGATTATTTGTTGTATAAAAATTAATTGGTGGTGATATGTAATGTTGTTATCTTTTCTGTCAGAATGATATGAGAAACAATGCGCTTCAATTGGCTTCTGAGGAGCAAAGGAAAGCTGATGAAAATGTCCTAAGGCTAGTTGAAGAACAAAAGGTGTGACCCTTGGTATCATTACTTTTCCTCCTTCCATCACATGCACATGAAATACACCATATGTAGAGTTTTAAGTATGTAATCTAGTCAGTTAGTACTGGTTCTATTGCTTCTCATGTACTGTGACATATAATGTATAATATGCAGAGAGAGAAGGAAGAGGCTCTCAAAAAGGTTCTTGAGCTAGAAAGAAATTTAGATGAGAAGCAGAAATTGGAAATGGAAATTGAAGAACTTAAAGGAAAATTAGAGGTGATGAAACATATGGGAGGTGATGATGCAGCTATTCAGCAAAAGATAGATAAGATGAATGAGCAATTGCAGGAGAAAAAAGAGGATTTGGATGGTCTGGAAGATTTGAATCAGCAACTACTTGCGAAAGAGCGCCAAAGTAATGATGAGCTGCAAGAGGCTCGCAAAGAACTAATCGCGGTATGACATGTGTGATGTGTCATCTAATCTTTCGTTTTCTGGCATGGTAGTTTGATATACCAGATTGATAAGATTATAACCATTAAAAAGGGTACAAGTGCCGTAAAATGCTAATGAAGTACAGACAAAGATTGGTCAAGATGCAATTTAGTGGTTAGACCCTAGGTACTTATTCTTTTGCTCATCAAGATATTGCTCATGCTTATGTCATAAATACACTTGTTCAACTGGTTGTTAAAAGATATGCAATGAAATGTGAGTAGAAAACTAATTTAATAAAGTGGTAACATGGGTTTAAACTCCTAAATTGCTGGGTTCTTGAGTACTACTATAAGTCAATTATTATTATTGCATTCTTTTTCTAGCCTAGGAGAAGCAATATTCATCTAGGGATGACAATGGGAATGGTTTGATGGGTCCCCCGTCTGGCATGGAAGGTTTGGGTGAGCTTGGGTCTATAAACGGCTTATGAGGTGGGTGTCGTGTTCTGTTTTGGACCCAAGTAGGATTTTGATGGGTTATGGGTCTTGGCCGAGCTGCCTGAAACTAGAACCATATAAATCCATAAATAATATAACATATATGAATATTTGTACCATAAAGATTAACATTCAAAAATATTTATTTATATGAGCATGTATATATATGCCAAGGCATATGTATGCTAATTATCTATATGTAATATTAATTATAATATGGACAAAATTGGTAAATAGTACTTTTGTTATGCTTATATATATGTTTAAATTTACATTATCTTGAAAATGAAGCACATTTTTGAAGTATGCAACAGTAGCTGCTTTGAGAACTAGATTATTTTATTGTAGTTTTGAAGATTGTAAATTTATTTATTTTTAACAGTTTTGGTCTATTTAGTAGTTTTGGAAATTAGTCTAAGTCTTTGGTTTTGGATTCTGGGCAGGGTGGGTCTCCGGTTGTGGGGGAAGCAAATCGCAACGAGTCTCCCTCTCTGGCTCTCCTACCCCCCTAACCCTAAACCCAGCTTTGACTCTGATTGATTGACTGTATATTCTCATACGAAACCGAATTTATGTCTTATTTATTTTCAGGGCTTGAATGATATGCTGAGCAGTAGCAGTATCATTGGGATAAAAAGAATGGGTGAAATTGATGAGAAAGCCTTTAAGAACGTGTGCAAGCTAAGATTCCCACCTGAAGAAGCTGAGATCAAGGCTGTCGAACTGTGCTCCCTGTGGCAAGAAAAACTGAAAAATCCTGAATGGCACCCATTCCAGATCGTTGAAGATGACCGGGGGAATGCTCAGGTAGCTTGAAATGACCTCTACTCATATTGCCTCATGTATTACAGTTGCAATTTTATCCATTTTACTTTTCAATTTTTTAAGGAGGATAGATACAGGAATCGGGACATGAAATGCCTCCCTTTTAGCATAAAATTGGGACATGAACCCCAATTTTGTTTTCCGTTCCATAAGTCAGTGGCAAAACTTCTTATACATAGTAATTGCTGGTGCTTAATGTAGAACTTGCTAAAGGAGGATGACGAATTGCTACGAGGCCTTAAGGATGAATGGGGAGATGAAGTCTATAATGCAGTTACTACAGGCTTGAAGGAACTGCAGGAATACAACCCAAGTGGATGTTACGTGGTTCCTGAGCTGTGGAACTTCAAAGAAAATAGGAAGGCCACCCTAAAGGAAGTCATCAGCTACATCTTCACGCAATTGAACACACTCAAGCGCAAGAGAACCTGAACAGGTGTGCTTGCCATCTGAATTTGTGATCATTTAAGAGCATACTTGTTTGCAACATGGAAAAAACATTCAAATTTAAGATATACATCTCTGGTTTATAGGCTAGTAATATATGAATTATGAATGATTTACGTAGGCACATATGTTAAGGCCATGTAGTTCTCTCAATGCAGAAGTACTGGAGCCCAAGCTTAGGGTCCAGAGTCTTAACTGGGGTGTTTCCTAATATTGAACACTGACTCTTTTGAGTGGTTGGACATAATGTAATTGAAGTTTCACTAGCCAATACCCTGGCTGCAGCACTAACTCTGGCATTAATTGACGCTTTTAGCCTTTCAAGTTTCAACTATTACGTTGAAGTTCCGGATTATCATCACTTGATTATTAAGCAAACATGGCGTCTATCTTTGTGACTCGTTACTTTTACTATTTATGGTAATGGTGGTAGACAGGTAGAGAAGGGTTGCCCATCATGAATTACAGTCAAAATAATTAAATTTAAAACCATGACTGAATTACATTGTAATCTTGCACTTGCACTGCATATGTTACCTTGCCTCCTCTCAGCAGTTTTCTGTTAGGTTATCCCAAATTTTAGATGTCATTTTCTTTTTTTTTCACTTAATAAAAATAATAGAACTATGTAAGTTCTAGTACTTTTAACTAAAAGAGTATGGGTATGTGTACTTATTAATTTACGAAATTTGGGTAAAGAGGATTGAACATGCAATATGGTGTAGACTGGAGTACTTTGTAGATTTAAGGTAAAAAATTACTTGAAATATGAATATATACAATGAAATTCAACAATAGTCCGTTCTCACCAAAATTTGGATGGAAATTAGGGAACGCTTGTTTTTTATTTAAGTGGATTTTTTTTTTTTTTACTATTTCAAATGGATAAATTATATTTGTTTTATTCAATCTTATTAGAAATAACTTATTTTATCTTATAATTTTCCCACTCAAAACACCTTCCAATCCCATCCCCTTATTTTCAAATTTATTTTTACACAATATCAATTAATCTTTTTTTTTCAATTAACTTATTTCTCCCTACAACTACTCATTCTCTCATTAATATATTTTTATTACTATTTACATTAATAATATGGGACCCATAATAATCTACTAATTCTTTTTAAGATATTTTTATTATCAATTATATCATTAATGTAGGGTTCACAACTTAAAATTTATTCTAGTAAAATATCTAACTCACATAAATATTAATTGTGGATCTTACTACTATCAAATCATTTAATATTATATACATATAATTTAAAAATAATTTCATTGAAAAAAAATAAACCAAACATAATTTCATATTTAACACTATAAATTTTTTATCTAAAAATAATTATTCAAATATATTTTCAATCTTACACAAAAATCAATAAAACTCCAAAATACTAAAAATAAAAATTCTCCATACTAGAAATAAAAATTTTCCCCTGAAAAGAAAACCAATCATCCCCCTAATACTCTGTGTCCTAATTTTAGTGTCGCATGTTGAACTAGCATGGAATTCAAACTAGAGTTGTAGTGAAGAAGTTATGAAAATATTTAATCTTGTGCTCTCAAAACTTGTTGGAAATTGGAAGCCAGTGGCATCATGAATACTTCTAAAAGGAAAATTGTTATTTTAGAAAATAGAACATTAATAGTTATGGCTATCCCCAAAAAAAGAGAGAAGAAAAAAAGTTAGTAGAATTTATGTTGGCAAATCAAGTTTGGGATCTTCTCTAAAAAAGAATAGGACATATATAGCCTTGATGACGGTTCAAAATTAGACCTCACCTAGCTCCAATAGTTGATTTCTCGTCCGAACCCCAAGATCATGACAATGGAATATAACACAACTGCGAATATTCCAGGCAGTCTGCAAGGGTAACTTTTGAACTTAATAACAAAATCTGAAACATAGTCTCACACACATATTGGTGCACAGCATTTACCCAAATTATCATAAGATAAAAAGTACAATACTATTGAACTATCAATTAATTCCTAAATTTCAAATGGCTAAATTCTCACTGAAAATAAAATCACTCGTTAAAAAAAAAAAAACAATTCAATAGTCACAAATTAAACTTTAATTGAAAGCCAAAAATAATATGGTCAACAAAATTGAATATAAATTTGTCATAATAAATAATTAAGTTGAGTCCCTCAAGATATGTACATCAAATTATCAAGAACCTCTTGTCGACAAAGTTCATATAGTTAAAAAATATTAATCAAATAATGAGCATGATGGCCCGATAAAAAAATTCAAAATCCTATTAGTAGAATCATGCAAGTACGACATAATGATTTATTTCTATCGACATATTAAAGATCATTCACTTTCTTATAAATTCGTTTAAAATTGTAAATTTTATCAAGTGTTTGTAGTTTTGAGTTTAATTGGGATCACGCAAGTTAAATTGTGTCATATGTACTGGTTTTGTGAAAATTGTGCCATTTGAAATAGAGTTTCTTGAGGCCATTACCTTATTGATTATTCTAAAATAAGTAATGGGTTATGAAGATTTTAATTGTTCGTAAGTGATAATTATAGGAGGTTATGCCTATCTCAGTGGCCAGAATAGGGGATTAAACCTATTACAATGACTCAAGACACGAAGATTAAGCACGTTCTAGTGACCCACGACAAGAGGTTTAAACCAATTTCTGTCTTGTGTATTTATGTTTGCATGGTAGATTTCATGTAATTAGTTGATACATTACAATGGTAAAAAAATTCTCTGAGTTTTAAAAGATGGATTATATCATGCATACATTTGGTCTACTTGATATTAACTTCAGTATCCACAATAACTTTTGAAAGTAAAATCGAAGATTCCCTTTTGAAATTTCTAAGGTTTAATGAAAACTAATTTTAATTTGATTTAATATGGCATGTTAAATTTTTTAAATTAAAACAATGCAACTGGAAATTTGAATGACAAAACTGTCAATTTATTTGTCATAAGACATATCTACATTCTTTATTATGGAAATAGAATTAAATTATGTATAATATTCGTAATGGAGTCACTTACTATTTGAGTTTGTATAACACCATATATGCAAATTTTTTTATATAATTCGGATAATCTTTTCAATTAAGTTAATCTTTTGAATTGTTTATAAAAAAATTTGAGTGAATTTGGATTAAAAGTGATCACTGCAATTTTTCTATGCAGTCAAAAGATTGCCCCATTATTAATATCAGTTACATTATACAGATCATAAACATTTTTTATGGATTAATACAACTTAATTTCGCGTTTCAATATGTTTTACCAATTATTTAAACTCAATGAGTTTGTCATTTTTTTTATAGAAAACAAAACTTATTGTTGTTGCAACATTAAAAAACAAAGTATTTATGGCAAAAAATTCTCTCTCTTTGTTTCTCATTAGTTGCCTTTTGTGTGTTGGTGTACACGCTGGTAATGAAAATTCCAAATTAGTTGGTTAAGACAACCATCATTTTACAATAATCAATATAGCATGTTTTATTGAAATTCATGACAATACTTGATTTGTTACTTAAACAAGAAATCATTAGTAAATTGTGATAATTTAGGGTGACAATCATTCGCATTGGTGTATTGCACAAAGAAATGCTCCAGTTGATAAGTTAACAGGATTTTTAACTATGCTTGCGGAATGATAGATTGTCGAACGATCCAACCAAGTAGAGATTATTTTGTTCACAATAACTTATTAGTGCATGGATCTTTTGCGCTTAATTAACTCTACCAAAATACTCGTTTTTGCAATACAGAGATTGGCAATATAACAAAACTCGTTGCTCATAATTCTCTATTCACTCTACCTCTCTCTCTCTCTCTCTCTCTCTCTATATATATATATATATATATATATATATATACGAGTTTATAAGTTTCAATGTGTGATTACTAGTGTGTATTAATATAGATGTGTCCTTTGGGAAAATTTATTTTTATTATGTACTCTTTTATTATTGCATTACTTGTGAGCTTTACATAACTCATTTTTATTCTTCTTGGTGCAGCTTATACTAATTGTCGGTATTATTAAATGCAGCGGGATATTTTAAGGACAAGCGAGGATTACGAAAGTTCCATAGTAATAATGAAATGAAAATCTCTCTTTTATGTTTATGTATACCAAATATATATATATATATATATATATATATATATATTCTAATGTACCATTTTTAGCCAATTCATGGAGCATGTGCCACTAGGTTTTTAATCAATGAATATGTCAATCATATTTCTCTATACCTCACGAATTTTTCTTATTGCCCAAGCCCCCATTTTGACAACTTGACAAGTTTTAAGGGAGGCTTTGAAAATAACAAATGCAAAGGATCACCTTAAAAACTTGGCTTAGCTTATAAGCTCCTTATCGATTTAGAAGGTATATGAAAGTTTATAAACTATTGAAGTATTTAATAATAATATTAGGAAATGAGTTTATGTACCCAAAAACAGTATATTAGGAGTTTATAAGCTCTTTACATTAATGTAAGAAACTCCTATTTATTTTAAATAATAATCCCTCTTTTTATTCTTACAAGGTAACGTAACCCACAATAATGAAATAATAATTTTTCATCCAATGGTTTCATTGAAATGATATAAAGAAAAAAATGGTACCAATAATAAACTAAATAGCAAATTATCATTCTAAAATTATTTAACTGATGTGACATAAAAAGAAATGCTATTAGGAGCCACAAATTATAACTCATTCATTGAAATATCACTTTCAAGAAAAAGTTATATTTTTATATCCTTATACTTTATAACTAAAATAATTTTCATCCCTAGTATTATCTGTTAAATTTTTAATCGTTAAACTGTTATTTTTCTTCCTCCTTTTTTTGTTCAACTTTTCTTCCTTTTTAGGCCTTTTTTTGCAATTCATAAAAAAAAAGAAACAAAAAAAAACTACAAAATAAACAAATAAATAGAATGCCTGGATGTTGGCCATGCCTTCCACAAAAAGGGAAAAAATAATATTTGAAATGTTTAAAAAAAATTAAAGACTCCTTCAATAAAAAAACATGGATTATGTTCATGCTATACAATAAAAATGCGATGTCTATATTTTTTACGATATTTTTTAATTTTGTAATAAATTATCAAAAAGATGGTGCATCATCGTGCCTTTTTATGATAAGTATTAATTGAGATGCATTTTCACAAATTTCTAAGGACCAAAAATTTCTCAGAAATTCAATTGGCTCTCGACATTTCAATATGACGATTTGTTAAACAAGAGTTAAAAAGGCCATGAAGCCAAACCTTGTGCAAAAAGCTTATGGTACTCCTCTTCATTGCAATTGAATTATTTCCTCTATTGCAAAGCTACTAGAAATGTCTGAATAAGGTTTTGACTAATTCAATAACATGCATCCAAAGGTATTTACTTGTTGAATTGCATCTCAATTAAAATCCTCTTATATTTACATTAATAGAGGCCAAAAGAACACTCTAGACTAGACTAGATTATATTTAGAGCCCTTTCTTTTTTGAATTCATTTTCATATTTTCGAGTTGAAAATATTTTTGCTAGATTTTTGTATAAAAATAAAAACATGTTTGGATTAATTATGTTTCTATGTAGACTATTTAGGTATAGAAATGGAAATATATTTGTTTTATATTGTTTTCAGCATGAAAAAATATAATATATTGATAAATTTGAAAATGAGATTAGTAGATATATGAAAAGTAGGGAAATATTAATAAGTTTGAAAATAAATTTTAAAAATAAAAATAAGTGGTATTTTTTATGAAAATAAGTAAAACAAATGCATATTCTCATTTTCAAATAGTAAAAAATAGAAAGTTTTTTTGTGGTGATGAAACCAATTTAATCCGTATGTATGGTGCATATGCTTTCGGCTAAAAAAAATAAAAATTCTAGCTGTATGACTCATTTGTATTTGGCACATTTGATACGAATATTCGGGAACAAACAAACCTGTGATAGCTTTGCAACCACATAAAGAAAAATTACTGATAAAAGAAAATAAAGAAAAGTTTGTGAAAACATACGCGAAAAAGAGTAATGAAGTTTTCACTGAACTTATAAATTCAAATAAAAAATGGAGATTCTTGATTCTTTGCAAATTTGTACTGTCCAATCTAATCCATTTGACATTTATTTTATTGTGTTGAACATTCTATTGCAAATTTTTTCCCCATAAATTAGCACTATTTTTTGCCCATATTTAACACATTAAGAGCAAAATGTGTAACAAGTTTTGGTCAAGTGGTCGATCACATTTTCCTACTCCTTGAAGTTGTTGTTCAGTTCTTTGATTCATGTTGTTGAGAGCATTCTTAATCACAATTATGTTACCAGGATTAAATTAGTTGACACATTACAATTGCATAAATTTCATTGGAGCTTTGAAAGATAAAATAGTGGTATTTTTTCCATCATTGATATAACTCACTCTCCACAATAAATTTCGAAAATAAAATTCTAAGATTGCTTTTAAGATTTCAAAGGTTTCATTAGAAATAATTTCAATATATCATAGGGCAATTTGAACTTTTAGAATTCGAAACAATGTAATTGTAAATTTGAATAACAATATGTATATAGAGAAAAAGATCAACATATTTGTCGTAACAACATATCTAGATTCTTTATTATTGAAATAGAAATAATATTATGCATTATTTTCATAGTTGGATCACTTATTTTCTTAAGTTTATACCATATAACAGTTTATGCCAAAAATTCATATATAACTCGAAAAATCTTTTGAATCAAATTAATACTTTTGAATTGTGTATAAAAGTTCTTGGTTAATTATGAATAAAAAATAACTACTCTATATGCATAATCTTCTCGCAATCAAAAGATCTTATAATAGGCTAATAATTAATATTAGCAATATCAAGCCCTATTATCAATATGGTCTATGCTATAGAGATCATAACATTCTATATGGAAAAGTATAATATAATTTCATGTTTTAAAAGTTGCTAACTTTTTTTTAAGTTTTTTTTCCAGAAAAAACAAAACCATGGTTGTTGCATAAAACTATTAATTTCAACCAATAGTCTCTCTTTTTTTCTTATCAATTATGTTTTGGGTTTTTTGTGTGTACAATATAATGAAATTTTTAATTAGATTAATACTTGTGAAATTGTGTATAAAGTTTTTTAATTATGATCAATTTAAAGTGACAATTATCACCTATGCAAAATCTTCTAGCATTCGAAAGATCTGCATTATTAATACAATCTTCATTATATAATCATAAACATTCTTTAATCATAAATTTTATTGGAGCTTTGAAAAATAAAATAATGGTATTTTTTCCATCATTGATATAACTTCACTATCCACAATAAATTTTGAAAATAAAACTCTAAGATTGCTTTTAAGATTTCAAAGGTTTCATTAGAAATAATTTCAATATATCATAGGGCAATTTGAACTTTTAGAATTCGAGAATAACAATATGTATATAGAGAAAAAAGGTCAACATATGTAAACATATCTAGATTATTTATTATTGAAATAGAAGTAATATTATGCATCATTTTCATAGTTGGATCACTTATTTTCTTAAGTTTATACCATATAACAGTTTATGCCAAAAATTCATATATAACTCGAAAAATCTTTTGAATCAAATTAATACTTTTGAATTGCGTATAAAAGTTCTTGATTAATTATGAATAAAAAATAACTACTCTTATATATGCATAATCTTCTCGCAATCAAAAGATCTTATAATAGGCTAATAATTAATATTAGCAATATCAAGTCCTATTATCAATATGGTCTATGCTATAGAGATCATAATATTCTACATGAAAAAGTATAATTAAATTTCATGTTTTAAAAGGTGCTAACATTATTTAAAGTCATTAAAATTATCAGATTTTTTTTCCAGAAAAAAACAAAAACCTTTGTTGTTACATCCATATAAACTATTCATTTCAAAAAACAATCTCTTTTTTTTTTTCTTATCAATTATTATGTTTAGAGTTTTTTGTGTATAATATAATAAAATTTTCAATTAGATTAATACTTGTGAATTGTGTATAATGTTTTTGATTGAATATTGGTTAAAAGTGACAACTATCACCTGCGCCAAATCTTCTAGCATTCGAAAGATTTTAGGTGATAAACATCAAGGTCTCATTACAATCTGCATTATACAATCATAAATATTCTTTATGGATTAATATAACTAAATTTTATTTTTCAAATGTTCCAACTATTATTTAAACTCAATGAATTTGTCAATTTTTGTCAGAAAAGCAAAAGCCTTTTTAGTTGCAGCATTCAAAACAAAGTTCTTATGGCAAAAAATTGTGCCTTTTTATTTCTAACCAGTTGCCTTTTGTGTGTTCTTGTACATGCTCAAAATGAATTAGCTGGTGAGAAAGATGTAAGCCAACCATCTTATTTCATTTAAAAATTTATTAAGCATCATTGATGCACAATCATAAATACTTGATTTGTTATTTAAATAAAGAATCATTTGTAAATTATGATAATTCAGGGCAAAAATTGGTGTGTGGTACAAATAAATGCTCCCGCTCATAAGTTACAAGGATTTTTAGACTATGCTTGCGGAAAGGTAGATTGTGGGGCGATCCAACCAGGAGGAGCTTGTTTTGTACCCGACACCTTACTGCATCATGCATCCTTTGCACTCGACCAATTGTATCGAAGTACTAATGTTTGCAATATTGAAATTGGCCATATCACAATATTCGATCCTTGTAATTCTCTATTCTCTCTACCTCTCTCTATTTTTGTGTGTGAATGTTTAATTTGTGATCAATTGTGTGTGTTCATGCAATTCTTGTCCTTCAAAAGGGTTATTTTTCATTATTTCTATGTTGTTGTTGCATTACTTATGAGCTCTATATAACTTATTTTTATTTGTCTTGGTGCAGCTTATGATAATTGTCGATTTCCATAAGTGCAATGGGGTGTTTTGAGGACAAGGCAACGAGTACAAAATTTTAATAAAAATAATGAGATGAAAGTCTCTTTTTTATGTGTACTTAAATAATTCATTCTTGTACACATTTTCAACATGAATATTTTCCTATTTATGAATGGCCGGAATATGGAGTATGCATCAGAAGATTATTGCAATCAACAAATATGTGTGTTATATTTCTATGAATTGACATTTTCCTAATGCAAATTTTCCTATGTCTTGACAAGAAGTTTTAAAGAAGGCTTTGAAAATAAAAAATTACAATGAAATAATTATTTTAGCGTGTCTTGCTGATCTTGTAAGCTCCTTAAAAATTATAAGATATATGAGAATTTATAAAATGACATAAAGTATACTGCAACAATTTCAAGAAATGAGCTTATATACTATCAAAATAATATGTTAGGAGCTTATAACCTCTTTAATAAAATAAAGAAATCCCAACCTATTTTTAGAATTTTAAAAACTAATTTAATTTGGATATATAAACTACAACATATCATTAAGAATATCTATAACTTCCATGATCTTGTCTTATCTAAATAAAATTGACGTCTTATTTTTAGAATGAAGTTTAATAACTAGGAAATTCAAAAAATATTTTAAAAATTTTAGAAACATAATTATAATATATATTCAAAAATTTAGCCAAACATCCTTTAAGCAAAAAACTTTAATGAAGAAATCCTGACCGGGTGCCATATATAAGCAGCTGAATTAAATTTATATTTACTTTTTGTTTTATGTATTTAAATATCTGGTCATGCTTTCAAGTAGGACATAATTCTGCATAATACTTCTTCACGATCACAATATTATTAAACCTTCATTGCAGATGAATCTAGAAATTACATCCCAAATTAAACACAAAAAAATGCTAAAGTATTTAATCCCAAAATAATGAGTAAGCTTTTAAATTATAACCCGCAAATATAGTCACTAACCAAAGGAACTTACAGAAAAAACAATATATTTAAATTATTCAAAATTTGAAAAATTCTACTAATACTCTAAAGAAATTCACTTTTGTGGCCCTACGATTTATAACTGAGTTCAAGTCTAATAAAAATATAGAATTTTGCATAATTAGTTTCTTATGTATATCTTGATACATGGGTATTCATTGCATTTAATTGTTTATACATCAATATCTTTATAGAACCATACACATGACTGTTTCACTTTGAAATAATGAATGGCCGTATTATATATTGTAGCTTCAATTTATTCCTTGTAAGCAATTGAAAAAGTAACTGAGTGAACTACCAAAGTAACATCTTTCTAATTGATTAAGAAAAAATAAAGAAAAATAAAAAATTATATTAAAAAAATCTTAATCACAAAATTGTTAAAGAAAATTAATAAAGGACAGGAGCCAAACCTGGTGCAATATAGCCTATAACCCCATTATTGTAATTGATTTGCTTTCATGAATGTAATGTTGGATAGGAGTATTATTCTGTCCAGTCCAAAATCATCAATATGGATGGTCATATCATCATCGAACGGTATATTATTTGTTGAGACGATTCTCAAATAAAACCTTCTTATGTTATTTAAAAAGAATAAAAAAAAATCCAAAAATGAACAAACTAGACTAGAGTATTATAGATTCTTTAATGCATACAAAAGGTTTATATGCTTTCATGAAGAAACCAAAAAATTTCCTGCTCTTGTATACTAGAAACATTTCAAAAGAATAACAAGGAGGGACCTATTTCTATCACAATAACAGAGAAAACTGGGAGAGATTCGCAACCACAAAAAGAAATTTTTGATAAAAAAAAAAAAAAAGCAAAAGGTTGCGAGAACTATAACAAACTTCTTAGCCGGTGAAACAATGGAAAAATGAAAGAGATATTTTCTTTCATTTTGCAACTGAATTTTGTGAGAGCAAACTAGTTGTAATGTCTTTGCAAATTTGTATTCATTGTCTAATCTTATGGATTTGAGATTATAAGTTACGTGATGAACACAATTAACCCTAAATTTTATAAGTTGAGAGCAAAACGTTCATGAGAAGTCAAGATACTCGAATTGTGAATTGATCATGCACATTAGCAAACCTGGTCAAGTGGCTATCACATGTTTCTTTACTCCTTAAAGTTGAAAAACTGTTCAGTCCTTTGATCCATATCATGAACATTTTTTAGATTTTATCAGATTAATTTAGTTGACACAATACAATGGTATAAATTTGCTTTGAGATATTAATGGCTCAATCATTTGGTCTACTTGCCTTGTATAAAGTGTTGACAATGATTGATATTATCTTCACTATCCACAACAAAATTTTGAAAATAAAATTCAAAGTCAAAAGTAATTTCAACACGATGCAACTCAATGTAATCTGGCAATTTGGATTTTTAAAATTTGAAACGATGGAAAATTTTTGTAATGAAGTTGCTTGTATTGTGCAAAAAATTCTTATAATTTGAAGAATCTTTTGAATTAGATTACTACTTGAGAATTTTGTACAAAAAGTTTTTCAGAAACTATTAATAAAATGCAACTAAAATTAACAACAACAATATCATATTATCAATATCCTCTATATTACATAGTATAATTAGATTTTCATGTTTCAACATGTTTGCACTTATTTAAAGAGATGAAACTTATCAATTTTTGAGAAAATAACGAAAAGATAAATAGTTGCTGCAGTAAAAACAAATTATTCATGGCAAAAAATTATCTATGTTTGTTTCTAGTTAGTTGTCTTTTGAGTGTTGTTGTACATGCTGGTAATAAACACTCCAAATCGGCTGGTAAGAAAGATGTAAGTTCTTCATCCTACAATAATCAATACAGCTTCTTTTACTGAAAATTTAATTAAGCATCATTCACACACATTGGTTAATACTTGATTTGTTACTTAAATAAAGAATCATTTGTTAAATGCATCAATCTAGGACAAGGATTGGTGTATAGCACAAGTAGAGGCTCCTTCTGATAAGATGCAAGGATTTTTAGACTATGCTTGTGGAAAGGTAGATTGTGGACCAATCCAACCAGGTGGTGCATGTTTTGTTCCTGATATCTTACTAAACCATGCATCCTTTGCGCTTAACCAATACTATCGAAGTACGAATTTCTGCAACACCGAAATTGGTCGTATAACAGGAGAAGATCCTTGTAATCCTCTCTTCTCTTTATCTTTCTCTTTATAAATGCAAGTTTATGTGTTTAATGTATTATCAATAGTATGTGTTGATATAAATATTGTCCTTTGAAAGAATTTATTTTCGTAAGTTCCTTTTTGTTATTGCATTTCTTGTGAGGTTTATATAATTCGCTTTTGTTTTTCTTGGTGCAGCTTTCAATAATTGCCACTATCCATGAGTGCAATGGGATACTTTGAGGACAAGGCAAGAAGCACAAAAGTTCAACGTAAATAATGAGATAGAAGTCCCTACATCCTGTGTACTAAAATAAGACTTTAAGAAATACAATATTTTGTATCATTTTCAAAATGAATGTTTTCTTCTTATGTAATTATAATCAACAAATATTGCTATTAAATTTCTCTCAATTTTGCAAAAGTGTCGGTATACCCAAGTTCCTATGTCTTGACAACTTGACGTGTTTTGAAAAAGGGTTTGAATTAAAAGATATAGAGAAAGGATCGTTTTAGTGGAAATTTTCAATAAAGCAATATTAGCAACTTAAATTCAAACTTAGTGTGAAAAGATGCAATGAAAAGATCATGAAGTGGGTAATAAGTAGTAAACATTTGAATTAAATTCAATTTTTTCTTCTTATTTGTAATCTTTTTTAATGTTTGGTCGTGATTTGAAATGAAACATAACATTGCCTTCTGCTGCAACCTAATTATAATAACATAATTTTTTTTATTTCCCAAAATGTTAACTACATTACATATTAAAAAGACATACACCTGTAGCATATAATCCTGAAATAATGAACAAAATTTAAAAAATATTACAACCTCAAATGTAAACAGTAGCCAAAGGAACTTAAAAAGAAACAACCAAATCTTAATTAACCAAAGTCTGGAAAATCCAATAATATACAATAAGAAAGTTCATTTATGGGGTCCGAAGAGATTACAAGATTTTGAGATTGAGCCCATAAAAGTGTAAATATTTGTCATTCTAATAGTTTTTTTTTCCATGTGTGTTTAATTGATACATGATTATTTGTAATGTTTGATTATTCGTCGATTAATATCATCATATGACAATATGCTTTCATTGAAAAAAAAATTGATTAACTAAATTCTCCAAAAAATAATCAATAAACCATTAATGCTCGGAATTTATTTAGTAAGTCCAATTTATCGAGAATTTTCTTGTAAGAATTTAAAAAATAATTAAAGTGAATATCTGGCAGAGAAATCCTGGCACCATTCTATTTAGTCAAATATAAATGAAGAAGAACAAAACATAATATCAAGATTTTTAAATCATAAAAGCAAATATATTAAGCTCAAAAATTAGGTCACAAGTAACATTCAAAAAGTAAAAAGAGATTGGAAACCCTTGGTTAAGGGTACAAACAACTGATACTCATGCAACGGCGAATGAAATAGATGAGGCCTTAGAGGTACATAGATTTAACTAATTGGACACTAAATATTCAAAAACTTATATATTGAAAAACACTAGCTAGATTTTAGGTATTGGTCGAAAATAAAACAATAACTATTTTAAACTTTGAGCCAAGTATGTAATTCTTTTCGCTTTAGTTCGATAACATCTATCATTGATATTCGATTTTAGAATAGTTTCCTTTAACATGCCACTTCAATTTCCAATCCTTCACACAATCCCCAATATCAGTGTTGATCATATGACCTTTTAGCACAACGAATGGATCCACAATTTTTATTGTCCTATCTAGTAAGCGAGTTGTGACAAAATTGTGAAGATATGTATGATCACTTAATAATATATCACTTGTTGGTCTTATGTTTGTGAACAATTTCAACAAAAGAATACCATAACTATATATGTTCCCCTATATTGAATTGTGTCAGCTATGCCATATTCTGACAACATAATCAAGCCCTACTTGGATGTTGGATAGAAGTATTATTCTCTCCAATCCAAAATCATCAATATGGATGGTCATATGATCATCCAAAAATATATTACATATTGAGGTGACTCTCAACTATCTTATATTCCAGTTTGGATCTTTTATTTTTATTTTTATTTTTTTTGTATTTTGTATTTCATGTAATACATACACGCCATATGTATAATATATTTTCTTAAATATCACTTAAAATTAATTATATACACATCGCAGGCATGTGTTATACAATACAAAAATACAACATAAAATCACAATAAATGATTTAATGTGCTTATATTTAAGTCTAAAGATGTCAAAAAGAACACTCCATACTAGTGTAAATAGATGCTTTAATGCATATAAATGGTTTGTATGCTTTCACTGGAAAAAAAAATATCTTAATTTCTACCTCTTGTACACTAGAAACATTTCAAAAGTATAATAAGGAGGCACTATTTCTATCACATTAAGAGAGAAAATTGGGATAGCTTTGCAATCACATTAAAAAAAATATTGATAAAAAAATAATCAAAAATTTGCGGAAACATTAGTTGATAAAGAGCAACGAACCATAGCCGATGATAAGAGAAAATGAAAGAGATATTTTCTTTCATTTTGCAACAAAATTTTGTGTGAGCATACTAGTTGTATTGTCTTTTTAATTTGTCTTTGTCAAATCTTACGGATTTGAGATTGTGATTTATGTGATGAACACAATTAAATTATTTTTATTAGCACTATTTTTGGGATAGATTTTATAAGTTGAGAGCAAAATATTCATAGAAGTCATGATGTCGAGTGGCTATCACATGTTTCTTACTCATTAAAGTTGAAATACTGTTCAGTCCTTGATCCATATCATGAACATTTTCTACACTTTATCAAGCTAAATCAGTTGACACATTAATTCCAATGCTACAAATTTCCTTTGAGATATCAATGATGCAAACATTTGGTTTAGTTGCCTTCTATAGTATTGGCAATCTTTGATATTAACTTCACTATCCACAATAAATTTTGAAAATAAAACTTGAAGAATGCCTTAAGCGGCAAATAACTTCAGCACATCATAACTCAATGTAATAGGGCGATTTGAGATTTTAGAAATTGAATTGATGCAATTGGAATTTGAATGATAAAATATGCATAAAAATATCAACATATTTGTCTAAATGGCATATCTTTGTTCCTTTATGGAAAAAGAAGTAACAAAATATACGATTTTTGTAATAAAGTTGCTTATTTTCTAAACTTTGACTACATATACTAAATCTTATGCCAAAAATTCTTATAATTCGAAAATCTTTTGAATTACATTAATACTTCAAAAAATTTATAAAAAGTTTTTGAGAAACTATGAATAAAATGTGAGTAATATATCCAAAATCTTGTAACAATCAAAATATCTTATAGTAGGTTAATGGAATTAACATCATCAATGTCCCATTGTCAATATCCTATATATTATAAAGATCCTAAACATTCTTTATTAGATTACTGTAACTAAATTTTCATGTTTCAACATGTACATTCACTTATTTAAACTAGATGAACTTATCAATTTTTGTCATAAGAACAAAAAGCTTTTTAGTTGCAAGTAGTATAAACAAAGTATTCATGGCAAATAAATTTCTATGTTTGTTTCTCATTAGTTGTCTTTTTTTGGGTGTTGTTGTACATGCTGGAAATAAAAATTCCAAAACAGCTGGTGAGAAAGATGTAAGTCAACCTTTGCC
The DNA here is from genome assembly GCA_019321725.1 of Paulownia fortunei. Classification (NCBI taxonomy): domain Eukaryota; kingdom Viridiplantae; phylum Streptophyta; class Magnoliopsida; order Lamiales; family Paulowniaceae; genus Paulownia; species Paulownia fortunei. The sequence continues at coordinate 20,171,855 of CM033112.1, read as the reverse complement.
TTACAATTATCAACATAGCTTCTTTTACTAAAATTTAATTAAGCATCGTTCATAAAAGATGGTAAATACTTGAGTTTTTACTTAAATAAAGAAACATTTGTAAATTGTATCAATCTAGGACAAGGATTGGTGTGTTGTACAAGTAGCTGCTCCTGCTGATAAGTTGCAAGGATTTTTGGACTATGCTTGTGGAAAGGTAGATTGTGGACCTATCCAACCAGGTGGTGCATGTTTTGAACCCAATATCTTACTAAGTCATGCATCCTTTGCGCTTGACCAACTCTACCGAAATACTAATTTTTGCAACATCGAAATTGGTCGTATAACAACAGAAGATCCTTGTAATCCTCTCTTCTCTCGTTAATCTCTTTATAATTGTAAATGTATGTGTGTTTAATGTATGATCAATACTATGTGTTAATATAGATGTTGTCCTTTGAAAAGATTCATTCTTGTAAGTTGTTGTTGTTTTTTTTTTTTTTTTTTTGTTATTGCATTTCTTATGAGCTCTATGTAACTCACTTTTGTTTTTCTTGGTGCAGCTTACAATAGTTGCCACTATCCATGAGTGCAATGAGGTACTTTGAGGACAAGGCAAGAATTACAAAAGTTCAACATATATAAAATAATGAGATTAAATTCTCTCTTTCTTATGTACTAATTTAAGATTTAAAAAAATACAATATTTTATATCATTTTCATAATGAATGTTTTCTTCTTACCAAAACATGGAGTATGTGCCAGTATGTTATTACAATAACTACTATTTCGATTATATTTCTCTCAAATACAGACAATGTCCGCATAGCCAATTAAAAGAAGGCTTTGAAAATAGATAAAAGGATCATCTTAGTGAAAAATTTCAATAAAGCAATTCGATGAATTGGGTAACTCGAACTAAGCATTTGAATTAAATTCAAACTATTCTTTTTATTTGTTTTCATCTTTTTCAATGTTTGATCATAATTTCAAATGAAACATAACACTGCCTTTTACTCAATCACGATAACATGAAATCTTTTATTTCCAAAAATACTAACTACATTGCATATAAGCATATCGATTATCTTCCAAATTTAAAATAGAAATATGCCCATAGCATATAATCCCAAAATAAGGAACAAGTTTCAAAATTACTACAATCCTCAAATGTAATGTTCTATAAGAAAATTCACTTACGAGGTCCCAAGCATATGTTTTGAGCTTGAGCCCCTTATAGAATTGTAAATATTTGTTTAATTTTATAATTTCTTAAATATGTCTTGATACATGATTATTTCTTGTATTTAAATATTTATTGATTGATATCATCATATAATAATAGCCTGACTATTACACTTTTTTAAAAAAATATGATTGATTAAGTAAATTATCTAAAAAATTAATCAATAAAACCATTAATGCTCGGAGTGTATCTCGTACCTCCAATTTAGCAATAATTTCCATGTAAGAATTTGACAAAATAATTGAAGTTAATCAACTAGCAAAGCAACCCTAACACCATTATGTTTGGTCAAGCATAAATCAAGAAGAATAAAACATTACATCAAAAATCTTCAAATCATGATATAACTCGAAAAATAAGTCATGCATGACATTGTGGTATTTAGTAAGTGAAAAGAATATATGATCAAATATATTGGACACTCATAATTCAAAAGTTCTCTGTTGGAAAACACTAGTTAGATTTAGATCTTGATCAAATATAAAATACTACTTAGTTTAACCCTTGAGCCAAACATGTAATTCTTATTCGTTTTAGTTCGATGACAACATCTGTCATTGGATATTCGATCTTGGGATAGTTCCCTTGAACATGCCACTCCAATTCCCAGTACATAAGCCATACAGTCCCTAATACTACTATTGATCATGTGACCTTCTTTTAGCACGATGAGTGGATCGACAGTTTTCATTGCATGGTCTGGCAAGCGAGTTGTGACAAAGTTGTGAAGATTTGTATGGTCACTTAATGATATATCACTCGTTGGTCTTATGTTTGTGAACTACTCCAATAAAGGAATACCATAACTATATATGTCCCCTTGTATTGAAACCGTGTCAGCCATGCTATATTCTGACAACATAATCAAGAGTTACATCCATTAGCAAGAGGCCAAAAAAACAAAAAAAAAATATAATTTTATATCGGCAGAAGATTTTGTTTCTATTATATAAATTATGTTGCTTCACCTTATCTTAAACTTTTTAACATGATGAAAATGTATTTTCTGAAAAATTAACAATGTTTGATTTCATTTTTGGGGAATGTTTTTTATTTCTCATAAATGAAATTAAAAATGTCTTTTGAATTTTATGCGCTCATAAGGCATCCCTCCCATCCTCCAAAATATTTATATATTGTTATATTTTTTTTACATATTTCAATCCTTACATCAATAAAAAATACATTTTTAAATCTTTCAATTATTACTTTAAAACATATAAAACATATTTTTCAATCATTATTAATAATATATAATAATATAAAAGATTGATATAACACCATTAACCAAACAAAATCTTAATGTGACATTTAGTGGATAAAATGTTATCTCCAAAAATAAAATAAAAATAACGTATATCTTTTCAAAAAAATACAATACATCAACCGTTTTTAAAATAAAATCAAACATTTCCTGATGCAACCCCAAAATAAATTCTCCCAAGGTTCATGTTCCCAAAATGTCCCCCAAAAACCTCAAAATGACTCAAAACGTAGTAAGTTTTCTGAAGAAAAGCAAAAGGGGCAAGGAAGCCAAACCTGGTGCAATATAGCCTACGGTACCCTTTACTGCAATTGAATTGCTTTCATCTGTTGCAAAGCTACTGGAAATGTTGGATATCACTTTGGCCAATCCAAAATCACCAAAATGGGCAGTTATATCTTCATCCAAAAGTATATTACTTGGCTTTAAATCACCATGGACTATAGCTGAACCAGTACCATTACGCAAATACTCAAGTGCAGATGTAATATCAATGGCTATATTCAGCCTCTGCATCAATGTAAGATACCGGATATTTTCATCTTGTCCACCATTTCCCGCCTCAGAATTCTGGTGCAACCATTTCTCCAAGCTTCTGTTGGCCTTAAACTGATAAATCAACGACGTAAAATCATTGCCTTGGACGTCTATGCTCACTGAGATAATATCTTCACAAGATTTCTATGTCTAGCACCTCTCAGTGCATTGCATTCTGACAAGAAACATTTAAGGGCTTCTCTGACATGGAGATTAAGTACTTTAACTGCCACCAGTGTCTCTCCATCGTTGAGAATTCCTTTGTAAACGGTAGCAAATCTCCCGGACCCGATCACATTATCCTCAGAGAATCCACCTGTGGCTCGCATGAGGTCTGAATAAGAAAGTCTCTCTCAAATGATGATACATAAAAATTCTTTCTTGACTTTGTTTTCCGTTGAATAAGTATATATGAGCATACTACGACAGCAATGACTATGGCACCAGAAACTGCAACTGGAATTAAGACTTTCAATGGAATGGAAGAGTTTTTCTTCATGGGATTTGTTGATGGGCAAGGAGGAAGTTTCAGCCCTGGAATGCCTCCACATAACTCAGTATTCCCTTCAAATGAAATTGCACTATCGTTTCGAAAAACTCTCTCTGTTGGAACTGGCCCTTGAAGTTTATTGTATGAAAGATTCAACTGTACTAGACGAAGCTCTGCCAAGAATCTTGGAATTGGCCGTGAAAAATTGTTTCTTGAAAGGGATAAGTCTTCTAAACCGCTCAAAACACTCAAGGCCTGAGGTATTTCTCCGTAAAATGAATTGCTCTCTAAGTGAAGCCACTGCAAGCTTATGCGCAGCTACTTATAGTGCTTGGAACAAGTCCAGATAATCTGTTGTTAGACAAATCTAAGTCAGCAAGATTTCTCAAAGAACCAACTTCAGATGGAATAGACCCCGACAAGGCATTGTAGGGCAGATCGAGGTAAATAGAAAGTGATGAAAGACATTATTTCTCTGGGAATTGGACCACTAAGATTGTTAACTGGAAGATCTAACTCTAACAAACTGGAAAAGTTAACAAGACTTGGAGGTATACTTTCGGAAATGTTGTTTCTTGTCGCGAATAGAGTGTTCAATAAAGTCAAGTTACCAAGTGAAGATGGTAGCTCATTCGTGAATCTGTTCGTACTCAAATTTATTTCTTGCAACCTGATAAGTTTCCCGATGGCCGAAGGAATAGGACCACTGAAATGATGGAGATGAAGAGACGCTGCTCAGACCTATAAGGTTTCCAATGGTTCCATGTACAGTTCTCTTAGCTGAGTAGTGAGATTGGCTATGGAGACTGGCAGTGAACAGGTTAAAAAATTATCGTAGATATCAAGAACTGTGAGGCTAGTACAGTTTGTCAAAGCTGCAACAAAACTGATATCATCTTCAATATTAGTGGACCAAATGGAGAGCCACCGAAGGTCCGAAAACCTGTCTAGATTTTGGGGCATGGGCCCTGTAAAGCTGTTGGCAAATAAGCCTATGTATTGAAGAAATGAAGCATTTGTCAAAGAAACTGGAAGAACTCCAGTAAAACTGTTGTCTCCCAAACCAAGATTCCTCAAATTAGGAAGTGTGAAGCCAATATCAGAAGGAATATTTCCTTGAAGCTGATTAGAGAACACTGCAAATATCTCAATGGTGGAAATATTGAAAAGACCAGAAGGAATGGTTCCGGTTAATTTGTTATCATCTAAAATGAGCCGTCGGAGATTCTGAAGATGGACTAATGACTCCGGAATTTCTCCCTGGAAGCCACAGTTGCTCGAAGAAAGTTCAGTGAGAGATGTAAGGTTTCCAAGGAATGGTGGGATAGTTCCTGAAAAATTGTTATCTGACAAGCCTAGAGCATCTAGTTTGAAAAGACTACTAAGCTCACGCGGTATGATTCCCGTGAGTTCGTTGTCGATCAAGTTAAGGTAATAAAGATTCTGACACTGGGATAGGTTTCTTGGTATCCCACCATCAAAAGAGTTGTTGCTAAACTCAATGTACACAAGTCGCCTTAGGCGACCAAATTTTGGTGGGATTGGGCCATGGAAGCTGTTATTTCTGAGACTGATTCTTCTGAGGAAGGAAAGATTACCTAAATGAGGCGAAAGCGATCCGACCAAGCCTTCAGAATCGAGATTGATGGATACTACTCTGCTGCGATGCTTGCTGCCACAAGAGATGCCTTTCCAGCTACAATAGTGCACTGTTTCATTGGATTTCCATGAGTCCAAAGCCCCTCTTGGATCGTTTACGTTGTCCTTGAACGCTAGCAATGAAAGGAAATCTGTTTCATTGTTCGAACATGTTGCAGGATTGCTTGCAAAGTAGAAGAAAATGAAGAGAATCAGCCACTGACCAATGGTAGAATTTGTCATCCTTATGATCATAGCTTAGTTCTTGTGCTTGTTTTTTGGCTTTTCTTGTAGGCCTAATACATATAGACAGCCCTCCACTTTTTCTGACTTCAATGCATCTTGGCGACCACAATGATTGACAGATATTATAGATAAAATGATAAAGAATTGAATAATTGAGATGGAATCAAACCATTGGAGTTGACCTTGGACTCCCACTAACAAAATTGTTTTCATTAGTAAAACTAGAAATTCTGCTCCACAGTTTTTTGCAGCAGCTGACTTTTAGTTTCTTCTGCTATTAATATCTAGTGCATGGGTCGGGTATACATGACCCAGAGTGCATCCATAATTTGGTTGCTGTGAAGTGGACTTTTTCCAACTTATTATGCAGAAATAGAATGATATAAGTATAATAATTTTTATGGTTAATATGTACAAGGAATAAAAAAGAAATGAAATCATTATTTGTTACTTGATTTCAATCTCATGATTGATAATTAGAAATTAAATAAAATAGTTTAAAAATCAAATCATTTATTCAAAAAAATTTAAAATAAAGTTATATTTAATATATTGTGTATAAATGAGTATATTATTATTTTAGTTAGTGTTAAACAATATAAATACATATATATAGACTATTGATAAAATTTTACGCTAGTATATTATTTTATAAAAATACAAAAAATTTGACAAATGAATTTCAGAGCAAATCTCGATTTTTTATTTTTAGATTTGGATAGGATCTAAATATGACCCATTAAAATATTGCACATATAATTTTTATTTATTATGCATGTATTTATGTAATGTATATTTCCATATCTCTATATATATATATATATATTTATATGCATGTTATGTATATACTAAAATATGAATATATTAATCTTTTAAAAATAATATAAAATTAATAAATAGTTTACGTTAATATATGTAAAAGTAATAAATATGTTTGAAATTTTTAATTGTTTAATAATTAAAATATAAATAATTATTTTTTTAATTGTAACATTATTATATATATGGAAAGTTATGGCTACATTATTTCTAAAAAATTATAAATTTTTAAAATAATAAAATAAGTTTAGCACATTCAATACGATAAATCTCGAGTTCGAAGTGAATTATTGTTCAATTCATAAATTTTTTTATGGGTCTTGTCTCAAATTTTATCCAAAAATTTTGTTATATTTAAAAAAGATAATTTTATTAATAATAAATATGAGTTTATTCATGACTGATTGGAAATAATTAAAATTACGGTGAAAAGAAATAACTAATCCATACTTTTGGGAATGGAGTTTTCTATAGAAATAAATATTCATACTATTAAATTATACCAATAATATGAATATGCCCGCTTAACAATCATATCATTAATATTGAAATTAGACTCCTTCTGTAAGGATGATAATACTCTCTCCAGAAAAATATAATTACCTTTGCGTCTTTTGCATCTTTTCTTGGAGTATCATAATAATAAAAAAAAAAAACTTTCTCCAGATTTAAGGTGCACCAAAGCGTGTATTAATGCAATTAGACGAGGAAAAAAAAAAAGATGCTTTCTAAAACAACATATATATTATAATAGTAATATAAATTTAAGAGAGTACAATTTTTAATTTTAATGTGTCTTCTCTATATTATTAAAATTATATTTTGCTATTTATTTTAAATTTAAATAAATATTATATAATAAAATTAGTATTAAATAAAAATTATGGTCAAATTAATCGACTTTTGATTGTCAAGGGGATAAAGTGTACTATATAAAAAAAATATTTTTTTATTTTGTAATTTTAATTTTTTTATAAATAAATTACTCTATATTGAAATTAGATTACTTATAATGTTTAACATATACATGCGCAACTTACATAATAGAAATATTTATATCATTAAATAATATATGATCCTAAATTTTAATACTTATTAAGCAAAGTATAAAAAGTGGTAGTAATATAAATTTATGTGGTATATTTTTTTTTTAAAGTACATTGTAAAATTATATTTTGCTATTTATTTATTTTAAATTTAATAAAAAATTAATTTAGTTATAAAATTAATATTAAATAAAATATGAGATCAAATTAACTGATATTTAATTGTAGGAGAGACAAAGTACTATATAATGTATAAAATAGGGGATATAGTGAATTTAATATTTTATTTAACTTAGTGGTATTCTTATCCATTAATATAATTTTTGTTAGTTTATGATGATATATGAATATTTTATTAGTAAATGAAGATAATTAATGCAAATCCAATAATACAAAAGGGTAAAATATATTTAAATCAAATATAATTGCATCAATTTGGAAATATTTTTTGTGTAACTTTAACTTTGCTAGAGCCCCAACATGAAGGTAGTCACATTTAAATTTTTGTAAGTTTGAATATGTTACCTCGTGGTAGAAAGTATTGTGTCTTCATCACTGATCCACGAACTATAAGTTCAAATTATGACATCTTTGTTAAAGTAATGTGCAATTCTCATTGAGTAGTACTTTGAAAATAATCTTTAATGCTGTGTAATAAAGTCATCTAAGTATATAATATGTTTTTCCACATGAATTTGAATTTAAATTTTTAATATTTTAATCGAATTTAAATAATAAAAAAAGAGTTTGATATTCAAAATTTTAAATAAAATTTTGCTATATAAAAGTACCAATATCATAAAAAAAAAATGAATATTCGCAATACATGTCCCTTTGATTGGATTTTCACATAGAAAAAATTGACATTAAAGATTTTCTAGTAATACAATTAAAATTATTTATATTTTATCTTAAACGGTCAAACAACGCAAATTGAATTCGGGTCTATTTATATTTAGATATATGTAATCAAATAAGAATTTGCATTTGAATTGTTAATAGAATTAAATGGTGAAGCACAACTCAGAAGAACATCTCGACTCCTTCGGTTGCATTTTAGGAAATGTTTTTAAAAGAATATATTAGTCACTATTTTTTAAAAATAAAAATATGTTTTAATTAATTATTTTTAAAATTTGAATTTGGTGAAAATGTATTGCGTTGAATTTTTAAAATATATCAAAATTATTATCATGTATCATGTTAAATAGGTTAGATGTTATGTTAGAGATGTCAAATCACAATCATTAGGTGAATGACTATGTAGAACAATTATTTAATTTATAATATAATAGGTTTTTATAAATTTTGACAAATTATCCCTTCTATTAAACGAAGATGGAATGACATTATGCTCTGACCTCCTAAGAGCCAGTTGAATTTTGATCATTTTTTTTACCTTTAATTTTCACATTTAATTACTAAAACACCATTTTTATTTTATTTCTATGAATAAAGAATTGATGTATTTAAATAATCTCATATATAAACTCAAAGTTCATATATAAAAAAAAATTCATTCCACATTTTTCACAAATTTTCACCGTACGAATTCCATTTAATAGGGTAGGGTTAAATTAATAAATAGGTGAAAATGGAATACATACTTATTTAAGTTAGTAAAAGGTGAAAAAGTTGAAAAATGTAGGTAGGTTAAGTTAGTTAAAAATTCACCATACAATTTCCATTTAATTCACTTCACCATTTCACTTTTACAAGGCGTTAAAAAAAATAAAAAATAAATAAAAAATAACGCTTTGGCATAAATTATTAAACACTTTTAATCTGCAGGTATTTTGAAAATCTTTTAATTAAATTATAATATTAAAAAAAACGGAAAACTCAAAAATTACCCAAAATAAAATCGAAATATTCCCTAAGAGATACAGGTCTTAGAAGATATGTGTTAATAGTCAAATCATTTATAGGATCACTGTAAAAGTTTCTCATTCATATAGTTGATGATATTTTTGGTCAGTTTGATTGTTTTTGCCATTTTTTTGAAAAACACATCAGCAAATTTTCCTATGGTGCTTTTTCGTGTTTATTTTGATTTTTTTGATGAATTTTAGATGGGAGTTAAAAAAAATTAAAAAAATTATATATTTTTATACTTGTCTTCAAATTAGTAATAATGATTGAAACTTGACGGTGTGTCACATTCATTGCTTTAATTGAAAATAGTAGGTATGGAAAAAAACTCATATCAAGAAATTGAGTCATATTAACAAAAAAAAAAATTAATCTCATTTTACCCCATCTACTCTTATTGAATATCAATTTATTCCATTGTGTTATCAATTTTTTCATTTTATTTATATTCTTTGTCTTATTTTACCCCACCTCTACTCTTAATATCTCACTTTACCCCACTTCTATTCTTAAAAAAATATCCAAATTGCCTTTACCTATTATTTGTAATGAAATTACTTTAAAATATATTAATATTAATATATTTGTATTTATGTTCAAATAATTTTTCAACATGATTAATTAATACTTAATATTAAATTTATTTAAATTTTTATTATACTTAAATTGTAATAGATATTTTATAATATAACATAGTTTCCATTAAATTGGTATATGGCAAGATATTTTTTTATTATCTAATACGCTTGTACTTATGAATTTTCTAATAACTATAAATCTTAAAAAATATATATTTTATTAAATACATAAAATATTAGCAATATTTTTTATTATTAATAGAATTATGATAAGTTCATAAAAAACTATGTTAAATTCAAATATAACCATTATAATTAAGTAATAATAATAAAATTAATTTTTAAAATAACTATATTTTTAAATTTAAAAAAGTATTCATTAAGTTATTTTAAATTTAACATAGTATTCATCAAGTTACAATAATTTGACTATTTATAACTTATTTAATAGTATTGAAATAAACCTAAAAATGACTTTTTTGTATTTAACATTATTTCTATAAAATTTTGATAATCCATTAATAATAAAAAAATGATTACTTATATTTTACTTACTTAACAAAATATGATTTGGAAATATATCATATATTTTTTATATTTATGATGAGCAATAATTTTATAAGTATAATGTAATAGGTAATAAAAAAATCCTACGATATAAAAATTTAATAGGAACTATGTTAATAAAAGAAGAGCCATTAAAATAAGTATAATAAAATATGCAATAAATAATATTAAGTATTAATTAATTAAGTTGAAAAAATTGTTAGTATCTAAATACAAGTATATTAAATTTAAAATATTTTAAAGTAAAGTTACTATAAGTAATAGGTAAGGGCAATTTGATTATTTTTTCAAGAGTATATGGTGGTAAAGTAAGATGAAAAAAGTATAAGGGGATAAAGTGATACACAATGAGAGTATAAAGGGGTAAAGTAAGATAATTGAGAGTACAAGAGGGTAATGTGATACACATCAAAAATAAAAAGAGGTAAAGTGAGATTAACCAAAAAAAAAAGGAATAAGAGTAAAAAAATTGGGAAAAAAATACTATACATGCATATAAATAACGTATTATACTTCAATTTGCAACAATTTTATTTTATCAGCTCTCATTTAAAACTATGTATTATATAATGTGAGATATATGAATTGGGACATTGTGGCTATAGTATAATAGATATATGTACATATATATTATCTTTAGTTTAATCAATGAAAAATATAAATGAAGTTTTTTGAAAACTAGACATGTTTTATAGAGATATTTGTCATTGAAATATGTTTAAGAAAATTACTTTTGGAAGTATTTTAAGAAAATGAAGAAAATGAGAACTATTTGAATGCGGCTTCAAGACTTTATAAGTAAGAGATGTTGGATTCAATCTTATAAGATGTGTAGATACTCATCTCTCTGATTGTAAGCATCATTGGATTGATTATTAACTCATTTCTTGATGTGAACATTATTATTTCATTATTTATTTTGATTAGTTGGTTATAATGATTGCATTAAATTTATTATTAACTTTTTTATTTATATAAAAATAATAATATAATTATTGGTACTCTGAAAAGATAAATTTGTAAACGGCTTTAATACAATTTTATAGACAATGGAAGAATTTAAAATAAAAAAAATATTTAATTTGTATTTTAAAAGAGACAAATTCTGAGTTTTTGGTCAGGTTTGTTGGCTAGTAATGTCACGTCTAATTTTTTTAATGTTATATGTTTTATTTTTGAATGTGAAAAAGAATATATCATATATATATATATATATATATATATAATAACATAACATAAAATTAAAAAATATGATAATGTTGTTTTATAGTAGGTTTATTTTATTTGGGAGAATAAAAAGTTATATTTAAAGACGTAAAACAAAGATACTTGTTTTTTGAAAAAGAATCCGAGAAATCCCAAATGCTAACTAAATATTGTCATATTAAGAGTAATATTTTTCTATTTATCTAATCTTGAAGAGAAAGTTACACTTTTGGCCCCTCTAAGAATAGTGAATATACAATTCCGGTCCTAAGATTTGAGTTAATTGCCTCGTAATTCTCAAATAGTTTTGTTGTATATAACACACACCAAAAGAAAAAAATAAAAACTCTCAAGTAGTTTTCAATTAGAAAACTTTAATTGCGTTTAAACAAAAAAGGACTAAATTTGCCGAGTGTTATGGAAATTGGGACAAAAGTCGAAATTCGACAAAACAAAGGGTTAGAAATGCATAGCCCCTACCCCGTGGGACTAAAGCAACTTTAAAATTTTCAAATTTTGAAAAGTTAAGGTTTTGGCGAAATGGGGGTTTTTGCCTGTATTCATAGATTTTGATGATTCTGATAAGGGTTATTTGTTATTCATGCTTAATTCCCTGAATCCATTTCCGAGTTTGTACATCTCCCCGATTTTCTTTGTTTTCGGCTTAATTTTCAATCCAATTACATTTCGTAATAATCCGGTGAAATTCTTTTCAAACCTCTTCTCTCCCTCTCTCTCTCTGCATAGTGCATAAGATCTCTGTATACATAGTGGGTGTATACATCGGCTGATTGAAGCGCTCTTTCAATCCTCTGTATGTTCGGTAAAAATGGAGGCTATACTTACAGATTGTGTGCGGAACAGCCTACAGCACCTAATGTACCGTAATGCCATTTTCATGTGCGAGCGCCTCTGCGCTGAGTTTCCTTCTGAGGTTAGCAATGACTTCTTTTGGATAATGGGTTACCAGTAAAAGTTAATGGCAATGTAGAATCGCAGAATAAATCTGGATAATTGTCCAGTTTCTGCTGCACGTTTCATTTGCTATGTCTGTTGGTGCATTACACCTAATTAGCATCTTTTTTTTTAAGTTGCCCTCGATTCAGGTTTGAGCTGAATAATTGAGAGTGATGCATTTATTGCACTTTGAGTACTTTAGTTGCCTGCTAGTGTATTGTAAATGGTACTGAATGTTTCGTATTGCTAAGAACACAGGGAATTGATTTCTGATTTCTGATTTCCGAGTTCTGTAATTAATGTGGAGAGGTTCAGTAATTAAGACTATTTGTTCGAAAGTTATAATGCCATATGGTTTATGCATCTTTTGTTGTACACAGTGTCTGGTGCAGGAGCAACATGTAGATATGGAGTATAGACTCTTGTTATTTCAGTTCTATTCCTGTCAAACAATATTCAAGGTTAGGGTTTGGCTTGGTTGAAACTGTGAGGTTTAACATGGAACCTTTGTCGGGTATAGTGGAAATGGCGTTGGCTTGTAGCTGTTTGTTGGAATGAGAAAGACGTTTCTGGTTCTTTAATAATGATGTTTGCTGCATAAAATAAAGTGGTGATGCATATTGAAAGTCACACTTGAAATTGCAATTTTCTGCCTGTTCTTTTATGATTTTGGGCTTCCACCTTTTTCATTAATTATAAGGATGACAAATTTTGGACTATGTTTAAAATTAGACTAAATTTGGCTGCAACAGCTTTGTTTCCTTGATGTTTATTTTGTCGAATGCAGAAAAATTTGCAGCTGCTTGCTAGCTGTTACTTGCAAAACAATCAGGCGTACTCTGCCTACCACATTTTAAAGGGTATGTGCCGCAATATTCTTATTGTTTTAACTGAATTTGACCAACCAGTCCTCTTTAGATGAAGCATATCTAACCAATTCTCCTCATATCCTGAGGGATTCTATGCTCGACTATTATTTTGCTTTTTATGGAAAGTGACTTATTTCATTATTTTTGTGCTGTCTTTGCTTTGAAGGAACACATATGGCTCAATGCCGCTACTTGTTTGCACTGGCATGCTTTCAGATGGATCTAATGAATGAAGCAGAAGCAGCATTATCCCCTAATGAGTCTTCTGCAGAGGTATGCTAATTAAATATGTGTCAAGTAAGCATGTGTAATTAATTTTACAGAGTAGTGGAACTCTTGTCACTCTTTATTGCCTAGGTTTGAGTTTAAAATTTGCTGCTGTAATGATTATAACACTCACTTCCTTTGTCTTCAGATGTTATTTATTGAAATTATTCTTTGTAGAGGTGCAGTAGTCAGTTATTTTCTTACTCATTGCAGGTTCCAAATGGAGCTGCTGGGCATTACCTTCTTGGACTTGTATACAGGTTCTTAACATGTTATGTTCCCTTCTTCAACGCTTAGTTTTACATGTGGGTTATTCTCCTTTTCATTTCAATTACATCAATCAACCTAATCGGACTGGGTTGTGTTTTCCATTGATGGGTATCATCGCAATTTAACTATTTGTAAAATATTATTTAAGACTAAGTTGGTGACTTTGCATTAGCTTTTTCCTTGCGGACAAGGTTGATGCTCTATTTAATTCTGTACTGTAATTTGGTGGTTAATTCATGTGTAGCTATTTTTCAATTGTCAAGAAATGATCAGCATTATTATCTTGATTAACCTGATTAAAAATTGTGCTATTGTTCAAGTTTGGACCTACAAAAATAGCAGATATTGTTGGAACCATTTGAACAACATGCATCCAATGCTAATAAATCTAACAAATGGACAAATTTGATGACTTAAGCACTTTTCTTATATTTAGAGAATTATGCTGCGGATTTTTACCTTGAAGGCCCTTTCCTTTGCATAAATTGGGCACAGTTTGCTGCTTGCTTTCTAGCTTCATTTGATTGCAAATGACAATTGATAAACGACTCTGTCCTCGTCTTATCATGAGTTAGTTAAACATTCTTTAAGATTTTCCACTTAAGCCACCCTGTGATATCCTCAATTCCTCCAGCAATAGGTTGCACAGGACTAAGGTCCTCCCAATATGTAGACCCTAAAGTTCTTTCTTATTCCTCAAACTGGCAATCCTATCTTGAAATGTCTTGTCTTTGAGACATGCATTCAACAGGAGAACGAGGGGAAAGGGTGATCATGATGGATTATGGCATGGTGGTAGTGCTGAACAGAAATAATGAGTGTTACTAAACATGATAAATCATAGAAATATAAAAATGTGAAAGCGTGTTCAGATGCATAACCGCTGAAAAGTTGCAAAAGTATTCAGGCGATTAAAGTATTTGTTTATTATGTGAAAACCAAATACAAGTTTTCTTTCTTATTCTGCTAGTATAAACTAGTGCTGCCTTGGCTGCAGAATTAGGAAGTAAGAGAAAGCGATGATAGCTTGTGCTGTAGAATGCACAAATAGTGAGATGAGAGTAGCGGCAAGCTGGATGTAACAAGACAATGTCTCTTTCATTTTGTTTAACTCTGCATGTTTGGGTGTGTAACCCAATGTCTTATCTGCGCCTTTAGCCCAATAGTTATGCAAAGACGAATGAATAGAGAACTAGTGCTTTGATATATCAATTTGTGTTGAAAAATATTGTTTTTGTACTTCAAGATGTTAACTTATTATCATCTGATCATGTTTGTTTCAGGTATACGGATAGAAGGCAGAGTGCTATCAATCACTTCAATCAGGCTTTATCACTGGATCCATTGTTATGGGCTGCTTATGAGGAACTTTGTATATTAGGTATGTATGAAGAATGTTAATTTGATTTCCAATAATTTGCTGCAGATTTCTACACTTGTCTTTTAGTCCCATCTGGTAAAGAGAATGGCATTTTCAAGCTTCTTTGTTAAGGCTTTTCTCTTTTTTATGTTTGGCTACCCTCTTGGACTAAAGCTAGAGTAAAAAAGGTTGGCCCTTTCTCATGTTTGGTCCAATCAAGTCAAATAATTCGAAAGGAATGATTATGCCTATTATATAATATTTAATATAAGGTTGTTTATATGGTTATATATATGCATAAATAATATATGTAATGTTTGTATGTTAACCTTTATAAATAATATATGTAATATTTGTTTGTTAACCTTTATCAATTATATGTCATATATATGATACATATATATGTATATAGATATAAAATAGCATATATAGATATATAGATATATAATAGCTCTAATTATATAGGCGTACATAGTAACATAAGATGTATGTATGTAATACTCCCTCCCCAAATTGAAATGCTCTTTCCTTTTTGGGATGCCCATTAATTATGTCCCTTTTCTTTAAATGACAATTTTCTTTCCAAAAGTACCTTTAATGGGACACCACTAACTCCCCAATCACTACTTTGAGGGCAAAACTGTAAAGATATACAAATTTCACTTTTTCAACTCTTACTTGAAAACTCCGTGCCTGTTCAAAATTGGACATTCAAATTCAGATGGCTAGAGTATATAATTTAATACTGTGTATAAACACATTTGTATGTATATCTGTACTGGAAACTCTTTCCCTAGTGGAGAAATGAGAAACTTCCTTTCGCTATAAGGTCTTTCCCACTTGGCATCTTACTACTAAACACCCAAGTGGGAAAGAAAGAGTGGTCCTTGTACCAAACAGGGCCTTAGAGTTTTGAAGCATCCCTGTACCAAACAGGGTCATAGAGTTTGGAAGATTTGATCATCGTATTTGCACTACTGCCAATTTGGACTGGATTATGGTGCAAACAAGCCAATTTGAGCCAAATATTGGACAATTTTGAGCCTGAACTTCATTCAAAGCTTAACAAGCCAATCATCTTATGATGAAGCTTGGGTCAAGAGCTTGAGCACTCATTCCAGTGGCTCGAATTTTTCTATTTAGTTTTTTTCTTTATAATTTACCAATAGTAGAAATACACATGCAATTGAAAATTAATTATTCTAAAATACTTTTAAGCAAGAGTGAGGAAAAAAGTTAAAAAAATTGTAGGCTTGTCTTTCTTTAGACTATAATTGATTTCCACCGTAAGATGTTCCTGGGGCCAAACCTTTGGAGGACTCTTGCAGGAGGTTCCTAGAAAAGGTTGTTTATGGCTGCTGTCCAGTGGGAGTTTGCATGTTCAGAGCTTTCCTTTACCTTTTCTTTCACCTTTCAGTTTGTAAATGGTGGTGATAGAATGGGAGATCTGATTTTTTTTTCTCACCTCTGGGTCTTTTGTAACTTTTTGATGAAAATATATGGCTTATAGGTGTCTTTTTCGTTTTTCTGTAAAGCAAAGACTTCCTTTTTTGGGCTCATTGTCTTGCTATTTTACATGGACTACAATACGAGTATTTAAAAAGTTGGCCAAAAGTTCTAAAAAAGTATGCTTATTTTTTTGTGCTTGGATAAAGACATGAATTAGTAATGCTGCATGTTGATAGGCCAATTAAATTGGAGTAACCATTATTATGAGATATCAAAATAATCATTTGGCTGCATACCTAGCCATGCTTTCTTCATTGTTGGGTAGAAACAAATGAAGCCAAGAGATCTTTTGGAAATTATCAGAGGCCTAAACCTGCTTCCATTTCCTGTTATTGCATGTCTGAACCCTGCAGCTGTCCAGAGCCAAGAGAAGCTGTCAAACTCAACGATGACATTGCAAAACCATCTATATCTCTCTTTTCTTCTGTAATACAGAAGAAATGAGAGAGTTCTCCTTCAAAATTCAACCCACTCAGATACTGAGTCAGGTGCATAGTTTTGTCCATACCCGTGTCCTTGTTGTTTCAGCATGGTAGCTTGAATGAAACCGAGGATCCGTGTACCATTTGTATCTGCGATCGGGTCCTAAGGGTGTTAACCTAGTATTTATTTGTCTTTCCCATGGACCTTTACTTGAGCTGTTTTGCTTCCATTTCAATTATTTCTTGCATTTCTAATTGGCATTGTTGCAGGTGCTGCTGAAGAAGCAACTTCTGTCTTTGATGAAGGAGCTTCTCTTTGCATTCAAAAGCAATACCTACATCGTGGATTGGCATCCCATAGTTTGCAGGCACCCAATGAGGAGCATGACATTGCTGCGAACAGAATTTTAGGCTCAGATGATGTTAGTCCAAGGAAATTGAAGCATATACATGGCAATAACCTACGAGATGTATCTGGGAACAATCACGGAACAACTTCCAATCAGCCTCTGAATGGTGGTCCCGCTAGTTTACCATTTTATAGTACTCCTTCTCCAATGGCTACACAATCACAGGTAAAAATCATGTATAGCATGTGATTGTTTCTTTTCTTTTGGCTTAGTCATGGTTGGTTGTAATTTTTTCTGTTCTCCAGGAAAGATATTAATTTCATTTTAGTACATATCATTGTTCTCATCCTAGCTACCATAGTTGTGACAAACGTCATTACCTTTTTTAAAAAATTAAGCTGCCTGCTTGGAGTTGACATTTGTTCATTTAAAACTCTAATTTATTGAACGTGTCTTATGGAGGTTTTATTGTTGCTGTTCTGCTCTGTCTCTGCCTCCGTTGCTCTCTCTCTCTCTCTCTCTCTCTCTCTCTCTCTCTCTCCTTTTTTTAACATCTTTTGCTTGTGATGTGTGATCTATTGTCCTAATGTTAGTCCTTGCACTGATGCATAACCTTGAAGGCTTTATTATGTCTTTGTTGACTTGCATTGAGAGATGGTAACACTGAGTTCTCATCTGATTGTTATTCTTTATTTTTCTTGTCTATGTGATGGATGGTTTTAGAACTACCCCCTCCTTCTCCAACCTATGTTGACTATTGTGTATGGTTCCATTAATTCCGGCTTATTCTAAGTCTTTGTAACTGAATGACGGAGGTTGGTCTTATTACTTTGACATTATGTTTTTTATCCTTTTTTCTTTTTTATGGGAAAACATTATAATCTGTACTCTTCTAAAACTTAGGACTCATGCTTTGCTGTTTCTTTTTTGACTCAATAAAGTTTGATTCTTCGATTGGAGGTTAAAGTAGATGACATTCAGTTATGATGTGGCAGAAACTGCTGTTTTTTTTTTCTTTTTTTGTACTAAAGTATGTTATGTTTGTTCTTAAACTACTGTATGTCTTGCAGTTGTCAGGTGTTGCTCCACCTCCTGTATGTAGAAATGCACAACCAAATGGTCCAAACATGAAAACATATGGAGCTGATAACTCTCCACGAGTAACAGTGAACTCTGCCATTGCCGGCCCTAGAAGAAAATTTGTTGATGAGGGAAAATTAAGAAAGGTTAAGACATTTTAATGCTTCGTCGTGTATGTCTGCCACAATCATCACTTAATGCATCCTTTTCCTTCATTTTGGTCACCCATTCACCGATTATTCTCTCCTCTGTACCTTAATTAATCTTTTTCTGTCTTCCCTCAATCCCTTTCTCTCTCTTCCATTGTCCTACATATTTCATTATTTATTGTACGTGATCTAACCTTTTAGTATTAGCATTGTAGACAGTGCATCTATGCCATGTTTCCTTTATTTTCCTTTCTTCTCAAACTTAAGTATTTATGTTTTTGATGGTAAGACTGAAATGAAAACACTTATCATGTGATTCCTTTAAGATATTGAAATATTTTGTCCAAATTACTAGTCTTTATGAAAGTGCTTAAAGCTTGACTTGCCACAGATTCATCAAACGCTTGCTTATAAGCATGTAATCATTATATGTAATTACATGATTCACATCTGCTAGACATTTTTCTGTCCTTTTTTTTTTTTTTTTGGTTTTATATCTGAAGTGTTGATAACTGTCTTTGTCAGTATAGGTAATTGTTTCAGCCATTATTGCTTTATCTGTGTTTAGAATTTGCTTTTACATTTTCCAAGTATTGGTTTGGAGTTTGGTAACAATCAGATGAAAAATGACCGTGAAGAACTTTTACAATTTGGTTTCTGCAAATGGTTCTTGCATGTTAGCTTTTCTTATTTTAATAGTTTCTCCTAGGATAGTTAAATTGCTGACACTTCAGACGTTGTTGAGTTTGCTCTCACTTCCCAGCTTTCCCCTTCTGTAATTTTTTGTATTGAGTGCTCAGCCTCGTGGGAGTAAACTATGCTTATTCCAGAATCTTGTTCATCTTTTTTTTTTCTTATTCTTTGTTGTCTCACTAGAATGACCAGCATGTAGATATTCTTTCAAAATATTTTATGTTTCCTCTGGATTCTGCATGATTGGAAATTATTCTATACTTGATATTAGCAACAGTTACTTTCCCTGTTTTTCTGCTTGAAGTTGGCTTGTGTCCAAATTAGGCATTTTTCATTCTTTTATTATTATATTTTTTTGTTCTTTTGTTTACTGAGTGTTGCTAATCCATATGCATTTAGGTATCTGAGAGGCTATTTTCTGATTCCGGGCAGCGACGAAGCATGAGACTCGCTGGAGAATCTGTTAACACAAATTCAAGTACGTCCATAGTTTCTGGGAATGGAACAAGCCACTCTTCTAAATATCTTGGAGGTTCTAAGTCAAGCTCTGTGGTTTCACGATCTTTGACAATTCGAAAGGGTCAGTCATGGGCAAGCGAGAATGCAGATGAAGGTGATTAAACTTGTTTAACATTTTTCATCATATTAATCATTTTAGTCTTCTACTTTTGAATGGAGTATCTAGAGAACTGTATACATGATGACTTGTAGAATGAAGCTTAAATTTATGTGATGTGACTTGGATTATTTTCAAACCACCGCATCTGACAATTATTGAGCCAATATGAATTGTTGAATTATCATGGTCAGTCACCATTCCTTATGCGTGTGCTATTTTATCAAATCTAACTTAAACTAATCCTCTGACTCCACCTTTACTTTTTTGGCTTTCATGATGGATGGTAAGGAGGTTAAATTGATGTCTGACAATTTTTATTTTTTTTAATCTTGGAATATTTTTATGAAAAATTATGATTGTTTTTCAATTGAGCAGAAAATAAGCTTGACTGGGCGTGGATGGATTCCAATTAGTTTTTATATAGTTTATCAATGGCTTCTTCTTTGGTGAACTGGTGTATGTAGCTTGTAATGTGTTGTAAACTCAGAGTTGGGTGATTTGTGAGATATAAATTATTTACTTTTAGATGTTACAATTGTGATTTGAAAGTAACCATTGACAATGATGAAGTTTAACTGATATTGGTTGAAATATCTTAATCAATACAACTGTCTAACTAATTAGTTAATCGGCGAATAGTTATGACGGGAAAGAGAAGGCTAAATCAAAAAGAGTGTCTGATTTGATCGTCTTTTGATTTATACCTTACTAACTAAAGAAATCTTGCTCTTTTAGGGGCTCATCATGATGTGTATGATGATTCTAGATTAAATATCACTACTTCGAGTTCATCCCCCTGCGGCGATAATAGGTCTCTTGAAGCAGAAGGAGCAACCAGGTCTTCAGGTGCAGCTGTTTTAAGCAGCTTAAGAGTCATAGATGGTGCTTCCGATATATTGGGCCTTTTAAGGCTTCTTGGGGAAGGCTTCAGACTTTCCTGTCTTTGCAGATGCCAGGTAGTAGTTCCCTTCTTGAAGAAAAGTGGTATGGCATTGATTTGCTCACCATCTAAATTATAATTATGCTTGTGTTGGAGCAGGATGCACTGAATATCTATATGAAACTTCCACAAAAGCATTATAATACTGGATGGGTGCTTTCTCAGGTAGACTGTTCGTTTTTAATTTTCTCTCTTTTTTAGGAGATAGCACATCCTCCTAAATTGTCATACCTTGTTTTACTTGTCAAGCTATTTTACCTCTGAATCACAAGATGATGGACTCACTTTATCCTAGATCATAAATAGTTCTTACATGATCTTTGATAATCCAGATTATCTTTTTCATATATGTAATCCAAAAGCAAAAACACTAGTGTATTTGTTCTTACGTTGCCTAAATCATCTGCCATTTTCTTGCCTTTCCTCTATCTTCAGAGATATTGATTCAACCTCAATTTCTTTATTCAAATAAAATAAAGTGAAATAAAAATCTGTCTGTCGAAATTATGGAGATGGCCTAGCTGAAGCAATACTTGTTAATGGTAGATAGATACTGAATTCGAAATTTTTTGAAACTTTGCTTTCTTTATCATTTTGGTAACTCATGTCCCAGACTGATGAGTATGAATTTGAAATTCTTTGAAACTTTGCTTTCTCTATCATTTTGGTAAGCATGCCCCAGACTGATGAGTCTGCTTCTTTTATAGACTTGTACTGGTAGAGAACAACTCCCCAAGTTCATCATTTCAAAAATTATTTAAGACAGCTCGTGAAATAGATTCTCTACTACAGTCTTGAACATTTAATATCTGGTGGTAGTCCTACACTTGTGTGAATAAATGTCTAGTTTGGGGCCTTTACGGCTATATCTTTACCATGTGGCATCACATATGTTCTCACTGAAAGACAGGTTGGAAAAGCATATTTTGAAATGGTTGATTATCTTGAAGCTGATCGTGCCTTCAGTCTTGCGCGTATTTCCTCTCCTTACATTTTGGAGGGAATGGACATATACTCTACAGTTTTATATGTGAGTTTTCTTTTATCATTTTTCAACATCTCATTCATTAGCTTCAATGCCACATCAATCTTATCTTGCCAAATATAAAGGAGACTGCCTGTGTAAATTTCTGGTCTTTCTCCCTGCTAGTACTAGTATATGTGTCTGTCATTAAACTTGTGTGCATGTCTTTCATATCTCTTTTATCCCATTCCTTTGTTGCTGTAATCATATACATCCATGATGATGATATGCTGGCTAACCCACTCCAATCTAGAATGGATGTCTTATTTTCTGTTTTTGGTGGTCTTAAGTATGAATCATGTTATCTTAGATTGCATAAGCCCTGACTGAAAGGTCAAAATAATAGTCCAAGCATCTGTAAAATATTTGTTGAGCATTTTGTCGATGAAGTAATTTATTGTCGATTATAATGATCCCGACTTGTCTCTACAAGAGTTTAGTTCCACTCTGAGGACTTTTAGAAGATTGACTGTGGTGACATTTGGGGTTCTCTTAGTTAATTTATTCATGTCTCTTGATTCTTTTGGATGTTATTCAGTTGCTTTTTAAGCTCATTCCATGTGTTTTACTTTGTTATTGAGTGAATTTACCTTCATGTTTTAGCATTTGAAGGAAGATATGAAGTTGAGTTACCTGGCTCAGGAGCTGATATCCACTGACCGTTTAGCTCCTCAATCATGGTACCCTGACCTGCACTTACTGTTTTTAGCTTCAAAGTTTAGATCATAGATATTAATTATGCGGCTTTGCTTTATTTATATTATTGTATACATATTGCATGTTATGTGTTGGTCCTCCTTGGGTTGCTTTGGTTTGCTTCTCACAAACATGATGCTTGGCGTAATGAGTGAACCCTCTCTAACTAAATTAATTGGCCTTTTGTTGTAGGCTAAAATAATTATTTTATACTTTTGTTATTGCTGTTGACTTGTTCTGCGTGTTGTTTTATGATTTTGTGAATGTGATATTGCAGGTGTGCTATGGGAAATTGCTATAGCTTACAGAAAGACCACGAAACTGCTCTTAAAAATTTCCAGCGATCTGTGCAATTAAATTCAAGATTTGCATATGCCCACACCTTATGTGGCCACGAGTACGGATCACAATTTCTATTCCCCTTTTATGGATGTAACACACTGCTGATTGTTACTTTTTAATCTGGAAAATTGTCTTTATTCACAGATATGTGGCCTTGGAGGATTTTGAAAATGGTATTAAGAGCTACCAGAGTGCCCTTCGGATAGACTCCAGACACTATAATGCCTGGTATGGACTTGGGATGATATATCTCAGACAAGAGAAGTTCGAGTTCTCAGAGCATCATTTCCGGATGGCTTCCCAAATCAATCCGCTTTCCTCTGTTATAATGTCGTATCTTGGGACAGCTTTGCATGCATTGAAGGTCAGATCAACTTTATTAGTAAGGGATTCCCGAAGCCTGGAATTAGTTTTGACTTCATTCTTAATTAACTCTCTCTCTTAAATTTCGACAGAAAAATAATGAAGCACTGGAGATGATGGAAAGAGCTGTTTTAGCTGATAAGAAGAACCCTCTCCCTCTGTATCAGAAGGCTAACATCCTTGTGAGCATGGAAAATCTCGATGGGGCTTTAGCAGTTCTTGAGGAGCTCAAAGAGTATGCCCCATGTGAGAGTAGTGTTTATGCATTAATGGGTAGCATCTACAAGCGGCGAAATATGTATGATAAAGCCATGCTTCATTTTGGACTAGCATTGGATTTGAAACCATCTGCAACTGATGTTGCTGCTATTAAGGTAACAAGTTTCCTTTAATCTCTTTTATCTGTAGAAGCTATCACCTGATAAATGGCAGAATCCATGGAATAGCTCAAAAAATTCCTCGCAAGGGCCTTTTTTATTATGTAGACTTTACAGCTTAGATTTTCGCTTTGGAACGCTGACTACTGAAGTCAGTCCTGAGATATTGTGAAGAACTTATCATTTTTCCCTTCCTAGTTTCTGAGGTTCACCTTCTCTACCATCTTTTGAACAGGCTGCCATTGAAAAGTTGCATGTACCAGATGAGATAGGGGACGATTGTGAATCTATTGATTGAATTGCTGAATCTAGGGATGGTTTAACTTACATGGCACGTGATGATCCTCTTCAATTGACCTGCTTGTGCTTTCGGCTGGATGCTCCACAAACTATTTTGCCCTTGTTGCACATAGAATCTGTTGAGGCTTGCAATTGACAGGACTGGTAGAGGAGTTGTGTAGAGGAGAAAAGCTGATCATCCCACTGAAAGTAGTGTGTGGATGCGCCAACAAACTACGGGTGCTGCCAAAAGTGGAATTTCTTCACATACCTCTTAGAATTGTAGCTCATTTAAATCCATGTCTTTAGGCATATGTGCTGAATTGTAGTTACTGCGTTTTTCCTTTAGTTATTGAATTCGGAAGTCTGAATTATATCATATACCTTATCTAATTTATTCCAACCATTCTGCATCTTTGACTCGGCGCTCCATTGTAACATAGTATCTTATAGTGATAATGTTGCATAATATAACTTAGAATACATCCATCTCTTTCCAGAACCGAGGCACGAAAAAATTCTCTGAAGCACCCCGAGAGCACTACTATATACGGAAGTGAGAACGAATTCTATTTTCGCATGAAGGAATGAACATTCAATTGGACTTTGAGGTGTGGGGAGGATGCACGTGAATCATTCCATGAAAAACAAACAGAACAGTGTGGACAGCACAAGACATTGTCCCGCACCCATAAAGAAAGTACGGCGAACATTTAAAAATTTTATATTATTGTTCTTCAAAATAATAATAATGATTGAAAATTAATGGGGTTATTCCATTATCATATTATATCATATGAATAACATGTCCTATGTGAAAATATTTATTAAAATTATCATATAATAAGTAAAAAAACTATGTATTATGGGATTATACAAGTAGGAATTCAAACCCTCGAATGAGGGCTACAAAAGAAAGAAAGAGAAGGAAAACTTGTGCCATGCCCACAAAAGCATAAAACACAGACAGGGTCTGCTGATCAAGAAGAGGGTATCAGTATTCTATCTATTCACTCTCAACACCTAAGCCATACAACACACCGGAATACTTCTCTAGCGAGCCGCTGAAGAAGTTTCCCTTCAACTTCAAGAAGGTACAACAAGTGAGCAAACTATCCGAACCCGCCTGATGGCACACCCCAACTCTCTCCACCTCCAGCAACTCGGCCAGCTTGTTCAACCCCCCGTGCAAGCTGTTACAGAACTTCATCAAATGTTTGATATCATAAACTACCGGAAAGTAGACATCGATCAGAGTAAAGAACCCAGACTGCGCCTCGGGCAAGTTCTGACAAGTCAAGAGCTTGAGCAAGTACCCAAAATCATACCCACTATGGAAAGTAACCCAATACACATTGTCATTCAAAACAATCCCAGAAGACATCAGAAGCTCCCCAAATCGCCTGGCGTCGATGCCCTTTTCGTTGTTCCTCACAAGATCAATGCCGCTCTGGCTCAACAACTCTATGGAATCATTGGCAAAGACATCCTCATTGGGATTGAATTCGCGGAAATTGAACTGCCAGATGCAGTACTTATTGGTCCCGCAGGTGGGCAAATTCCCCTTGTCGTCGGAAAATGTGAGCCCCAATTGGATCAGCTTCAGCAAATTAACATTTTCTCTCAGTGTCTGGTAATGGTAATCATTTGCATTCTTGAAATTGCCCACGGGTCGGAGCACAATGCCCGGAAACTCCGTGTCCATGGCTATATAAGAGTATTCATCCACAATTTCACGAATCAAAGCCAATTCTTCATCCAAATTGCCCGCCCAAACCTCCCGGATTTGAACCGAATCGCTTTTGGACAAAAGGGACATCTCCCACAATGAAAATCAGAACAATTTCCGCAGAAATGCAATCAAATTCTGCAGTCTTTTCAAGGCCCTCGAAACAAATCAGTTCAAAAGTCAGCTTTTAATCAAACCTGCAGAGAAAAAATCCAAAAATACGAAATCAGCCCCAATTCATGCAAACCCTTACAAATAAACAGATAAATCACAACCCTGATTACGTTTGTAAATAAAAAATCCAAACCCATATCTGAATTAAAACCAAAATGATCAATCCATACAAAAAACCCACCTTGTAATCAATAAAAAGATCGGATCTTTAAACAATGGATCAATTGTTGAAATAATTGAAATCAAAACCCAACCTCAGATTGTACATATATATATGTATGTATACGCATATATATATATATATAGAAGATGTGTCGGGGTTTGGACAGGAGGAAAACGATAATGAACGTAAGGTGGCAACGAGAGGGAGAAAAGATGAAGTTTGAACAAATTACAGCTCAAGAGAAATGTACTTTTTTAATGGTTTTTTATTTTATTTTTATTTATTTTCTGTTTTTATATGCAAGATTAGAAAGATGAAAAGACAACTGCAAGACGCCTAGAAAGAGAAGATGGAAGACGGCTAGAGAGAGAAGATGAACACGGATGGGGGACCCTTTTCCTCTGTTCACCTTGGAAAGAAAAGGAAATTGTTGCTTTGGTCAGAGGTTCTTTAAAGCAGTTGAATTAGCTGTGATTTCGAATTGGACGTTGATAATGCAAGAGCCAGTTCTCCTAATGCCAGAGACCACGAAAATTGAAATGACATATTTGTCCTTGAGTCAACAAAACCTATAATCAAATAATTGAGACTGAGCAGTTCTCCTAACCCCATAGAACAAAGTTCTTCAAATTTTTGATAAATAATGCAAATAAAATATGATATTTTCATTTGATATTGGGATTTCGTATATAATTTTATATATAGTACTTTGATAAAAAATTAATTAATTTTTTTATTAATATAATAATTCATTTCATAATCTTATTCTTATTTTAATAAAATTATATTATACTGAGTTATTTATCTAATTTTTTTAATTAGTATAAGTTGTTTATCTAATTTTTAGTTTACTAAATATAATTTTTATTGACAATTTTCACACATAAATATATTATTTTTTAAAATAATTAAAATTTTATAACGATATATTTATGTATTAATCATGAATTTCAATTACAAATTTTGCAATATAAGCGAAATTTTATTTTATTTTTTAAATTTATTCTTAATAATACTCCAATTATAAACTTTAAAAATTAATGAAAAATTTTGGAATCACAAATTTGTTACTTTGGGTTTTCACTAGAGGCTGGAGCTGGTGGGTCAAGTCTAACCTTGCTTCACCCACTTGCCAAATTTGGACCAGTCGATTTGTAATTGGGCTAATCAATCTTCGCTATCAATTGTATTAACTAAACAAAATTGGGCCAACAAATTTGTTGGCCCACTATTTAAATTCAAAAGGTTATTTAAAACCGTGAAGGCCCATATTGATCTAAATGGAATAATTGCTTGGGCAGACTGTTGGGCCGGTAAAGCTCGCTGCAATTTTTTATGTAATTATTTTAAATATTAGATACATAGTAAATAACTAATTCATTAATTAAAGTTTATATATTTTTTTATTTTCCTCTTTATTGAAATTCATAATTCAAGTAATTAATCACTGAATTTTTTCTGATATTTTCATAAATAAAAAAATGAAACCAATAACTTTATAGATATATCAAATAAAAGTAAATGCTATCTTATTATATTTAATTTGAAATCTCGAACTCTTTTGAATATAATAGTCGATAGAAAATTTTATTTAATTTCAAAAAAGAAATATATTTTACTTCTTATTTGAAATATTAATAAATATATCAATTTGTGTACATACATGACGTTTAGTTTGATGACCTTACGATTTCGACTTTACGTTTGCATATTCCATATAAATTGGTTCTTTCTGAAATCCTATCAATTATTGTATTATTTAAAAAAATTCCTATGGATTATTTTATCTCTTGGTATTATTTTATGTAGATTGTTTTTATTTTTATTTTTCAAATTTCCGCAAATTATTATTTCTTGTAAACAGTGGAATAGAAAAAACTTTTGGGCTGGGCCAAGCTATAAAAGCCCAAAACTTATTGGGCCGGAACTATATTGGTAAAGTCCAGTAAATTGGCGATAGCTAGGGTTTTAGGGTTTTCTTGTTATTCTCTTTGTATAAAACGCGAAAATCATTTACAGAGCCTCCATTTACAGTCGCTGCCTCTGGATTTGCTGCTCCAGCTCTCTAACCTCTTTATTTAGCAGGTGTTTTTTCTCTCTCTATATTGTAATCTTTCTTCCGTTTGAATTTATTTGTTTTAGTGAACACTGTTTTTGTAAGTATCTTTTGAAAATGTTTTGAAATTAATCGAAATATAGCCCAGAATTTATTGTTCTTAAGATGAAAGTGATAAATTTTGGATTTTGATTTGAATCTGGGAAATGGTGTGTTGATATATGGTTTAGGATTTCTTAAGCGTCCAGTCAGTTTGCTTGATTAATTTGATTTTCCCTTGTGTATTGCTTTATCTTAGGAGTTATTGCAAGACTGTAAATCAGCTATTGAAAAAATTATGTTCATTTAATGTAGAATATTTACCAGCATTTTCTGGAGAGGTTATTTCTTTAGATGATTAGATTCTGAAACATCAGTTATTATTATTATATTTTTTTTGTTTTGCGGTTGATTGCGTAAAGTGCTGCATGCTTAAGTTGAATTGTTCTTTACTTTATATTTTGTTGCCCAATAAGCTGATTTGCTGTCTGTCACATTTGATTAATGGCAGTTTATAATCAAAGGACGTCTTTACGCCGAAGACAAAATGTCTGGGTATGAAACTCTTCGACTTCTTTAATGATATTTATTGACCTTTAAAATAAAAAACGCATACTGGTGAAACCTTCGCATTAATCTTGATCCATTGTGTTGCAGTGAAGAGCCTGTTGTTGCAGAGACACCAGCTCCTGCACCTGCTCCTGCTCTTGGTGAGCCTATGGATATCATGACTGCCTTGCAACTTGTGCTCAAAAAGTCATTGGCTCATGGAGGTCTGGTTCGAGGCCTTCATGAGGGTGCAAAGGCAATTGAGAAGCATGCTGCCCAGCTCTGTGTATTGGCAGAGGACTGCAACCAACCCGACTACATTAAATTGGTCAAAGCACTGTGCGCCGATCACAATGTTAACCTAATAACTGTTCCAAGTGCTAAGACTCTTGGTGAATGGGCTGGTGTAAGTGCACTATGCTGCTGCTCTTTTTTTTATTTTAATATACATTTGAGATACACATGCATGGTTGGTGCTATGACAGTAAGAGGGATAAACTTTATCACTGATTGTCCCTATCAATTCCTCTGAAATACAGATATATGATTAATGAGATTTTGAAATCAGAAATTGACTTCCTTTTGAAACTATTTAATTCAGATTCAATATCTATTTTGGTTTGTTCTCGACAACAATGGTGATGACGGATCATCTTGAGCCAGTTGTCTTTTTTGTTACATAGGACACATTGAGATAGTATTTGATTGTAGTGTTGATTGTTGCCTCTGTAGTTGTGCAAGATTGATTCGGAAGGAAAGGCCAGGAAGGTTGTCGGGGCCTCTTGCGTTGTGGTGAAGGTACTATAGCAAAACTGATGGTTTTCATGTTAATTGATTGAGTTATTGATTAATCATGGTCTGATCTTGAATTTCTGACTTAGGATTTTGGCGAGGAAAGTGAAGGTCTCCACATTGTTCAGGAGTATGTCAAGTCTCACTGAGAGACTAGCTGTGAAGCGAAATATTTGAAATGTTTTAGGGAGTTTAGACATAGAAACTCTCTTTTATTATGCTTTTAGTGTTTACCCTGAAAAAGTTTTGATTGATTGTTGATTAATCAGCAAGTCCACTGGACCCTGGTCCTCAGTACTGTTGGTCATGAAATTCAAGAACATCTTGCGAGCTGTTATGTGTTCTTAATGTTATTGAAAGTTTTTGTGTCGATTTTGTTGAGCATTTGTCTGTGTTGACAATGTTTCATTCTTGACAAACATATAAGGGGCACTGTCTCATCACCCAAGTTTGAATCTCTATTCTAATTTTGGGTTGTACTGTATTTTTGCT
The DNA here is from genome assembly GCA_019321725.1 of Paulownia fortunei. Classification (NCBI taxonomy): domain Eukaryota; kingdom Viridiplantae; phylum Streptophyta; class Magnoliopsida; order Lamiales; family Paulowniaceae; genus Paulownia; species Paulownia fortunei. The sequence continues at coordinate 20,141,807 of CM033112.1, read as the reverse complement.
TACGCCCTTGACGAACAATGCATGTATGTATGTCAAGTAAATTGTTTAAATTATTTCAGGTGAATTTTGCTACCTAAATACACTAATAGGGTTGCCACCCTCTAATCCTGAAAATCTAATTTCCTTCTGAGCTTTTCTGTTCTTGAGAAAAATGAGTTTTAACAAAATGAGTTATATTTGCACTCTTTAAATTAAACAAACCTCCGGGAATTGGTTTTCGGATGGATGTTACAAAGTTAATGGGCCGAGTAAAATGATATGTCTGCCGGCAAATTGGCCAAAACTCAGAGTAGCAGCATGTAATTGTTTGTATAGTATATTTTTATAAATTGCAAGAAAATGACAATTTATGATAATAAATTTTGTATTGCAGCCTTTGAACCAGATAGTGCAACGTATGAGTTTGATGCGTATCGAATTTTGTCATTCTGATTGAATTTCAATTGAGTCTAACAATTTGCGTTTTTTGGAACTATTAACAAGGTTTAGAAATTATTACATCTGAATTTTAGGCGAAACTCATCACTTAATGTCATAATTCTTTTTATTTATTTTGGAACCCAGATTTATAATATCAGATAAAATTCAAAACAAGATCCAGTTAAACCAAACCATTGTCAATCCTAATTTTGAGGGTAATTGACTAAGCTCGACACTTATCTCATGAACTCAGTATTAAGTTTGGCGCATATTGCATGAGCTTGGAGGAAACCTGGACCTAGTGCGTCTACGAACAGGCTTATCTTTCAGGTAACTGTCGAATTATAGCAGCCCGGAATTTGCAGCTACCATATGTCTTGGCTCCAGGACTTCAAACTCTTCATAAGACAATCCCAGAATTCATTTTAGAAAATAGAATAAAATGATCCTCAACTTATCTCCTTAGTCTAGATTTCCTGGATGGCATAGATGATTGTCAATAAATTCTCATGATCATAAACTAACTTATCACTGACAAATCCCGACGATGAAGGAGCAGCAAAATTCTGAATGCAGAATCATATTGTGCTAATAGTAAGATGGAAGACATAATTAAAGTTGCTGAATTCATAGTAAAATCTAATTTCTCTATAATAAGATTACATAAGACTATTTTCAAAACTGTTTCAACCCTTCGTTCTTCAGAACATCGACATTCCACAACAGCAGTTGGAAGAAATGAAAGGGAAGGGAGAAAAAAACATGAAAAATAATAAAAGAAAACTGCTGCACTATGATTAGCCGTGATCATGAAGGCATATTTTAGGCAACTTCACTAGCCTTCAGTAACGGGAAGATACACACCCTCTGCTGCCAACCAAACATTATCAGCTCGCTTTTCCCGAACGCCACAAACCTGCAAGAATTGCAATGCCATTGTCATCGAAGATGTCGGAGCCTTGTACTGAAGTATTCCCCTATGATAATTTTAGTTCTTTGGTTCTTACCTCTTGCTGACCCCCAGCTATACGGGTATATTTCTTGTCATGACTGTGAAGGTATCCACCAGTGTCCACATGCCGAAGCCTAATCCTTTGATCTTGCCTCCAAGTCTTTGCACTTCCCTCAATTTCAAGTCTGAAGCACAACAAGGATTATGAATGACAGCTCTTTTAGAACACCTAATGGTATAATCCAGAAGATTATAACAGCCAGTCTCACCTCCAATAATCCCCAGTGTCAGACTCTCCATCACTGCCAAAGCAACTCACCTGTATGTTTTGTTTTTCATTAGTGTAAGCTATTAAGGCAATAACTGAAACCACATTGGATACAAACTCAAATAGTGCAACGTAGAAACAACTTTCACCTTTTAGGCGGCTATCACACATGATGGAGCTATAAATATTTATCAGTTAATGAAGAAAACAAAACACCGTTTTCGTGAATTGCTCACTGTACAGTTCAGCACTTCATATGCTGCAGCACACAATCTATAATTTGCAGTAACCGGCAGGAGAGTTTTACTATACCTTTTCTCCACCAGTCACAATTAATAGTTCACAAAATTTTAGGAAGTTTGACTTTTCTAGATAAGTTCACAACATGTTACACTAATGTTAAGGAGTCACATATTCCCATGCACTATGTGGATCAGTACGGTTTTAACAAGATTATTAATAACACTACCAAATATGATGACTTGAGATCGTTCCTTCAACCAGCTTCCCAGTCGGATCCTGTAAGCCACTCTTGGCAGAAAATAAGGCATAATAAAAAATGACTCATTTACAGCAAGTTGCATCGCGTTCAAAACTATTACCATTTTCACAAGGGGAAAAAAGAGTGCGTTACCCAGAGATACGTCTAATTGATAAAAAGATAACCATACAGTATTAAGATAAATCAGATATCAAACACAAAACATATCTGGCCTATAAATATGCCTCTGTAAGGCATCTTAGGTCCAACAGCACCAAAAAAATGTATTTCGGAAACTTCATATTCTCAGAAGCTGACTTATTTTGCAGATATTAGTCACTTAATCAACAAACCATTATACACTTTGCAATATGAGAACTAAAGAGGTAATGAAGAAAAGTTGAGATTTATTACTCATTTCACTAAAGAGGTAATGAAGAAAAGGAGAAACAATTAAGGAATGCTTCATACTCAATGATGGTGCATACTAAAACTAATGAGATTACATGCTTAAAACTCACCCAGCGACTACCATTGATAAAAGAGTCAAAAATTGTTCCTTTCTTTCTATCAACTGTTAGAGTGGGAAGAACATGATGACCAAATTGATTTAGATTGATAATGGAAGCTAAGGCTTGAGCCTTATGGGTCACCTTGATTTCGTCAAATTAATCATCACGTCACATAGATTCATATCAGAAAACATATTTGAATACCACATGAATATTACCGTCATTGTACAAGAATCGTGGAGTTCAGTACTACGGAGAAAATAAAGGATTGAATTTTTGCAGTTTTACAGCTTCAAATGCACACAGAGTATATGTATTTGAAGATGTGTCCTAAATAAACACATGCACACTAACCTCCAAATTGCCAGAGATGGGGGATGCGTGCAAGTGGCTGTGCACCCACTTCCTAGTTCTCATATGTTGTAACCTTATAAGGGTTCCACTTTTGATTGTGTCTCCTTGCTTTGCAGATGAATCTGGTGTAGGCCTCACAATCTGCAAAAAATACAGCAACAACTCCAACAATGAAGAACTACAGTCCATATATCAGATACTCTACCTATCTGACACATACAATAAAAAAATCAAGGTAGTACAGCATTCATGTACCCAGTAGCTGTTAGAATCATCAACATTAGGAAAACCAGTAACGGACTGCTGCCCACTGCCAGAGCCATAAGGAACATCATGCGAGTGCAGCCGGAATTTCGTCTTCTCATGCATCAGCTTGATGACAGAACCATATGTTATCTACAAAAGATTTGAGAACACATAAAGCTTTGGTACTATGACAACTGAAACCCAAAACATATAAAACTATTTCTTAGACCTTAATTTAGCTACTGAACATTTGACTCAGTAAAGCTGAAGTATATACACAGAAGCAGCCGAGCTAGTTTTGTAATCATTCAAAATAGTTTTCTCAATTATTTATCAGTAGTCAAACCATAGGCTAGATATTTCCTTCTTCCTTTGTTTTCTGAACAATCACACTATTTCCTTCTTCATTAGTTTTCTGGGCAGTCATTCGTATCCAATACCGTCTAGGATTAAACTAAAACCCCCAAAACAAGTTTTCCAGTAACCAAATTAAGGAGAATGTTCGAAACTAGTTTAAAATCCTAGTAAATTAGTTCTCACGATCCTCATACTTCAACAAAAACACATCAAATCAAGGTGGATATTTAGGTACTTCCACCAATTTATCAAATCATATCATCTCCTCCATTAATCCAATCACTAATATTCAGCTCTAACTTGGAACAAATTAGTACCTCGAAATCATACACCCCCGCAAAAATAAAATCTAAACGCAAATTTCCCTAAAGTTCGAGTTTGAACTCCTCAAAATCAGACAACCATATTCCACAATTCGCAATACCAAAAACTCGCCGTCAAATAACTAACCTATAAAAGATACATTCATCCATCCAAAAATCTCCTCTATATCTCACATACACTGTGTGTGTGAAATATCAATTAGGTGATCACTTGCCTGAACGCCTTCGGAGGCGGCGGAAACAGGAGCTGACGCATAATCGGAGTCGAGTGTTAGCAGCAGGAAAATCGCGAGGCCGAAAAACGATATGGCCATCACTAGCAACAGTACTATGAACCAAGTCTTCTGCCAAAACGGTAGGTTCAGATCCGAATCGGACGAGGCGCCAACGGACTCCCTGTACACTATTCGGGTCGGACCCGATGTGGAGGCGGATGCCGGCGCAGATTTTCTACGGGTGAGGTTGCTTTGTTGATGCTGCGGAGCGGAGGGAGCCACGGTTGGAGCTTCTACGCGGTGCCGGAGCTCCGAGCAGCAATCCGGGTTTTCTCAATCGAGCTACGAGAAAATGTGGTTCAGTTCGTGCAGTAATTAATTAAGTTGGATTGGGGTTTTTGGGATCGGCACGTGTGTTTAACAGACACTGCAAATAGAATTATTCCACGTGGAGACTTAATTAACGTGGGTCATTCTTATTGGATGGTGTGATAAACGTGGCTTCATGAACAATCTCCCGAGTGTATTATGAATATCATCCGATATTTTTTCTTTTTCTTTTTTATAATTTAGTATTTTAACTTGTATCAAATTATATTTTAATTTCTAAGATACTGTTACTCAAACACTTTGAAAAAATAAAATCACAAGTTCTTCCATAACTTCACACTTCTGCGCACAAAAATCGCATTCAAAGCAATTGTTCCATATAATATTCCGAATGTAAAGTTTCACTATAGAAAATTATTGTTCAAATATAATAATTAATTGTATATTACCATGATATATCATGATTTAATTAAGTTTATTTGAGGACAATAAAGGAATACAATTTTTATTTTGCTCCAATTTTTGTTGATTGAAAAATTATATGTACTTCATCTTTTAACATTCGAATACGAGTATATATTAGTTCTAATTTAAAAGTTATCCAATGCTTTAATGAAAAAAAAATTGTATGTTGAGTAGGATAAAAATTGATTAAATCTACATAATATATTCACTCTTAACATTTGGTGGGTATCAAGTTAATACATGCAGTAAGTAGGGGAAATGATTCTTTATTATTGGTATAAAAAATAAAACAACTTATTTAGAATCAATCTTATTACTTTTATAAAAATTGATTGATTTCATTAGTTTATGGACTTGAGAATGAAAAAAAATAAAAATGAAAAGACTTAACCTGGAAAAGAGATAAGATTGTGATTAAAAAATAATTCTCTCACTAACAAACATAATTGAACGAAATTAAATATATGACAGAATCACTTGATATTATAATCATCGCTAATTATGATGAAAATAATAATTAACCCGACAATCAATTCCTTTTGTTTACTTTAAAAAAAATACAAAATAAATGGTTATGGGTACTAAGTTTGCCCAATAAAAACAATGCAGTAGTAAGCAAAAGTGCTGTAAATTGAATACTTGAATAATGAAAATCTTATAATTCTGCTTAAGATAACTATGATTTCTAGCAATTATACTAAATACCCAAATATTCATGGCAATTACCATATATGATTTAGGGTATATCGCACTAAAATACACAAAATAATTTATTTTGATATTCATTTCATATAAATAAGTGAATTATTGTTGCCTCTCGATAGATATCAATAATTATTTGTTATTTTTTTATGAAATTAATACAAAATTTTTATTTTTTTTAACACAAGTATTTCTTCATGTTGCTTGATATACAATATAGTTCTCACATTGAAATCGAATAGTATGAAACCATGTGTGTTGGCATTCAAAGGCACAACAATTGTACTCTAAAATAACCTAAAGATTAAATTAGACGAAATACACTTTTTTTTTAATCTAAAATGGGGTAGAGTTTGAATTTTTTGTCTAATTAAATCATTTCCAGTAGACAATAAAAACCCCTAAGAGCCTTTTAAGTATGTGTTGATTGTACCTATTTCACCTTATGCTTATTAGAGGTCGTATAAATCTAAAAACTAAAAACGAAATAAGAACTATACGACTCCCCTCAACTTCATAATAATTTAAATTAATATTAATTATATACATAAAAATATTAAATTTTAAAAATTTATCCACATAAAAAATAAAAAATATTTATTTATCTATTATTTTTAATAAAAAATAAATTTCGCCCCCACTAATTTATGTTTTATAGTTTCATCCTTAATTATATACCCTTTGCTAAAAGTAATTAACCTGTTTAAAAAGTGGTTATAACATTAATCTAGCAATTTTGATCCATTTCATAGCAAGCGGTGAATAATATGTATTCATAGGACGTTATAAATATCTAAAATTAAAATTTCGAGATGAATGTCACTTGGCTATTTATATTTATACCCTTTACTAATTTAAATGCAAAGAAGATATTAGCTGGAAATTGCTACAACAAGCCTAATAAGTTCCAATTTTATGTGAATTCCAATTAAGGGTTTAAGTTCATTAAGAAGTGAATTCAATTCGTAATTTGTTGCCTTGAGTTTAGAAACATCACAATGTAGTTTTTAAATAATATCAAGTGCTTGGGCATGTGTACAAACAACAAATTTTATAGTATTAAAAAATTATTTTTATTTTTTATTTGAATGAATTGGTTATACACATTATTAAATTATATATTAATCACCAATAATTATAAAAATAATCAATCAATTTTTTAATAATTAGTAATAGTTTATAATCAATTAATAATTATTATGAAATTAAGCAAAGATCCCACTTTAGAGTGAAAGTGCTGAAGTATAAATAACAGAAGGGGCTAAGGGCAAATATACATGTCTTGACTTTTGTTCCTTTTCCGATAGCAAAGTCATTCTCCTCCAGCCAATGGTGCCCACTGACAAACAGTGGTATAGTACCCACTGAAATATCTTCCCCCCTCAGCTGCAACTTATTCAAAAGGTATGGTTCGTTTATATTATAGAAATGAGCTTTATTTATCAAGAATTTCCTCGTTTTTTCATTCAGGTTTTTTGGGATCAGTGTTCTGGGCTTTCATATATCAATTTTTTTTTTACTTATATCTTGTGGAAAGTGGGCAATATGCATTGCTTCTAGAATTCCAACTCCATTTACTTAAAAAAAAAAAAAAAGGTGTTGCGACTTTATTTTGGGGCACAGATTTTTGAATTTTATGAATATTGAAGCTGAAAAAGATTGCCCAGAAAAAAGATGTTACTCTAGTGTTCTGGGCCTGAATTTTGGGTCCCTTTGTCATTTAAGGAAACAAGATGGCTGAAAAGGCTTTGATCACCTGACATGTTGAAGTTTTAACTGATGTTACTGCAAGGCTCTGTTTGGAACTATTTATGTGAGGGGAAGAATGAATTTCACTACCATTTTCTCTCCCATAAGAGTGTAACTTAGATTTAAGTTTTGTGGGGTGGGCGTTTATAGATTCAAGTTTATTGCCTCAGTAGAGACCTGAGAATAGCTTTTGCTAAATCAGTCTCATTTCTGGGTATGATCTTTAGTGACATTACCATTTCGCTCAGAGTCCGTATCGGTCTATTGCCTCAACTGGTAGGAAATTTAAGAATGCACTACTATATTTTGCTGTTTCAGGCTTTTGGAATGGCAAGCGGTGTCAAGAGTTATGATGAGAACTTAGTTGGCCGCAGGGTAAAGGTCTGGTGGCCAAAAGACAAAGCGTGAGTGCACTAGAATACAGCTACTTTCAGTTAGTATCTGTTGTTTTCCCATTTGAGTTTAATTTCACCATTATTCCATGACTTGCATAACTTTTTGGTATATCACCTAGTTTCTCTCATGGCTTGCACAGTTGATTTTTGGTTGTTCGGTCAATCCAGTTTTATTCATCATCGAAGTTTCTAACTATAATATCAGTTCCCATGCATGTTTTTTCATATTTAGATTGCTATTCTACAGGTTCTGTGAGGGGGTTGTGTCGTCACATGTCCATCCAGGAAAGAACTTGGTAATGACTCTATCTGACCCGTTCAGGTCCAATAGCTAGATGCTTCTTCTGTCAGTGGATGCAGGCAGTGTTATCTGCCTAGCTAGTCTCATCCCGCTCCTTTTTTATTTCTCTGCTCAAAATATCTTTAGTCATTCAAGTTATGAAGCATAGATATATTGGTGTAGCTAGACTTTCTTTTTCTCTTGCTTGTTTTACAACATCTGCTGTTAGGTGGTTTTTACTAATGGTGTTGAAGAAATTTTGAACCTAAAAGAGGACCATGGAGAACCAGTTAAAGATGTTTTTGCTGATCAAGTAGGCAACCACTAATTTCAAATGCTTCTCTTGGTGCTTGCTCTCTTTCAAATTGTATGCATGTTTAAAGTTCACTATCATTTTTGTGTATTATAGGGCACAGAGACAGGTGATCCAGCTCATGCTTCTTCTCATGTGTAAGTGTTTCAAATATAGCTATTGGCCTTTATATGCTAATACAGTTTGAAGTATAAAATAGATCGCACCTCACATGAAAAATCTATCAATTGTATTTCACTGAACCTACTGTATTTTACTCCTTTTCCTTTTCCTGCCTACCATGAACGGGCTTAAGAGTTTGCACACGGGACATGGAAGTGAGAAACTAGAGAGAATTAATTTCCTTTGCCTTTTATCTTCATCCAAAATCAAGCTAAAAGTTTTAAATTTTTGAAAATACACTCTTAAAATTTCAAATATTGAAGTGACACTATTTTACTGAGGATTGTAGAAGAGGAAGCTTTAGACGTTGTAGCCGTGCTTGAATCCTGACTTTTTTGTTGCTAAAACAACTTCACTTCTTTAAAATATGATTTGAGTTGTAATGCAATGTAATTTATGGATGTCTATATTTCCTCTTCTGTTAAGAGGAGAATATTCTGTCTTTAAGTAATTCAGTAATTAGTTTCTTAAGTCCAGGCTTCCAGAAATGGATGGTGTCAAAGATCACGGTGAAGAATTGGTTGGCTGCAGAGTAAAGGTTTGGCGACCCAAAAGCAAGACGTGAGTGTTTTAGAATACAGCATTTTTGCTCTCACAACTGTTTCTAGTTAATGCCACAGCATCTTATTTCCTGACATGCATCATATTTTGCTATACCACTTCCCCCATCTCTTTCATTTGTTTTTGACCCTCCATTACCTTTTTAACTTATTTTAGATTAAGTTGTCACCAGACTAGGTATTCTCTCTCATTATCATCTGACTGTAGTTCCTGTTCTGCAGGTTTTCTGAGGGGGTTGTTGCTTCATATGACCTTTCACATAAGAAGCACTTGGTAAGTTGACAATAAGCGAGCTCTCTAATCTTAAATGTTTGGTATACTTCCTCTGTTTAATTCGAACTACCTAATCCTTTTAGGGCCATCCCTTCCCACCACCTTCCCATCCACCCTCCTGTCTGAGGCATATAACATATCAATATGTACTTTGATGTCCTCTTTATCGCTGATGTTCTTTGTGCTTGTTTTGCTACATCTGCTGTAGGTGGTTTATACTAATGGCATTGAAGAAATGTTGAATCTGAGAAAGCATATAGAACCAGCTGATGATGTTTCCCCAGATCAAGTAGGGAACCCTTATATAGTATATTTCTCTTGTTTGTGCTTTTCCTGTGTCAGGTTCTGTACATCGGTTTATGTTCATCGTTAAATATGTCTGCTACAGGCCCAAAAAGCACATGCCCGTGATTCATCTTCTGTGTAAGTGCTTTTAATACTGGCTGTTGGCTTCCAATTTGGCACCTGAAGATTGTAGTGGCATCCATACTTTGAACTGAAAGTATCAGCCAGTACTCTTTAATTTATTATGCTGCCAATCTATTGTGTAAATGCTCATGATAATAGAGAACTAGAAATTCCTGATATTTACCGGCAGACATTGTCTGTGCTACTTGACTTCTTTTAGAAGTTCTGGGTACGAATATGTGTTTTAAGTATTTTGTTTATCAAACTCCAAATCTGAGATTTATGGACACAGTAGTTTATATCTTTTTTTTTTCCTCCGTATCTCTGTGGCAAAGTGGTGTATGTTGTATTACAGATTTTCAAATGCAAATTCAAGTAATTTGCAAGAGCAGTAAAATCTTTGATATGGCAATTATATACGAGTACTGAAACTTGGAAACATGTCATTGTAGAAATTGTCTGTGCACTTGACTCCTTGTTCCAAATCAACAATTCTTGGATTTCCAGAAATCACTTTCTGTGTGACTGGATGCATTAGAATACATCTGCAGCAGATATAATTCACGCTTGTGAATCCAACAAGGGTGTCCTCTTAACCTGCAGAAGAAGCAGCTTTCTAATTTAAACCATACACTTTGTAAATGATATGTTGTGAGCAGATATTGGGCAAGAACTGGGCCTATATTGCATGATTTGTTGAATTTAACATGATCTAGGGATAGAGCGAAAGAATTAACTAAAGGAAGCAGAGAACATACACAAAATAATGAAGCATTCGGTCAATAAATCCTATTTATGAATTTTTATTGTTCGATGACTAATGGAACTAGTGCCTATCTATAATACTAAAGTTAGTTAATAATGTTACATTCTGCCTCAAATCACATCAAATTAGGTAGAGGTGGTAAGGAGCTTATATGATGCACCTTAGGTACCAGATTGCACACTGATTGAAAGCCTTATAATAAGCTAAAATTAAGAGCCAAAACCCCATGAAGACACTTATTGGCATACTTAATTATTATGATGGTTCATGTGCAGGCTTTTTTATAAATATAAATCTTCATGCATATTCTTAATGGTTCGTTTTTATAACTTGTCCTTTTCTAGAGTTTCCTTGTACTACATTATTTTTGTCTATTTTAAGAAATTGGCCTAAGATCAACATGTAGTTGGAAACCTACCTCATTTGATTAAGTTATCATTTGAAGTATTACATATTTGTCGAGGATTAGCACAGTTACAATGTTTGTACCTTTCATGCAACTAATGGTTTTGTTATTTATATATTTGATTGAAAATTTGGGAGATAACTATGTTTACATCTTACTTGTTCCCTATTGCATGGTTGATTGTTTCTATCTCTAGGTTGCCCAGGCTAGCCCAAAAGGTTTTTTATTTACTTTGGAAGACTTATTATTTGCACTTAATAATCTTTTCATTTTCGTTCTGTGTTTGCTCGTGGGCTAATGTGGTCATAGCACCCTGCAGGAATATTTTGGATTGTTCTCTTTTTTTTTTTTTATGATTTCATAAGAAGATGAGTTCATATCGAAATGCAATAGGGCCTTCAATGGAACATGTGAAGACTAAAGTCTGGTATTTTGGTCATTATTAATCAAAACTTAAATTCTTGGGCAACCTCTTTGATTATGTCTCTTCGTTGGTTATGCGGCTGCTTTTTTGTTGGTGTATTATATAAATGATAAGGTGGATGTCAAACATATATGTTTGACAATTAACATTCATTTGCCATGCTATGAGACCATGGTGAACTTGTGAAAAAGTATTGCAGGTTCAAGCCACAAGTGCATGGGTTTGGGGAAGGGGTTGCTCCTCTATTATCACTGACGTCGCATAGAACAATAACTTCTGTGGACTTGTATGCAGGTATTCTGATGTTGACATGGATGCTCGTTGCCACGTGGGAAAAAAGCATAAGGTTAGCTGCTTACTTGAACTAAAACTTCTGTATGTATACATGGAAGTGTGTTTGCTTTGAGAAATATCAAAAATTAAAATCTAATAATTTGCAGTTGCATTCTATCAAACTATAAAAATGGTTAGCTTATGAATACCAGTGCTATTTTAGTATTATTCTGGGAGGCCTTGTTCTTTGCTTCTGCTCTCTCCATACAGGAGATGGTGATAATTTTTGTAGGCTTGAGTGCGACCATATATTGTGATCCATCAAACGAGTTGATTTGAGGATGAAAATTTTTGAAACTTGAACTTTGTTATAATATTCAGATTTGATACCTTAGTTGAGTTCCATCACTTCATATAGTACCATCGTCTCACAAGTAGGATTTCACTGTCTAGAGTAGGTATTGCAGTAGCTTTATAATCTCTGTAGCATGACGCAGTTAACATAATCATTATGAGGTTCTTAAGCATGCCTTTTTAGGGACATACTTCCACTCAGTCTTGCTACATATGTTTTTGAGTGGGGTTGGGCTTTAATAAAGCCACAGGTAACTTGATAGGGAGGAAAATGATTACACATGTATTAAGATCACTGCAAGTAAGTTGCTTGAAAGCGATTGATAAGTACTTTACTTAACAAAAAGATGATAGACAAAGGTTATTTTCCGTAAGTATAGATTTTTCCAAACATTATGGAGGCGAAAGTTATTGCTTTATGGTTTTAATATGTTCCTGATGCGGTTATTTTGACAACTGAAATTTTGCTGGCAGGGTCAATCTTTTGATCTTATGACTCCTTGTGCAAGTCCTACATTGTAAGTGTGCAACCTGCTTGTGACTTTAATACTCTAAGCGGACTTATGCATTGATACTTAAGAAAGCTATCCCTTCAAAGACTACAAATATTTAGGTTTGCATTTTTGGTCATTCTTCTTATGTCAAATCATGAACTTCTTGGACTGGCTAATTTCCCCAGGTCCAAGGATCAGAGAGGGCAGACACTGGAGGTTGGTATTGCAGCTATGGATTCAAAATTATCGGCCATCCCAGGTGATGACAGTCTTGTTACTGTCAACGGCTACAAAGTCAAGACCACTACTGCACCAGTACTTGAGGCCATATTTGCAAAATATGGGGATATCATGGCCCATTGTGTGTATAAGTCAACTTTTGTCAGAGCTTCTCTACTTGAAGTCATATGTAATGTTGTTCAGAGACTGCAGTACTATGACATTGAAACCATTTTATCTGATCTTGAAGTCATAGAAAATGAAGTGTCAGACGTAGAGGCTAGCAAGATCAAAGTATCATGGCTGCATGAGCATTTAGCAAAACTCCGTAAAGTTGCAGCCTTTAAAGAGAAGTCTTTTCAGCTTAAGAAATCAAAGGTAAAAAGTGGTTTCGTCACTAAGGCAGCCACTAAAGAGTTGAAACAAAGGCATGCTGAGCTTCTTCTCGCACAGGAGCACTTTAAAGAGGCAGAGAAACCTGTAAACGCTATGAGACTAGTCAGCCGAAAAATTGATGATGATATCCTGGAGTCTGAGTCCGAAGAATACTTTTGGAAAAGGCGATTGGATGATCTTCTGTAGCCCACTCGGCTACTCTTTGCAATGTGAAGTGAAGTGTATGAGTTGTATAAAACTTGTCATGACTGACAATCACTCCTCCTGTATGATGGATATGGTAGCAACTTCCAACAGGTCCTGCACCAAGAGGAGAGTGGATATGGCGGATGAACAGAGCTTCACTAGGGGCGTTCATGCATGTTGTGAAATGTCTATCCCTTTCTCTGTTGTATATTTTTTTCTTAAATATACTGAAGAGTTGCTGATTCTTGTATAATATATTTCAGGATATTGTCGTTACTCGTGCATGTACGCGTTCAATATTTTGGAGATTAAATATAGTCGTTACTCTCGTGCACGTACGTGTTCAATATTTTGGAGATTGTTCTTTTATTCTCATTTGCTATTTTTATTTTGATTCATAGACTTCTCTTTTCTACCTCACTTGGCTAAGTGTATACTATTTACCCCAAATGTTATTTATAAAAATATTTTACATATTAGAAATGCGTGTAATATGAAAGGGAATATCAATTTTTTTTTAAAAAAAATCGAAATACATATGCCTTGATATAATACTAAAGTAGTGGCATTTTAGTTAAAGGGTTCTGGTTGGAACTCATGCTTGGATGATATGACAATATGTTAGCCTGGGTCCATTCAGAATCCTTGTATTAAAAAAATTATTTACCGAGAACAACAAATCTGAGAAAAAAAAATGCATAGAGGAATTAAGGCAAAGATCTGCCTTGAATTTGAACATAACATGATATTTTTGAAATGATTGTCGTGCCTCTCTGTTTTTTAACATAATCATCATCTTCTTCGCCTTCTCAGTAAAGTAGAAAAAACAGAAAAAAAAAATAACAATAATATAGGAGGATAATAGAGAAGCAGCACCGAAGCAGCAATGGGACTTCAATCCTTTACTCTCAAACTCTCTCCATTTTCCATTCTCAGACCCCTCTCCAAACCTCCCAAATTCCAGACAACCTTGTTATACCCTTTATCCCACCATTTCCATTACCACCACTACAACGGCCCATTGCCGCTTCTCGCCAGAGCACTTTCTTCTGCGGCCGCCGCCGCTCCTCAAGCCACCACCACCACCACTGTCTCTGTCTCCGCCAACCCAGATGAAAACAAAGGTATAAACTTCATCTTCCTCCTTGTAATTAGCTTATGAACTTAATTTATTTCTGGGGTGGGTCATTGATTTTCAATTTCCTTTTCTTTTGGGTGGTTGTTGGGTTGTGGTAATTTATAGTTGTGAAGGCGCCTCAATGGAAAGCAGCCATAGATTTCAAGTGGATTAGGGATAACAAGGAGGCAGTTGCCGCCAACATCAAGAACCGCAGCTCTAATGCTAATCTCGACCTTGTTCTTCAGCTATATGATAAATTATTGAATCTTCAGAAGGTCAGGTTTCCACTTTTACATTTTTAATGAGAAGCATTTTCAATTGTTAATTTCTGTCATGTTGTTGTTGTGTCTTGATTTTTTTTTCTTTTTTCCTTTTTGAGTAAATAGGTTACATGTATCATTGCATCGTAAATATCAATCATCAACTACTATAACAATCAGCAATCAACTAGTAAAAATCTATAATCAACTAATAACTGCTATGAAAGCTAGACAAAGACCAAAATGTGATTCTAATCCAAGACCTCATTGTCTTGGGGCCTCAATTTACTACTACTTGAGCTAGGCCTCATTTTTGTGCTGGATCAAGTATTTATGTTTATTTTGTGCCTACAAATGAACCAATCTTTTCCCACTTATTTTCAGTCGTTTGGTCGTAGAATGTAAGTCTTGGAGAACAAGTTTTAGTTTATTAATTGTTCAGCTTCATTGGAAGTGGAAACACGAGAATTTTGCGAGATTACATTTAGCTACGACATTAACAAAACTGGTCCTTCCGTATCTTGATTGATAAATGAGCGATACATTTGCAATAATTCACTTATACATTCTGATGGCAATCATAAAAGTCAGTTTCTTCTTATATTTCTATGAAATTCAGATTGCAATGTGCCAAAAGCATTCTAGTAATATGCAAGGAATCCAATCATTCTTTAAAGGCAAGTCAATGTCAAATTATGCTAGAGTTTGGCAGACACTTGCAAAAACACCTGCTCTTTTTGGAAAATTGTGATGCTCTCTTGTCCACGTGTCCTTCCTTCTTTATACCTGCCATGGTATATGTGGTATCTGTGTTACACAATTGCCACTTCCCCTCTAATTTTAAACATGAGAGAAAAAACCGATCATTCTCTCTAGGCAAATCAATGTCAAAGTTTTCCAGACTTGTGCCGACACACTTGCAAATATGTATCTTTTGGAAAATTCTCATGTTCAATTGTCCATGGTGTATTGTGTCCATGTCCTGTGCGATCCAAGAAATGCTTTGAGTTGAATGAATATCAGTACCAACAATTTCATATTACTGCCTTGCTGTGCATGTCTAAAATGTGAGATTTAATGTTTGATTAATACTTGTCCTCTTTTTACTACCTCTTACAAATTATCATCTAACTTGTACGGATTTTTAACTGGTTAACTAAATTACAATGTAACATAACATTTTATTTTTTATACATTCATAGCCAATTAAATAAAAATTGTATGTAATTTAACAAGATTCTAGGATGAATAGGTTTTTCACCTCCATTCCTCTCCCTAATTGTAGTTATATACATCTTGTGTAATTCTTCTCATGTTAGTGGTTGCTGAATTAGCTTTGTTTTTGGGATAAATAAGTACCTGTATACTGAATGACAATAACTTTGAAAAATAGAAATATTATTGAGCAACATTGTGAGCTAGTTTCTTTAGCTAATTGTTTCTCACAGATAACAGGAAGTTGAAAAGCTTCGTGCAGAGAGAAATGTAGTTGCAAACAAGATGAAGGCAAAACTGGAACCCTCTGAGCGTCAGAAACTGATAGAAGAAGGTACCTATTGCACTTTTCTGTATTACATCAAAATCTAGTTTCAACATCTTTTTCATTCATTCTAAGTATGCACTATTCAGGTAAAAATCTTAAGGATAAGCTTGTTACCCTTGAAGAAGACCTACTCAAACTAACAGATGAACTCCAACAGGAAGCACAATCTGTGCCAAATATGACACATCCAGATGTTCCGATAGGTGGAGAAGATTGTTCTGCTGTGAGAAAACTGGTATTTGTTTCTCTTGCACTGATGTATTCTCAGTCATTAACTGCTCTCCACAACGCAGCTTTCTTTTATTCTCAATCTCTTACTTTTTTCTGTTTTTCCCCCGCCATTTACAGGTTGGTAAACCCACAGAGTTTAGCTTCTCTATAAAGGATCACGTCCAGCTTGGAAAAGACTTGGATTTATTTGATTTCGATGCCGCTGCTGAGGTACTTTTCTAACCAGAAGAATTAAGTCATCCACAATCTGACAGGGAAGAAGGGGCTGACTGTTAAACCCTAGATATTCTTTATTCTGTCCAGCAGTGGTTTAATATCTGTAGGAGAAATAAATCGTCCTCATTTGTGGGTCCCAAAGGCTAGATATGATATAGCAAATTAAGATAATTATGCTTAGCCCCTGCAATCAATTGTTTAGTAAAACAAATAGAATTTTTGTTGTTTATGTAATAAATTTTCACATTTTGGCAAGCATATGAGTGCATACAAGTATGAAGCACTTATAAGAGTGTTGAGAAATATCAACATACAATATTGGGAAAGAACCCTACTGATGTTTAGCATGTAAAAGTAAAATTGAACACATTTAGTGAGCAGATAAATAAATTGTAATGCTCTACTCCTTGAAACTCTGAATTACATGTTTTGTTGTAACACAAAAATGAATATGCATGACGAGTTTTAAGTTAAAAGATTTACAAGAGCATTAGAAGGTGGTTCTTTTTCCTTTTTTAGTTTTTTCTTATAGCCACTGCTTTTTTTCCTTTTCCTTTTCTTTTCTTTTTTTTTTGGGTCGGTTTCCCTTAGGTGTCATTCTAACCCACCAAGTATCTTTTTTTCTGGTTGCAAATTCAATTTTGGTTTCCTTGTGCTATGGTCTGAACTAAGGTGTCAGTTGGGTCTTTCCTAAAAAATATTTGTTGATTTTGTAAGACGGGCTGGCTTATGTTACCTTTTACTTTTTTCACTCTCTTAACATATTTGGAATTACTTTCTTACTGCTGCGGCTAATGTAGTATATTTCACAATGTTCTCTGTTCCTGCAGACACACACACTCAAGATAATATATATAAGTAAACAAAAGAAATGATACCAGTGTTACATGGTCATGGATTTCTTTGGTCGAGTGAATAGAAATGGGAACATGAACAACTATTGACTATATGCATTCTAGTAACATTCTTCTCCAATTATGTGGAGGTATTCCAAATGGTGCATTAGGTTTTCCTATAGCAGATTTCTGTAATTTGAATTACTGATGAAGTAGAAGATAATAACAACTCATGCAGACAGTTAAATCTTATAAGTTAGCTGTTCTTTTCTGGAACTTTTTCTTCTTGGAAACATAAAATAGGGAGATTATAGAAACTAATCACTAGGGCTCCCTGTCCAAATCATTAGTGCTGTGAGTTTGCTAAGTCTCTACTTGCTAACTGATGGTGATTGAGGTATTTTCTGGTTACTGTACCTGAATATGCTGTAGTGAAACATGTAATAGTGTCTGAAAGGAGATTGTCAGTGATTTAATTGGTAATTCTTGATGTTCTGTGTGTGCTGCTTTTCTGTGGTTGAATTGCCAGGTTGTAACGCTTATTGTGTTGTCGATAAAGGTGACAAGGAGGTGACCATCAAAGAATGATCTCAACTTTTTTTCTTTCTACTGTTAATTTTATAGTAATTTTCATGGTAAACTAGTAAGGCTTAATGTCAAAGAAGATGCTGGACTATATTTGGTTATTTTGTTAACCGACTAAGATGTATAATAATTTGCCCCAATTTTTTTACATGGCTCAAAAGTTAGATCTCGTATGCATCTGCAGTCCTCTGTCTAAACTTACGTCATAATTTAGAAGACTAAAATGTGTAGAATCTTGAAACTTCCCTACTTAAAGTATATCGTCATGCTATTTGCTTGTGATTAATATCCGGTCCACGAAACAAATAGGGTGACAAGTAATGACCTCTACTGTACTTGTATTCATATGTCTGCTGTATCCTTTTACAGGTGAGTGGGTCAAAATTCTATTACCTGAAGAATGAAGGAGTTATGTTAGAGCTGGGCCTTGTAAACTGGGCTGTATCTGAAGTCATGAAAAGAGGCTTTGTACCTCTTACGACGCCAGAAATTGTGCGATCTTCTGTGGTGGAAAAATGTGGTTTCCAACCCCGGGGAACGAACACTCAGGTTTATCATCTTGGTAGTGTGTGACCCTTGCAAAGGATGTGTTAATCCTCAACAACTTTGTCTGTAAAGGATTAGTTCTTTTGATGGGCTACTCTGCTTCTTTCATTCTTCTTTACTTCTACATTTATATTTTTTTTACCTTTTTTTGGATTACAACTTATGAACAATATTAATTCTATCAAAATCCTCAGATGAGCACAACCTAATTTCTAGTTTTGGAATATAAAAAGGTATCAAACAGCTTATATACATTGAACATTAATTTTGAAAGGAAGAGCGCCCGTCTCTTACTTGTCCCAGCGACGAGTTAACAACTCTATTTTAATAAGCTCTGGTTGTACTGTACAGTTTGTAGTTATTCAAATGTTATTTGTTTTTGAGATTTCAAATGGGTTGACAAAACGTACATGGAATAATGGGAGGGTGAAGCCGCTTATATCTTTCTAAACCTTTATCACTTAACTTCTGAAAGCAGCATCCTTCTATGCTACTAAATTGTGCTACCTCTATCTGTTGTGTGATATCGAGTTCTTACTTAATAAATGCTTAATAGAAGATCTGAAGATTTTGAAACTTCAACCTATAGTGAGGTGAATGTAACTTGCTGAATTAACTTGTACACTTTATTTCACTTTCGCTTTTTTAGTTGAAATATGAAAAATTGATATTTCTCAGTCATTCAATCTGTAAGTGTGAAGCCTGTGCATGATAAATGAAAAAGACTTGCATTATTAAAGAAGTTTTTGTTTTGGCTAATACGTGCAATAAACTTTGGCAGGTTTATTCCATTGATGGTAGTGATCAATGCCTCATTGGTACAGCTGAGATTCCAGTGGGGGGAATCCATATGGATTCCATTCTTGCTGAGTCATCATTACCTTTGAAATATGTAGCTTTCTCCCATTGCTTTCGAACAGAAGCTGGTGCTGCGGGCTCTGCAACTAGGTAAAGGTTTTGAGTTGTTGAAAGGTCAATGTGCTTCTTCTGTGAAGTTGTAAAATAATAATGTTCTTTGCGTTTGGCTTCTCTCTTAATCTTTGTTAGCTGTAATTTCTGTGTCTGGCTACTCTAATCTGATTCTTACTTAGCCATGGTTTTTTTCACGTAAGTGTTTCCTAGTTGGGAGAATTTTCACTTGAGCCTTGGAACTTGAGGGAATATCATTGTGAAGAGTTAGCTCATTAACTTTTGCAGTGGACTTCTTAAAGAGAAAATTTTAGAGGCCATTTAATTTGCCTCACCCACCCTGCAGTTTGATCTTTAAAAAGTCTATCCATCTGGATTCCTGCCAGACATGAAAGAAATCAGCAAGTGTAATGTGTATTTTGATATTTGAATTCAATGTCATCAAAACCTTTTTATTGGTCGAAATGCTTTTAGTGCCACTTGTATGATTAAACATACATAGAAAACTTTTTTAGTAATCTTCATCCTTCTCACACATCTACTAATTGATTGGTGATGATCTGGAAGCAGGGGCCTTTATCGAGTTCACCAATTTAGCAAGGTGGAGATGTTCATTTTATGCAGGCCAGAGGAAAGTGATTCGTTCCATGAAGAACTTATTGAAATCGAAGAAAACCTCTTCTCGTCATTGGGACTTCATTTTAAGTGTGTATCCAACTTTTCCTTCATCCATTCTACCCCTTTTTTTTTTTGTGATAAAAAAGGAAAGACAAAAAAAATAAAATAAAGGCATGTAAATTCTCTTTTGATGCATACACTTTGCAGCACTTACTCCGCGTTAACATATTCAGCTATTGTTATCCATCTTTGCTGGATTCACAACTGTTATTTTATGATGCTTATGCTACAGAACTATGGACATGGCAACAGAGGATTTGGGTGCACCAGCTTATCGTAAATTTGACGTGGAGGCCTGGATGCCTGGATTGGGACGATACGGTGAGGTATGGAACTAGTTATCAGCTAATGGTTTGTTTTTCCATCGTATATCCGATTGCTCTTCATGACACATAAATTGTGCTTTGGTCGATCGGCTCTGTTATCAATCCAAAATATAGTTCACCTTTTCTCATTTTGATTTGGAGTTTTGCACTGTCTTGACAACCACATTCTATCTGCTGTACAGATATCAAGTGCCTCTAATTGTACAGACTACCAAAGCCGGCGGTTAGGCATTCGATATCGTCCCGAACCATCAAATCCTCCTACAAAGGGTAAAGGCAATTCTGCTCCAACGCAGTTCGTCCACACGTTAAATGCGACGGCGTGTGCAGTTCCAAGAATGATTGTGTGCTTGCTTGAGAATTACCAACAAGAGGATGGTTCTGTTGTTATACCTGAGCCATTAAGGCCATTCATGGGTGGGCTTCAGATTATTGCCCCCAAGTACAAATAGGTGTTGCTGTAGAAATTTTTTTTAAATGTAATCTTTTTGATAATAATTCAAATTTTTGTATCTTATATCTCCTTTATTGTCTTCACCTCATGTAGGGAGTAGTATTCTTTGCTATTTTCTTCGTGTTTTTAACATTCATATAATATTGGAGATCACATTGGGCTAATGCCCCTATGTTTGAAATTTATTTTTGAGATACAATTAGCCGCTTGGGGTCATGCCTAACTCCTAGATAGGCACATGTGACGATTTTTTAGTTAATTATAAAATTCTGGTGATGAAATTGAAATCGTTATGTTTTAAAAGGTCACTATGGTAATAACTTCATATTTTCAATGAGAGATTTGATACCTTTCTTTGAATGATCTATCATATCTATTGCATGTATCTAAGGCTTGCTTTGGATTCGGTTTATTTTTAATTTTAGTAGTTTTTTTTTTTTTTTTTTTGGGGGGGGGGGGGGGGGGGGGTGGAGGAGGGGAATGAAATAAAAAATTTAAACATTGAATTCTTCAAAAAAAATAATAATTTATTTATGTATATTTATTTATATTTTTATACATATTCAAATTATTTTATCAATAAAAAATATATGTATTTACATTATTTAATCATTATATTAATTTAAAAATAGTATGTAATAGTATAAAATAATAACGTGACACTAATTAAAATCTTATAAGATATGACATCTGTGAATTGTTTTTTTCAAAATTATAACCAAACATACCTCACAATTTTTAATATATTTTTAGTAAATAAATTTTTTCATTTATTTTTTCATAAATACTGAAATTGAAACCGTACTAACTTGGCTCGATCGACTGCCTAGATAATGAAATAAGAGAGATTCTTCTTTAAATTCTCATTGTACAAGATTATCACGAGGGATAATAGTGGGGAAGAGGTCCTTGAAAGCTCTTCCTGCCTTGCGATACATAGGCCTTGGTCATGGCCCGACACGACTTAGTGGCTTGCACGATGACTTGACCTGGGGTTCGTCGTGGGTCGACCCAAAGTCTAACATGACTTGCGATAGGTTGACCCAGTTGATAGTATGTGTGGCAGGCTTGGCATACGCCTTGTAGGCTCCGTGTGGGTGTTGGTCGATGCTTGTTGCACGTTGGTTGGGAGGTGTGTGCACGTTGTGTTGGGCATCTTGCGAATGGTGCTATCTGTTGGCTTATTGTTGCATGTAAGGGGCTGAGCCTTGCGCGCAAGTGTGCAAATTCTTTCGATATTGGGGTAGCAAGCGTGCGGGATTTCTCAATAGCTGACCAGAAATTTGGACCTAATGTATGCAGAATTTCAAGATGCGCTGATAGGTTGGTAAATGTACCAAATGCAAGTAGTTTATGTGGCAGACTATTATACAATAATTTTGTACATATGTTGGATGAGTTATATAATAATTTTTAGTGGCAAGTGCAAAGTGATTGGCCCTAAAAACCTCCAGACACATGACAGATATTGGGCATAACTTACTGGAAGTTATTACAATCCAGCATTTGATTGACCGATTTTTCTAGCAATGGGGGGTGTCCTCTGCACGGTTTTCTTCTTGTTACCCTTTTGTTGACCAAGAGCTACATATTTTGATCATTGTGTGCAAGGCTTGACAAGTCCTTGTATTATTTATTTGAGGAAGAGAATATAAGGTTGGGAGTTTTCATATTGCTTTACATTGTTCATGCGAATGTGTATTGTGACTTCCAATTCATACACTCACACTCAGACTACATTCAAATACAAGTGTGTGTGTGTGGGAGAGTGGAAGGCTGTGCAATGAGGCCGCACAGTGAGCGGGAATTTAAGTGAAAAATTCTTAAAGATTTTGATACTTTTTGACATCTACCATCAAACCAAAGAAAGGAAATGAACAGACAAGCAGAATCTTGCAGTTCAACTTCAACCAAAATGAGGGGGAAAAAATGAAAAACTTTAACACAGATTGAAAACTTTGGAAAGAAATGTGGAGGATATAATTAACACTAAATGTAGAATCCAAATACCAGAAAATGGGTAAAAGGAATAGAAACCAGGCTAAAGTCCAGCATTTAAAGTAAATAAATTTAATCATGGATAGGAAATTTTTTTATCACCAATTGGAAGAACATATCAAAGAAAAATAAAATTGAATACAAACAAAATTTAATAATAAAAAAGGAAAGAAATTTAAAAGCTTTCACGCTGACACACAATCCAGTAACATTAAAAAAAAAAAAACAGGCGCCAATAAATGCTGTTCTGGACATTCATCCTTTTTTTGGAATCGTTGCTATCAAGGTTCCAAAGATTGCAATAATGGCCAATTCCAAGATCGGGTTTTTCCTGCATGTATTCTCTTTTTCAGAGAATTCATAATCTGAATGTATTAGACGGATTGCCTCCTTCTATTCTCCTCTGTAGGTTTCTTTGCACATTGCCCACTTGTTTTGCAGCTTTTGTTTCGATGTTGATTTAGTGATTTGCATGGTTTTATGAACCTGAGGCTTTTGTTGTTCTTTCTCCGGAGGGACTCAATAGTAACAAGGGAGGGAGTACTTTTCTTGAACCCTCAGCCTCCACTATGGAACTCTTGCAAAAATTGGATGTAAGTCTCATTTTTCTCTTTGACATGATGTTGTGTCTGTTTATGCACGTTATGTATTTATCCCAAGTGGTAAATATTTTGCCTTAGGTGATTGTCAGAAGTAAGAAATCCATTTTATTATTTGTGGGCTTTTTTGTGTTGATACAATTCTTTTAAAAAAGGATATTTTTTTGTGTTCTGCTCATAGATGATTTGCTGTTGATCTTTCTGATAAACAGGCTCTTCATTAGGTTGTAGCCCACATGAGGATTTTGCTGAAGTGGTTGTTGGCAATGATGTCGAATGTCTTGCGAGGATTGGTGGTTCTATTTTGATGACATGTTTGATGCTGTTTGTGAATGACTCAGTGATTGTTTAATTATAAAGCAGAAAGCTTTAAGTGTTGATTAAAAAAAAATTGATTCTTTTGATAATCCAGTTCTTTGTTTTTCTGTTGTTTATATTGTTAAATAAATGATGCAGGGCTGAATTGTAGAAGTACATCTGATATACATGCTTAGAGGAATATAATTACGCCTTTTTTTTTATTCTAACTTGAAGTGTTTCAGGAAAGCATTTAGATAAACCTTCTTAGGCATTTACCAGGCTATTACTAATGGTTGTTGTTGCATTTGATGGGAAAAGGATTATGATGATCAACAGATGCATACAGGGTTATTAGTCTGTTTTAATCACTGTGATTGATCATACTTCTAATGCAAATATTCTTCTTTTGGTTTTGTGTAGTTCCCCGAGATTCTGAAGAGCTTCGAGCATCCGCTGCAAGTCTTAATGAAATTCGTCTATCAAAACCATCTAAGTTAGTGGTGAACAAAGGCATAGGTCATGTCAGATATGTAGCAAAAGCTTTTCAAAGTCAGCGTGCAATTATCATCAGATCAACCAGAAAGAAACTTAAATGCATGAACCGTAACAGAAGAATCATATCCCGAACATGTCTTTAGTCCTGAAGAAGATGGGCAATAAACCCAATTGTCCGTTAAAACCAGAGGAGGGATATTATTATCCTTGGCTATGTCCCAAGGAAACTCAGCCTCAAGAGAATCAAACAAAGGAAAATGTACTAATTATCGTCCGTGATATAATTTGACAAAAGGTATAACATGTTGATCATCCAAGCAATGATCTATACTGATGTATAAATTGTTTGTTCTTCAGTATGCAGTGATGGTAAATTACTGGTGCTCTATGCTTGTTAGATACTAATAATGAAGTTATAGCTCTGCTCCCTAGTTTTGCTCTTCTACAAAAATATATTGTGTATTTTTATTTTTATTTTTCACTTTTTTATATCCATGGCTATATACATGAAATGCCTATTTGGTAACATTTTAATGAGGTTAGGAATATGTGCTGACTCCAGATGCAGTTAAACACTTTCATTGAAGTGGTTCTCTGAATTTTTCATTAAGTTCAATTTTACTAATGCTAGCTAATAACAGTCCTTCAAACTTTTCTGTTGATTTATATTGGCAATTTGTTCTATGTGTCTAAATCAAACATACCTAGTGCTATCATAGTCATGACTTTAGAGCAACGAAACTGGCTCAGAATCGCAATTTGGAACGAATGTCGGACATTACACAACTTTGTAGTTTGGGCCATATACATGAATAATGTTCCACATGTCCGTTTTCACTTCTGTGGCCATCATAATGTGCTAATTTTACACTGATTGGAATAACCATTGAAAAAATAGTGCTGAAAGCAGGGCCAGGAGAGAGTAAAATCTCTTCAGAATTTAAACTGTTTAGCAGTTTTGGAAAATGAAATATGTGGGTCTTCATCAAGCTTTGAATTTTCTTTATTACATATGAAAAAAACGCACTCTGCAACTTTAGATCTTTCAGCTATGTTTTCTATTTCAATGCTGTGGCCTGTCTTACTCACAGAGATTTTATGTGAATTAATCATTAAAATTTAGTTTTTTCTTTAGAAGCTTTTTCTTAACTTGTCTTCCTCAGTATCTCAACATCTTTCACAGAAGATAATTATACAGATCGTGCTTGCAAATAGTAGTACATGCTCTCTTTTTCTCTCATGTACTGTTCTGCACATGCAGCATATGTACGCATATACATTTATGAATGCATGTATTTTACATAATTGAACCATTCTTAATATGCATAAATATTTAGTGTGGCAATATGCATGCAAACAAATTCAGAAACATGTATTGTTTATTGCCTGCATAAATAACTAGCCGAGATGTTAATTTCTCTCTTTAGGTAGCTGATGTAAATTATCTATTGAAAAGATACACGAGGAGTTAATTAGTTGCACAGTAAAGGTTTGGTGGCTACTGGATGAGATGTGAGTAGTTCCAATTAACTTATGCCATCACTACCATTTTGAGGCAATAACTATGTGCAGAAATTGTGGAAGTTTGGCACGTTGCAATCGGCAGTACTGTTAAAGCGATGGGACATATGTGCCTAGATACTTTTATAATTGCAGCAAACAGAATGGTAATTCTGCATTCTTACTTGTGCTTAATATTTACGAGTGCTGGTGTATGATGTGTTTTCCTGAAAGAAGAAGCCATTAAAAGTTGAAAATAAATTCAAGTCTGTAAAAAGATCTGACTGGGAAGCATTTTAAAATTCAGGATGTTAGATTGGTTGTGCGTCAGGTCACAGTTCCAGTTTCGAAGTGTTTGCTTCCTCTTGAGTTTTCTCATATTAGAGAATGCTGGCTAAATAAGTTCTTCTAATATTAGTAATTTAGAGAGTCGTTTTGAAGGACGCTCTACTGAAGGTTTCACTCAAGTTGGCTTTCATACAGGGATTGATTTCAAAATGAAGCCTCAGAGAGAAGACATTAAGCATGGTGGAAAATGATGCCAATTTTTTTTTATTATTTGGTGAGGTTGCAGGATTTGGTAAAATGGACAACATGCAGAGTCTGAGATCACATACTATTTAAAATTTGCTTTGGAGGGTATTAGAATAGCAAGATATTGCTTTCAGTTAGGTTGTAATTAGAGAGACTGAGTCCCTCCATCTCTTTGGAATTGAATAGTCGCTTGACCTTCTGAAGTGTTACTAAAATTGCTTCATTGCTACATAATTATATTGCTTTCGTTGGCTGGGATTCTTTAGTCTGTCAGGTCTTATAATTCTTTAGAAATGCATCTCATATTTAATTCTCATTTTGTAGGTTCTATACAAGAAGAAGAACATCTTTTAATGCTTTTGGAAGGAAGCACTAGGTGAAAAACAATTGTATTTCTGAAGATAAAACTTTTACATCATAAAGAGCATGTAAGAATATACTTAAATGATCAGTTTCAGCTTTTCAAATTTATAGGTTCCTTGTCGCTTGGTTTGCATGTTTTCCAATTTCCTTACTTCTTGTCTCTACATTTTTGTGGCTACTATTCATTCATTGAAGATTTGGATTAGTTTGTTATCTTGACTAATACGATATCACTGAATTGAGTATAGCTTAACATATTACTTCTATATTTTTTTAATTGGTATTCGTATCATGACTTGATTTTAGGTTGACAGTGACGATGGTGTCAGAATCACTAGGCCTTTCAAAGGAACTCTGAAACTGGTTGGTTTTGAAGATGTGTTCTGTGGAGTGGGTGTTATCCTGTTTTTATCTTTGAATCTGTTTTTCAAAATATACCATGACATCGGATTGGGTATGTGAATGCTATATGTAGGAGCAAGAGGCTGTTTGAGCTCCGTGTGCTTGAGCTGCTCTGTAAGCTCCTGTGGCAGTTATCGAGTTAAATGTTTAACTTATATAACTTGTTGAAACATGAAGAACTAAAAATTCTACGGGTAAACTATATCACAGGTAAAATAACTTGTGCTACATCATGGAAACACAATGTATGGTTTGAATTCCTTATGGGAAAAAACATGTCACTTGAAATACTGACATAGGACTAAGAGTGTCTCTGCATGTAAGCCATTTTTTACCTCAAGTTTATCCAACCCCTTCATACATGCATTGGTTGAGTCTGAGCTTGGATTAGTCTCAATTGGTGTGCAGTTTCATCTGAGTATTGTGCGGTGTGGTTGTGGGCTGATGTGGTGGAGTTCTCAGAATTTTGTTGACTTCATTTTTTTGTTTCCTTGTTTTGTTTGTGTTGTGAACTAAAGGATTGGTGCTTCTACTAATTATGCTTCACACAAAGAGCTTAACGGTGAGTTGGTGGATGCCGGGAGTTGGCTTTTCATGCATAAGTCATCAACTGATATGCAGCTACTCATCCTCCTTGAGGTATAGACCCCTTGCATTTATTTTTCGTTCACAAATTTCTTTCATAGTTGTTGCGATGAAAAACCTTGTTAATCGGAAATGAAGTTAGTATGAAGGGTATTGGTATTAAGTAGACATCATCAGCATATAACATAATGTAATCCAGCACAAAGGCTGGATCTTGAATTTCAATTATAGTAGGGTTAATTTTTTTATCACAGATTGAAATTTTCTGAACTAAATGGGTATGACATTATATGCAAAGGCCAGGGAATACAAAAAAGAAAATCAAGCTAGAGCAAAGCAGATAAAGTAAGAAATTTAACATAACGCAGGCTGAATTATGAAGCTTGAAGAGAGGTAGGGAAAGTATTTAGCAAAAATTGAAAACTTGGGAAGAATATTTACTGCGATGAGCAATATTGAAAATGGAAGGGAAGGAATAATCGAGATTAAAAGCTTTCACACGCAAACATTAGAGCACAATAGTAGGTGCCAATGCTGGCTGTTCTGGGCATTAACTATCCTACCATGATTTCTTGGATCTTTCCTACCAAATTTGAACCATTTTCACAAATGACAAATGCCATGTTTCAGGGTTTTTCCTGCATGTATTCCACTTTTCAGAAAATCTGTAATCTGATTGCCTTAATATATCGTTCTTCCCCTCTGTCAACCGTATCCCTTATTTAAATCACTGCCTATTTCTTTTGCACGGGGTGTTTCGATAGAGGTTTTGAAAATTACATTTTCTTTTTTCTTTGTGTGTCTCGCATTTGCAGAGGGCTGCTCAGTCCTAGGTTTCTCTTGGTTTTGTGGTTTTGGGAAGAAAGAGGAATGGCTTCTTCAAGTTTGAGTTTCCAAGAGGAGAAAATGTCTGAACATGAGACATCTGATGTTGTTTCTCCTGAGAAGTTGAAGAGAAATCGAGTTCAGGTATGCGGTGATCTTCTTTAAAATTCATCTTCCTATATGGAGCTCTAGCAAATATTGGATGTAACCCCAATCTTCGTGCATTAACATGAGTCTCTAACTTGCGCGGCATGGAATCTGGCCTCATTGTTAATATTTGGCCCTAGGTGTTTGTTGTGTACTATTAGATTCCGTTTATTAATTAGTGATGGGTTGATACAATTTAAGAATGATAAGTGTTTGATTCCACTTATCGATGATTTTTCTGCTGATTATTCTAACAAACTTCTGTGTTGAAGCCCACATAAGGTTTTGCTTAGGCAACAGTCAGCAAGAATGACAAATCCCCTTTGATTATTGATTGTTTTCATTTGATGAATCAAAATATGTGTTTGATACTGTTTGCCGATGATTTAGCTGCTTTTTAATCACAAGTGGGTGAACTTGTAGTACAAAAAGAAAAAGAAGATTCTTTTAAATCATCTCAGCTATTATTGTTGAATGAATGATACCATTAGTTTTACTGCTCCAATCTTCACTCACTGGAGCAGAGAACATCTCTTTTATGGCTTTGCGGTTGCTTATGATTCCTGCCTTATTCCTTCTTCTTAACATGTCATATTAGAGCTGATTATATTTAGAGGGACTTCATTGTCTCTTTCTTCTGAAGATTTAGTGCTGAAGAATTAAAAAATTGATTGGGGATAATCAAGGAGTGGAATACTTCTTGCTGATTAGTTCATATGCTATTTGATTGGAGATAGAAATGAGGTTTCTGATATTTAAATGACCTTAATTGCATTTGCAGATTATTCTCGTAAAAACTTTTGGCCACTTCTTTGTTGGCTTTTATTAAAATTTCCACCATCTCCACATAGGATCTATCTAACACCCACTGCATGAAAATATTTATGTGGTCTTACCAAGAATTCAATCTTATGATTGAAATCAACTTGTCACTGTCCTGTTATCTGCTGCCTTCCTTTGTGTTATGTCTTTTTAGTGCAGTTCATGTAAAACAACTCTTATGGCTTTTTTGGCCTTTGAGTAACTAGAGCATTTCTTATGTTCTAAATATATGAAAACTAGTTGCGGTGTTAACTTTGTTTCAGGCTGCTGATGTTCATCCCACCTTGAAAAATTACCATGAGGAGTTGATTGGCTGCAAAGTAATGGTTTGGTGCCCAGTGGATGAGATGTGAGTGCTTTTAAACTTTTACCATCACTGCCAATATAAGGGAATTACTATAGTAGTTTTTCATGATTGCATGTCCCTATGTTGTCGATTAAATGCTTTCATCTGACTATATTTGTCTCTTTACATGTATTGCCTTGAAAGAATGGAAGCTTCCCATGTTGTTATCCACAATATAGTTCGGTACTGGAACATATTTGCTTGTATGCAGAATAGATAATAGGATAATGTAGATGCTCAATAGCAAATCTTCAGTGTGAACATACTGTTTAAAGCAAATACAAACAGATTAAAGTTTATTAGTGCTGGCGTATGACACGTATATCTGGAACGAACAAACCGTTAATTATTGAAAATTAATCCAAGTCTATTGAAAGGTCCTGACTGGGAGTCATCCTAATTTTCTAAACTACAGTATATTAGATTGGTCGCATATCGCCTCCAATTGCAATTTCTGCCTAATTGAAGAATGCTGGCTGATTTAGTTCTTGGGATATTAGTAATTTGCTAAGCTGATATTTGGAATTCTCTGTCGAAGGTGTCACTTGAGGAGAATTTTATACAAAAATTAGTCTAAAATAGAGCGTTCTACAGCGGATATGGGTATTAGGAAACGATATGATGCATAGGTGGCGTCCATGGGAATAAAGCATTCAGTTTTATTTTTCTACATATTAGAAAGGCTGCAGAATTGAATATAACTGAAAACATGCAGAATCTTGAGATTAAATAGTAATGGCAATTAAATTTAATGAAGGAGAGTGAATGACAATATGTTAGTTACTTCACTTGGTTTGTAAATTAGAGAGATACTGAGGGCCTCCACTTCTTTTGCACTAAAGGTTTCTATCTTCCTTGAGGTGTTAGTACTGCTTCATTGATCAATATATTACTTATGTTGGTTGAACTTCTTAAGTTTCTTAGTCTTGTAAATCTGTATAAATTCTATAATTCTTTCTCATTTTTTAGGTTCTATGGAGGAAAAATCACTTCTGTAAACCGTTTGCTCTGCAGGCACCAGGTAAAAAAACAGATCAATTTTTTTCAAGAGCATCATGAACATGTAGGAACTTATTTAAATGATCATCTTTTGAAATCCATAAGCTCCTCATCTCTTGGTTTGGATGCCTTCCAAACTATTCTCTCCCTTAATTTTTGTCCCTTGTAAGACTATAATTTTCCTCAATCGACATCAATGGTTCATTGCTTGGACTTACTCAAAATCAGTGCATTGAGTAATGCATGTTATATAACTGCTGCATTTTTTTATTGGTACTTCATATCTTGAATTATTATTAGGTTGAATACGACGATGGTGGGAAAGAATTAGTAGATCTGTCAAAGGATATCTGGGAACTGGTTGGTGATGAAGAGTTATCCGGTGGAGTGGGTGTCATGCCAGAGTTTATCTTTGTTTCTTTTTTACGTATTCTGTTTTCTCATTATACCATAACTTGGGAATTTTTATGTGAGCATTAGATACAGGAGCAAGAGACTACTCCAGGTTCTAGTCCTTCAGATGCTGTGTAAGTTTCTGCCACTTGATATAGGACTTAAAAGTTTTGCATACTTAACTTTGCTTTTTTACTTCGAAAGATGAAAAACCAAAAATATGAAACTTTGTTCTTTGTATTTATTTCTCAGATCTTGAAGCTGTATTCAACACTTTTTGTTATTTATGATTGAAAATTAGTGAATGGCAGTAACTCTAGTTTCTGGTCTTAAAAATTTATGCAGTCACACTTGTAAATGCTATCATACACCAAAAATCATTTTTTCCTTTAAATTCCTAGATAGTAAAAAATCAAGCTATCACCAGCAAACTCCTATTCCTCTTTGCTTCAGTATTTATCCTATCATCCAAAACTGAAATTTTACTTGTGTAAATTTTTGATGTAATTAATAGCTTTTGCATTGATGCTGCTTTTAAATGGTATATAATCATAAATTATGCAATATTTTCCACAATGCCCTGTGATATCATATATATTGCTAGCTTTGACATGTTAGTTGTATTGAATATTATCACAGTTTATTCCATGATTGCTCCTTGACATCTTAGGGATATTTTTCTTGATTGGTTATTGATGAAAATTTATCACAGCTATAATAACTTGTGCTACATCATAGAAAATATATCATTTGAAGTGTCATTACAATAGTGAGATTCACTTGAAAACATTTGATGTGAATTGTTAGGTCACTTCAAAGTTCAGATGATACATTTGATTTCTAACTGCAGATTTGATGTTAGCTTAACAAGTATTCCATAGAAACAACTAGTTGACTGAATCTAAATAAAAGACATGGTCTTGAGTCAGGCATCTGATTTTTCCTTTAGATTTTTCTTTAAAGAGAAATTCAGATTCTATTGCCAGGTCTTGTTTTCTGTCAAATATCTTATTCAATTAAATTGCCTTCTGGACCGTGAAGTTCAAGATTCTAAAGTGTTGGTACTAAACTATCTTTTTAACATGTAGGTTTGGAAATTCTGGACCTTCGACAAAGAAACATATGGTGAGATTCCTTATATGAAAACTATTCTGTTTCTCTGTATTCTGCTAGTACATCAAAACGCATTTATGTCGCATCAATCGCTAATGTGTAGCCCTCGAAAGGCCTTCATTGAAACTAACTTCATGATTATAGGATCATTTTCTCCCCCAAAATGTTGTGCTTAGAGATAAAGCTTTGTCAACCAGATAGATTCAGTTGCTTAAGGTCTAGCATGATGTTGGATTAGTTGTCAGTAAGATTCTTGCATCTAAGAAGTAGAAAATTGAATGACAAATTAAACTACAGTTTCCATCTAGTGCCTCTTTACATTTTTATGTCTACCTACGTAGTAATTTTTGTTTGGACTTTCCTTCGAAGATAGTCTGTGTTTTCGTATATTTATTTGTTCATGCATTAATCATGTTACCCTCGGAGACTTCTTTCTAGGCGCGCGCACACACACACACACATGTACATATATAATGCAGGTCATGTATGCAGACTATCACCTGTAAGAGTTCATAATACAATTAAGTTTCTCAGTCATGAAAGTTATCATATTTGTCCAAACATGTAAATTGATTTCTATTATTCTTCCCTTCATTCAGAATAACTAAGATGCATTACTTGAGATTTATGTAAATTTACTTACTTCAGATACTTCTTTACACAATAAGGAAGTTATGCAATAACTCACAAGCATAACTCATTCAGTGCATGTAGAATAATGTTTGAAGGTGTATACAATTTTCAGACCTAAAAAGTGTACAAGTGTCAAGAGTTAAACTTCTCTTCTGCTGTCCATCTCCCATATCTCCTAAGCTTTATCTTTACCTTTTTCTCTTTGTACTCTATTTGAAGGCGTTGTGCATGGGAAAAATTGTGAAGTTAAATGATTAATCCAGTTTATATTACTTACAACTTAAGTACAATGTCTTTTGATTTCGGTAGATGTGATTCCATTTAGTTTTTATCCTGTCTCTCAATGGGTAGCCGCCAGTCACATAGGCTGGACCTAGGTTATAGACACCTTCATCAGGATTGATGTAGATGATAGGCACTTTTTTTTGCTCATAACCAAATGTGTGTGTCCTACCTAAACCCCGAAATCTTGCTAGAAGTGTCATAGCCAATTATAAACTGCAAGCTTTTTCATCTTCTCATCTTTGAAAGTGAATAACATCCATGCGAATTATTAGTACCTACTGTAAGTCTTTGAGAATGAATGCAGCTTGTAAGACACGTTAACAGCATTCAGGCTCTCAATCTTGAAAAGTTGGGAGAAGATATGCTCCATTATATGCTAATATGCAGTAAAGTAAGATGGTCTCGAGACTGTTTTTCATGGTATTTCTTCTGCAGATTGCCGTTGGAAAGGCAACAACTGCAAGTGATGAAAAGAAAACGGTTGCTAAAAGAAAATCAAGGTCTGATGAGGTGAGTTGCTTTCTGCATCTATTTCAAATTTCTCATGTCCGAGCCCATTGCATATCTTAATTGAAGTATTTAACAGGGTCAAGCAATTCATCAGAACAATGCTGGCGGTGCTTCAAACATGTAAGTATGCATGTGTAAAATCAGTAGATTTCTTTTCTAGCGCTAGTTCTATTTCTCGGGAAAACGTGATGCCTGCATATCAAGCCTCAGTATTTTATTTTGAGTTATTCCTATTCTTGATGTTAGATGCTGAATTGCTCATATTATAGTATATCTTAACAGGAAAATTTGTGTTAGTTGAAAGTGGAATATACTTTTTTCTTCCAATAATTCTTTTATTTGCGAATATGAATGGAAGAATGTGATGGTGATGATATTCAACTTCGTAAACCTTTAATCCTTCATCTGCAGTGGTCCATAAAATAAAAAGTAAATTACCTTAAACAACCCAAAGATGGAATCAGATAGGAGACTAAAAATTGGTGGCTTTGTAGGATAAGCAAAAGATCCTCTGATCTATTTTAGAATCAACACTGATAACATGTAACTAAAGTCAATGAAATTTCCTTGTGACATCTTCCATTGACCTGCTTTCACACTGATGGACCTATGTGACAGGACCACCTCAAGAATTTCAACATACCAGAAAAGATCGAGGCGACTTCATCGCCCATCATCAGCTTATGCTCAAAGTGGAAATGCACCGACTCAGATGGAAAACGTCAGTGGGCACCAAGTGAAGGCCAGCGTTGCACCAACACTTCGGTTTATTTTTGCTAAGCATGGAGATATTCTTTCCAACACCTCGTTCAAGTACTTTCCAGAATTCACTACTACTCTGCTTGATATAGTCTCCGACGTTGTTAAAAAGCTTCTAAGGGACGACTTCGATTATGTCCTTTCTGAGTTGAACAGCATGATAACTCTTGTCGACGTCGTGGCAATGGCAGAGCTGGATGTATCTTGGCTGCAGAAGCACCTTGCAGAGTTTGATGAAGTAAAAAAACTCGCTATCAAAGCGGCTACAAAAGACTTAGATGCAAAGAAAAAGATAATGATGGTGGCAAAGAAGCAGTTCAAGGAAATACAAAGGCGCTTGTTCTGATCAGGAGTTTTGAGGGCTTTAATATAAGTATTGGTGGTAAACTCTGTTTTAAGGATTGTGACAATGTTAAGTTTCTTTCTGTCGAGACGAGACTTGAATTTAAATTTGAATTAGTGTGAAGTAAGGTAGGCTCGATTTGAATTTGAATTATTCTTTGAGCTCGCCTGAATAAAATAATTATTGTAATATTACATTATGAATTTGTGTATTGCAATGGCTTTAAGAAGCCATTTTGCAATTTGACTTTGCATTGGGTTTGCATAGTTTTACATTTTTGGCATTGTTAATTTGAGTACAAGGATGTAAGCATGGAATATATTGCTCATTGTTCTTGTTTAGGTTATGCTTTATATTTCATTTATTGTTTTAGTTGCTTATGTGATTCATATTTTTCTAGGTTACATTGTAATCGCTTGTGCTGTCGAATAATTGTCAGTTTTAGAGAAAATAATAAAAGTGCTTGACTAGTAAAAATTATGAATATTTGTAAAACTTGTTGAAAAGTAGTAATAAGTTGGGAATGACAATCAATTTGGTAGAGTAATTTAAATGACTTTTATTGTATAATTGTCTGCATTGTTGTGAATTCTAAAGAGTATATGTGTTTGTAGCATTAATTTAAAAAAAAAAAACTTAGTATTTTTTTTATTGCATTTTCTTAGATTTACTAATCTAAGAATTTGTCGTTATTCATAAATGTAACTTCCTTATTTTTCTTATTTCAATATTAACAATAATTAAGTTTTTGTAGTTTGTGCCTCTAATCACGTTATTATTAAACCAATGAAATATTGAATTGCAATTAAAATCACATATTTTATTTCAATAATTCAAATAAAATATTTCATATTAATTAATAGATTTTATTCTTGTAGTTTTTCCCTTATCATTAGTTTTTTTAAACATAATAATTATTAAAAATCATAAATTATTAATTTATAACAAATGATTTTTAGGGCAACTATCGCCTTGTGAAAGAGTATAAAAAAGGATTATTCATGGAATAGATATTGCATAATAGTCGAGAAACAATAGCTTCATATAGTATAATGATAAATTAATTAGTAATTATTATTTTTTGTAGTTTCTATAATGTTAATAATTATAAGTATCTTCTTGTTTTACGCCTAAAATTTCTATTTATATTTTCTTGTAATATTAAATTAAATAGTTTGTAATTTTAATAATAGTTAAATTAATTAACTATTAGTAAATAATCTTTTTTGTAATAGTATAAAAAAGTTTTTTATTTTAATAGTAAAAATAAGTATTCATTATTATCTATTTCCTCAACTATTACTACTTTCCATGTTTGTTTATCTATTTTCTATTTGCTCACTAGTATGAAATTAAACAAATGAATGTAATCAAAAAATATAAAAATATTGATGATGATATAAGGACCCATTGGTCTACATAAATAAAATTAGATTAGAATAGAATTATGATGGAAAAAAAATAATATAAGTATAGCATTTTTTATGGTTGATATGTACAAGAATATAATCGTTATTCCTTACTTAATTCATATTCCATGATTGATAAGTAAAAATAAATAATATGAATTAAATTAAATTATTTTTTATGACAAAATTATCGTTCAAAAAATTTTAAAATAAAATTATTACTTAATATATCGTACATACATGTGTTTATTATGTATGTATTTATGTGATGTATGTATGTATATATATATATATATGTATTATATGAAAAATATATGTATATTATATTTATAATTATATATAAAATATAAATACAATAATCTTGTAAATTAAAATAATAATATAAAACTAATAAATAGTTAAATATATAAAAGTAATAAGTTTATATAAGTTTTTAATTTTTTTAAAATTAAAATATGTATATATAAATTAAATAATTAATTTTTTGTTAATACTATTATTATTTTTATATTTAGAAAGTTATGATGATATTATTTTTTAAATATATATTTTAATATTTTTAAAATTATAAAGTATATTTAATGAATCTGACCCACAGATAGTCCTGACCACGGGCCGGGTCCAAACCGGACCCGGCCCGTGGTTGACCCGTGGACCCGTAACCGGCCCGTGGATTCACGGGCCGGTTACGGGTCCGAATTTTTTGGACCGTGAACCGCCGGGTCAGCCCGGCGGTTCAAGCCGGGTCGGCTCGGCGGGCCGACCCGGACTGAACCGCCGGCTGACCCGGCGGTTCAAGAAAAAAAAAAAAAAAAAAAAAGAAAGAAAAATGAGAGAGCCGTTGCCAACGGCTCTCTTGTGGCAACGGTCAAATTTTTGACCGTTGCCACCAAAGTCAAACGGTCAAATTTTGACCGTTTGACTTTTTTTTTTTTTTTTTTTTTTTTAATTTCTTCTATAAATACCCATCAATTCTTCATTTTTTCCACACTTCAACTCTCAACTCTCAACTCTCAACTATCAATTATCTAATTCTCAATTCTCTAATCTTCACTCTTAATTATTCATTCTCAATTCTATATTATTTTAATTCTTTCATTAAATTTTTTTCATATTTCATTTATTTCATCTTTAATTATTTATTATTCAATTCTATATACTAAATTTTTATCATTTATTAAAAAATGGCCGGTTCAAGCAATAGAGGTAAGGGAAAGATGCCCGCAACCGACGAGCAACCAAGGTTCAACATCGATTGTGAAGTTGAGTTAAGTGATGA
The DNA here is from genome assembly GCA_019321725.1 of Paulownia fortunei. Taxonomy (NCBI): domain Eukaryota; kingdom Viridiplantae; phylum Streptophyta; class Magnoliopsida; order Lamiales; family Paulowniaceae; genus Paulownia; species Paulownia fortunei. The sequence continues at coordinate 20,104,180 of CM033112.1, read as the reverse complement.
AGAGCAAACTCACTTGTATACTACTCAAGAAACAATGAGTGATGCTCACACTCGATCTATTCCATCTCTTAAATCTTCTATTTTTACTAAACATTTTGATAAAATAACACTTCCAAATGGAGAGATGCGAGCAAAGTGTAAATATTGTTCGCAATCTTACAAATTTCAATCCGGAGGCGGTTATGGATCATTGAAAAGACATGTGGAGAAGAAGCATCCAGTAGAATTTGGCATTGATCGTACCCAAACTCAAATGCCATCATTCGCTTCTTCCGGCGCCGGTGGAGGTAATGATCTTTCTTTATTTAAATATAATGATGTTAGATGTAGAGAAAATTTAGCTAGATTTATTTCTGTTGAACATCTTAGTTTTAGTTTTGCAAATAAATTCTTTTTTAATGAATTAATTCAAACAACATATAATCCGGCAGCTAAAGGTGTTCCACGAACCACACTAACACGCTATGTAAAAAAATTATATAATAAATCTAAAAAAGAGTTAAAAGAATTATTAAATAATGTAAATAATAAAATTTCTTTATGTAGTGATATTTGGAGTGATCATTGGCAAATACATTCATATATGGGTATTACATGTCATTGGATTGATAATTCTTGGACACTTCAAAAAAGATTACTTGCATTTAGAGTTTTTGATAGTCCACACACAGCGGCAAATATTTCACAAATTATATTTTTAATATTAGAAGAATATAATTTAGTTAATAAAATTTTTTCAATATCATTTGACAATGCTGCAGCTAATAATGCTAGTATTGGTGATCTTAAAGTTGTATGTGAACCATCAATTGGTGGTAAATTTTTTCATATTAGATGTATATGTCATATTTTAAATTTATGTGTACAAGATGGCTTAAAAGTTTTAGATAATCAACTTAAACCAATTAGACAAGCATTTTCTTATTTATGGACACATCCACATATTAATAAACAATGGTTTAGATTTTGTAAGGCTAATGGTGTAAGGCCTAAAAAATTTCCACGGGATGTTCCAACCCGTTGGAATTCAACATATAGATTATTAGAAGAATCTATCGACTATAAAGATTTATTATGTCAATTTTTTGTACAAATTATTTCTACTCCTTTTCATTTATATCCACATCATTGGACAGTATGTGAAAAAATTTGTAATATTTTAAAAATATTTAATGATGCTACTTTACAATTATCTAGTGTTTATTCCCCAACTTCTCATTTAGTATTATTAAATTGTTGTAATATTGCATCAGTTTTACATGAAAATATTAACTCCCAAGATGAAAATTTAGTAAATTGTACTTTATCAATGCAGTTGAAATGGAAAAAATATTTTTATGAAATTCCAGATATTAATTTAATTGCTGTTGTTTTTGATCCTAGACTTAAATTAGATGGTTTACAAGACTTGTTATTAATTTATTACAATGCTTTAACACGTAATAAAAATGATTATACTATAGATATTAATAATATTATATTTAAAATTAGAACACTTTTAAATGAATTTTATAATGAATACAGTTCCAAATATGGTTCACAATCAACTCAAGTTGATATACATAAAACTAGTAGTAGTAGTGGTTTTAAACTTACGGCAGCACAACTTTTACTTAGGGAACGAACTAAACGTCCTCGAGGATCCTCAAGTTCTAGCCAAGAACTTGAGAGTTATTTTAATGTTTCATTTGAGTTTAATGATACAGATGACGATGGAGAGTTCGATATTTTGCGATGGTGGTCGCAAAAGGAGCAAACGTATCCAATTTTGTCCGTAATGGCGAAGGAGATACTTGCTTCACCTGCTTCAACCGTTGCAGTGGAACAAGTTTTCAGTGCGGGAGGTAATATATTGAGTGAGAAACGCTCAACGTTGTCTCCCGAAAATTTAGAAGCCCAAGCATGTCTTGATGATTGGATCAAGGCCTCAGTACGAAGACAAGATCAGCCGGATTCAGAGGAAGATCAAGAGGAGGACACAGATGGAACAACGACGGGAACGGGTGGGAGTGATTGAGCCACGCCACTCCCTAAGGTAAGAAGGGTTTAAAGGTAAGAGAACTACGTGAGCTTTGATTCCTCTATACCCTAAGAGGATACGTAGGCAACTTAAATTTAAGTTCAAGCTCATTTTTATTTTTAAAATAATTTTTAATTATATAATTTAAATTTTTGTGGATATTTTTTTTAAAATTTAAGTGCAATTTTTTTTTATTAAAATTTAAGTTTAAACTTTAAGATTTCAAGTTGAATATTTTTTTTTATATATTTATTATAATTAGAATATTTGATACTTTAAATTTTAGATAATATTTTTTTTTCAAATTTAAGTTAAACATTCATTAAATTCAAAAATTAATGATATTTTTTTTAAAATTTAAGTTCAAAATTTTTCATTCAAATATATATTTAAAATTTCAAACCCTTGTTTTTGTTTTACAAAAGTTACAATTTTATAAAATTAATAGTTAATTAAAAAATTACAAAATTTTAAAATATAGGTAAAAAAATAAATAAAAAATTCAAGGGTTGGAACCGGAACCGGAACCGGCGGTTAACCGGAACCGTAACCAGAACCGGCCCGGCGGTTCCGGAACCCGGACCGTAACCGGCCTTGACGGTTAAGGTTAAGGGTCGGAATTTTCTTGAACCGTGGAACCGGCGGTTCCGAACCGTAACCGGCGGTTCCTGAACCGTGGTCAGGTCTACCCACAGAGTCGAATTCAAGTTTAGACCCATAAAAATCTTGAATGTCGAGTTTTGGATTTGGCAAACTTTAATCCAGACGTAACCTGTTATCATTCTTGAGTTTTATCAAATATTTTTGTTAAATTTAAAAAAATAATTTTATCAAAAATAAATAAATGTTCAATATTGACTGATTAAAAATGATTAAATTCATTAGAAGATAGAAAATAACTATATTTTTAGATTTTGTATTGATATATTTGAAACTAAAATTTTTAAATAGATAATAATAAATTTATTGAATTTATTTGGATAATATCTTAATAAAATGAATATCAAATTATTAAATTTTTTTTAGCTATTTTTTGAATTATTATAGTAAATTTCAAGTCCATCATTTACTGGAGTTATTTTAAATTTTTCTCCTAAATTCTCCAATCAAATGCAACTTTAAGTATATGAATTTTTATGAAAATGTAAATTTCTAACACTAAATTATATATTTGGGATAGATTTGATATTGATCATTCCATTTCAATATTTCTGAATATCAATCATGTTATAAGTGGTCAATATTTAATATAATTATAAAAATGATTTTTTATTAACTATAAAAGGTACCTGGTGGTTGCTTTTACTGCTTCTAAGTTTTGACCCTTTTTTTTATTTCCTGAATTCCTAAAACTGATGATGTACTAACTTTTTGTAGCTTTTTTTTAGACATAAGCATGGAACAACTAGTGCACCAAACAACCATTTTCTTGCTTATTTTGAAGCTAGAAGCTGAAGCTTATTTATATTTCATCGGAGTTTCTTATGGTGGGCGTGGGGGTAGTTGCGGCTGGCGGGATTCTTGAAATTTTCTTGGATTTTTCTTTTTCAATAGCAGGTGAAGTAAACAATGAGTTTTTTCTACTGTTTACGATGCTCCTTTGCTATTTCATCAACTGCTATTGGATTTGAATCAGCTGTTGGCACATCCGCTCTACTCTTAATGCCCTCCTAGGAGCTCTTGGTCTTATTTGTACTAGTTAATCCTATGAGAATAGGATCTGTTTTAGTGGTAGCAGCAGTTGGAGGAGTTGCGGGTGCTATTGATCCAAGTGTGGATGGGATGAATACTAAGGCTAAGACAAGCTATTTCAACCCAAACAATGGGTAAGGGCTAAGGTAAGACACTCATATTATATTCGTGCCCAGATTCGACTGTTGTATAGACGCTTCCTATTTGATCAGATGTGGGACAGAACTAGTTTTTTTCTGAGTCAATTATTTTCAGTTGGTTTGCGAAGGAGAGGAAAAGGGAACAGAAAGAGCTTGAAGATAAGCTTATGGATGCTGGGAGTAGGCTCCTCATGCTTTCTTCTCCCTGTGATGAGCTACTTTTGAGGCATAAACCTCCTTCGTTTTGTGAACACTCATTCTCTCTCTCTCTCTCTCTCTCTCACACACACACACACACACACAAACACTTGGGTTCGTGTGTGTTTTTAATTTGTTTATGTGTATATCTCTGTAAAGATTCCATTTTTATGTGCATATAAGGGACCTTTATGTGCTGAGTGTTATTTACATGTAGAAAATCTTTTATTTGTTTTCATTCGCATGCATAAAGACCATTTTTATTGGGTGAATTTCTGCCATGCCTAAATAACCTGAATCCTCTAACATTTCTTGTTATGTTTTCAAAGGCTTAAATTTGATACTCACTTTAGGTCCCACTCGCATTTGTGATGAGTGTCTTCTACATTTGTGGAGGCTCAATACTTGCACACATACTGCTCTTTTTGTGTCTGATGTATCGAACCTCTAAGCCCTGATTTTGAATTATAGACTTGGTTTTCCCTACTGTTTGTTTGTATGTGTAAAGGCCTAATTACATTTATTAAAGCATGTGACAATGAACTTGCTTAGGAGTTTGAAATGTTGCAGTGGACAGCCTGATACAAACAGTTTCATATTTGTTTTAAGTGGCTGTCTGAGTTCATTTCAGAATTTTATTGTCGATTACTATTGTGTGAATTTAGTGATTCTAAAGTCAATTTTCTATTTATGGTGTTACTAAAGTTGTTACTTGAAAAGGGTGGGAAGTTTTTTATTTTACATGGATTTTTGATCTCCATCACCATGTAACTGAAAATTGTGGCGTTTTATTGTGGTCGATTTTAACAGTGGTTACCGCCAGTTAGATGTGTATGCTTCACATAATTTCTGGTCCTTGTTTATTAAAAAACTGGCATGTGGAAAGGGTATGCTGAGGTATGAAATGTTTACCTGATAATGATCTGTCTTTCCATTTCAAATCGGATTCTATGCATGTCTTCTAATTTCTGAATGTCCATATCATTTGCTTTGGTATTTGTATTTACTGCAAGTTTATATTCATATCAGTGGGACCGGCACTGCCTAGTCCACCTTTGATTATTTATGTTTTGAGATTGACAGTATCTTGGCCACACCACATTATACTTGTTGGACAAATATGAAGTGCCTCTAATTGTGCTGACTACCAAAGCTGGTGGTTAGGTATTCGATATCATCCAGAATCATCCACTCTTCCTAAAAAGGATAAAACATTCCCGCTTCAGTGCAGTTCGTCCACACGCTGGATGCTACAGCACAGTTCCATGAATGATGATGTGTGCTTGCTTAAGAATTAGCAGCAAGAAGATGGTTATGTTATATACCCGAGCCATTAAGACCATTCATTCAGATAATTGCCCGTGATACTAATAGGTGTTAGTGTAGAATTGATAAGGGTTTTTAAAGTAATATCTTGGGCAATTTTGCTGGATTTGAGACAGAATTTGCACACAAATTTCCAATTATGGTCAGCAAAATCGTTGTCAAATTCATCAAGTTCTTGATTTTTTTGTCGCTCAAATACAATAACATTCCAGAGCATCATCTTAAAAAATGTACTTTATAGTTCTCATATGCCGTCCGATAAATGCTGCTTGGGATTTGCAAAAGAAATGTAAATTATTTTCATGAGAACCCACAATGTAATTATTTACTATGTAGTACAATCCAATAAAGTGGAGTGTTGCTAAAAGGTTGGCTTATTATATAAACAAGGTTAGAAGATGTTGAAAATTGATATATGAGTTGGTTGTTAAGTTTCACTCAAGTTAGAGTAATTGGTTGATTTCAGCATTCTTAGTATATTAGCTAAGGAGCACAACTTGAGCCACTTGAAAAATCTCATAATAAAATATTTAGCTACTTTTATTCTCAACTACACATAGACATGGTAAAATAATCATATGAATAAAAGGCACAGCTACTTCAGTTGAAATTACAGAAAACTGGAGGGAACAAAGTGGAGAATAAATGGTACCTCAACCTCCCCAGTAATATTCCATCCTCTACACACTCTCCATTCCACTCCCTGTTAGTGCCCTTTCTCTGCTTGGTGTCGGCGTAAGGTATGTCTATGATTCCAATTGTACAAAATGTTATGTGGTTTGTGTATGTATTATAAATATGCATGTTTTCTTTTGTTACTGAATGGTGTCGATGCCTGTATACAGTAATCACATTCTTATATAGACGCTGGATTTTTATTTTCGGCTTCAGAAACAAAGTTCTTTATGCTAAAAGCCTGAAGCATTACAATGTTGAATGTCTGCATACATCCTAGATTATACATGTATACGTCAGGTGCATAGAACTGTAAATGTTGAAGCATTAGAAGATAATAGAACCACGGATGAAGCTTGATTAAAACTATTTGCATTATTTAACTGCATATTAATAATGAAGTGACTTATTGCTATTTAATTGTTTGTTTAATATAATTAGTAATTGGTTAATTTTCCTATGATCTGGTATAATTCTTCTTAAATTCCACTGTTAATTTTCTATGGTTGAATCTTTTTATGGCTTTTGGCGATATTATGAACATAAAAAGGTCACGAAATTAAAGTGGAGATGATTTTACATGAAAAGATATCACGACACTGACTTTCTTTGTTTTTTTGGAAAGTTAATGACTCCTTATTTCCAATTACATAATTGCAGCAATTTCTATCTTTGAATGCTCTTTAAAAGATTTTCTTAATTTTGATATTTATTGAAAAATCTGATGCCTTAATCACAGTTTTCCATTTTTGGAGACTGAAAAATTCAAAGAATACACATATATTGTGTCCTTGGTCTGGAATATCTAAAATCCTTATATGAGATTTACTCCATCAATCCCACGAGTAGTGACAATCATGACTGCCATCCTACAATCCTATAATAATTTCTGAATGAGTTAAGATAATTAGATCAGTTTTTTTCTAGTCATATTCAAACCCTATTTTTTAGTGTTTACAACATTTTACATAAATATTGCATCAAATTCATGGTAATGTGAAGTGGAGTTGTATCAATGGTGTCACTATGTATTTAACATTAATGTAAAACGTCATCATCAGCATATGAATAAAGCAATTCACCAAAGGCAAAATCTTGAAGTTTAACCAGAATGAGTAAAAAAAACAAATTTCCAACCCTGGAAAAAAATATGAACTCAATCAGCAATATAAGCAAAACACACAGAAAATGGATAAAAATCGTAGAAGAACACCAGGCTAAATTGAAACATATAGTAAGAAAATTGAAGACTGTAAAGAAAGGCAGAGTACTGTCCAAGAGTGCTAGAAAACATGTATATAAATTAAAAAAATTGGGAAGAACATAATTAAGAGTAAATGCAATGAAAAAAGTCAAAGTATGGAAAAGGAAAAAAAAGAAAAGAAAGAAAGAAATCAAATGTTAGACCTTTCATAATAACAGACACCAGAAAAGAAAAATGGGCATTAGTTATGCTTCCACCTTTTCTTGGATTTTTGCAGTTTGAAATGTTTGAAAAAATGGCCATTTTCATAATTTCTCCAGCATGTGTTGTAATATGAAGAGTATCTGTAATCTGGTTGCATTAATTTGTCTTTTTTCCCCTCTGTCATCTTTATGCATTAATTTAGCCATGGCCCACTTCTTTTGCACAGTGTGCTTTGGTAGAAGTGTCTTTTTATTTGTGTTTGTGCATTTGCAGAGATTTTTTTAGTAAATAAGGTTTCTTGGTATTCTGGTTTTGAAGAGAAGGAAAATGGCTTCCTCAAGTTTCAGTTCCCAAGTGAAGAGAACGTCTAAAACTATCACATCTAATGTTGCTTCTCACAAGAAGATGAAGAGAAATTTCCTTGAGGCAGGGAATGCCAATCTTGAAACCCCAGCCTCCTCCAAGGAGCTCTTGCAAAAGTTGGATGTGAGCCTCTTTTTCCTTGTGAGCATTTACTCAATACATCTGATTGTGGGCGTTACAAATTTAGCCCACAGAGAAAATATTGTCTTATATGACAATTTCTTGAATAAGTTTCACTTTTTTGTCATAGATTAAAAAGAAATGAGTTTGACTCTGCCGATACATGATTCTGTGGTTGATTTTATTATTCATCAAACTCTTTATGGGTTGTAACCCACATATAGATTTTGCTTAATTGGTTGTTGGAAACAATTGAGATCTCTTCTTATGATTGGTGGTACACTAATGAATCAAGATTTGTTTTTAGAACTGTTTGTGGATGGTTTAGTTGTTTCATTATTAAGTAGGGGAAATTGAATTATGAAATAAAAAATAAAAGAAAAATTCTTTAACAATCAAACTCTTGTTGATTGTCCATATCAGTTTGAGCAAATGATAAAAGGATTAATCAGTTCTGATTAAGCTGCTCTCAGAAATTTAACAGTAACCTCACTGCTTATTCATTCTTTACTAACATGGATCAGAGAACACCTCTTTTGAAGATTCAGTTCTAGATTTCTGTCTTATTTTCTCCTGTAAATATTACGACATTGGAACTGGTCATAATCATTGGACTTTTGTCCTTACCTTTTAAGCCTTTGACTCTGAAGAATCAGAAACGAGTGGAACAATGAACTAAAGAGATAATACTTCTTGCCAATTGGTTTTACATGATACGTGGTTGGATATTAAAATCAGGTTTCAATAGTGAAATAACCCTAATTATGTTTCCAAAGCAGTACATTGGTAGCCACTAGTCCACCTTATGGTTGCACCATTTGGGTTCCCCTTTTTTTTCACGCTTCCTCATATAAGATCTGTTTGCATCCACTACAATGAAATATTCATGGGTGGTAACAAGAATTTCTATCTTTTATTCTCGAAATCCACTTGTCATTGCAGCACATCTTTTTGTCTTTCTCTGTAATATGTTTATGTCTAGTATAATTTTAGTGAAGAACTAGGTGGCTTCATTAGCCCTAAAGAAACTAGAGCTTTTCTTACCAAATGTAAGGCAAGAGCAAAATAATTCCATGAAGAGTACCTTCAGCCAGCAAGAAAGGCGTTGATTGCGAATGAGCTTTTATGGCCCGCTTGAATATGGCAATTAGTTTCGGATCATGGTATCCATAGAGTTTGAACTGTAAATTTTAGCCCTCTTTTCTTTTTGGGACATCGAATCCTGCCTTGTTCTTTTAAGTTGCACCAAGTGGCTAGTAAATCAGTTTCAACCTGTTTATGTGTGTTACCAGTCTGTGAATGTATTGCTGAACTTTTGTTCTGTTTTGATGTGATACCCTCGGTTTAGCCGTTATGGTTTCATAGCTAATATCCTTGATGTTCAATAAGTTCTTTACATCCTTGAAAAGGTTAATTGATTGTCGGAAAACTGATTAGCAATTTTATGTTTTTAATTGACTTGGCTTACTGTCAAGCAGTAGCTATTCAAAATGTTGTTGAGGCTGCAAGGCATGCTGTTTCAACTGATCTAAGTGTCCCCAAGAAGGTGTCTGTTCTGACATTATGCACCATGGAAAATGTTTTATGTCATAATTTATAACATTCCAGGCGCAGTTCTTGAGATATGGCAGAGAAATTGAAGAAATTAGCATTATGAATGTGAATGTGAACTCTGAAGTATTGGCTACTGTATCTGTCAAAATTGTATGATTGAATATGCGGATAGTAGGATTTAGCTTCTTTTTTTTTTACTGCATTGCAGATTTGAATATGTAGGTTAAATTAAGTGGAGTAAATATATTGATCAAATGTCGCCACTCTGTTCCACATCAATTTTGGCTATTCACATCTTTTAGGTAACAAGTGGCCAAGACACTTGATATTTAATTTTCTCAGTTATTACTTATGTAGTCTTGATATAGTTTTCAAGGCTCCTAGCTATGGGTGATGACGATCCGTCATTTTCCAAAGCTCTATATTTTCGTTTATGGATATCTCTGTTGCAATCAAATTCTCTCAACAGCTAAAATGTGCTTTCTATGTTGTTTATCTTTTTTCCATTTGGTTTTTGAGACCTAAGTACTTACAAAAGAAATTAAATATTTTTGCAATAGCCACCATTTTTCAATTTTAATTCCACGTCTAAAGCTTTATTTCCTTGATGGTCTCACACATTTCTCTACCACTGTGAACTTCAACTGTTTATACACACACACATTTCACTACTCACATTATAGACATGTAAGAACACATCCAAAAAAACAAATTGTGTGAAAACATTTTAGATCCTAGATACATAACGTCTGAAATTATGTTTGAACTTCTTTTCCAATTTTTCTAGGCTTCTTAAGTAACAACATTACGTGTTTGTTTGCACATGCTGCCTTCATTAGAAGTTCTCATGGGTGAATCTTTGTCGCTTATTTGTGTTTCGGTATTTCTTGGTTATTAAAAATCTGCTTCTTGCTTTGCAGCTCATGGGGTTTAGCCTCTTTGGCTAAGTTTTGATGTGGATTTGGACTGAAATATGTTGCTAAGGCGATGTGGATCACACTGTTTAGGATATATACTGATAGCATACTAAATATGTTTCCTAATGTATATAATTCTCCAAATAACAATTAGTATTAAGTCCCCAAAATAAAATGCAGAACATGTGCGAGCCCCTTCGAATGGAAAAATACCCGGTTCAGAAACAATACAAATAAATCGAATTCGAATAGTTGTTCAAAATGTTCATAATGATTATCCGTTAAATAGTAGTAAATCTTGCAAGTTGGTGAAATTCAATTTTGCGAATAGCAAGTCACTGAAAATAGATTGGATCCTGATTGTCAAGAATGGTGACTATATATGTATACTTTGAAGACATTTGATGTTAAGTGCCATTACTCTAACAACTTAAGCTTTTAGATGAAGATGTTGTTGGATATTGTATCAAAGCGAGGCAAAGTACATGAGTTCAGGACTCGACTTCACCCATTTATAAGAACTGCCACGTGGTTGGTCTTAGAGAAAAAGTACGGCCACCATGTGAGGGGGCATGTGACATTAATATTACATTCTTCCTCTCTGGCAGCATAAGCTTTTAATGTGGTGGTTATTCAATATTTTGTGTGGTATCTCAGGACTCCTAGTGTCTTTATCCCCAAGTTTGAACTACTGTCTTGCCATCTAGGAAGATTGTGGTGGATCTCTTTCTCGTGATATGTTGAAACTATTGAAACTATCTTGTTTGATGCTAGATCCGGACGCGAAAATCTTGTCTATTGAAATCTTCTCCATTGTAGAGTCATGGTCTATACCAACTATTGAGACAAACCATTTATAACTTAAAACATACTGCCAGCTGGAGAATGATCCCTTTGATGGATGTTGCTAAAACAAAGCTTATTTGGAAAATTCCGTATAAGGTTCTTTGCTTTGAGCTTTTCTATTAAGGTCATAGAAATATGACAAACAACACTACTTCAGTCTGAGTTTGGATTCATTTACAATAAGTATTTGAGGAAAGCACAAACCAAATTAGATAAGCCATCTTAGACATTTACCTGTGTGTATTGTTAATGGTTTTTTTTCTTAATATATAATGCTTAAAGATTTGTGACGACAAAATTGGACCATAATTGTTGTTATTTCTAACAGAAATTTGCGTCTTTTTTCTTTCATGTGGTTTCTAGGATGCTGAAGAGCTTCAAGCGTCAGCTGCTTGTCTTCTAGAACTTGGTCTGTCCAGATCATCCAAGTTGGTGGTGAACAAGGACAGACCTCATGCTTCGAAACCAGCACAAGAAAAAATAAATAAAGAGAGTGTTGAGAAAAGTGACAGGAAACCCAATTCTCCCCTAAAACCGGAGGGATGTGTTATTTCAAGGCTTTCTCACAATGAATCAAGTCCTAAATTGGGTTGCGTGGAGAAAAAGGTATGTTTTGATTTCATGTAATTTGATAATGGCATGATATACTATAATGCAACCAATGGTCTGATTGATGTTTAAACGGTTTGTTCATTCACCAAATTACTGGTGCTATTTGACTGTTAAAGTATTACTGATTGAATTATAACATTACTGGTCCCATATGATTGTTTAAATATAGTGATGGAGTTGTATATTTCAGCTTATACATGCACATATCTCTCTCATACACACATTTGCAATTTTTTGCATATATGCATGTGTATACATACTCTGACATTTTTTGTGCATAAAAACAGTTATGTGTGACAAATATGCACACAACACACCCAGACACATATTATAATCTGCATATATAAATATTGGTTATGTTGGTACCTGCTCTCTTTAGGCTGCTGATGCAAATCACACCATCAAATATTGTGGTGCGGAATTGATTGGACGCAGAGTGAAGGTCTGGTGGCCAAAGGAGGAGATGTAAGTACCAATTTGAGACAGTACTATTAGCAGATTATGATGATTACATGTTCTTTAACTCAGAAAATTTATTTTGACTGACAGTGTCTATTTTACACTATTGTGTACATAGAAATTATAGAAGTGCCGTTGACACACTATTGAGTGCTGGGACATAAGTGCTTTGATTCATAATTAGTTGCATTGAGCAGATATTTATGAAGATTTAGATGGTTATGGAAACTCAACTACATGAACATACTGCCAGCATAAAGCAAATGCTAACAGCTGTGATAATAATGAGCGCCAGTGTATGACATGTATTTATAGATTGAACAATGACAAGTTGTCGAACTAAATACTAGTCCATAAATAGATTCTTATTAAGATGCATCTTAAGTTACAAAAGGTACGATATCTTTTGTTGGTTGTGTGCTAGGTCATGTTGCAGTATTCAGATAGCTGTTATATTGGATCTCTATTAAAGGTTATCTCAAGGAAGTTTTCATAAAAGAATGATTTGAAAATGAAGCCTCACAAAGAGTACATTGAGGACAGTGGAAAATGACTGAAAGCGTAGCTGCATTCATGGGATCTTTAACATTCAAAATTTATGTGTCTGTTTTCTGGAAAGGCTGCAGGATTTAATGGAACCTACAATGTGCAAAATGTTGAAAAATAATTTTGGATATTTGCCTGTGAAAGGAGTTGAGAAACAAGATAAAATATATTGTTTTACGTGGTCTGGGATTCAGAAAAATGTTGAGAGCTTCCATCTCTGTCACAAAAAAGATTTCTTTGCTTCTGAAGTGTTCTGCTACATTGCTGTATAATTATGTTACTTTTGATGGTTGGGTTTCAAGAATTTGTTATTCTTTACCTGATTTGGGAATTAGAAATAAGTTGATAGCTGCCATCTCTTTGTCATCAAAAGATATTTTGACCTTATGCAGTTTTATCTAATTCTATTTCTCAGCTTCTAATTTAGTAACTTTTGATGGTTCGGCTTCTTAAATTTGTTTTGTCTTTTAGTTCTCTAGAAATGCCCTCATATTTAGCCCTCTCTTTTTGTAGGTTTTGTAGCGGAAAACTCACATATTTCGACAGTCATGAAAGGTTGCACCTGGTAAAAGAACAAATCAATCAGAACATTCTAACATCATAAACAGCATCTTGCAACTTATTTAACTGATTCGTTTCATCTACACAAGTCCATAGGCTCTTCACATTATAGTTTGCATTATTCCAAACTTAGCTTTACCTTCTTGTCCGGCAGTTTCTTAACTATTTTTCATTAATTTAGTTTAAAATAGATTGTTGGTCTGGCCTCATTCCACATCAGTGCATTGTGTAATATACTGCTTCGCTTTTTATAGATTAAGCTATAATATAGTTGCTCTCTTTTTGATTAACTGTTTGTATCACGAGTTATTTTTTAGGTTGACTATGACGATGGTGTGAAAGAATTTTTAGACCTTTCAGAGGAACGCTGGGAACTGGTTGGTTATGAAGAATTATTCTATGAATGGCATCCTGCTTGAGTTTTTATTTGTCTTGTTCTTTTACATTATATTTTCTAAATATTCCATAACATGGAGTTTTATATGTGAATATTATTTGCAGGAGCAAAAGAAAGATTCAGGTCCTGGTGCTTCAGCTACTATGTAAGCTTCTGACATGATGATATGGGAGTGCAGTGTTTTTCATCCTTAACTTTGTTTTTGACATTGAAACACAAAAAAATCAAAATTCCTTGGTATAAAACTTGGTTCTCTTGATTTATTGCCAAGAACTTGGAAAAAAATTATTCCACTCATTTTGTCATACACGAATGGCAGCACTGATTTTTTTGGTCTTACATGTCAGGACAACTTTTGCAATTGCACTTGCATATTTTTTGTGTATGCAAATCTCATTGTTTATTTCCTTAAATAGCTTGAGTAAAACAAGTACCAGCAGACTCATTTTCCTCTTTTAAGTATTTATTTTACCATCCTAAACTATATTATTGCTTGTCTAAGGCAGGTTTTGATTTGTTTTATAGCTAGCTTATATGTTTTTTCAAATTAAAACCTTGTAACCATGAATTTACCATATTTCTACTGCAATATTATTCATCTAGTTGGCTTTGACATATTTAGTGTTACTCATTCGAATGAGTTTGTTCACAATTTTTGAATTGATGCTCCTTGACATCTTATGATTTTTTTTGGGTTTTGATTGGTCAATGAAGAATATAACCGAAGCTGTAATAACATTTCCTACGTTTATGGAAACATTATGTCAAAAATGAGGAAAAAAATGCTCTAATTTTATTAATTACAAGTGAGGGATTACATTCACATAAATACAACAAAGGCAGAGATCAAATTTGTCATTATTTTAGAATATAATAATCTCAAGGAATTAGGAAACTACTAAAATTAAGACACAATCAAATATTTGGTTTCTATAAATCCAGATTCTAAATCTTCTAAATTCCTAGATATCAACACTCCCCCTCGAGCTGGGTTGTAGTTGTTAATCATTCCCAGCTTGACATAGAGATCATCAAAATAAGTCTTGGGAAGAGCCTTCATGAGAACGTGAGCAGTCTTAAGTTTGGTTTCAGTGTAGACTAGCTTCACTGTCCCCTCTATTTTCCCTTCGATGAAGGGGCGATCTATTTCTACGTGCTTCGTTCTATCATGGTGCACAGGATTTTTTGCAATCTTGATTGCAACTTGATTATCACAGAACATCTTCATAGGTTCCTCTGTACTATCTTTAAGTTCTGCTAAGAGCCTTTTAATCATATTCCTTCACATATGCCTAATGATAAAACCCTGAATTTGGTCTCGGCGTTGCTGCGGCCTACAACCAATTGCTTGTTACTCTACAAAGTAACTAAACCAAGCATAAGAGAAATACCTTGAGGTAGACCTTCAATCGAGTGGTGATCCGACTCAATCTGCATCTGTATAAAGTTGAATCTCTCTGTTGGATGTTTTCTTGAAAAATATCCCCTTACCTGGCGTTATCTTGAAGTATTGGAGAATCGTGTGTAGTGCATTCATGTGCTCTTTAGTGCGATCATTCATGAACTAGGTCACTAATCCGACTGGAAATCCAATGCCGGTCTAGTATGCGAAAGGTATAAGAGTTTTTTGACTAATCTTTGGTACATGCCTTTTATCAACTGGAGATTTTCCTTCTGTCCTATCGATCTTGGTAGTATAATCCATGGGAATTTTAGCTGGCTTACATTCGAGTATTCCAATCTCATTCAGTAGATCAAGGACATATTTGCTTTGAGATATGAATATAGCCTTCTTGATCCCACTTCCTTGCCAAGGAAATATTGGAGATAACCCTGGTCCTTAATTTCGAATTCACGTGCAAGAACACCCTTTAATGTATGAATTTCCTTCTCATCATTCCAGTCAAGGTAATATCATCCACATACACAATAAGAATTGCAATATTTCCTTTAATACTTAATAAATAATGTTTGATCTGTCTGACATTGATAATATCCATACCTCTTCACAAACTTGTTAACCTGTAAAGCCATGCTCAAGGAGATTGTTTTAACCATACAACAACTTTCTCAGTTATCTTTACATCAAGTTGATGGAGTGGCCAATCGAGATTAGCTCCTAATGAAAACAAAACCTGAATAGTATTAAGTTTGGATTTTTTCCATTTGCAATTAATCGGATTTTTCCCTTCTGGTAATTTAGTAATCCCCTAGGTTCCATTCTTTTCCAAGGGATAGATCTCCTTCCCTACAGCTGCTCTCCACTTTGGTTTCTTGAGAGCTTCCTGAATGTTATTAAGAACCTGTTTGCTATCAAGACTAGAAACAAATGCACAAAATTGGGGTAAAAGACCTTCATAGGATATGAAATTAGAAAATGGATAATTTGTGCATGATCGTACTCCTTTCCTTAAGGCAATGGGAATGTAATCATCATTAACAGACTCAATCTTGATAGGATCAGAACATGTATTAACTGAATTGATTTCATTCCCTCAATTCAGATTAGAATCCTGATTTTGTTCGAAAGGAATTGGTTGCTCTACATCTTCATGAGTCTGCTTATTACACCTAGAATTGACAATTAACTCATTATTTGGAGCTTTGTGAATGATTTTGACACTGTCAAGATGATGGAGACTCGGTTTGACTAGGAGACACAACTAGACAAAGATTAGGAATAGGAGATGATGGACTTGGGTCATGTTGGGAATCGATTTGAGTAGGAGACAACTGGACAAGGATCGGGAACATGAGATCCTAACTGAGGAGCATGAAATACGGAGAAAGGTGTGTTGGTTGCCTTAATTTTCCAGAACTGATATTCAAGAGTCAGATTCTCCCCTGAATACCAGTTATGGGATAATAAGGTTGATGCTCAAGGAAGGTCACATCCATGGATGTGTAGAATTTCTTGGAGATAGGTGAGTACCACCTATACCCTTTTTGAGTTGGAGAATATCTTAAGAAGATACACTTAATGGACTGAGGATCAGGCTTACTACAATGTGATTGGTTGACATAAGCGAACCCAGAGCAGCCAAACACTTTAGGTGTTATGAAGGAAAGTGGTCAAGTATTATGATAAGTTTCAAGTAAGACCTGACAAGGAGTACGGAATTGTAAGACTCAGGATAGCATTATGTTGATAAGATTGGTTGCAATAAGAACAACCTCCCCCAAAACTGTTTAGGGATGTGTGAGGAAAATATAAGGGATTGAGCAACTTCAAGGAGGTGTCTGTTTTTTCTTTCTGCAATTTTCTTTCTGCTGTCTTTCTGCTGAGGTGTCTCAGTGCAACAGATTTTTTGGACAATACCTGCACCCAACAAATAAGGACCCAAGATAGAGTTGAAATATTTATTGGCATTGTTAAGAACAGTTTGGATTTTGGTTTGAAATTGAGTTTGCATCATACTGTCAAAATTCTTGAAAATTTGGCTTTTTGGATTTTTCTAGCATAAGGAATATCTAAGTAAGGCAGGTATGATCATCGAACAAAATATATAAACCAATGAGTCCCAGTAAGGTTCGAAATCTGAGATGAACCCCAAATATAGTATGAATCATGGAAAAAGGATGTGACACTTCATATGAAAAAAATTGGAACGTTTATTATTAAATAAAGAAGGAAAGAGTTTTTCAAGATACATAATACCAGGATGACCTAAATGATAGTGCCACAACATAATCTCTCTATGTTTATTAGAATGCACAACTGAAACTGAATGACTACTGGATTCACAATCTGTCCTTTGAGGTTGTCCTCCACGGTAAGTGCAATTCTTTAGAAGGTAGAGCTCTGAGCATATCTTAGACTCCCAATCCTCTTCCCCAAATTCAAGTCCTAAAATTCACAATATTGGGAAAACTTAGCAACACGGTATAGATCATGCATGAGCTTATTAATAGACAGCAGGTTAAAATCGAGATTGGGGACATATAGCACCGAATTAACAATGAGGTTCTTAGAAATAACACTAGAACTTGAACCAGTCATCTTTGACAATCACCCGTCAACAATATAAGCAGTAAAATTATCACTACAAGGATTATAGTTGTGTTTATAGATTATATATGTGAAATAAACTAATATCTCCAGTCATGTCATCAGATGCTCCAAGTCCACAGCCTAAGGACTTGATTTTCTCTTGTATGGCATTTTTGGCTTGAAAAAAGCTACCTTTCTGTGCCAAAGTGGTGGTTGCAGCTTGTTGATTAGATATGACCTCGGAGGTAGAACCAATGGCCAACCCCTATTTTGTCATAGGGCATCTACGTTCAGAGAGTGGCTCTGGTACCATGTTAAAAATGAGAGAAAAAAATGCTCTAATCTTATTGGTTGTAAGTGGGGATTACAGCTATATAAATATAACAAAGGCAGAGATCAAATCTGCCATTATTGTATCATAATCTCCAAGGAACTAGAAAACTATTAAAATTAAAACACTATCAAATATTCGGTTCCTATAAATCCGGAACTAATCCGGGTCTAAATCTCCTACACTTCAAGACTAATTGATCCCAGATTTCAACACAATATATGATTTAAGTTGATAACAAATACATCATTTGAAGTATGGTGACAAAAGTGAGATTTATGTAGAAATATCTGAAAAATGGTTCATTCATTTCAAATTTCATGGATATTACATTTCCTATCTTAGTCGTGATTTTGTGTTGCCTCAACAAGAAACTCTTTGAAAAGCTGTATGGATGCTCCTTGACATCTTATGATTTTGTTGGTTTTTGATCTGCCAATAAAAAAAATTACCACAGTTATAGTAACTTTTGCTACATTATCGAGAACAGTATATGACTTAATGCTGAAAACAAATATATTATTTGCAGTGTGGTGACAATAGTGAGATTTACATGGCAATATTTTAAAATTTGTTCATTCACGTGGAGTTTAGATATTGCATCTAATATCTTAGTCTTGATTTGGCATTGCCCCAACAAAAATTTCTTTGAAAAGCCTAGTGGAATGAATATAAATAGTTCATGGACTTGAGTGATGCTGTTGATGTCGCAGCTCAGGTGGAGCAAATTAAATCATAATGGCGTTGATTAATAGTTGGAGTTGAATTAGTAAATTAATCAAGAGAGCATTATTGAGCAGGGTTGTTAGCAAATGACACATGTTGGGGAATCTGCATGAGATCTGCCGCTAATGATTGGCCAGCTAGGAGTGAAAAGCTTATAAATATGGTGCTGCATACAAGAGGAGCGCTATAAATTAATTCAAGAGACTCTGGGATCTGGCCTCTCTTTTCTTCTCAGCTGCTATACCACAATTTTCTTTCTTAGTTTCCTATTTCAGTTTTCTGCCAATCAGATTATTTTCTTCCTTCATTTTCTCCTTCCATTTTCTGTACATTTTTCTATCAGCTCTAATCAATTCTTCAGTTAACCGTTTCAATCCCAATTTTGGCTATTGCTCTTATCAAATTGGATTAATTGCTTTAATTTACTGAATTATATCTCTGGTCTTTTCAGTTGATCTCCAATTTGAATCTTTATTTAAAGAGAAATTCAGATTGTATTGCCAGTTCGTGCTTCTGTCAATTCTTTTGTTCAAATTAAATTGCCTTCTAACTGTAAATTGTAAATTTTATGAAGTTTCATGCTAAACTAGCTTCTTATCATGTAGGTGTGAAAATGCTGGGATAAGGTTCTCTCGTCCTTCAAAGAGGAAACACAAAGTGAGATTTCTTTTCTGAAAGCTATCCCGTTCCCTTGTGTTTTATGGTACTCGAAAATGCATTCACTTGACATAATAGGATAAGTTCATCACAATAGTATTTTGCAGAAGGTTCAAACTTTGGTAATGAGATAGTTAAAGTTGCTTTAAGTTCCATCACAAACCTTGATTCTATTACTAGGATTGTTGCATCTGGACTATGAACTTGAAAAATAAATTAAAGGCTTAAGCTAAACTTCCGTATCTGGCCTCTGGCCTCTTTCTTTGTGCTATTTGTCAATGCTACAAACATAGTGATTTTGTAGGGACTTTCCTTCCAAAGAAGTCTTCATATACTTGTTTGTTCATGCACAAGCCAGATTGCTCTCAGAGACTTCTTTTCAGAAATGTAGGGGTGGGCAATCGCATTCGGATTTTTGGATCCCGACCCGATCAGGTTTTACCCAGTTTTTTCCAAAAAAACTTCAGATGTCGGGTTATCCGATACCCAATTAATAATAATCGGATCCGTTTTCGGGTAGGATTTCCCTACCCGATCGGATACCCGATTAAAGAAAGGAAAAATGTAAAGAAGAGGCCAAAGGGGCATTTCCATATTTCCTTCATTCACTTTCATCTCAACTTCACATCAAATCCCAATCTCCTCCCAACTCCATGTCCCAACCCAACCAAGCCAAGCCTTCCTTTCCTTCACAACACCTCCGATCGTCAAGCGGCAGCAGTGGTGGCAGCATGGTAAGATTCCCCCATACCTCTTCAATATCATAACCCCCGGCGGCGGCGGTGGCCTTTTGGTTGAGACAAAGGCAGACTATTTTTTCTGTTTTGTTGAATATTGTTGTTCTAGTGTTTTGCAAGGATTTTCGATTGGAGTAGAAATTACAAATAGATTTGGGGCTTGGGTTTGTTGTCCTCAATGGCTGATGGTAGAGGAAAAGGAGATGGGAAAGGAAAGGCAGTGTGCAGCAGCGCAGCAGTAGTGAGGAAATGGCCAAATGGGAAAGCAAAGGAAAAAAACTAACAAAGCCTCATTTTCAATTTTCTGCCTTTTTTTTTTTTAAGAAAGAACTCGTACCCGATAAGTCAGGTATCTGATTATCAGATATCCGATCCCGACCTGAAATACCAAAAACCGAAATACCCGACCCGATGTCCACCCCTACAGAAATGCGTAAACAACTAATCTTTCAATTATAAATGTTAATCTGTGTGGGTAAACTTCAGAAAATTCTTACGATGCATTATTTGCTGATTTGAGTAAGTTGAAAATTCACTTATTTCTCGCAGATACTTTCTTATGCTATAAGGAAGCATGATCAACTTTTAAGCGTACCTCTTTATGTGCATGTTAGATTAGTATTAACCAATGTGGATAGTTGGTCTCAATTGGGTTTCAGACTTAGAATGTTCTAACAATGTTAACTTAAACACATGTTGTGCTTGTCATATCAGACAGGTGCTTGTTTATCCCTGTCTTAGATTGTAAAACTGTGGAATCCCCAAATTGTGACCTAGGTCTCACTTGTACTTGTCATAGGTGTGGATCACATAATGTTATCTTTTTTGAGCATTTGCTCATTGACAATAAACAAATAGCCTTTTAGCCAACCAAAAAAAAACAGACAAATACTTGTCATGATCTCCTGCTTGGGCTCCCTTTATTTTATCTCCTAAACTTTGTTTACTTTACTCCTTCTCTTTTCTCTATTTGAAGTTAGTCATTTGAACGTTTTGGAAATAATACAAACTCAAAAACTCATTTGTCTGGAACATAGCACATAGAGTTTGATTTCAGTTGATTGAATCAGATTATGTTAGAGCCTCAAGGAATGTAAGGTACCAACTGCACTAGAAGGAACCACGCAAGGGCCGAGGGCTGAACCCATTTGGTCTTTGTCCTGTCTCTCTTTGGGGAATCACCAATTACATAGGCTTGCCCTAGGTAATAATACCTGGGTTAGTTCAAAATAAAATCTGTTTTTCCTAACCAACACTCATACCCTGCTTGAAGTGTCTTTACATGTTACTGCTCTGAAGAACTATAGACATATGTCTTCTCATTCCTCAGAATAGGTCTCTTGCATATTGAAGAATTTCTAGGCAATTATGACACCTGTTATAAATCTTGAGAATAAATGCAAGCTTGTAAGAGCATCAGTATTCTGCTCCCTGAATAGGAGTAGATATACTCCATCATACAATATTTTTCATGAGAATGAGATGGTCTTGAGACTGTTGTTTATTTCTTGTGGAGGTTGCTCGTGAAGAGGTGACAACTCGAATTGGCAAAAACAAAAAGGTCATTAAAACAGAACCAAATTCAGATGAGGTAAGTTGGTATCTTCTATGTAGAGTTTCTCATTTTAGTGTTCCTTGAATAGCTTATTCGCAGTTAATTTAACTGGATCAAGCAATTTATCAGAAAACTGCTGCTGCTGCTGCTGCTGCTGCAAAAATGTAAGTATGCAGGTGTAAAATCACAAGATTTATTCCCTAAATTAGTTTTTGTTCATGTAAAACTGATGCATCTGATAAGTTTTAGAGCTTAGTTTGAGTCAATTATTTATGCTCATTACTTTGACAGAACACTCAATTCAGTTTTCATTATATCCTATTGGCACAGTAAATAAGTTGATTATGGTAATATCATCCATCACTAGGGGGAAGTAGTAGTAAATGAAAGTGAAGGTGAAATGTGAAGTTAAATGAGATGCTTTTGTCTATATATTCTTTCCTATTCAGTGACTCTTATACAAAATGCGTGAACAAGAGTATAATTAAGACATTTACCTTGTGTTATCCCTTTAATCCATAATATTTTGTCTTCAGAACACAAAAACTAGATAACCTTTGATGACCTGAATGTGGCGTCAGGAAGGACAATAGTATTTAACTTTTATAAAATCACATTTGTGTTTGCTTGAGAGCTTCAAAGGAGTTGCTGTATCCTTTCACTGGGAGTCAGCACAAGAATAAGCAAAAGAATTTGCTTCCTCTTTGTTGAATTTGAGAATCATTGTGGTAGTGTGCGATTAAAGCTGAACGAAATACCTTTTTGTAAATGCATCTGTTGGATCCTCTTACTTTCTCACCAATGGAACCATGTGACAGGACCACTTCTCAAAGTTCAGAGTACCAGAAACAGCACAAAGCACTTGCTGGCTCTCCAACAGCTGCTTCAGTTCAAGATGGAAATGCATGCTACGAGTTGGTGGATGTCAGTGGGTATCTAGTGAAGGCCAGCATTGCACCTACACTTCGGTCTATTTTTTCCAAGTACGGTGATATTGCTTCCAACTGCCCCTTCAAGAATCATAATACAAGGAGTCCATTCTTTGAGGTAATCTGCGACGTTGTTGAAAAGCTTCAAAGCAACGACTTTGGTGTCATCACTTCCGAAGTGAAGGAGATGATCTCTGAGATCTCAGATGCAGCAGAAGCAAAGATGGATGTAACTTGGCTGCAGAAGCTCCTTGAAGAGATCAATCAAGTAAAAGAGGTTGGTATGAAGTCTTCCGGGCTTATGGAGCTGAGGGCTAATTCAAATCTCATTGTCAAAGCAGCAAGAAAAGATCTGGAGGAAAGAGGGAAGCAAGTGATGTCAGCTAAAAGGAAGTTCAAGGAAGCAAAAAGCCGCTGGGAAGCCCTTGAGCACGTGAAGGCAAAGGTCGAAAATGATGTGGTGGAGGTTCTTGCAGCGAAGCAGGCCTGGCAAAGGAGGGTGGATGAGCTACTGTAGACCAGAGGCTCTAACAAATCTCTGAGTATCAGAGTAGACCAATTTGACATTTTTTTGCATGCTTTTAAATTTTCATTTCTGCATTCATCAAATAAGCGTTACTTGGAATGCCAGGGGAGTGTGGTGAGGGATGCCAATGAGTTATCCATCACATGATCATCTCTCTAAAGGTGGCCATATATGGCTCTGGCACTGGAAACTGGTTGAAATTTCTGAAGTTTATTTCTCTTATGTTTTGCTAGCTACAATACAGGTTTAAAGAACTGATAGTAGCAGCATAAACTCTTTAACAGTTTATCTTTAAAGAACTGGTTTTTGGAAAAATTAGAGCGTTTTTTAGTTTAATTTCAAGAATAATTTAACAAGAAAAATAAATAGGCATTTCAAACAGTAGTCCATTCAAGAAAATAGCAAAATGGTTTCTTGACTCAAAATGTCTAAATAGGCCTGATGGGCCTGTTTTTTATTCAATTGAAGAGTCTGAAACCTGATCGTTGCATCAAGTAGTGGGCTTGAAATCATATAGTTCCACTTTTACTTGTCTTGGAAAAAAGCCAGCAAAACTGTGATGGGATTTTAAGGTGATAAAAATGGCAAAAAATTGTAGATTTGAAAGACATTTTCCTTTTGCTTACTTTTTTTTTTTTTTCTTTGATAGTATTGATACTTTTGGAATAGTTGCGTAAGGTAGTTGAGAAATGAAATTCAAATTAAAATAGCATTTATGTGTTTAAAATGTATTCTATAAAGTTATTTAAAACTCAATTTTCATATTTTTGCTCAAAATAATAGTTTTCACATGCCTTGGTACGCCACAAGAAAAGTTGATTAAATGAAATTAATTGAGTGGAGCTTAGTGCTTTGCAGTTTAAGCTCTTTACAAAATTTTAAATGAGGTAAACATAATTATCCGTATATATTTGGCTTGATCTATTTAATTTGAATTGAGAAATTACTCAATTGAAAATATAAATTCTATATTGTTACTTTTGGAAATTCTACTTCAAATTTGGATTGTTCTGTCTAGTCGTTTCTCACTTTGTTAAAATATAAACTTATTATACGACAAATATAAATCCAATAATCCATTTGCTTCGTGATCCAAGTCATAATCATCTATAATTATTGTTAGTGATGGTGAAATGAAACTACTAAACCAAGATTAATTCATGCTTAAAAACTTTTTATAGAATAAACTACCTAAGATTGAGGAATAATCATCACAAGAGTCCATAGTGGCGTCCAATAGTATGTTTGCAAAATGGGCTGGAAAATGGGCTTCATAGCCCATGATAGAGTTCAATGGTATGTTTTCAGAATGGGCTAGAGACTGGGCTTTGGGTTCACTATGGGCTTTCTCACTCTCCAACATGTAGAAAATAATTAAGGAAACCTATTATGGAGTTGTCAATAATTGGATATAAAGTTCATAATCAGGTTTATGATCCAAATCCAATAACTTCAAATTATATACCATTAATAGGTTATTTCTTTTCATAAGTGACCTGTTTTAAAATCTAAATATCATCAATTGTAATCATAAACTATCTTAATTAACTATTTGTACTTGGATATTTGTTTAAAACTTCAAAAAAATATTTCTCCATCATTCCACTCTATTTCAGTTCTTTCATAGAAAATATTCAATTTTGATTTATTTTTTTGTATTGGGTTTTTTACAATTCGATCGTCTCCAAATCTGAAATGGGAATTTGATTCGCTGACAACCTTATACACAAATATTTAGTCACAAAAAAATTGAATTTTTCTTGTGATGTTTTGAATGAAGTATAAAAACTAAAAAAAGTATGTGGAAGTTGGCTTTTCCATATTTAAAAAAATATAGAATATTAATAATTGTACTTTTGAATCAGTAGTATTATTTATTGGAAAATCTCAAAAAGAAAAAAGAATCGAATTTCCATAAAATGAGCACTATAAAGTTAGTAATAAAACTTTCTCTTTTGACTCTAAATCATTAACTATGTGATAAAAAATTTTAATTCTTGAAACCCTCATCAAGAAAGGGAAAGCACAAGTAAATAAGAAAAATATAAGGAATTTTTGAATAAAAAAAATTTATAACTTTCACATAAAGCAAAAGAAGTGGTTAAAAAAAAGTGAAAAGTGAGGGTTTGCTGAAAAAGTCTATGAAAAGTGGAAGTAAGTTGAAATGGGTACTTTAAATATATATATATATATATATGTGTGTGTGTGTGTGTGTGTGTGTGTGTGTCTGTGCGCGGCTAAATTGTAATTGTGGAGTTTAATAAAATAAAAAATAACAAATACAATCTATTTTTATCAATTGCATAAAATAGACATATAATTCAGAAGTACTAACAAAACTAATACTAGTACTAATAATAACAACAACAATAATAATTGTAATTAAATTTATAATGTATTACCTGTGTTTCCACATATGTGTTATTTTTGCAATATATGTAATATAAGCATTTACATATAATGTATGTCACACATACAATTATTATATTTTTATACTATTTAAATATTTTTTTATAGATATATGTCTAGATGCATGTTAATACATGTATATTGATATATATGCCTATGTATGTGCATATATAAACCATTTATATATATTATTAAATGTTTGCATACATATAATCCACATATTTATATAAATCACATTAATGTATATGCATGTAATTTACTTGAATATAATTTCTATAATTGTACGAGTAATTACATATACACATACATATATTTATTTATTAGGCAGTTATAGTATGTTGTTAAAATATACATATATAAATGGATATATTTAAACATGCCTATCTGTAAACACTATTCATATATATATATGAATAGTATTTGTATAGATACTATTCACATTAATGTATATGTATGTAATTTATTTGAATATAATTTCTATAATTGTACGAGTAATTACATATACATACATATATTTATTTATTTACGCAGTTATAGTATGTTATTAAAATGTACATATATAAATGGATATATTTGAACATGCCTATCTGTAAATACTATTCACATTAATGTATATGTATGTAATTTATTTGAATATAATTTCTATAATTGTACCAGTAATTACATATACGCATATATTTATTTATTTATGTAGTTATAGTATGTTGTTAAAATGTACATATGTAAATGGATATATTTAAACATGCCTATCTGCAAATACTATTCATATATATGTGCGCGCGTGTGTTATATATTTATCAAAATGCGGGCATATATATATGTATATAAATACATGCACATGCGTATATAAAGTGTTAATAGTATAACAATTTATAAAATAAAAGTAGAAATGACAAAAAAAAAAAGAAGTAACAGTAACTATTATCAGTGCTATTGCTATTATTTAATTTAACATAGCATAAGATTCATGTGAACTTCATAATTGATGGTAATCTCAAAAAATAATAAAAATTTAACAGTGAATTACCTATAGTAATTTCCACTTATTTACAAATATGCCACTAGCACTTATTTACATACCAATAATATTTATTTTTTAATTAAAAATTAAAAATTACTTATTCGTAATTGTTGCGAACATTCTTTGAAGCATAGCAAACTACATAACTCACGACGAAAAAATATATATATATAAATAATCTCTTTTAGAGAAACACTTTTGGACATCGAATCTTATAATTAATTATAATCTACAATCTCATATATTTTAATGAAATATTATTATCATTAAATTCATGCACATTTGATGTAATCGAATCTCATAATCCTATAATTGTAATCTGCAATCTCATATATTTTAAGAAAATAAATAATGTTACTGTCATTAAATTCATGCACATTCAATGTAAATAATAATTTTCCAATCTCTCAAACTAGCATGTAACATTTAATATTAGAATAACATGCCATCAATGTTCAAATTTGGACTATACCCCACAAAACATCAGCCTTTTACAAATTCCTAAAACCCCAAGGGCAATCATGTCATTCTACTTCCTCCTCACAACAACACTTACAAGTCCCTTCACTCAGCACTGATGGCCCCAAAGTATGAGACATGCCAATAGACAGCAAACAAAGCCTAGATTACATAATATAGTTTGCATTTGTCCACCCCATTAATCACACACACAAATTTTTCCTAAAGAAACCAGCCAACAGCAGAAAAGGGAAAAAATCTGTAATATGTGAATCCACGGATTTGAAACCCAAAAATTAGCAGTAATTGATGGAGTGAGGCAAAATCCGGGTGGAGGTTTTGGAGGGGCTCTGCATGCAGGACATTTTGCAAAAGACCCCTCTTTTACTACTCCACCCCATTAATACATCATCAGCATTGGCTGTGTCTGAGCTCTCATTTTTTGTTTCTTTTTGTACATGTAATAAAATTGAAGTGCATTTTCATCAGAGAGTTTTGAGGTGGGCTTGGGGGCTGCTGCTGCTGGTGGGATTCTTGTTTTTCTTTTTTGGTGTGTGTGTGTGTGTGCGTTCTTGGTTTCTCTTTTTCTTAATTCTTTTTTCCTTGTAACAGGTGAATTATACAAATGGGTTCTGCTAGTCCTGATGATTCCTCGCAGAGAGCGATTGAGGGTGACTTGGCTGATACTGGGAATAGGATTCTAGCGCTTCCTCCATCAACTGATGAGCTACTCATCCTCCTTGATGTATGAACCCCTTAACTTTTGTGGGCTCACATACACATGCTGGTTTGCGTGTGTGCGCTTGTTTTATGCTTGTCATGTGTATATCTCTGTACAAACTCCTGTTTCATATAGATACACACGGACCATTTTGTGCTGAATGTGTAGAAAAACTTGAATTTTGTGCCGGTGCAGGGAAACTATTTGTGCAAAGGCCTGTTTAATCTGTGAAATCTCAATGTTTATTCACATGCGTAAAGATCCTTTTTTGTGTGAATGTCTGCCATGTCTAAATAGCCTAATTCCTGTCACATATGTGGGAAGTACCAATTTTCCTTTAGTTATGCATGTAATGGTTAGTGGACAACCAGACACAACCAAATTAGTATTTGTTTGAGTGGGTGTCTGACTTAATTTGAATCATTTCAAAAATTTGGGATTACTAATGTGTGAAATGAGTCATTCTTAAACTACTTTTTGCTGTTTGTGAAGTTGGTAAAGTATATATATATATATATATATTTTGTGTGTGTGTGTGTTTTTGGTGGTTGTGGTTGTGGTTAAATGGTCTTGGTAAAGTTCTTACTTGGAAAGGGTTAATGGATTTTCTTTCTCTATTTCCATGAAACTGAAACTTCGATGTTATGATTGAATTGATCGTAATTCTGGGTTCTCGATGGTTAATTTGTACATTTTTCACAGTTTTTAGTTCTTGATGATAGGATGCATCTGGAAAGGATAGACTTGTTTAAGTTTCAAATACATCTTTCTCCTTTTGGTTAAAGTTGATGGAATTGATGCATTTTCGGGGTTGGGTTAATAATTCGTAAAACAAGAAACCGGGCAAACTTAAACTTGTTTGTGTTTTTGTGTACACATATGTGTGTGTGCTGCATTATATATTGCTTGTCAGAACAACTAAATACTTGTTCATACATTTCTGCAATTGAAATTCTCACAACCCTTTTGTGAGCCTAACCAATGACCTAAATAAGAAATGTGAAGCAATTGATTGAAAATGGTTAATACATTAAAAAAATTAAAAATACTTGTTTTCTTCTTCTGCATTTATGATGATCGATTTGCGTCAATCTGTTATATGCAGCTGCAAACCTGCATACAAAGCCTTGTTTGATGGATTATTTGATTGATATCCAATTTTCTTTGCTGCTTTGTCATTTTTAAGGACTCAAAATTGCTTCGGTGGAAGCTTGTAGTACAATTCAGAATAGTTCTTTTGATGTTAATTGAAGAGGGAAATGCTTTTTGTTGATTGCTACTGTCCTCATTCCCCTTTTATACTACCATAAGACATGTATCACTAATTTTATCATATCCTCCTCCTTGACCTTAATTGTTTCCCCCATCCTGTTTTATAGCCACGTAGATATTATTAGTCTTCTGTTTGTTCTTTCAGAAAGCAGAGAGCCTTTTAGCCAAGGTATGGCAACAGCCTCCAATCTCTACATGTCGTGCACTTCTTCCACCAATGAAAGCATTGATCCTTGATGAAGTATTGCGCCATGATGATGTAAATGTCCAAGTTGCAGTTGCATCTTGTTTTAATGAGCTCACTAGAATAACTGCTCCAGATCCCCCTTATACTGATGAGCTAATGATGGTATGCAGATACGTTCAGTTTTTTCTCTTGTGTAAATTACATAACCCAGAGCATCTGCTCCTCTCATTCTTCCCTTCTTACAAACATATCATGCGCTTTACCAAAATAGTACTCTGTGGTTGCTGGTGACAGGTATTTTTCCGATTATTCATGATTGCATTTAAGCAGTTGTCCTGCGAGTCTGGTCCCAATTATTCTAGGGCTCTGCAGATTATTGAAACTATGGCAAAAGTGAGATCATCCCTGATGCTGCTGGACATAGATACTGATGGGCTGATTGTTGAGATGTTCCGCCTTTTTCTCAATAACATTAGGTAAGTATGCAAGGAGTCTCTTTTTTTTGTATGCTTGAGAAGGATTGGGATTTTCGCACTCTGCTCATGTAGTGGCTGAATTTTGAAAATGCTTATATGTAGCATGGTTTGCTATATCTAAGATTAGCTCACATGGTTGTAGAACCAGTTTTCTTTTGGTAATGTGTATTAAATAAGATTTTAATTGTATTGAAGGTCCAATCACCCTTCTGATGTATTCAAATACATGGAAATGATCATGACTTTGGTGATAGAAGAAAGTGATGAAATCTCATTTGAACTGCTGAGCCCCCTTTTAGCTAGTGTGAAAATGGACAATAAGGTAATGATTCTCTGTTTGATCTTTCATGATTTTATACTATTCTGTGATTATTCTTGTTCTTTCTACCAAATGTATTTTGTATTTTCTCCTTGCTTCAGAATACTTCACCTATTTCATGGGAGTTGGGGAAAAAAGTCTTTGAAAATTGTGCAACCAAACTCCAGTCTTATCTTAGAGAGGCAGTGAAGGCAATGAATCTGGATATTGCTGATTATGCTGAAATAGTTACTTCTATATGCCATGATACATCCAATGGGCAAAACATGGTTCGTTCTTCTACATGTAGTCTCTGAATTTAAAACTGTGTTTTGTTCCATTTCTTTCTGTTGATGTGAACCAGTTTCCTTTGAGCCATTCTATTTCAGTTTGTCAGACAATCAATGTTTGAGCGACCTGATAAAACATGTGAAAATCAAATTGCATGATAGACAATCAAATGTTTATGGGAGATGAAAGTACTGAATGCTACTATACCTTCTGCTTTTATATGCAACCGTTAATGTTGTTTATTTCTTAATACCAATGCTTTGAATGCCAGCTTTGGTCATATTTTTGGAACTAACTTAATTATTCTCTGCTATTTATAAAAGTGTGAACGAGTCAAAGTGATTAATGCTTTACTGTTTCTTCCTTTGTTTTGAATGGCTAAAACAACCTTCTAAGGAAAGTATTTGATGTTAGTTTCATATGGTATTAAGTATTCCTAACTTTATATCAGCTTTTTGATTAGAGACCGAATATGTGAAGTATTTGTTATATGACTCCATCATTAATCCCATTAAATTGAACCGCAGCAGAACTAGCCTGCTGACAGTTTTCCTATCTTTATTGGAATTTTTTTCATCCAATTGTTTGGAGAAACTGGAAAGAAAAAAGTAAAAGAATTGAGACTCAACTAAACTATGCTTGGTAGCAGTATTGGAGACTTATGATTGAAGGAGATGAATAGACTGCTACTTTTATACCAAAATGTGAGAATTCTGTGCTCTATCTTTTCCTTTGGCCACACACCATAATTTCTTTTCCTATGCAAAGCTACCATCTTAAAAAATTGGAGAAGACTGATGTCCTGTTTGTCGAATCTCATGTCGCTGCACCCCTTTGAATTGTGGTGCTGCTCTGCAGTTCAGGAACTTCCCTATCAAATTTGAATGTGATGCAAGCAAGTCTCTAGAAGCATTTGTTTTTGCATTGGGAAACTGGAGGAAGATTGGTAATTATAGGAAATTAAAATGCGATGGGAGAGTATTATTCTTTCTTCATTTCCTGATCAATGTGAAAACAAAGAATTTGGAAAATGTGTCTCCAGAAGCTATATAATAACATAGAGCAGCTCAGAGATATTTATAAAATCGAGTAAGCGAATTAATTTAGAAATTGGTCAATTAAGTAGAAATAATGTTCTTTGAAGATGGAAATGAAGTCATTGCAAATTTAATCGGATAACAAAGTACATAATTAAAAAAAAAAAATACAAACTGTAAGTATGAGCTATAAATGCAGCCTATAGGTTGATGGAATTCAGATTACCAGCTTTTTGAGGTGCAATCTTCTGTAAGGTGCTTATGATAGAATGTAAATGACTTGTTGGGGGAATATAAATAATTATGCTGCACATTAGCCAGCTTAGGAAAGAAATAACAAGGCAATATACTAAGAAGACCTAAAGACTGGCATTCTTCTTTTCTCCTGTATGTAGTTTGCACATATTTTACTGTGCAAGTACATTCAAGAATGGTTGAGAATTACCCCAAATAAGCTCCACGCGAAGTAAATCATTTTCCTATTACTTTTTATACAACTAAAACTTGAGTCACATAAATTGATATAATTTTTGAATAGTGTCTAGCTTTTATTTATGTATCGTGTGACCTCGAGAGCAAACGACCAGTAGAAGTAGGTGCTCTATTTCCTTCCTGCTCCGTAGGGTAGGTATAACGTAATTCACAGTGCTAGCAGATCAGGCTTGATTGATTGCTTTCCATCACTTGATTGATTGCTTTCTTAATGGAAGAGAGGAGCCATTAGGGGAAACCTAGATCAGAAGAATCGGAAAGAGACTCGGCAACAGTTAGTTGTGCAGTTACCTAAAGGGTTACCTTTGTATGCCTTAAATATTTTTCATATATAATGAAGATAATATTCCTAGCGACCTCTTATGCATTCTTGTTTCTTATATTTTAAGAAACCAATTCTGACTTTGACAAACTGATTTGATTTTTCATACAAATTAGAAAAATATAAGCAGTTATGCTTAGCTTACACATCATAAAATGATATATATGGCTTCGTTAATTCCTTATATGAGTAGAGCTAACTGAAATAAGATTGAGGTTATGTTTAAGTCTGGCTCATGTCAACTCATCAGCCAATTTTCTAAAAGCTTGAGACAAGACCTGTGCTAATAATAGGCATCAATCTATCAAAAATCTTTCTCACAATAGGAATGTATACTTAAAACCTAGAAGGCAACACTAAATGTTTGTTAGGACTTATATTGGAAATGAGTTTTATTACTAATGGCCAAAAGGCATAAATAAATACTAATTTTTCTATTCAAGTTTGGTTCATCTAAAGATGAACTACGAAGAAATCTGATCATGAATTTGGAGATAGTAGTTGATGTGCATAAAATTCCAGCACCAATCAAGAACTCTGAATCAGCAAGCAGCCTGATCAACGAACCACGTCTGGATTGACCTGCAAAACGCTGGGATTTGCCCAACGAAAACTCTTCAACGCTCAGTTAAAACTCTTCGACACTCAAGTCAGTAAGAATTCGAAAAGCATCAATCACTCAATCAAAGTACCTTACCTTAAGTAAGGTATAATAGCACGTAAGAAATAAACCATACCTTAAGTCACTTTTTCATAGTAGCCCATCAGGTGGTAGAATTAAGGAAGGAATCTCCTAAAAATCATGGACATCAGATATCCCCTTCATTTCCTTTTCCAGCATCCTAATAAATGACAATAGGATTCTTTGTTGTTAACATGCTCACTCTAATATGCCCAAAGTTAGGATGTTCTACTTGGTCTGCCTAGATTGGTTACCCCATATCCGACTGAGTATCTCAGCTCGGTATAAACAAGATAATCTTCCAACTGGCCTTTTCGCCTAGTTCAGACATAGGCTCTATCATTCAATCATGGGCTGACCAGCTCTCTTCTAATTGGTAACACTTAAACAACCGTAATCGTGTATATGGGCCGAAGCCTTGCCCCCAACTCAGCTCAGCATTTGGGCCTAAGCCCACACAAGTCCACATAAGTCCTCATATGCCCTGAAACCTTAGCCAAGACTCAGCTCAGACGAGCCCATTTGGGGTAAGGCAATTCCATACCACATCAGTAGTAATGCCAGATTTATGTTATAATACAACAATTATAATACAACAACAAAGACGACCATTTCATGAATTGAAACCTTTTGTTACTATTAAAACATTAATTATCATAACTATTATACGACGGAACTTGAGCTGAGCTTCTTTGACAAATCGTGTTTTGATATTGTACTAGCGGTATTCCATGAAAAATATCATAAACATTCTCAATAACTTTAATTGTAGTATCTTATGCTTCTCAAATGAAAACATAGTTACCTTTCTTCATGGAAGCAAATAAATTTCTCAATTGATCTAGCTCTTAGTTCACGTGCCTTTAGTAACATGTTATGGAGCATTAATCAAGAAGCATGGACCCAATACAATTGATGTTCAATAGATTCAAATATTATGTACTTACTTTATTGTGATATAATTTGTTACACTTGCCTCTTCCATCATAAAATGTCGTTTCTTATTCATATTTGTCATCTATGTTAGTTAGATAGGGGCGTTGAACTACAACAAATGACTTAAGTCTCCAAATTTCAAATAATGATATCAAAAAAAAATTCTTTATTTTTCAAATTTTAAAAAAGCTGACAATATTTTAACCTGAAATAACTGTAGCCTATAGATTTAGTGCTATATTGAATTAAAAAATTTACTAGAAAAAATACTTTTGGATCTTGAATTCCTTGAATGATATTGATGATTTTGGGTTCTTAATAATTATATGTTGCTTGGAAATATCTCACACAATAATTGCGGACTTTGCTAATATATGGAAAAATGTGTACTTTGCATTTTAAGTAAACAAGCTAAGTTATTTAGTGACAAGAATCTTCTCTGTTAATGCATGCAAAAGTTGACAAGATAAGTTTATCATATTCTTGAGTGAACTAGCAGTCTATTGACATGCTAACATTGTCTATTTTAAGATAAGCTAATCTAATGATGATTTTTTTCCCTAGGTAAAACCTGTATTTAGTGAGTTATGGTCACATAATTGTACACTAAATCAACAGCAGGAGCAAAAGCTCATAAAATTAGTTAAGCTTCCTGAGTTAGATACTCAAGAACATCTCCACAAAAGTTAGATATGTTACACAAGTTCACGGAAAATTTAAAACCATTATGTCTTAAATAGAGTATGGTTTTTCTAAAACATCCGATGCCTTGGCCATGTCATTTACTGACATGCATAACTGTCTACCCTGAAGAAAAATGTGTCTGACATGGTATCTTCATCTTCTTTCTTTTTTGATTACCTTCCTCGCGTATGTGATTGGCATGTGATATTTTCTCACCAGAGTGGTTGCATTAGAGTTAATAATTTCCTGTTTAAACAATTAC
Organism: Paulownia fortunei; assembly: GCA_019321725.1. Lineage (NCBI taxonomy): Eukaryota > Viridiplantae > Streptophyta > Magnoliopsida > Lamiales > Paulowniaceae > Paulownia > Paulownia fortunei. The sequence continues at coordinate 20,069,345 of CM033112.1, read as the reverse complement.
AAATATATATTGAAACCTACTATGCCTAGAACTTATTTGGCAGTATGCGTTCTGCTATGTTTATCCAGATAGCCAAGCAATTAAAATAATTGTTTCTGCATTATCTTTCATTTGTGAATCAGTTGTCAAAAGAAGTTGCACCAACTGTTGGTGACGGGGCATCCCAGTTAGATGGACTTTCTAAGGCTGTGCATGAATGTTGTGATCCTCAAAGCAATGATGGTAATGGAACAAAATTGAATGATGAAAATTCATTGGAGACATTAAAGAGCTGTCAACAGATTGTGCAATCAGGGACAGATACAGGAGCTATTCGAAGGAGAAGGGGTAGAAAACCTAATTCTGTTATAAGACCAGAGGAGGGGTATGAACATACTTGGACAACAGGAGTCAAGTATTGCAGTGAAGTATCTTCTGATGGTTATAATGAGGAGAAAAACAACTTGGCTTTGGCGTCAGAACTGGGAAATGCGAGCTTGCTAAGCAATTCTTCGCAAAAAAAAGTTGATTCTTTTAGTGAAGGAAGTCTTCGCAAAAGGGGTCAGTCAAAGAAGAAAGAGAGTATGATTAATCAGCAGAGTAATCTGGAATTTTCGTCAACGCTAAAAAGGAAAATCCTGCAAACTAAAGTGAAGGAGAGAAGTTACAATGCCCCAAAGAAGACAGGTAAGATGGCTATTGCTGGATCGAGTAACATTAGGGTGGAGAAGGAAGAAGGGATCCTTAGTGACATCGGCACAGAAGGTAAATATGAGTTGTTACCTCAAGAACAGCATGGGGGGAAAGAAATTATTTCCCAGAAACATGTACAGAAAGATGTTGCGGACAAGGTAATCAAACTATGTCTGTGATTGTTGTTTGATGGCTTATGTTAGAGGTTCTTTGATTTCTAGTTGTTTTTGGGACAAATGCAGATGGAGGAGTTTCCTATGTCTAAGCCTGCAAAAGCCAAGTACCCGAGGAAAGACAAGGAAAAGGTACCATCCTATTGTAATATATGGTGTAAATTTAAACTATCCTTTCAGATGCGTACTTTAACAGTTTTCTTGGAATATATGCTTCCAATCCAGAAGTCCAGAAGGTCCCGAGTTGATTACGGAGAGGAATTAGTTGATTTAAGGATACAGGTCTGGTGGCCAATGGACGAAACGTAAGTGCTACATGTTGAGATTATCTCATTTTTGTTAGTTTATATGTGATCACATCATCTTATGATATATCCAATTTATTGTGTTACATTGGCATCATAGTAAACTGACTCGAATCATGTTTCTTGTATTCTGGAAATAAAGTATTTTAGTTGTTTCAGACAATACCCAAAAACCCCACGGCCACCCCCTGCTGCCCCCAGCTTGACTAAAGGAAAAGCAGATCGTTTCATTGAACTTTTCTCTCTTTAATTAAAATGTTTATTGTTGGTCCTATGTTTGATAATGTTGACAATGCTTCCTGATTTGGCATTTCTTTTTCATTTATAAAGGTAGCTCCTTGGCAACTTGGGAATCATGGGTTAAATGCATGAATAACCTTTTCTGATTTACTCTAGAATTGGCCTTACTTACATTTGGTAACTAATGAACATTAAATGTGCCCCTGATATGCATTATTAAGATTGATCTACCGATACATCTGTGTACCCCTGATGGGCAACGGTGCTGGGTTCCAACTTTTGTGACCTTCCCTGGATCCGCTCTTTATCTGGGTTTCATTTGGATGGTTGCTCATTAAGTTTTCTCTCTGTACTGGCTATCATTTCACCAAATGTATTTCATATGGCCTGTTGCCTAACAGGTTATAAATGTTGGCAGCAACAAACTTAAGTAGTGACTGTATTATGTAAGTTCAAAATTAGCCCAAAAGGCATAAAATCCTTGTTGAACTGTTGCCCTCTGCATTTGATGGAAAACCATGCAATGACACACACAACAGTCAAATGGGAGTCCAGATGTAAAATGAGAGTATAACATTTCATGCAGGGACCAACTTGATGCTAGTACGGAGCTCTGTACCTTGCTTTTGTTGGAGGATTTGTCGTCTTTTGATCCCTTTAGCTTTCCTCCAACAGCAGATTCTTGTGGGGTTCATGTTATGTCTCTCTACCTTGAGTACAGTATACATATAACAGGACATTATTTCCTTTTTCCAGGATTTCTTTTCCATATCAACCGGGTACAAAATGCTATCCTGCTTTATTGGGTCACTAATTAGTCGAATGAAACCATCTGTTTGGCCTATCCCGAGCCTAACCGAATCGCCAGCATTCTTTGGAAAAATCATATGAATTATCTTCCCCCACCCGCTACCCAGACTAGAAAGCTCCCCCCTGCTGAAAGAGACCAAGCGTCTTGTCCAATGGGGAGTCTATTATTCCACTTTGTTGGTCGGTTGCTTCCTATTCCCCTACTCGACCTGACTCAATCCCTCTATTCTTGGAGGCACAGAGCTCCCGGTCCGATTGAATCTAATGGGTTATGATAAGGAAGAAAAGACATGTTTATGTGATATTAGATATTGATCATATTCACATATAAAAGTGGAATCCATCTTCTAAAAAATAATGACCATTGAGTGCAAGCCCTAACTAGATAGACTATGGGTAGCTGAGGTGAAAGAGAAGATAGTAAAGCCCCTTAGTCTTCCCTGGCCTCCCCAACACACTTTTGTGCGCGCCTTGGCACTCGGAATGCTGCCTTCCTAACTAAGCTAAGCAAAGTCTTAGTGAAGCTAGTCCATTAATCATATCACCTACCTGTGTGACAAATAAGTTTGGATCCAAAAAAAAGGTATGTTTAAAGTAGAAACTACTTGATTGAGAGGTTCCGGAGCTCATTGTGTTTTCCTTTCTTGGTGGGGATCCCATTCTCTTTCTCTATGATCTACCAGGCTAACCTTTTCAGAACAGAAGAAAAGGCTTTCGATTGTCTATTTTTGAGAATCCTTTAGTTTTTAGCTTAGGTGTTGGATGATAATTATGAAAATCTATTGTTTAACCACTCAAAAAAAAAAAAAAAACCTAGAAATCAGTATGGCGTTCCCCTCCCTTGTGGTGCTTTTTAAGACCTTAGGCAATGTATTTTATATCCTCTGCGTCTATCTTCTGTTTAGATATTTCTGGATTTTACACATGCTTCATTTGAATATAACAAACCTTTTCTCATATTCAAGGATCTGTATATGCAGGTTTTATGCAGGCACTGTTAAAGCTTTTGATCCTGTAACAAAGAAGCACACGGTGCTGAGATGCTTCCTTCTCTTCTTCTTCTTCTTTCCATATTTTCCTTTAGTTGACTACTTAAGCTGTCCTCTGCATGTATCTTGAGTACTCCTTGCTTTTGACTTAGAATATAAAACATGATCTTTTTCTTGAATCTGTGACTAAGGTAATTCCTTCCATCTTCATTCTAGTAATTTCAACTTGAGAAGTGACTTCGCTCAGTGGAGGACTATACTCACTGCTGCAGATCATGCATCTGTCTTAGCTACTTTGTCCGGTTCATTGCTGTGGTTTACCTTCTTATCTCTAATTTTTAGGTTGCTGTTTTCTTGCAGATTATATATGATGATGATGAAATAGAAATCTTGAACCTGAGAAAAGAAACATGGCTGTTTGTCGATGAGCAGCCTCCTCAAGTAAGATTCTGTCTATTATTTGTTATCTCATAGTTAACCATTTTTTCCTTTTTTTTTTGGTGATATTGTTGTTGTCTTCTATCTTTTTTGGTGTTACCTTTCTGTGCAAATGTAATTGTTTTGACAAAATCCTCTCAGAAACAAGGAGCTGATCATCCATCTCCTGCCAAAGAGCCTGCCAAGTAAGTTTAATTTAAAAAGTACTACACATTTCTGACCTGAGGATGTTTCTCTTCAATTAATTTTGTATTATTTTGAGCCTTAGTTGGTTTTTATTGATCAAAGAACTGTATAGAGCTTTGTTGCCAGCATCCTGAGAGTAAATTCCCTTCTACGTGGAGTTTAAAAGCAATTTTTATATATGTTTATATATAAGCCACCACATGTTTGTCCTGCTTCAGGCAATAATAGTTCTGTGATGCTTTAGCTGGCAAAAGTCGAAATTTGTGATACATTTTTTCATCAACCCAAGTATATTTTCTTTCTCGTAGTATCGACCTTAGATTTTGGTTCAAGGGGTTGCCATACTTCTCTTAGATGTTCATTCGCTATCTGGGACCATCATAAACTCAGCTAAAACTTTGGCATTTTTGTCAGAATTTTTGAGCCATGATGAAAGTGGATTTGTTTTATGAACTCGATCAGGAAACAGGAGAAGACCGCAAAACGGATATCGGGCTCATCAAGAAAACAACATGCTGCCTCATCATCTAAAAGGTTGGTTTTCCTTTTTGAGGTTTGAAATCTTCAAAGATTGAGTTGTGTAATTTCAGTAACCATTTGTCCCATACTTTCAATGCTTAGTCTTGATGGCCCCTAATGGCTAACATTTCAGATCAAAAAGTGAAAACCGCAGTGTCATTAAATCTGGAGAGAATTCTGCACCTGACTTCATTCATGTGATTGATGAATACGATGATGAGGCGCGTGAAACAAAAGTCTCACTGAAGGATGATGGAGAGAATCATGCAGGCAAGGAAGAGTCGGAAACATTGATGAAGAAATTGGAAATTGGCCGCATCCCCGAAGATGTGACAAAGGCTTAAATCCCGAAAACATGGAACGGATTTAATTTGAATTCTAATAACAAAAGATCTGAGTATTGCGTAACGAGCTGGAGAAGGGCGGGGGCCAAGAGCTGGGAGTATATTGGTATTGGCCTTTTCTTGACTTGATCCAACCTCTAGGACAAAATTCATTAACATATGCGGTTTCAAGCATGTTATAACTTAGTCACCAACTCATTTCTTTGGTATGTCTTATTATGTTGTCTTGGGATTAGATTTTGAAATACTTGAGCATACATGGCTGTATTTGGCTACTGTTCTTTGCATTTGGTCCCTTGATACATGGGTTATATAGACTTGGACTTTAAACAAGGAAGTGCTTCTTGTAGCTTGTGTATGTTTTAGGGTTTTGGCAAGGGCAAAAGCGTATTTGCCTCGTGGTAGTGATCTGATGTTGTAGTGTATAGCTGACATTGTTTAATAGTCGTATGTTTATGTCATGACCAAGAAAACTAAAACTAAGGTAGGTAAGGCTTCAGAAAACTACAGTCAATTGATTTAGACCTGACAGCATCCCATGTTGACCATATAACCAAGGAAAAGTTGTGGCACATAATTAAACATTTTTTTTTTCTGAAAAAACGTCAAATTGATTTCATGTGGTTCCAAAATATAGGAGATTGGTGGTTTTTTTCATTATGTAAATATGGTGGATGAAGTGTGAATCTTAAAGAGTTTGGGTACTCTGAATCCCAGCGATCACATCTGTTAGTTTATGGTGTATATGCCAACAGATGTGATCGTTTTGATTCTTGCAGTCCCAGGAAGTCCTGTCACATATGTTAGTTTATGGCCTTTTGGGACATGCAGTCCTGGAGATAGGGATTGCAGGAGGCGGGAGGCCGGAATGGATGGAATTGTCAAAGTTTGAGATTTAATTTGTTAATTTTTTTAATGATTCGAACTTGCAGCCGACCCGTTTGATCCGAATTAATCCGAATTAGATTTATTAGATCTGTTTTATAATTTTTAAAATATTAAAAATATATATATATATATATATATATATTAAAATAATAATACAAAAACTTTTTAAAAATATATTTTTAAAAAATAATATTGTATAGATATATATATATTAAAATAATAAATAAATAAATAAATAAATGGATAGGTTCGAAGCGAGGTGAATTAAAAATTAAAAATCAATTCAGACTCATTTACAACTTTAAAAACTCGCTCCAAATAAAATTAACTTGAAATTGATTCGAATTTATACTCACTTCATTGTCATTCCTAACGGTAGTTTATGGGCACTGGGAGTTGTTGCCCTGAAAGTCCTAGGAATAATCCCTGGAGGAGCACAAGTCAAACAAAGCAAAAAATTGTCATAATAATTACTGTAGTAGGTACAACAACAAGAAGAAGAAGTATGGCCTGGATTGAGATGGAAACCAATTGAAGCCAAGGAAAATATGGATGACTTTCAGACTGGGAGATTTTGTGCAGAAAAAAATAGAACACAAAGGGGTATTTTTCATGTTTGGTGAGAAGAAACTCATAGTTTTAGGAATATCTCTCTCCCTCTCTCAAAAATTTGATAGACAACATCTCTTATGATATCATTTATGCTAGTCTTTCAACTTATAGTAAAAATATATACCATAAATTAAATTAAATGTGTATATATATATATATATCAGGATAATCATAACTATATTAGTATTGAGATTTTTGGATGGACTTTCCACAATAATTTATATCTATGCTCTATATATCTATCCGTATATCTATCTATCTATCTATCTATCTTTCTTTTACAAGAAAAGAAAAACGTGTTTCATTGCTAATTATTTAGAGAAATAAGATATCAATTATGTTAATCTTTCAATTTATACTAAAAATATACATGATAAATTAAATTATACGTGTATATATATCAGGATAATCATAACTATATTAATATCGATATTTTTGGATGGACTCTCCACAATACTCTATATATCTATCTATAATCTACCTACCAATCTATCTATCTTTCTTTTACAAGAAAAGAAAAACGTGCTTCGTTAATAATTATTTAGAGAAAAAATAAATGAAATAGCGTTAACAAAGATTTGAAGCTCTATCATAATTATATTTGCACTGATATTTTTGAATGGAATTTTCCACAATGCTCTATCAATCTATCTATCTTTATTAGTATTGATATTTTTTGATTTATCTATCTACTAGACAAAAGAAATGTGCTTCATTGCTAATTATTTAGAGAAAAAAACAAACTTATGGCATTAAGAAAGATCCAAACTTAGAATGCAACATATCTTAAAGATATCTATTATACTAGTCTTCCAACTTATAGTAAAATGATCCACATAATAAATTCAATTACACGAGTATATGTATCAGGATAATCATAAATATATTAGTATTGATATTGCATCAATATGATAAACTCATAAAAATTATTAGATAAATTATTCAAATGTGATAAAAATAGAATAAATTGCTATCTAGATTATGATTTTTTTTTAAAAATATATTATATCTAATATTGACCTTGACAAAACTACTTCTATTTTCAATTATGCTTTTTCACAAGTTTAATAAGATAGAGGGAAAGTTTCATTAAAAACACATCAAATATATTTATTTATTGGAATTACAAACATTGCACGCAGATATCTTTTAGAAACTAAAATATAATTATCCGAAAATGCATTTTCGGCCAACTTCTAGGCATACCAAAAATAAAAAAATAAAATGAAAACAATAAAATATAGAGCAAGGGAGTTGTAAATAATCAACAATCCCTTATAACTATTTTTTTTATTAGTTCTATATTTAAGTGAACTAACATAAATCCAAATAAAGGACATAACTCATATAAATCCAAATAAATGCAACCATTCAAGCTATTCAACCACTCCACAACATTATTTTGGCAAAAAAACAATTATATATGGAATATTTATTTTTATTTTGGAAAAACATGCAATTTTTTCCCCTTAAAAGAGACACGTTTGTTATCATCTTTCTCAAAATATATTTTTTTTTCCCAAATAATATGGGACTCACTCTACATCATATTTATTATGTTATTTAATTATTATATTATCAAAAATATATATTATTTACTGTATTAAAAAATACAATATAAAAACAAACAAAAGTCTATCTATAATAAAAAAATATTTCATCTAAAATAAAATAAAATAAAATATTATTTTTATTCACCCAAAATTAAAAAAATAAAGAAGCAAAAAACAAACAAACAAACATGGCCTAATAATTCCACTACACACCGTTCACTGACCCCACGCCCCTCACCCGAAGAGGAAAAGACAATTAATTTTTTTTTTGTACACGTAAATATTATTTTTAGTGTATATATATTTAATATAAATTTATTATTTAAATATTTTATTTTTTATAAAATAAAATACATAATATTTTTCATCACTATATTAAATATATCAACCTTTTATGTAGTATGATATTAGTCTGTCCTCGCACATGTGTTGGCTTAATCTTTTTCATCAATATATTAAATATATATACAATTTGTGTAGTATGATATTAGTCTGTCCCCCGCACACGTGTTAGTTTAATTTTTTTCGTCAATGTATTAAATATATCAACCCTTTTGTGTATTATGATATTAGGTTGTCCCCCCGCACATGTATTAGCCTAATCTTCTTCATCAATATGTTAAATATATCAACCATTTGTGTAGTATGATATTAGGTTGTTCCCCCGCACACATGTTAGTCTAATCTTCTTCATCAATATATTAAATATACCAACCTTTTGTGTAGTATGATATTAGCCTGTTTCCCCGCACGTGTGTTAGCCTAATCTTCTTTATCAATATATTAAATATATCAACCCTTTGTGTAGTATGATATTAGTTTGTCCCCCCGCACACGTATTAACCTAATCTTCTTCATCAATATATTAAATATATCAACTCTTTGTATAGTACAATATTAGTTTGTCCCCGCATACGTGTTTGTCTAATCTTCTTCATCAATATATTAAATATATCAATTCTTCGTGTAGTATGAAATTAGTATGTCCCTTCAACCAACACACATTTCTCTTTAAGTTACACTTTAAAAAAAAAATCACATTTTTATTTTTAAATTTAAATGTTAACCTAATCTTCTTCATCAATATATTAAATATATCAACCGTATTACACCCCCCTCCCCGCCCCGGCACACATTTCTCTTTAAATTAGACTTTGAAAAAAATTTCACTTTTTTTTGCCTTTAAATTTAGGTGACGATGAAGTGATAAAAATTATTAGGTAAACTCATAAAAATTATTAGATAAATTATTAGATAAATTATTCAAATGTGATAAAAATAGAATAAATTGCTATCTAGATTATGATATTTTTTAAAATATATTATATCTAATATTGACCTTGACAAAACTACTTCTATTTTCAATTATGGTTTTTTCACAAGTTTAATATGCTAGAGGGAAAGTTTCATTAAAAGCACATCAAATATATTTATTTATTGGAATTACAAACGTTGCACGCAGATATCTTTTAGAAACTAAAATATAATTATCCGAAAATGCATTTTTGGCCAACTTCTAGGCATACCAAAAAAAATAAAAAATGAAAAATGAAAACTATAAAATATAGAATAAGGGAGTTGTAAATAATCAACAATCCCTTGTAACTATTTTTTTTATTAGTTCTATATTTAAGTGAACTAACATAAATCCAAATAAAAGACATAACTCATATAAATCCAAATAAATGAAACAATTTTCTACAATATTATCATGTTATGCACTGCCAAAAATTATCAACCTAATCAATACTCCACATTATTTTGGCAAAAACAATTATCTACAAAATGTTTATTTTATTTCAAGAAAGCATGCATTTTTCCCCTTGAAAAAAAACACATTTGTTTTCATCTTTCTTAGAACAAAATTATTTTTCTCACAAATCAAATGGGACTCCTGTATGTCAATATTATCACATTATTCAATTATTATATTATTACAACTGTATTTTATATTAAAAAATAAAAAATAAAAACAAACAAAAATTTAATGATATGATTGGTATGTGCGAATAGAGTGGAAATAAAATGAGTATTCTCAAATTCATTCTCATTTATATGATTAATATAATTTGAGAATAAAAATATCCATTTTCATAAGAATTCCCATTCCCAAAAATAATTATTCCCTTTCTTAACTATTCTTAATCAGTTAGGAATGAAGTTATATTTATTTTTTATAAAATTATATTTTTAAATATAACAAAAATATTGAACAAAATAAAAACCTGACTCATGTAGGTTTTTATGAACCGAAATTTTTATATATGAAAAAATAATATTATTAATAAAAAATTAATTATTAAAAATAAAAAAATATATTTATTGTTTTTACATTATTGGCATAAACTACTCATTAATTTTATATTATTATTAATAAGAGTATTATATTTATATTTTTAGTATATACGTAATATACATAATTAATATATATATAAATTTATATCACATAAATACATATATTATAAATAAAAATATATGTGTAATATTTTAACGGGTCATATTCAGTTCTTATTCAAATCTAAAAAAAAAATAAAATCTAAAACTTGCTCCGAGACCCATTTATCGATCTTTTGTATTTTTTTTTTTAAAAATAAGTTAGCATAAGATTTTATCTATATTCAATATATATGTATATATATTGTTTAATACTCACCAAAATAATAATAACATATTTATTGATGTACAATATATTAAATATAATTTTATTTTATAAATTTTATACTAAAAAATATTTTAATCTTTAAAATTATTTTATTATATTCCTATCACTCATTTCTAATTACCAATAATAAGATTGGAATCAAATAAAAAATAATGATTTTATTCCCTTTTTATTTCCCCAAATATAGAAATTGATATACACATATCATTCAATTCCTACCTAATTTAATTACTTTATACCAATCACCCATCAAGAATAAAAAATATCTTATAAAAAATAAAATCAAACATTACTTTTGTTCTCAAATTTAATCCAAAATACAAAGAAAAAAAAAAGAAAGAAAAAAAGTCAAACATGGCCTAACAATTTAACTGCACAACGTTACCAACCCCTTCCCCCCCCCCCCCCCACGAAGAAGAAAAGACAATCATTGTGCTCTTCCCGCTCTTGTAACACATTTCTCTTCAGTTTGAAAAAAATTCAACCTTTTTTCCCTTTAAATTTAAACGTGGTAGGTGAAGACTCAAGTGGATAAATTTAGTTTTGCAGTTATAAATAGAGCATTGCACCACACAAATTTATTTTCTCATCATATATCTTCTTTACTCACTTTTTCTCACGCTCTAGACAAACATCATTCGTCACCAACCTCCGCCGCGTAACGCCGCCATGACGTTGGTTCCCGGAAAGCTCGTATGCGTCACTGGCGCAGGAGGCTTCGTTGCTTCGTGGCTCGTTAAACTTCTCCTTGAAAAAGGCTACACAGTCAGAGGGACCGTCAGAAATCCAGGTGAAATTGAAGAATCATTTATAATTTCCTTGCGTATTCTTTCTAGGGAACTTTTTTGCATGCGGGTTTTTGTTTACTTTTATTTTATTTTATTTGGGAGCTTGCAGATGACCCGAAGAATTCACATTTGAGAGAGCTTGAAGGAGCGGCGGAGAGATTGATTCTGTGCAGGGCTGATCTTAACGATTATGAGAGTTTACGTGAAGCGATTAACGGTTGCGATGGTGTTTTCCACACTGCATCTCCGGTTACTGATGATCCAGTGCGTATTTTTGGTGATATTTTTAGAAACAATGAGTGATTATTGATGAAATAAAGAAAACAAAAATTATGTAGTTAATGGATGTGATTGAGTTTTTCACGTTTTAATTTCTAGTTTTTGGGAAAAAATAATAATTTAAGAATGGAGTCTTATTTGAAACGTTACACAAAAAGAATAATAGCAATAGATTTAAGACAGAGGGAGAATGTCCAAATGCTATACTCTTGAAGTTTAGGTGTCTGTGTTTCTAGGTTGGCGGTGGTGACACCGGTGGGTGGTGATGGCAGTGGCAATGGTGATTGGTGGTAGGTGGTAAGAGTTGGTGGTGGGCATGCTTGCATTTGACGTAGTAAGTCTTGGTGATGCAACAAGAACATGACTTTTGAGGATTTTAGGACAACTGAGCTTTGAATTTTCTTTGAAATGTTTTCTTACTTTAGATAAGATAATCTACCCAAAAAATGATTCTTTAAAGAATCATCGGATAGGATGGACATAATTTAGGATGATGTCTATAAATATTTTTTTACAATTATGTTTCATTGGAGTAATTAAGACAGTTCTCCTGATTTATGTTTTATGTATACGATATGAAGGAAGAGCATGTCACTTACTTTGCACTAAATAAACCGTTTGCAACTTATTTTCTGGACAACCACACCTAGTTTATCCTATGTTGGTGTTTTGTGTGGCCGATGTTTGATCCACCACTTGCAATGGTGTGTTTGTAATGAAGGAACAAATGGTGGAGCCGGCGGTGAATGGGGCCAAATATGTGATACGTGCGGCAGCAGAAGCTAAGGTCAGCCGTGTGGTGTTAACCTCCTCAATTGGTTCAATATACATGGATCCTAACAGGGACCCTGATAAAGTTGTGGATGAGACTTGCTGGAGTGACCTTGAATTCTGCAAAAACACCAAGGTTTGCATATACCATCGATATAATTCCATAGTTTACAGTACGAAAATTTTAGTTTTACTAGCATTATTACAACACGGGATTGTGCATTCAATACGTGCAAGCTTATACTTGTAGATGCTTAAAAAAGAAGCACAATGATGATTGGAAAAAGAGTAATTTCTGAGAAAGAAATTAATCTCCGAAAGCTGACTAAGTCGGCCAAACAGTTGTTTTTCTTACTATTTGCATCAGTAAGGGAATCCCTTTCACTCTTTAAACGATTGACAACATGGTCTTTGCCTATTTGGTAACTTCATTTATATCCTTATCGAGTTAGGTGCAAAAAATGAAATAATTCCGACTTTTATAATGATTCAGCCTACCATATTATAATAGGTCAAATTTAGTGTCGAAAACACTACATTTTGTACTTAATTACCAAAATATAATTCATAATAACCGATTCATTATTGTGCCATTTTCAGAATTGGTATTGCTATGGCAAAGCTGTGGCTGAACAAGCAGCATGGGATTCAGCTAAGGAGCTGGGGGTGGACGTGGTTGTGATCAACCCGGTATTGGTGCTCGGACCATTGCTTCAGCCCACTGTGAATGCTAGTGTGCTTCACATATTGAAGTACTTGACTGGGTCTGCAAAGACTTATGCCAACTCCATCCAAGCCTATGTGCATGTCAGGGATGTGGCACTGGCACACATACTCTTGTTTGAGACACCGGCTGCGTCGGGGCGGTACCTCTGCGCCGAGAGTGTGCTCCATCGTGGTGAGGTGGTGGAGATTCTGGCCAAGTTCTTCCCGGAATATCCCATCCCTACCAAGTAAGTTAAATCATTTTACTTGTGGTGGTCCAACAAATATGTGGTAGCGTAGTCTTTTACCCCCATTGACTTATATCTGCATTGTTGCATTCATTGGTGACATAATTGTCCTAGGTAGGACAATAAAACCTTTGAAATAAATGTTATTTGAATATGGAAAGGTACTAAAATGCTAACATATAACAAGAACAAGATTATACTTGCCATAAAGCTAAAGAGATATAGATATATGACTTGGTCTTCTCCATAGTAGGTAAATCTGAATCCAAAATATGCATATTTCCAGATGAATTTTTTTAATATTCTTGCATTTGATGACGGTAAAATAGACCATTTATTTTCTTAAATATGTTGCATAAGAAGTTTGTCTTTGTCCCAACCCAAACATATAACCTGTAGATTTTGGAGTTCTGCCTACAATCACAATCACTGTCCTGATGGCTACTGATTGATGACAAACCAACTAAGGTTCCGTTTCTTATTTTCTAATAATTGGATAAATTGATTGGTCATATCTAAACAACATTAAGCAACCAGAAGTTTTACTGTATGTTTGGACTATGTAGCTTGATGATTCTACTTTTCCAATTCTTGGTTCTACAATTTGTAGCGGTTCCTCCGGGACCATAAGAATCCTTAGTTAAAATGGGATTCCAACTCAAGATTTGATTACCTTGTCCCCGGCCAATCGTTCACTTGTAACTATTCGAACTTTACTTGGTGTAGGAATCAAATAGGATAAAATAAGCAATATTTACTTAGTTTGCTCTAAGAATCAAACAGAAATATATCATGCAGAAAAAAAATATTAAAATTCAGAATTTTATATATGTATATTTTTTTCGTTTGCATATGCAGGTGCTCAGATGAAAAGAACCCAAGAAAAAAACCATACAAATTCTCAAACCGAAAGCTTGTGGAGTTGGGCTTGGAGTTCACACCTGTGAAGCAGTGTTTGTATGATACAGTGAAAAGCCTTCAGGAAAAAGGCCATCTTCCAATCCCAAATCACACTCATGAGCCCATTCGTATTCAGTCTTAGGGCCTTTATGTACATTGGGCTGCTAAAAATAATACTGGCCATAGTCTGGGCCCCATGTATTATATCTGTGCCCTATAGTGTTAAAAAGTTCGCAAAACCACAATTATGTTTTTTTTTGGTTAAGCATTTCTTATTGAATTAATATTGTACTTTAAAAGTACTAATGATAGTAATTGGAAAATCCAATTTAATTTATATATGGTTCTATTGCATTAATCAGTTGATGAACGGTGCAGAGACGGGTGAAACAATAACCTTTGTGTACAAACAAAAGTGATTTTTTACTATTATCTTGGATTAGTTTTGGTAAAATAAGTATATACGATGATCACATTAGTATTTATTTTCTTTTTTGTTTTCAATTTAAGATAATTGAAAGCAAATTTATTTAAACTTAAAGACTGAATCATCACTCCTAAAGAATAACACTTTATTTGTCTAAGATGACCTTGTTTATTTTTCAACATATTCGAATTTGCAATCAACCAAACAACAAATTAATGCCTTAGTGGTGCTCTTTTGCTTATTTCTTGCAAGTTGTGCAGACGCATGGGCAAAATGCATGGATATATGAGCTTTTACACTGCCATAAATTTGGTAGAGCAGGACAAAAACACTTTAAATTTGGTTTTAAATCTTATCTCGTGATTGATCATACTACTAATACTATAAATTAGATAATGTGGACTAACTTTCCTACTAGGTCAATTTGGGATCCAATTTGATATTTATGGGAAGGAATTGTAATGGAATAAGACCGATTCATACAAAAGACAAGATTCTCTACTGATTCTAAACCTACGGGATAAGGATAGAGGAAGAGGAAAAAAACCAAAGATTTCAGTTAGTACTGTGGATCGAAAAATCAATTAAATTCATTTCTTAGGCTATTCCCACTATCCGTAACTTGATCCCTCATTCCACTAATCCATTGCTAGTAATTCATTTTAGGCATAGACTCCTCATTTCTTTGTCGATTCTTATTAGCGTAGATGTTCGTCAATGATGAAAGTTATTGGACTTAAGACTCGAGTTGAGAAAGAGAGCTAGGCCATGGGAGGACTTGAAGGTCTGGGGAAGACGTGTGGATGATAGAGCTAGAGGCAAATCGAAGGTTTGTACATCAGGAACTCAAAATAACAAGGGTCAAGTTCGGCTAGGAAAATGATAGAGGATAAGTTTCATCGCCGAGAATGAAAAATCCTGGATCACCATCTAAGACCCTTAAATGATTGCTCAATAATAAATGAGGTAGAGGTGCAGAGACAACCAAGAAATTTGCCTAGAAGCAACTATCATGGGAAGAGTGCGCAATAACTCACTGATCGAATGTGCTTTTCGCGGTCCTCTTGTACTAGGAAAAGGTCCTCTCATTTCTCTAACACCCATAATGAATATAGATCAAATTATCTCACGATATTCTAAACCCAACTCACGTACCGTTAATTGGCGAACAACCAAACCTTTGGAACATACTATAGTGCCAGGTGGCGAAGAGCTGATATTGAGGTGTCAAACTTTCTTGTCGATGTGAGCTCCAAAAATGAAATGATTCAGTTTGAAATGCAAACGGCGATTAATCAAGTCTGATAACGAGTTTCCAACAAGCTAAGAGCTCTAGGAACTCTGAATAGTTGTTTGACACCTCTAGTAGGAGCGTCAGTGAAAGATAAATCTTACCTTAAGTGGTCTTGAAATACTAGGGCAACCGGCATAAGGAACCCCACCCTTGTCGATGGTGTTACACTTTCCACCTTGGTAAAATAGTTGATCGTCGACAAGCTACACTCTCCACCTTGATAAAATAAAATTTTAATCAATACCCAATAGGTTAAATGATGGTGGACTTACTTTTCTATTAGCTTGCCATTGACGAACTACACTCTACTTTGAAAAAAATAAGAATTTAACCAACCTTATTAGATTAGAAGACAATAGCTCACTTTTGTAAAAGCTGGTTGTCGACTACCTATACTCCACCTTGAAATAATAGGACTTTAATAAATACTTACTATATAAGAATGGATTCACTTTCATACTAGTTGGTCGTCGACTAGTTATACTTTCCACCTAGAGAAAATAAGAACTTAATCAATACCTAATAGATTAGACGATGATAGACTCATTTTTGTAATAGCTGGTCATCAACTAGCTATACTCTCCACCTTGAAAAAATAAGAATTTAATCAATACTCAATAATTTAAATAATGAATAACTCACTTTCCTAATAGTTGATAATTGCAAGCCATACTATTCACCTGGGTAAAATAAGAATTTTATCAATACCTTTTAACTAATGATGGACTCACTTTCCAAATAACTGGTCATCAACTAGCTATAATCTTTACCTTGGAAAAATAGAAATTTAATCAATACCTAATAGATTAGATGATGCTAGACACAATTTTGTAATATTTGGTCATCGACTAGCTACACTTTACTTTGAAAAAATAGGAAGTTAATAATTAATCTGTAGATTAAATGATGATGGATTCACTTTACTATTAGCTGATCATTGATTAGCTATACCTCCATATTGGAAATATAGAAATTTAATCAAATATATTAAATGATGATAGACTCACTTTTTGATTATAGACAAGCCATATCCATCTTGGTAAAACAAGAAATTAACCAATACCCAATAGATTAAATGACGATGGACTCACTTTCCTACTAGTTGGTCGTCGATTAGCTACACTCTCCACCTTGAGAAAATAGGAATTTAGTCAATACCTAAAAGAATAATGATGATAGACTCATTTTTGCAATAGCTGGTCATCAACTAGCTACATTTTTCACCTTGAAAAAATAAGAATTTAATCAATATCTAATAGATTAAATGATGAAGAACTCACTTTCTTAATAGTTGATAATTGATCAGCCACACTCTCTATCTCGGTATAATAAAAATTTAATCAGCACCCCAATAGGTTAAATGATGATGAACTCACTTTCATACTAGCTGGTCATCGATTAGCTCTATATGTTGAAAAAATAGGAATTTAATCAATACCTAATAGATTAGATTATGATAGACTCATTTTTATAATAGATGGTCTTCGATTAACTGCACTCTCGGTCTTCATAATATATGAATTTAATTAATGCTCAGTAGATTAAATGGTGATGGATTCACTATTCTAATTGCTTGTCATCGACTAGCTACACTCTTCACTTTGAAAAAATAGGAATTTAATCAATATTTAATAAATTAGATGATGACGGACTTAGTTTCTTAATAGCTAGTTGTCGACTAGCTACATTCTTCATTTTAAAATAATAAAAATTTAATCAAAACTCAATAGATTAAGTGTTTATAGACTTATTTTCTTAGTGACTGATCGTCGACTAGCTACACTGTCCACATTGAAAAAATTAGAATTCAATCAATACCTATTAGATTAGATGATAAACTCACTCTCGTAATAGATAGTCGTCAACTAGCTACACTCTCAACCTTGGAAAAATAGGAATTTAATCTATACTAAGTAGACTAAAAGATGATGGACTCACTTTTCTACTAGCTTGTCATCGATTAGTTACATTGTTCACCCTAAAAAAATAAAAATTTAATCAATACCCAATAAATTAAATGAAGATGGACTCATTTTTCTAGTAATTGATCGTCATCTAACTACATTCTCCACTTTAAAAAATAAAAATTAATCAATACCCAATAAATTATATAATTATAAATTTACTTTCTTAATAAGTGAATCGTCCACTAACTACACTCTCCATTTTGATAAAATACAAATTAAATCAATACCAAATAAATTAGATAACAGACTCACTTTCGTAATAGCTAATCATCGACTGGCTACACAATCGAGCTTGAAAAACATATTTTGTGGTACAAGACTTTGAAGCCCATCTTCTTTTTGAGTGATGGGGGTAGGTTTGGGAACATATCATGTGCAATTCTTGAACTGTTCCACTCTGTCCAATAATGATGGTGTGTGGTTTGGTTTGATGGTAAATAGGGACTATAGAATTATCATTAATTCATTTATGCACTTTATTAATTAGATTAGTTCTTTATATATTTTGCTTAAGCATCTATAAATTTAAAATATAATCTATTTCCTTGATAAAAGAAATAAAAAAATTTATTGAGCCACTAAAAAAAAAGATTAAATTCGCAACTTATTTGTTACTTCAATTGTACGCTTAATTCTGTCATTGTTCCTCTAGTTCTAACCCTATTTAAACTTTTCTCCTCTCATCTTCAAGATTTTGCTAAATCATACAATAACTTCATCTTATCTCTTAAACATTGAACATACTGCATGAAATAAATCAAATCAAGAAATGGAAACATATCCCCTAGGAAAAAAAATTGCTTATGATTTTAATATTTGCACATATTTTCAAATGTAACCTACTTTTATGATATCTTCTCTTGGGCAAAAGAAACTTTTGACTAATCCTTGATATGCCAACTAATCCTTAAACAATTATTGCTATATATATTTAAATAGTGCTATTTTTCAAATATGTATATACTCATAATTATTTGATCTTAAGTATTTACGTAACATCACTAATTTTCAAATTTTAACAATTGCTTTAAAAAATAATAATATAAAAATATATGAAATTTATATTTATTCAACTCTTATATAAAGTTTCATTACTATCAAAATAAATCATTTATTTTTCTTAAATATGTTTGCATTGGGAAGTTTGTCACAATCACATTTGTGATGGCTACTGATTGATTACAAACCAACTAAAAGGTTCCATTTATCATTTTCTATTAGTTGGATAAACTGATTGGTCATATCTAAACAAAATTAAGCAACCATAAGTACTTTACTCTATGTTTGGACCACAATGGACCTCAAGAGTTCTTACCTACCCCAAGGTCATTCTCAAATATGGACTCAAATCACCTATCCATAGGGTTTGGACTATTTGGATCGGACTTTAGAATATCCCTGTATACTCTACTTGGGCTTCTGCTTGAGCCCATCAGCCACATATGAAAGGTTAACTTAAAAGAGTCATTCGTATTTGGCCCTTCTTTTATTAGGCCAAACTCCATCATAATCCCCAATCGAGGGTTGATTGAGAGTATATGATCCTTATTCAGGTTAGTTTGGAAATGAATTGACCCTACCAACACGGATTTGGATTGAGTATATGAGCCCAGGCCCAGCCCACTTCAACATGGGTTTGGATTCAGTTGGCCCGCTATGGAAAGCGAGCCTTCATGCATGGTCCTAGTCCTACCCGACCCAATACATCTTCTGTGGGTCATCGACAATATGAACGACTGTGATGCATTTTCTTTTTGAGTGATGGGTGGGCTTGGGAACATATCGTGTGTAATTCTATGAACTATGGAAGCAGTGCAATTCTTCGAACTGTTTCTCTCAGTCCAACAATAGCATAGAGTCCTCTATATATTTGTTGCTTAAGCTTTTAAAAATTTCAAAGAAATATAATCTATTTCCTTGATAATAGATGTAAAAAATTCGATCGAGCAACTCAATTTTTTTTTTTGAATTCACAAGTTATTTGTCACTTTAATTGTATGTTTAATTGAATTATATATATATATGTGTGTGTGTGTGTGTTTACGATTCGTAAAAAAAGTTTATTATATCATTGTTCGTGCAATATAACGCTAACCGTATTTAACATTGCTCCTCCCATTTTTAAGATTTTGCTATATTCAATTATGAAGTTAGAAAATAGGGATTGAGAGGGTGATATTTTTTATTTTTCTTAAAAATAATAAATAAATAATTTTAATATTTTAGAAAGATAAAATTTTAAAATTTAATAATTTTATATAAAATATTATATTGATTTAAAAATTTAACAGAGTTGTGGTGCTATCGCATCGAAAATACTACTTGAAATAAATAAATTAATAAAATGAAAATAAAAAATAACTTGTAACTTTGATATTGGCACGTATTTTTACTCGTGATCTATTTTAAAATGTCTTCACTTGAGCAAAAGATTTTTTTTAATAAACCTTGATATTACAATTAACCTTTTATTAATTATTGCCACCATCGATATCTTTAACAAAAAGAATGCAATAATAATTATAATTACCTAAAAGATTAATAATTAAAAGTACGCATTATTGAGTAGCTTTTTCATGTGTTTTGAAACAAAAGCATGAAAGTTTGATAATGACAAGCTGAATATTTCTAGTTTAAAAAATTAATTTAAGATGCCCTAATCATGCATTGTCCCATGATATATGGATTAATTAATTTGGCGGTCATGCTTTTATTGAAATTTTCTCTCTTTTCAATGATAATATAATATAATATATATATATATATATATATATATAGAAGATTACATTTTAATATTCGAACATTAGCATGTTAAGACAAATTATTAATCATCGTAAAAGAGGGTCCCAAAAAGCGTGTATGATGAATAAATTTTGGGTCCCGTATGTATAGCCACAAAATCTGATTGCTAGAAATTTGATTACCCTTAATTTGATTCGGGTTTAGATATTTAATTACCCTTAATCTGATTCTGGTTTAATTTTGGGATTAGCCAAAAAAAGAAAGACAAAAAAAGGGCAAATGTTCTTTTTTTGGTGTTCACAGAAATGCACCTAGACATAGCATTAATAATTTATTATTAATAATTTAATATTGGCAATATTAAATAAAGGTGGAGCCTGCAGGGTTGGACCGAATAGTTGTCCCTAATTTTATTTATAATTTTAAACTTTATATGTCAATTAGATTGAATTAATTTTTTTGCTATATTTTGAAATTATCTATGTATTTCGTCCTTCGTCTCTAATAGTAAATGTTGATAGCTTTTAATTTTATATATATTTATAAATATATTAAACTAATTATATTAAATTTCATTTGCATGATAAACATTATTAGAAAATGATACTTATAAGTTTAGCAAGATCTCTCAACACGGCTTTACTTGGAATGACTTCAAGAACTTGAATTGGGATGAATGATCAACAAATACCAAAAATTAAAAATTAAATAAATAAATTCATACAGATATTTTTCTATTTTCATACTAATAATTATTGGTAATTAATATTTATAAATTATTGATTGATAATTGATAATTTATTATTGATTACTAGACGATATATTGATATATTTGATCATTTCACTATTAATTAAAAAAAAAAAAAGTAGCAACAAACAAGTGTGGAGGGTTTTATTAACAATTTCACATTCATTGTCACTTAATTAATCCAACTTTTTGAAAATTTCAACACGTACCAACATATAAATTAAAATAAATATTTTTAAGTAGTGTGTGATTTAAATAAAGCGCAATTAATATCATGCTCAGACAAACATTCTACTCCGGACAATAGTCTTATCCGACATTGAACTTACAACATTTATTAAGATAGAGTTCGAATCTTCATATCCAAACATCGCCTTTGTAAACAATTACATTACTCAATTTTATTTGATTTTGTATGAGAATCAAACATCACTATTAAATTATTACTCAATCCAACTTGTACCATCCAGTAGTGAGGCCAATTGTGTTGTCATGTTCAAATAATAATTTAAAAATTTAACTGGTTCAATCAATTCAACTGAAAATCAGATGTCGGTCCGATTTAATTTGACATATAAAATCAAATTTCTTGTTTGATCAATCAAACAATCCAAAATCGATCAAACGTGAATTAGAGATCGGTTAGGTTCGATTTGACATATAAAATTGAATTTCTTATTTGATAGATTAAACGGGCCAAAATCAGTCAAAATAGATTTTTGATTGATTTTTAATTTTTTAAAAAGTTTAAATTTAATATTTTATTTAATTATTTATATTTTGTATTTTATTAAATATTTTTTTAAAATAATATTTATTTTTTATATTATTATTTTATAAAATATAATTAATTTTTATTAAAACAAACTCACTGTTAACAAAATTTGATTTGACAAGAACCCAACATCAAATAGATTTCCTTTGAATAGTAGTAAACCATAGTACTAGTGGTGTTATAATTGTACCGAAAAAGCAATAAAGAAAATGCTTCTGAAGAAAGCAAAACATAATGTAATAATGAAGGAATGAATTATTGATTGAATCCAAGATTGTTGATGTTGTGTTATTGGGTACGTGTACCAATCAAAATTTTAGAGGATCCAACTTTTCTTACACATGAATGGGCACAATGTTTTTCAGCCCACAATAAAACACCAGCTGTAAATGGGTATGCCAGCAAAACAACTACCTCAACAACTCTTGCCAAATCCAACAAAATTTGTGGGTCAAATAATCTTGACATTTTTTATTTTTTATTTTTTATTTTTTTGATTTGACAGCCAATCTAGATTTATGGGTGCGAAAACGATAATACGAATACGACACGATATAAATAAAATTATATAAAATTTAAAAATAAATAAAAAATAATACAATAAGAATATAAATATTAATATATATGATATTGTATACATCAATAATACCAAAAAGATAATAGCGAACCCGTGACAATAATTAAGTACTTCGAAATTCTAATAGATATGCAACTTGAAACTTATATAAATCCAAATGCACCTTAAATTTAAAAACAGAAAAATGGATAAATAAATAAATAAATAAATTTAAAATAATTGTCCTTCAAGTCTCAAAATCAAATAACATTTAAAATCATATAATAACTTATAAGTAGTGTAATAGCCAATACGAATTATCTATGGTGGAGTTGTCCTATGGTAAAAGAATGATGAGAATTGTGATTTAGAATGTAGATTGAAATTGGGAATAAAATATAAATATAAAAAGTTATGGAGAGGGAGATGTATTTAATAAAACAATTATGATTTGTAAATCTATAAAATGTAAAATGTGAATAAGATAATTTATTTTTTTTCTTAATATTTTTGCTCCTAAACTTTGAGAAAATAGTTAAAAAGAAATAAAACTGTCGCTATGCAGAGCAAGATTTTTAAAATAAATACATAAATACATGAGTGAAATATTCATATAATTATTGGAGTATATTAGTAAGGTAGTTTAATGGAAGATGAGGTTATGTAATGTTAATTAAGTGAAAAAAAGAGCTGATTAATTCAGATTTCAAAGGAATGATCTCAGCACGTATAAATTTATATGTTAAAAGTTTCTTTAAAAAATACTGAGTTCCTACTCTCTCAAAGATCTTAATAAACGTATTTAATTTTGATTATATTAATTAAAAAAATATTATTTTTAATATTTTATAAATTTTATGATCTTATTTTTCATCCGTACACTTCAAGAGTTTATTTATAATATAAAAATTATCATCTTATAAACTCAAAAATATATTTAACATATAAAAATTTATAAAATATTTTAAATAAATTTAAGCAAAGCAAGCACCGTTTTAATTTCAACTTGATGCTATAAATTTTTTCAAATTTGGTTAGAGAAAAGAATAAAGAAGAATTTGGACCAACAATTTGTCTTAATGTTTTGACGATCTGTAAACTGCCAGAAACACGTAAAACGAATACACATGAAACAAGGTTCATAGTTAGAGACGCAACCAGAAAGGTCTTGTCCAAGAGGTCGTCCTCTCTCTCGTCTTCACACTTTGTTTATAATCCAGAATTTTATATATAAATTATATAAAATTTAGAATTTTATTTTGTTTGTATTTTAAAATTATTCTTTCATATAAACCAAAATATCTATCTTATCTAACCTCTATGAAAAAAATAAAAATTCTGACTCCAATATTTTTCATAGTTTCATATCAACTCACCATATTCAGAAATTCATTTTTTAAACCCTAAAAAATATCTTTTGATCCCTTAAGTTATTGCCATAGATGTCATTTTGGTAAATTATATAATGATAACAGTAAAATGCCAACTTTATCATTTTGTTTTTGGGATGGTCAAAATTTCTAATTAGGTTAGGATGCACGTCTTTTATGGTGGATCCTGACCTGATGCAATTTTCGAGTTAAATACGATTGAAATTTTAACCATTCAAAATTCTAACTGTGAGAAGGGTTTAAATCATGATATTTGGCTCAATAAGAATTCTTGCACGTATATCTCTTCTTTTATAAATAATCTCAAACTTGTCTTAGTTGGAGATAATTAATATTTTATATTCTTGAATTTGGAGATAACTAATATTTTGTATTCTCGATTTTTTGTAGTCATTTAGACATTTGACCTAAAATTAGCTATGACATTGGAGGGTGTTAATTGGGGATCATTTCAATTAATCTAATTTATGTTCACTTTGCAGTTCACTTCAAACTAAAATAATCTCTTAAATTATTCGATCCTAAAACTTGCGTAGATATCCAAATCTCAAGTGGTGGTACTTATTTTCCAACTTCAATATTCTTTATTTTTTAAATTTTTTTTTTCAGACGTTTCAAAATAAATTTTTATTTTTGAAATATTTTTTTCTCAAAATTATTATATCTCAACTAAAGTAATAATATAATAATATTAATTTTCAAGTTTCAACAATTATGTTTAAGAGAAATTGTATAAAAGTAACAAATTTAAATTTATACAACTCTTATCTAAAATTTATATCAAATTAAATTATATTTGAAACAGAACTAAAAATTTATGCAGTTTGACTGCCATTATCAATCAAGTAGTGGTGTGAATTCATGGTCTATTCAGAGGCCCCATTTGGCTTGATTTCAACCCCATCATGGCATGATGACATATGTGCATGAATCAATTAATCATGCTACAAAATATATTAAAAATTTGGAAAAAATCATTACTAGTAATTTACAATCTTGTCGTCATGGAGAAATTTCCAGTCCATTAATCAATAAGTGCCTAATGTTGTTATCCCAGACAAAAGTAGAGGCTCCTGGACCAGACAAAGTTGATTCTATGATTAACCAGGGTCTAGATTTGTTGTTTTTTTTTTTTTTTTCTTTTTCATTAATAATTCTGAATTTATATTTTATTTAAGTGCTTTTCTTTCATTATCTTGAATTATGCAAATTGGATTTGGCAAATGTGACTTTTTTTGGGGCTGTCATTGTTAGATCTGGGCCCAAAGTAAACAAAAAATGTTATTTTTCTATAATATTATTGGGAAAATTCTTGCTCTCCATCCATCTCTTGTTGAATTTTTATTATTTAAATCTAATGATATTGATGGATATAAGTACATGCCTTATATTGTTGCAATGAATAGCAATTACAAATACTAATCATTCATATGATGAACTCTTGACTCATTTTTGCCGGTAGTTAAAATTATTTAAGTTTCGATAATTCAGTTCAAACGAAAAAAAAGGTAGAACCCTATAAATATTACGTAGTTTTTGAGTTTGAATCTCACTAAAAATGTGAATATTCGTCTAATATTAATTAGTTTGTTCTTTCTACTTTTATTTACATATATTAATGGTTTTCATGGTGTTATCTTAATTGACTAGACCATTAACATATATAGAATAAGATGACTTCTTTTGGGATATTTGGCCATCAAAATTAATAACCAAAAGTAATTGGTTGAAGGGCTGATTGCAAATTTCCTATTCTTCACATTTCATTTTATTTTATCTTCTTTTTTTCTCCACGAAACTATAGTCATACCAAGAAAAAGAGTCGTGGACAAGGCACAAACAAAGGGTATCATGCTGAGTCATGCACTTGGGATACTTTGACACAGCAACGGGCACGAGGATTGTATTATGGGCGATCTTGAGGCGATCCTCAAGATCGAGACAGAGAACACATGCTTCCCTGCCATTCGAGATGCATTATTGTGGCTCAAACTAAAGCTTGAGACATAACTTGTATGCTGAAGTGAACAACGAGTTATCATTTAAACTCGAGATGAACGAATATTGGATGAAGGTTGAGTGCAAATTAAATAGCCGCAAGAGCAAAAATAATTACGTTGCAAGAAAAAAAAATTCGCTCGTAATAAATGGTGGTCTGGGTCATGATAAAAATTTATATTTCTAGTTTAGAGTAATATAATAAAATAATAAAAAAATTAATTTTAATTTATATAAAAGATAATCTCATCCAATCAGCTAAATTCATAAAAGAAAAAATAAAAATAAAATGACACGCAGAGAAAAAAAAAATGAGTTAGTCATTAAACATTAGGGTTAGTGACAAAAATCATCCTGAGGCTTGGACTCTTTGAACCTATCATATATTAATTAAAAAATAAAAAAATATTATTTTAAAAATAATATACAGAAAGGACAAAATAGAGACAAATGTTAAAGGTGTTTGAATGGATAGTCTTTAAGAATTTATTGTAATTAACCTAAATATTAAAAGAGAATGCGATTGACAAAATAGTAAATTATAGAGATTAGAACCAATAATTGCTGGTTGAAGTTAAAAAAAAAGTGACAATTAAACTAAAAAACCACACACAAAAAGCCAAATTAGTTAACTTGTTGGACTGATCCTCTCTTGAAAGCAAGTTACCATTTCTACACAGTGGCTCTGGAATCTGGACCTTTTGCGGGTTGGATATTTATTGAGTTTGATTTGATTGATTATCCGAATAATCTCTTGGATTATGCCAATAGAAATAGCTTTTGACTGGCGGGTCTAAAGAATATGGATATTTTCCATGGAATTAATTATTCTGCCTTTTCTTTTTTTGCTAATCAAATCACAATTTCGAATTATTGAGTATCGGTCCTACTTTTAACATTAATATCTAATTCGAATGGAATCTGATTCAAATGAATTAGGGTTTGAGTTCATTGGATCATAGACGATCCATATTTTTATCTAGATTCAAATTTCTCAATAGTCCAAAAATTAGAATTCGCCGACTAGGGCAAGTTCTACCCGTTAAAATTGAGGTTTTAAAATTTTTTAAATATTTATTTTTAAATTCAAGCACTTGAGACCCGTACGTATTTATTTCACTTAGTGAGTTTATTATCTTATTATTTGTCTCGTTGATATAAATTTGTTATCTAGTTCTTTATCTCATTTATATGTTATTATTATCTCATTATTAAGTGTAATTTATCGACTGTTGATAATGATATTAAAATAACTATTGATTCATCTTTTCTTGATGTAATTATTGTTTCTCTAAAAATAAAAAATCTAATTGGGGTTGGATTAAAAAAATATTATAATAAGATTTCTTATATAACAATTTCACATTAAGAGAAAAATTGTGCTGTAAATGACTCATTTATATAGTTATATAATTTTGCATGTAAAAAAAAAAAAAACAATATTATATATCTCTTTATATACATCACATATATAAAATATCCTTCGTTCAATTCTTTTGAATTCATTGAATCGCCTGAGAATATCCTTCATTTTTTTACTTTGTCGTGAAGAGTAATTATGATCAATTTAATTACATTTTTATGTTTCAATTTAAAAAAATTCATTTTTAATTAGTTTCAAAGGAGAATATTATTCTCTTTATCAAATGTATACAGATCCAATCACAATCCCCTTCGTTCTTCAGATTCAGAAGGTCCTTTTATTGAGGTCCATTTATATTAAATGTAAGCAGATTTGAATTTCAATCTCTATTTCATCATCACAAGATGAGATTTATTGAGCTCATATTCGAATTCAATACAAGTAAAGATTTGAACCAATGAGAGTCCTAAACTCAAGAGACAGAAAATTTGTAGAAAAGCAATTTAAATATAAAAAATGAATAAATTAACTTATAAGGTCTAGGCGTGGGGCCATTGAAAAGATTTTAGTTATTAGAAATATGTCCAAAAATGGTGTTATTTGATGGAATTCCGGTTTTTAACTAAGAAGATGATATTTATTTTTTTCTTTTTATGGTATCGCCCTTACCTTTTCTTTAATTTTTTAAAGTAACAAAAAATAAAATCAATTTCAAAACCTTAAAGTGTCTAATATTGTAAACACAAGATTTAAACCCAATTTCAATTCTTTTTTTTTTTTTTTCAATTTCAAATCTAAATTCAAGCCCTATTCTTGATTAATAACAAACATAGTGTAAATATGATAATGTTAATCAAACCTCATTAAGCTTAAACCTACACAAAGATTTTTGTGTACTTAATCATAGGAATGAATAAATTTATCATATACAATCGAAAAATTAATAGATTAAATTCCCACCTTTCTAAAAAACTAAAAACAAAACAAAAATAAAAAATAAAAAATCAAGAGGGTTAGCCTTGAGAGCACGACACTGTGGGAGCACAAGTAATTTTATCCAAGAAAATTGTAGGCAAGATTTTCTAGTTGACCAAGATTTCTCAAAAGTTGCAAGATAACTTGTACCATTTGCAATCTAGAGCTCATAATTTCCCCCTTCCCTAATTTCTGCAGCAACTCATTCTGGGCAAAGAGAAAAGGAACATTTTGTGAACATGCAAGAAAATTATGCAGATTCCCTTAGGTATACACCATACCATTGAAGATGTTGACTATTAAGCTACTTCTGGACCACATTCTACTGCTCAGACCAACCTTCCCCAAACCTCAATTTCCCCAACTTCACAACCACCACAATTCCTAGATAGGCTGCTTGAAATTGCAATAAAAGTTTAACCCCAATGATTTTTTTTTTCCAGAATTTGAAGGACAGAATCAAGATTCTTTGGACCCAAAATTTTATATCCAAAAACCTATGCACAACAAACATTTTCTGTACACACACTAGCCACCCAAGAACTTGCTCAAGATAAAGTCAAATGAGGCCAACACACCCCAAAATAACATCAAAATATTTACAAAAATGTTGGACCATAGAACCATGCACTGGAGCAAGTTTCACACAAAATTGGCTAAGAACTGGGTGGGTGGGTGGGGTAAAGTGTACCATATGGACACACAAACCCTTTTGTAGAAATGACTAAATTAGTCCTGACAAACACAGCTCTCCCCTTGCCAACTCCAAACTATGTCTGTCAAGGCAGGCCTTACATCTTCCTCACAAAACTTCCTGTACTCAAGTGTGTCCCCGGCGGACTTGGAGAATTCCACCACCGCCACCTCCGGAGCCACCTCAAACACTTCGGCGGTGACCGACAATTTCCCTTTTCGCCCCTCCGAAGCACCTTGCATCCTCACCTTATAGTCCTTGCTCAACACAATCCTAAAGTTTAGCTTCTTGGCAATTGATTCTAGCTTGCCCATGATCATTGAGGCCGAGCATTTGGACGTGAATAGAGATCCCGATTTCCTCCGATTCTCGAATAAGCTCGACAGGTCGAAGCCCGAAGACATAGATGATATGAACTCAAACGCATTGTAAAAGGGGGGAGATGATTTTGATCTCACCAGGTCCAATTCTTTGCTCTGATCAGAGAGTACTACCACTTCTTTCTGCTCCAAACAGTTTTCTTGAATTAGTTCTTGGATTGAAAAGGCAATTGGCCTTGTGAACCCTTTGCAAAACCAGGGCACCCTCATTATTGCTGGGATTGTAATCCTCTTCTCTGGATCAGAAACCAAAAGCCTGGAAATCAATCTCTTTGCTTCGTATGAAAACCAGGGGGGAAACTGAAATTCCGCCTTGAAAATTTTGGTGTACATTCTCATCACATTTTCATCCTGAAATGGCAGACACCCTGCTAGAAGCACATACAGAATCACACCACATGACCAAATATCAGCTTTTGCACCGTCATACCCTTTCTTCCTAATCACTTCTGGAGCCACATAAGCTGGAGTCCCACACTGAGTGTGCAGAAGACCATCATTCCTCAGCTGCTCTGGCAAAGCCGATAACCCAAAATCAGAAACTTTGAGATTCCCATCCTCATCAAGAAGCAGATTTTCCGGCTTTAAGTCCCTGTGAGAAACCCCACGGCTGTGGCAAAAGTCCACCGCGCTTATAAGCTGCTGAAAGTACTTTCTTGCAACCTCTTCCTTCAGCTTTCCTCTAGCGACTTTCGCGAAAAGCTCGCCGCCCTTTACATATTCCATTACAAAGAAGATTTTCTGCTTGGTGGCCATCACTTCTTTGATCTCCACAACGTTGGGGTGTCGAACCAATCGCATGACAGAGATTTCGCGCTTGATTTGCTCCATCAGGCCCTCTTTCTTGACCTGATCTTTGC
The DNA here is from genome assembly GCA_019321725.1 of Paulownia fortunei. Taxonomy (NCBI): domain Eukaryota; kingdom Viridiplantae; phylum Streptophyta; class Magnoliopsida; order Lamiales; family Paulowniaceae; genus Paulownia; species Paulownia fortunei. The sequence continues at coordinate 20,039,093 of CM033112.1, read as the reverse complement.
TGATGACTTTAATGGCGACGCTTTCGGAAGTTTTGAGGTTTCTCGCATAGTACACCTTGGCAAACGTTCCTTTGCCCAGCAGCCGGCCCATTTCGTATTTTCCGAAGATGATGCTCCTGTTGGCGCCATTGAAAGGGTGGTGGGCTTCTTGAGGAGAATTGTTTGTTGGCTGCTGCTCTTCCATTTATGACCAATCAAGAATATGCGAAAATAAATTATTGGGCTAGATAGGATGATTTATATGGTGGTGAGAGACCAATCAAGGTTATGAAGGTGATAGATTTTTTTCCTAGACATGTTTTGGGACATTAGGAACAGAAAGGGGCCAAGAAATCATAGGTGAAAACTGATGATGCCTCAAAAGTTGGGGAGTTTAGTTTAGTTTAGTTTAGTGAAGTGGTGGTGTCTGAGGCGGTGGCGGTGGCGGTGGCGGTGGCGGTGGGGCGAGGAGATTTTGTCAAAGCCCTGTGGTGGTGCTAGAAAATATAGTGTGCGAGAGTTTTGTGGGTGTTTTGGGGGAGGAGGGGTGGGTTCAAGGGGGGTGTCCACTTGTGATTGGAGGACATGGTTTTGTGTAATATGGAGAGAGCGGCAGAGGGAGAGAGAGCCCATAGGAAAGAAAGAAATATCTTGGGAGTAAAATATTGAGAAATTTGCTATTAAAATTATGAAAGTGGACACATAATGACATTGTAACTGACGCATCATACGGCCCTAAAATGCACCAAATCCTCGAATTCTGCCCAATTTCTTAATATTTTTGCATTAATGTAAAAGTAATTTGTTGGGCTAATTAAGAAACTAATTACTTTCTTCTCCACTTATTTTTAGGACTTAAAAGTGGTACATGAGCTGTTAAGAATCCAAATATTTGCTGTCATGTTTATTTTTAATACTATATCATGATCATAGTTTTTAAATGTTTTTTTTTTAATGTACCTTGGGCATGATACGAAAATAAAATATTATTATTATTATATATAATTTAATTTTTTATAATTTTATTTAAACAATATTTAAATAAATAATATCTCATAAATCGAACAATAACTGTATAATTATATGAAGATCTAGTCGTATAGTCCTAGTAACATGGAGTAAATGATGATAATTTTGTGGACTTTGAAAACAACGCGAAATTAAATCGTCGTAGTATCATAAATGACAATAGTTTTGTTGACTTTGAAACGGCGAAATAAAATTGAATTTAATTGGTGTGATATAAAAAAATAAAATGAAATAGTAATAATGTAACTATTCTTTAATTAAACATCTCCATGCCTTATTCTAATATAAGACCAAGGGTTGATCTCGTTTAGAATGCCATAATCTATTTTTCAATTATAAAGCACGTTTGGTATGAGTTGATGAAGATTTCAAAAACATAACTCCACCCTATAATCCTAGTTATTGTTTGGTAAAACTAACCCAAGTAAAGCTAAAAAAATAAATTAAATTATTCGATATCGATTGTTAAAAGTTTGTTCGAATTTAATTTATTAAATATAACAAATTAAGTTCGGTTCGAGCTCAACTCAGTTATTAAAAATATAACAAAATATGAATAAAAATATCAAGTTACTTGAGTTTGATTCGTATTCGATTGGATCAAAATTTATTTAAATTTGATACAATTAACTATCAAACGAAACTCAAATGAAACTTTTTGAAATGATAATTTATTTGATTCAATTCGATTTATTTACACACCTAAACACCAACGAGATTAAATAGTCCAAAAATATTTATTTGTATAAATTATGGAAAAAGTCATTCCTCATTCAACGATAAGTAATTATCTCTACTTAAGTGATGTTAATTGAGAATCATAACTAAAAAGGAAAATTTCTTCTATAACCCAAAACTCTCCCAAAACTTGCATTTTAATCATAATCAAGGAAAAATAGCTATATACACACACACAGATTCTCTCCCAAAAACCATTTTTCAGACGAAATCCCATTTTATCTGAATTGACTAAACATGCTGAATGTCTTCAAATTCGTATGCCATTGGCTTACGTTCATGAATTGGATTTATTCTATAGAGTAGACGACATTATTAGACCCAAAAAATGTCCATTTGTTTCAATTTATTCTGTAAAAACTATAATTCATTAATCAAATTAAAATTATGAAATTTTATCAATTAACAAGAAAACCGTTTCTATAATGCTTTAAGGAGGAATTTTTTTTGTTATTATTTAAAATATAATGTCCCGATACGTGTTTTTCCAATTCTAATTTTATTTTTTTTCTTCATTTGTGATGCATCCAAAAATTATTTCAAGTTTATTTTAGATAAATAAGTTGTGAATTTGTAGGGACATTTATGTCAATAAATGTCAAAATGGCTGAATGTAATAAAACAATGCCATTGCACCATAAATAGTTGATTCAAGGGGTTAATTGCACCAAGAAAAAGGTTTGAGATTCACCATTAAGTCTTTCCACCTTCGATCATTTTCTAAAATTCTCTCTCCAGAACTGGCTAAAACATTCCCTTTGATTTTCTTTTTCTATAGGATGGTATTTGTACTGAGGGATTTAGACTTGAAAAAGGATTTTAGAGTTATGAGTTTTAAATAACTTCAATATTAAGTGAAGTTGAAAATTCGTTGTAATAATTAAAAAAAAAAAAATTCAGAACAAGAGATATATTGTAACTTAAAATTATTCAAACAAATTTAAAAATTCTTAAGTTTCTATATTTTCCAATCTAAACGCAATGTTATGGGTCGAAAAAATTGAAATCATAACCCTTTCAATCAACAGTGTCCGTGATTTGACTTGCATTATAGGAGCTTACCTTGACTTGGAATAGTTGCGTGCTGGACATTGGTTTGTGGACTTAGTCATAGAGTTCTATTACCCCGACTACAAAAATTATAAATCAGGTTTTTTATTTTAATGTAGAATAACATTTTATATTGTACATAACATATATAAATGCATATCAAGTGTTGAAATATTTTCTTAAATATATATTTATCATAAATCATGTACATTAAATGTGTATTTATAATGCGTGCGACACCAAATTAATACAAAAAATCCAAAATGAAAATTCACTCATGTTAACGTGGGTAGTGGGGAAAAATGAGAAAAAAAACACAACAAAAATGTATTGTTTTTGGCTGAAAATTGCAGCTCAAAGACTTACGTGAATAGTACTCACACCATCTTACAGACATGTTAAGGAAAACTCCATTGCTTACATCTATAATGAGGATCACAACCCATCCTTCTTATCCTTACATTTCTATATCAATCAAGAAAACATACAAAACTTTACATTCTAACAACCTGAATTTCAAAAAATTTCTTGATTGTCACTACATAAGAATTTGATATGCTCCTCACCTTGGTTCTTATCCCATAAAGCAAACAGTGACGAAGAAATGTGCATCGAAAGAAGAATGTCTCTTATCCATACAACATGGATAATATATTAATCTGGGGATTAGAACTTATCCACTTATCTTGAAAACTCAGCACTCATACTTTAGGCCTAAACATTGATATCACACAAAAGAAAGATTATTGATTCGGTCAAAGATAAGAATTAGTAAAGTGAGGTTTCTAACTTTCTATCAAGAATCATGGAACCAAGGGGAAAAAATCATTCCTGTGCTTGTGATATTCACAATATAAAGTGAACAGATATATATAAGGCTTAAGGACAAATGGACAATCAAACACAACAGCTACCTAGTTCATTTACATTTCCCTGCGACAAAAAATAGTACAACAATAATTCATTTACAGTTTATGAACAAAAAATATAAACTCAATGTACATAAAGTAAATTCAAAGTATAGTATAGCTGCCATCCGGGAACAATACTGGCTTTCCAGGCACAGGAGCAGCGAGGGTTGTTTGCTTTCATCGACACCCCTGGAGAGTGTACCTGTATACCACTATAGTTGACCCAGTCGTTCCTAGTAAACCATAAAGGGAACGGTCAAACAAGGGAAATACCAAAGTTGGACAACTCAAAACAAATTTCTGCACAAACTAAAGTGAGTCCTCTATAATTTAGATATCGATCCAGATTTCGCCACATAATTATCTATAATTACGAAAAAACAAAAGGGTAAGATTCTTTAATGTAAATGTTTGTGAGCTCTGGCATTTATACCTTCATGCTAGATGATCTATACAAGTATAACAAGGCTCTATACAGCCTCCTGCCCTTAAAGCTGTTATATAATCTCATATATATGGCTAACCTCAAGCATGAGTTTCTTATGATGGAAAAGTATGCCCAGATAAAGAAACAACATAATACACAAATATGTTTGCTAAATTGCATGGATCTTAGCACATGCAGATGCAAGGAGATTGTAAATCCAGTGGTTGTCAAACCTGCAGCATCTGCATCAACTTCCGATGTTGCTCTAGAAGCTGACATAGTTTATCCCGGTCACTCAGAAGAGACTGCAGTTCAAGTAAAACAATCGATGGTCAAACATAACATAATATCAAACTACACCGGTGCAACTATAGTGATCATGCTACTCAAAGTACCTGAATGGCTTCAGGGGATTTAAAGTACTCTTGTAGAGACATTCCAGAATCTTGTTGCTGGGATGTGCCATCCCCTGGCAGGTCCAGAATTCGTTGCGAAAGATCAATTTGTTTCTGCTGCAATGAATGTAATACATTCTCCTGTTGTTGGGTTTGATAGTACACATAAGCCAGGGAGACTTGGGGCTGCTGCAACACCTGGGATGACTGTGCTGGAATTTGTAGGGAACCTTGCAACAAAGATGAGCCCTGCTCTGACTGTGGTGAAACTGGAACAGGAGGTCTAAGATGTTGAGATGGAGGACGAGGGATTTGTGGTGGCTGTAGCCGCTGTAATTGGGTAAAGGATGGTATGGAGAGAACTGAAGGCAGAGAAATGGGAAGATTTTGAGAGGCAGCAGTCAAGTTGTCTCCATGATGTGAACTAAACTATTTCCATACAGATTGGCAGGCATAGAACTGGGTCTGAAAAGCAATGGTTGCATTAAAGGAGGCAGGGGATATGAATTTAGCATTGCGCGTGATGCTAAAATGCTCACTATTTTACCATCAATTGAATGTGCAACAGAGTATTGCTGATGTTCGGAATTACCAACAGTTTGAAAATACTGTGGAGATTGGGAAGTGGAATTATTTAATGAGGATAAGAATAAGGTGGTGGTGTAGGAGGAAGAGGCGGAGGAGGTCTTGTAGATCCCCCAGGAGAAGAAAGAGATGCCCGTCCAAACTTCCGATCTGGCAAAACCGTGGAGGTAGTCAGTGATGTAGAACTACATGGCACCACAGAAACATATTCCGACTAAACCTGCAAAATAGGGAGAAAGTCAGTAGCTCCATTCACAAAAAAATGCAGAAAATATGAACAGGAAGTAGAACTTTTAACTACCAGGGAGCCCCGTGAAACCTGAGCCTGTACATCTGCTACAGACTTGACAAATGATGTAGACTGGCCCACAGCATAATCCATATTTTGAGATAGTACAGGTGAGACTGTTGGTGGAGGTGGCATAGGAGGCAAAGGAGTCTGATTCGAAGGAAATTTCTGGCTATAGAGACCTTGTGACCCAGTGCCTAAAGGAACAGTTCCACTTTGTTGTAGATTTGGTTTGGAATATAACTTAGGTGGTATCCTGGAATCAACATGAAATTGTCCAGATGAAGAGGGAGTATTCACATAAACTGAAGCCGAATCTCCTGAACTACTGGCTATTGCAGAGGAATCAATTGCACTAGGATTTCTGATTGGAAAACTTTTGTCATCTGATTGATCAGAGGACTTCTTATCCGAAGAAAGCGTCAGTTCTTGAGTCAATGGCATATCCGGATGAGCTGCAGACATTCTTGATGAAAATTCACTCATTGTATTTTCATCAATGTTTGATGCAAATGGAGTACCCAAGTGAGAAAACTGACTACTTTCATTTACATCACTCTCTTGTCTCCTCAACTACTGAATGAGGGGAATGTTGCTCAACCACAACAGATGCAGGTAGAATATCATCTGGTTGTGGAAAGGGCAGTTTATCATCAGGTTCAGATTCCTCAGCATCAAAAACAATCTCAATTCTCTGAAGATCATCCTCAAGATCTGCTTTCAACTGCTGAGGTTTGCTAGACTTTTCCGCATCTATATTGTTCCCTGGAGCTGTTGTTTTCACTTGTGCTGCTGCATCAGAAACTGCTATCCCCACAACATTTTGGCAATCCTTTTGTCTGGCCATGAATTCGTCCACATGAATGGATGGTGGCCTCCTGCTAGAAGATCCTATCCGTGGGACAGCAATTACATTAGAATTATTAGTACCATCAGCATTTCTTTCTCTTGCAACATAGTCATCCACATGCATAGAAGGAGGCCGGCTAGTGTTTGGCTTACGCTGTCTGAAGGTAGCTCGCTGAGTAGGGCCAGAGGGGGTGGTGACAGGTGCTGACCCCCTAGAGAATGTACTTTGTGCAGTTGCCTCAGCTACCAAGTTGCCTCCTCTGGCAATGCCTATTTGGCCCCTCCACTGAGATCTTTCTTTTTGCAGGAAGACCTGTCTGTGCCAGTCTCTCATGCAAATTCTCAGGACACTCCCATAAGAATTTAGCTTCAAATTCATCCAGGCAGTAATCTTCAATCCGCTTCATACTTCTGTCCACAATTTTATGTATCATCGAGCAAACTGGAGGAGTAAGTAATGAGGTGTAACCATTGGCAATAATAGCATCCTCCTCCGTACCAGAGGACTTTTGCAACAAAAGCAGTAACAAGTTTGCAGTCTCCTTGACCTGAACATCCATGGTAAATAATTGAAACAAACTGATCAGGGATAAAACTAGTTGAAGGAGAGTACTAAAACAAACCTCATACGATCTAGGGAGGGTGTCGCATGATGCTTCGTTGCTTGTGTCTGATCCCAACAAATTTGTGAGCTCCTCCATATGTTTCTGGCTTTCTTCTACGAATCCTTTTAAACAATCCTCATTCTTTACTCCAAAAAAGAACTTGATTGCAGCAACCCTCTCCAAGCTCAGGCTGAAGAAAAAGCAATATGTCAGAATATTAACTGACATAAGTTAGTCAACTTTCCGTATACCATAGGACTAATTATGTGCTGAAACAAATTTCGAGAAAAAATCAATGCAGTTTTTTGCCTCTATTTAGTCCCTCTTCTTAACATTGTCAATTCTTTTTTTTTTTTTTCCTTGCAGGGGTGGGGGGGGGCCTTCTTGGGGATGCGGAGACAGAGAGGGGCTGACACTCGTCTTTATATAAAACAGTGTTTAAAGAACAAAGTATGTAGTCTAAGTTGCCAACTTGGATATATAATTAAGATGTCAACCTCCTGAAATATTTGCTAGCTCCAACCATCAAGAGATTTACATCTCTATATTCTCTCCAAAGCATCCCAGATAACACAGATTAAAAGTGCAAATGAGGCCATTATGCTACTGCTAGACAATATACCATTTAGTGGATATCAAGCTCTTATGATACATGCGACTTTTAAATTTCTTTAATGCCCTCCATTCGCTGTTTCATCTGTGAGCTAATTTAGACCTTTACAGCTAAATGCCTTGATTCAAATAAGTTTTGATACTAAGTTCTTAAGTCAGCCAAGAATCAAGAAAGAGCAACAATCAGTCCCTGAAAATCAAGAACTAGACTGAATTGTTTTCCTCAATGTTGTTGAAGGGGCGCATGGCAGAGCAAGGTGGTGCAAGCTTGGGACTTTTTGCAGTCAAGCCGCAACCTTCAACAAGCCTCAAGCTTTTTTTGGCGCCTTTAGACTTTTTATTGAGGTGCACAGCACAACGAGCATCTAATTAAGTTTTTGGCTTTTTTTTTTATACCCATTGGTTGATTAATCTCAGTATCCTAGTGGTCTAATTATGTTATTATTTGTTGCTGTGATAAACTTTGCCCACAGTCTTTAATGCTTTTTGTTTTCTTCTTCTTGTTTTTTCCCTATTTGTTTTGTTTATCGTTTTTTGTTTTCTTCTTGTTTTTTTGTTTCTTTTTTGTTTTTCTGGCCAACTAAAATAAAACTTAGGTGGATTTTACTAATGACAGACTGAAAGTAAATCTTAAAGGAATGATCATACTAAGTTCACCTCTTATTTTAACTGCTGCTTACTTGTATCCTATATCTTCTGAAATTTATTGGTAGTGTTAAAAAAAGTTAAAAGAACGTGAATAGCAGTGCTCCCTTTGATAAGGCTCGTGTCTCACCTTGTGCCTTATGCTTATGGCCCAAAATGGCATCTTAACTGTGGTATCTTTAAAGCGAGCTCACTATTGACCAGCAAATTGACCAAGCTTGCATTTATGACACTAATATGCTCTTTCAATAGACTTGAATAATAATTGGTCTAGACTTATAAAAAATAATAATATAAAGCTGAATACGTATACTAATAAGAATGCATTTGTGACACTATGTGTTCTAATAGACTTGAAGAATAATTGGTCTAGACATAAAAAAGAAGAATAAAGTTCAATATGTATACTAATAAGAGTGCACTCTAAAAACCTGGATTTTTGCATTTGTCTGAAATCGACGAAGACAAGGCCTTCTACAGTTTATAAAGCATTCATTTATGCAAGGATTGTGAAATATCGATTTTGGGCTCTCGTCTTAGTCCATCACATGCAAATTCCCTTTTGATCAGAGATCCAAATTTGATTGCGCATCTATTGAACTTAGTGGTGAAGTAACCCATAATACAGAAAAACCATGTTAAACTTTTCAATGGGGCAAAGTGGAGAGCAGATCTTCCAGCAGAATTTTATGGGGTCATAAGGTCACAATATAATAAGCTCAAACAAGAACCGTCTCAAGCAAATTCCTATATGCAATTGCAATGCTACATGCTAGTTGACGAGTAGCGTTGAATGTTACCAGAAATTGTACTAAAGGCATAATAAACTGAAATTTCATTCAATTTAGTTCAAGAAACAGATCTTTTAAGTGGCAAGAAAATACAGAAACAAAGGGCAAAAAAGTGATGAAGATACCTTTCCCCATCCATGCAAAAGCCTAATGCACCAGAGGATATGTGTCAATTGCTGCAGCAACCTGTGCTGCAGGAACATCCTTCACATCAATCGACCTCAACAAAGTGGTCCAGCAGCATAATAGCGGAGGACACTCCTTCCATTCAGATGCATTAAAGATGTTGAACCTTGCATCACCTTCATGTTTAATTTGAGATTCAAAAGGCTCAACAGTAGAGGACTGAATGTGCATGAAAATAGATAGTAAAGCATTTTGGCCTGGAGTATAGGAACCCATCTCTTTGAAGGCTGACAGACAAGCAAGCAATTCTCTTCCAACTGGCAACACCTAGAATTTGAATTGAAAAAGGAAATGTAACAAAAGGATTAAATAATGTGAAGGACTAGATAATGTAATTGCAAAATAAAACAAAGATAATGAAAACATTGACCAGGGAAAAATAAATAAATTCAACTGCCTGACTTCTGGGTATTGTGACACACATAGTAATAGAATTGGGAGGGTCTCGCACAAAAAGAGAGGAAAAAATAGAAGGAAAAAGAAAGAGCGTACAACAAAGATGATCGAATAAACCCTTTGACAACTTATACTTTAGAAAAAGAAAGCTCATTGAACCTTTACTTGAAGATATTTTAGTAGGAAATGAAAGGCACTAGATCCTCTAGATCTCCCAAATTAAAATACAAAAGTCCATAAAAGTCCTGTAGAACAATGTATGAAGTATAGAAAATTAAATGGAATCTACCCATTATGGATAGTTATTCCGAAGAATCTGCTAAATAGTTATAAAGTCTGAGAAAGCTAATCAAACTAGTAAACTTCATTGTAATTTGACTATTCATGTGCACCTTTCTCCTACAATGGAATCTCAGCATTTGTTTACAACCTTATTGAGTGTGAACAAATTTTAAAACAATTAGGTCTTGGTATTCTATTAGAATAGAAATTTAATTCTTCAGTTAAGTGTGTGATCGCTTTTATTTTTTATAAGCTCACAACCACCTCTTTCACCCACAGGAGATGCCCAGTGCTTGTTCAATAGCATTTTCCTTGAAAATTTAGCATTATCATTAGGGATAGATCTCATTTATCTCACTTACACTAACTGAGAGGTGAAAGGATATGTCCTGCCATCTATCGATTGTTACCAAAGCAACAAAACTACTTGCCTAATTTAATGTTAGCATCAAGCACAAACTTTTTGGCATTCTCTGTAATGACACTGAACTCCGTCCTTCACTGTAACAGATACTCCCAATCTATGTGCAAGAATGAGAACTCAATAATCAAATCATACAAGATTTATGGTTCAATACTTCAACATACAACCGAGTTCTAGCAGAACAAGTTCAACAATGAGTTCATTGTTCTATAAAAGCTTACAACTTATCAATTCTATTTAAGATATAGATGAAGGCATTAAAAGGGAACATACCATGCAAAATCTGAGGAGGTATGACCAGAATATTAAACATTCTTCAGCTGTAAAATTGTCAGGAGTGTTCCTGGAAGCCATAGAAATTAAATCTTAGCAAGAAAATTAAAGTATGAAGAAATGGAGGCATCATATACATACTCAATGTGACATTTTCTCACCTGTCGTACTCCAGGATGTTTTACAGATGCTTGACCATCACAAATCAGTCCGATGGACTTAAATACAGGTATTGACCAACTAAGCAGTGACCATTGACGTTTTGCTATTTAAGTTCTCAGGGAACTGCTTCACATCAGAGTTGGCAGCTCCAATACACCTTTCAAGCACTTTCGTGAGCATCTGAAAGCCATCCTCTTTCAACAATAGTGGCTGAGAGTAGAATAAAGAGAATAAGATAAAATTCTCGCATGTCATATTCATCTTAATGGGAGCAAAAAATACCAAATTAAACAACAAGTGTGAGTTCTATAATATAAAAAATAACTTAGCATGCCGATGCTCCACTAAGATACCAAGAAAATTAAGCAATTGGTGAACCTGGATGAAAACCACATAGAGAAACTCTAATCATGAGATGAGAAATTAGGTGCAAGGAAACAAAAAACTTCAAAACATGAATTACTCCTAACCTTGTAAGTATCCACTTCAGACATTATCGGTGGCCCTGAGAGCCAATCAAAGATCCTCAATATTATAGGTTTCAGCAATATTGAAGCTTTAAGGCATGCAATCCGAATTATGAAGACTCGTAGGATGTCTTGTATGACAACTGACATCTGATGATGACACTAACATCAGGAAAAAAAATAAAATAAAATTGCAAAACAAGGGTATAGTCATATAAATGAAACCAAATTAGGTGAGTTTTACTGGAATCACCTACCACAGCCGGAAGTTATACGAATCTATTTGATATGTTGAGAACAAGAATGGAGTTAATCACATCACATACACTGATAGCACAATGTAAAATAATTTCTCCGAGTTTTGCAAATTGTGGAGACAATTGAGCTACCAGCTTCTCAGGGTGTCCAGGCCTAAGATACCAACTGATCTGTTTCTCTTTTTCTGGACCCAGTAATGTCCCCACAGCCAAGGATCTTAGAGCACTCTGCATTGGCATTTCATTCTTCCACAGCCAAATCCTTTCATCTGGTAAGAAATCGTTCTTGAAAAGCAGAGAAATGGCAGAATACGTCAGAACTCGCGATTCTATCATCAAATCTACCAGTATTCCTGAATTGAACATTTTTCCACCACAATGCTTCAAAAAGACCAATATAATTGAAGGCTCACTTACCAGTAGGCAAAATAAACTGCAGGTTTCCTTTGGACCCATTGCTAATAACGAATTTGCATGAAGACTGTCAAGGAGGAAATGGAAAAGGTCAGGAGTCCAACTGTACAGCGGCCAACAAGCAAGTGCTGATGCAAGAAGATGGCACACGGCTCCAAAACCAAGTGCGATATCAGGGAAAGAATGGGTTAACTCAGATGCACAGGCAGCTAACTTAGGACTGCAAATGGATGATTTGAATCAAACTATATTGGCACATATGTACTTTATTTTAAATATAATGTATACAGCTCTTGCTACCTCACTTCTCGGTGTAACTGTAAAAGTGCATTCATTAGTTTCGTGTTCCTTCGCTGCTCCTTGGCTTCCTGAAATTAGCAACAAAATGTCATGCTTCAATAGCATGTTGACCTATTCACATCAAACTAAATCGCAAAATAAGTTTACATATAACAATGGTGTGTAACAAGCAAGAGTAAGCATTAGGTGAGCAGGGTAAGAAACTTGGCATTTTCTTTTATGGAGGGCGTAGGCTGGTAGTGCAACCGGACCTTACTTGACCTCAAATTAATCAAGTAAATATAGACAACCCCTTCAATTTCTAGCTCTCCAATCCTGGCAAACCTTCCACCCTTGCAACCATTTAAAAATACTGGCTCATGTCCGACATCAATAAAATCCAAAATGAGCTTTAACTTCAATAAAAGTAAGCCAAGGCATCACACCAGTTTATTGGGTTGGCTTTGTAGGATCTGCTAAGGAGTTGGAGGAATATATTACTCACATTATTTTGCTTCTTCCATTACTAAATGTAATCAAGGACACCTTTACCATACACACTAACCTATGATGTTTTAGGCAGTAGATACAAATTTTACTTTCTCAAATAAGACGGACAAAAACAATCCTGATCACCAGATACATGCTTTATTAAGAAAAACGGGGAAGTAAAATCTGATGATTCCTTAAATTAGGTTTATGGATCATTACAGAACTTAATGATTCCACACTGAACATCTTCTTGACAAGAAACCTGTAACTTCTGCAACAGATTGATCAATCGGACCAAAGACGGAATCAGCAGATCAAGCAGGCTCTTCTCTCTATTACGGTCCAGGAGCAAATCAGAAGTTGAGTTTCGCTCTGTACCCTCAACAACAAGATAATCTGCTTGAGACAAGAAGCCATGTTTTAGTCTTCATAAGTAGGCGACTTTACGCATTTTAAAACACAAAAAAGTCCACAACAAAAATGACAAAGTAAGATGTAGCATAACAATACATTTGCTGTTCCTACCACATACTTCAGCAGAGATTTATTACTCCAATCTTTTTCATTGGTTAAACTCACAAACACCATTGGATTAGGGTATGATGTTTTATTTGTGAAGTTTTTAAACACTACAGGCTTATATAAGCCCCAAGATTCGTAAATTACTTATTCACTCCCTTAACTTAGCACCTAAAGCCCCATAAGAGCATACATACTAAGCATAGACATGTTTTCACACTACGAGATATTGTACAGATATTGTACATTACACAATAAGTACTTTAGGATCCAGCAATACAAATAACAACCCAAAGAGAGAGACAGAAAAGAAGAGTGAAGTGTCTGTGTGTGTGGATGCATGTGCACATGCATGCATCCATGCATTTAAAGGTCATGCCCAGGCCAGCAAGCCTATTGCACTGAAGAATTGCTTCCTAACCCACTGAGTGCAACCTGATTGTACTCTCAACCACACCCAAAAATGGATATCCAATGGTTGCCCAAGGGTGCTTTGGCTCATGCTTATGAGCTTTTCATCTAGTCCAATTTTATTCCATGAGGGATGGAATGTCACATTCATTTGTGTGGGGATGAGAGAGGGATTGCAAGTCTATGAGTGTATAGTTGTATGCATACAGGTCACATTCCAAAAGGAAATTCTTTACATAACTAATTCGCAGTAAAAACCACAGAAACTATACATTTCCATAATAAGGAAAATAATAAGAAGAAAAGAGAGGTAGGAGCATTTTACAATTTCCATTTTTATGTTTCTCTAAAACAAATGTCTGTATGTTGTGCACTAATGGGAATTAAGACTGATACTTCCAGAAAAGTGAACTATTTCTCACAAAATGAAAACGTCATGCATGAAATCGGTCCAAGACAACAAACATATAAAGAAATTCTCTAGGAGGTTAATTTTAAGGCATTACGAAAGTATACCACGCCATGCAGGCAAATTAATACACAAATAGAATCAATACATATTGAAATATTATAAATGAAGGAATTGACCAAGAAGTTAGCAGTGGAAGACAATTTTGAAATTGGGATCATGGGCAACAACAATTTAATGCAGAAAGAACAAAAGTATAAAAATGTCAATCCTTGAGAAATAGCACTTTTGAGTACGTTTATAGGAATTTTAGCCAGTATTAAAGTGATACTGCCACACCACAGAGAATACTGACCATAAATATTGGATGACCTTTCAAACATGAGTTTACAGTTGATCATAACAGCATGGATAACCATTATAGCACCTTCATCATAGAGAGCAGCAGCCACAACCTCAATCATATAAGAATTAGATAGCATGATTTCCATAACTACAAAGCGGCAGCAATGAAATCAACAAGAAGTCTCATACTGAATTATCTGAAATGAATGCCAAAATTCGAAATGCTGTAGTAAGCTGTGCAATAGAGGAATCACGAAGAATAACACCAGGAAATTCCTTCTCAGTAATACATTTTCCAATTAGGTTATCAATGATGCTACCATCAGAAATACTAGAAAATTCTCCAACTACATGATCAACATCCATCATGTCAGATGGTAGAACAGTGTTTGAGGCCATGTGAGCATCTCTTCCAGAAGCCAAAACAGCAGCATACCGTAAAAGCCCAATAGCCTCATTTCTTTGGTAAACTAGGCCACCATCTATCCATTCCAATAGCCGTGCAGGACCATCTTTCTTGTTGGAACCTGGGGAGGAGGAATATAACGCCGTACGAAGTTCCTTTGCATGGTCTATCCAAGACATCAAAGAAGTTGCTGTAGAATCAGTAATGATAACTTCAAAAATCTCTGCCGCTGAGTGAAAGATAGCAAGATTTAATGGGGATATTCCTGTAAGTCAAGAATTTAGATCACTTATAAGAATATAAGTATATGAAAACAATCAGAAATACAGTAAATCCTCCAGCACTTAGTAATTGAAATACCAGCATTCAACTTACTTAAAATATCTATGGCAATTAACTGGACAAAATGCACAAAAAAGAAAAAATTAAAATTTTTGGAAAGAAGCTCTAAGACAAAATAGGAAAATAACTCAAGATAAATTGTAAATCTGAAAAGTAATGACTTGAATAAAATCTCTCAGAGCAACCAAAATCAGAAAATTACACTTCATACAAAACATAAGACAGAGAAAAAACACTTACTGCCCTCGTATGCATTTGAATAATCATGCCAACTTCTTTTGGACGACAAAAGAAACCCTTGGAAATTAAGACAGATGCATAGCGAAGGGAAACAGGGTCTTCCTTTTGAACATCCTCAACACCCCGCAATGCACGGATAACAGTTCAGGAGACTTCAGGGTCATGCAGAATGAAATCTAATCCTGAAAGAAAAAGTAGGCAACATAAATGACAAGATCATACAACTTGACTTGGGATCTGATAAAGGTGACACTCAAATAAATAGATAATATAACTTTGCAAATAGGATTTACTTAAAAATATCAAGACTTCTGTATGACATTCTTGAACTGAGAATCAATAGGCTCAAAAGAATTACTGGTCTGCTAATGGATCTTTCACAGATTGTGGAAAATGCAAAAATTAAAGCATCAAATAGCAGCAATCATGAATAAGGCTATTGCTCTCTTCGCTTTTGCAAGAAATACATAACGGAGAATGTTCCAAGAGCTTCCTCAGAGTTGAAATCCAAAGATAAGAAGGGTCAAAGTAGCACATTGTACAAGACAAGCAAATGAGGACAGACCCTTCCAACCTTACTCCTACTATGACTGTAAGCATATAATCCAAAATTAGGTTTTGTTCACAATGGTATATCTGGCCAAGCATGAGTTAGAAACATTTTATTTTCTTGCTTTTATTCTATTGATTCTCAATTCTCATGAAAGTCACTCCTTAAAAGATTTTGTTTCATTTGCCGATCACACGACATGGTATAATTTTATGGAGTTTCCTCTCTTGTTACTAACAATACTCAAGTGCTAATTACTATTTTGACCTACTTCTACTCCTTCTAAGCTTCTCTATGCCCATCTTCTAGGTTCTTAATTGCACTCTAATATCTGTAGTGCGAAACTCTAACAAAAGGATTTTCTTTTCTCACAAATTAACAGATATATATATATATATAACCCTCTGAAAATCTGAATAATATTGATTTAACTGATCATATAAAAGCAAGGCAGAACAAATAAACAAAATTATACAGATTCTTTATTTCTAAAACAGAAAAGGAGAGGACATGGAGGGGCTGGGGGAGGATGAAGGGGATGAGTTGATATGCAACTATATGCCAAAAGAACTTTCATATTATCATATATAGATGGAAGAAATGCACGTTTATCATGGAAAAGGGTAGTATTACATCATACCTTCAAAAGGGAAAGCAAATGTGAGTCAATGTCCCAATTTGAAAAGGAACAATTTGACAGATTAATCAAGCCACGGGTTGCTTTATATGACAAAGTCCAGCATCACCAAGGATAAAAGATCTGCTTGCAGCAGCCATTGGAGAAGGATCATCAATTGGACCGCTCAACTTTATCAATTTCTGCAACAATACTTGTCAACAATTGTGTACTCAGATAAAATCATTTTCCTATGCTAGCCTAGGAAAAAAAAAATGCATGGATAACAATATATGTCATTAGTTAGTGTGGTATCTGATTAACCAAATAAGCAAGCAGTACAATAAAAGACGAACCAAGAGTTTCTTGAGTTGCACTGTAGCAGTGGCAATCTGTCCAAGGTAAAATTTGTAACCCGACCAGCGGCAGATATACCCCCTAGGATAGATAATACTGTGCCCTACAAGATAGGACCGTACATTGTTTTTGATGAGCAAAAGTAAGCTCAATAAAATGTCCTGCTCACAGATATATGCATATCTGTCCATTATTTCTAATGTTTATTCACACACACACATGTACACCTCTTTATCATAGTAATCACAAGCATGATAGCAAAGCGCAGCATTTACCTCATATCTACAAGCAACTTCATAGAATCGAATTCGATGAAGTATATAAGTTGCAAGGGAGGCAACATCATGCCTATGATTCTCCAACAACGACTTCAACAACTGATTATAGGCATCACTTATGCCAGATGGTATACTTTCATCTTCCCGAGGCCACCATCCTAGGAAACCTTCACAACCAATTGAATACCGAGTAGCCTGCTCAATGACTCCAAGCAACAATAGTGTAAGTGCAGTAGAATTTGGCATCTGGTGAGTAAAAGCATACCTGAGCTGCTTCATGCCACCATGATTAACAAAGTGAAAGCAGCTCTTCCTAGCTGAACACAACAACAAAGCCACACTCAACCACAGAATTCTGTTCTTATTCTGAAAACAAAATCAGAGCCAAAATCAGCTTTTATAATTTATAAATCACTTAAGGTGAGGAGAAATGAAAAGGACAAGAGGAAATTCAAACAATATCACTGGTCAGACAGATATGCCGAGAATATGTGAAAGGTTGCCACAATTTCACGAAGCACACAAATTCCAGCTACCTGTGAAATATGTGGATATCCCACATTTCCAGCATGGCTACAAAAGTCGAAGTGCTGGTGTAAAGCATCCACCAAGTCTTTGATAGTAGGGACATCTGTCCCAGATTTGAGAGACATGCTTTCTGCTGAAGATTCAGCAGATGGATCCACAGATTGACTCTGAAGCCTTACATAAACGTCTGAAAGTTCCTTTCCTACTTCAGTAAGCATGTGATCAGCATCTTCACCACTTATCAATCTATCAATTCCAAGTTGCATTGAAACCAGAGTTTTGCGAGACAAGCAAGGAATAGGATAAGTTGAGGCCACAGATAACAAGGAACTGAGGACTTTATCAGCTGCTACTTGGTCCTGACAGTCCAAAATTTTAAAAACTACTGCAGAAATTGCCTTAATTTAAGAGGAACATCCAAAGGAACAACTGCATGAGATAATATTTTCAAGGGAGACACAAGTTCCTCTATTGAAAAGTTAGTGGGACGAAAAGCAGGAGGTAAGTCTTCCAGGTTTCCTTCAACAGCACTAACAGTTTCTGTCAAAGGGCTATCTAAATCTACTTCTATGTTGAACTGGCCTAAATCTTCACTGTGTTTCCGTATATGACCGTGCTTAGGCTGCGATAGTTGCCTCTCACAACCAAATGATTGGTAACCACAGCCTACAACAAGATAATGTATTAGAAAATATATTTCCCAACGAAAAATTAAAAAAAATAAATGCTATAAAATTTCAAGTCAGACAAACAATAGCAACTATAATGGTGTAGAACTTCATAAGCCACTAATTTCATCAAATGATATTGTCAAATAAGGGAAAATTTGGAGCAGAAATAGCACTTTTCATAATTAAGTGCATCAATGAGAAATTGCTCTTCAGAAAGCGACTTGAATTATGGGGCGGATGGGATGATTTTTCTTTCTACAAAGATGTAGATGGCCTTTCTGGGATGCATAAGCATTGATGGGGAACATGATTTGCCGGTAGATATATGACAGGAGGGACAATACAAAAGAGTTGGGGGAGGAAGCATTTCATAGAACAGTAAGCCAAATCGAGCACAAGTAGCCACCAAAGCATGCATTGCAAAAGGCTCAAATAACTGTAGATGAAATGGAAGCCATTGTTTGAGTCATCAAAGAACACATAGAATTATAGGAAATACCTCAACTTCAAGCACATTTGATGATAAATGAGAATACAAACAAGGCGGGCATAGCTGCCTAAATCTCGTCTCCCCTTCACACAGAGTGAAAATCTCCACAGCAAATGATGGAGGTGAAGTGGCCCTTTACACAGCATAAAACAACATAAGATTGCTAATTAAAGGACATACCAGACAAAAGATCACATGAAATAAACATAAAATAAATTGGAAGAGTTAACTTAGAAAAAGAAACCCAAAAGAAAATTTGAGTATAAACCATATAACTGGTCTAGAGCATATCTTCTGATATAACATCACATATTTGGTTTATACATACACTCCAGATAAAAATATGGACTCATATGCATCCACCAACCCCATAAGTTTCACTGCAGGACAAAGTGACGAAGCATTTTGCTCAAGGAACTCACAACCAGTGATGACAACAGGCTCTGAAAATAGCACCTGTAATTAAGAACATAACAAGTAGGTGAAAATGTAAACGATTTATCCAACATGTGGACAATAGAGGAGTACATGAGGAAATAATGCTTACACAACATTCAGAAAAAATAAGTCATCATGCACCGGATGCCCGTCATTTATGTGTAAATTCACATACTAAGACAACAACATATCAACAAGCTAATTTACATAACTTGCTGAATTGGCCCAATTTTGGTTTTCAAAGTAGAATGCAATAAAATGCTTTATGACGAAGACGAGACAGATTCACTAGTTATAAATTGATTAATAAATAGACAAGGAAAGAGACAAGAATACCAGCAATTAAATAATAAAGATAGAGATCACATGTCATGCACTGCAATAGAGGGGAGTTCCAAAAATAGGGGTCACAAATACAACTCAGCTATGCTAAAGCAATGCCCAAAACAATATCTCCAACAGCTGATGTGCCCTAAGGTAGACATAATTCCAAATTGGAAATTTGGCCGACAGGTTGACCACTCTCTTGGACTAAAGACACTACATTAAAGTAATGCAGGACAGCCCTTATATTAAAATTTAAAGGTAGTCAGCAAGTAAAATAAGGCTGGAAAGATTTAAAGAAGAAGAACAAGAAGATTTGGAATAGAAAGATACAGGTTTGAAACCTCTCCAAAGCCAAATAAAAACCTTAGAATCACTCTAAGGAAGCCTTAGAATCTTCAAATGCCTTTAAGAATCTCTCTTTGTGAAAAGCTTGGGTAGGCCATATCAAGCAACTTCCCCATCACTAAGACAGGTATTGTTCTTTTGTAAATGCCTCACTAAAGGTAGTCCTACATGTTTATTCACCTTTCTCTTACTCTAAACTGTCATCCGTCAATACAGCACTATAACTCTGCAAATTAACAGTATTATGCAAATACTTCTGTAAGTCCTACCTATATCTCATAATTCAAAAAGTAGGATTTACAATTTCCTCTTGCATATCATCAATCCATACTACAAAATAAACAATAGAGCCTCCAAACCAGTTAAATAAGTAAAAACCAGCAAATGCAGCGAAAATAATGCATTAGTAAATCGCTCTTTCTATTAGAGAAAAATAGTCTGGAAAAACAAATCCCTGTACGATGTCTGAATTTCCCAGAAAAAGCAGCAACTAATTCAGAAAATTAGTTGTAGATCATATTAAATAATCAATTAGAAAGATACTAGATTGGAGAAAAGTGAGGTTGACAGGGGAAAGCATACCTCAGCGACATATTCATCAAGATGGGGGTGAACGAATGTGGGGGTGTAGAGCACACAGGGTTCGGGTTGACCCATCTTATCCGCTGCCTGACCCCAACTGAATTGAATGCGTAGGAGGCAATATCAGGGTTTTAGTTACCTTCCACATACAGAGCAGAGAGGAGAGAAGCTACAGTTAAAATTAAGAGGAAATTGCTTTGATCTTCTTAAACTAAAACCCAAACGGAATGGGTATAGACAGTTAATAAGGGAGACAAAAACAAAATACTACCCTTACTTCATTTGCTTTTACGTCTGTTCAGAAATTACAAGAACAATTAGCTCCGATTAAACATCAAAAGTGTCAAATCCATCAGTTTTGATTGGTAAATGGCACATTAGCTTGTTTCATTGTTTGTAATAGCACAATGCTTATTGAGATAAGTTAATATTTTTACTGGAATGTACACATAAGTTCAATTCAGATATTTTCACAATTAATCTAGAGAAAGGCCTAAAGAGTTTCAAGAAACTTAAGAAAACATTTGTGTACACATCTGAAGCATACATGCAATATGCATAGACATAGACTGATACACAAGCATCCCATTCATTTTGGTTTCTGATTGATGACTGAATATAACAGTTATCACTATGCAGTACTTCTAAAACGATGTCTTGGACAAATATGAAGAACAAACCAGTACGGCTGGCCTATGGGCTATGGGCAAGGAGCTAATGTGGTGTAGGTCAGGTTGGACCTATACAGCTCGGGCCATAGGATGAGAGTGTGGATTAATAGGCAAAGCTGCCACCAGTTTGTTTTGTGGAAAGTCGATAATTAGTTGAATGCTAGTTCGGTGCACGAGCTATGAGAATTGCATAACCTATTATGTATATTGCAGGAGGTACATATCGTAGGACTTACCTAAGATAAATGATTGTCTAGGGTCGGAGGACCTGCAGTCTGCTAGGTCGGGCAAGTTCACATGGAAAATCCGGATAAAATAGTTATGATTGGTAAAGGGCAAGGAATCTTATTTAGGGTAAATCAGAGAGTATGAATACATATACAGTAATCAGTTAAAACAAATTGAGGTTTAAAATCTCTCTTTTACCCTTGTTTTGATATATTCACTTCATTTTACAGGTTACACTTTTCATACCTCAGATATATAAATATTTCTACATGCTTTTATCTTCTCTAAAAATACATCTACTGACTTGAGCGTCAGAATTCTTACGCCGGGTCACTCAGGCGTCTTTTACAAGTTATCCCGTCAGAGGAAGAGGAGCAAAAGTAATGGATTATTACTTGAGGTGCACCTTCTTCAACCGGTGCATAACAAGTTGGCACCGTCTGTGGGAAGATTTGTGAGTTAAGGCATGAGAAATGGGCAGAAAAAGGAATCCCATGCGAAGGAACATCCAATGAAGCTCCACCACTATTTGTCCGGCGGAATCATGGCCTAAAAGTCCAGGATTTGGGAGAAAATGATAGTCCACCAACACTTGGAGCTCCACCACCTCGAGCCATAGAGGCACCTTATATAAATTTGGCTCCGGAATTTGGAATAGGAAGTGCCGGCCAGCTTACCATGGAACAATTAGCGTGTCTGGTCACTACCGCGGTAGATACAGCCTTAAGGAGGAGGGAGGCTAATCCACCGCCACCAGAGGCACCAGAAAAGCAACCCCGCCATGAAAAATCGAAAAAAGAGATAGGAGAGAATCTGGCAAGGAAGTAGGAGGGTTTGTCAAAAAAATTAAAACAAGATGAACGACCTCTTTTGTCTACACCTGGTGAACCTAGGCAATTCACCCCGTGGTGGCACCTAGAGCACATATCCTAATGGCTATTGCAAGGCATAAAGGATTAAGATGGTCTAATAATCACTCGTCAACACCGATCAAGCCTAAGTCTAATTTGTTATGCGCTTTTCATAATGAGTATGGGCATACAACAGAAAAGTGATGGCATTTGAAATATGAGATAGAGAGGATGGTAAGAAAAGGATGGCTACATGATTGGGTTAAAGATGAGGAGGAGAAAGAGATGGCTGAATGAAAAAAAGGCCCAACCTACCTGGATAGAAAGAGATAGTAAGGAAGGGAGAGCGATGGCAACACGGGGGAAAACCCTCCTTAGGCTTCAAGGGTATTCATCCAGATGATAGTAGGAGGCCTAATGGATGGGGACTCCAACCGAGTTAGAAAAGTATACGTCCGACCTACCCCAAAAAATGCAAGAGGAGAGATCCATAAGATTAACGAAGATCTTACGATTCAATTCGGACCTCATGATACAAGAGGGTTGCATGTACCACATAATGATGCATTGGTTGTCACTGCAATTGTGGCTAATTTTGATGTAGCTAGAGTAATGGTTAACGCAAGTAGTTCGCTTGGTGTCTTGTTTTATAAAGCATATAAGAAGATAAATCTGTATATAGGGTTGCAGCTAGTAGAAACGGCCTTATTTGGCTTTAGCAGGGGAGTAGTAGACCCCATGGGTCAAGTTATCCT
Source organism: Paulownia fortunei (assembly GCA_019321725.1). NCBI lineage: Eukaryota > Viridiplantae > Streptophyta > Magnoliopsida > Lamiales > Paulowniaceae > Paulownia > Paulownia fortunei. Next base: position 20,016,197 of record CM033112.1, on the reverse strand, counting down.
ACCAGTGCCTTTAGGGGCTAAACCCATTCATAAAACCAGGATGGTTAAATTTTTTGTGCTGGATTCTTTTTCTGCATACAATATCATCTTGGGTAAGCCCTCACTTAACACCTTCCAAGTAGTGGTATCTACTTTTCATATGTAGTTAAATTCCCTGTAGATGAAGGGATAGGAGAAGTTGGAGGAGATCGGCATTCGGCTAGAAAATGTTACATAGAAGCTGTTAGGAAAGCCGAGCAGAAAAAAGCTACAAGAGAACAAAATTTAGAAGAGGAGCACCCACTAAAAGATTTAAAAAGAAATGAAAGAGAAGGAAGCATGTGCAGCCGAATAAGGAGTTAATCAATATAGAACTAGTGCCAGGGGATTCGACATTCGACAAAAACTACTAGGATGGGCACGTAACTGAGTCCAAAATTAGCTGACAGAATGACTCAGTTCTTGAGAGATAATGTTGATGTATTTGCATGGACTGTGCGCAACCTGAAAGGGATTGATCCAGGGGTAGTGGTACACCATCTTAATGTTGAAATATGAAGCCCGAATAAAAAGTGCTTATCTAATTCGTTTATGGTAATTAGGGCTGTAATCGAATCAAATCGAGTTGAACAGGAAAAAACTCGAGCTCGACCCGTTTAAATTTTTCATAGGCTCGAACTCGGCTCGAGCTCGATTCGAGCTTTTATAATTAAGCTTAAGCTTGATTTGTTGGAAAATTATTAAGCTCGCGAGCGGCTCGAACTCGATTTGAAAATGACTCATTTAATATGTTAAACGAGCTTAGTTCGAGCTCAGCTCGTTAAGCATAAAATCGAGCTCGAGTTCAAGCTCATTTTCGAGCTCGTTAAGCATACAATCGAGCTCAAGCTTGATAAGCACATTTCATTTCAAAAAATAAAAAAACAACATATTTTATTTTATATTTTAATCTACATTTATTATTATTAATTGAAATTCTTAGTTTATGAATTATTTTAAATATAACTAATATATAAAATTTTAGTTTATTATTATAGTTTATCATCCTAAGATTTAGAATTTAATTTTCGTTGATTAGACTAAGTATATTATTACATATTTATATTTTTATGTTTTTTAAATTTTAAAGCAAAACAACTATTTAATCTTCTAATTAATTTAATCTAAATGTATTATCTTAAAGTATGATATTTGATTAGTTTTTATTTTATTATTTTATATTTTTATTCTTCTTTTATCTTAATTTTTATTTATTATCTTACGTTTGACTTTTATTTTTTATTTAATTATTCTAAATCATGGTTCTATAGTATATTATTAAATTTTGCTTATTATACTAAGTTCATTATTATTAACTTGATTTTTTTATAAATGATGTAAAGTGTAGGTAGTATATAAAATTTTTGGTTGATATTATAGTTTATCATCTTAGAATTTAAAATTGAGTTTTTTCTTAATTATTCTAAATTTATTTTTCTCTATTTATATTCTTATTGTTAAATATTTTAAATGCAGCAAATTTATTCAACATTCCTAAATTCATTTCTATTCCCATATAATTTTATTTTTATATACTAATCACCCCTTAAGAGCACAGTAAAAAAGCGTGTGTGGGTATTATTTGACATTCATAATAATTCATGATTCGAATTTTATTCAATATAATACAAAAAAAATCAAAAAAATATCATTGAATGACATGAATTCAGAGACAGGTATATTTTGTTAAATTAAAATGAACTTATAATTCTAAATTTAATCTTATTTTAATGAATTACCTTCAGTTGAAATTTAATTATTTATTTTATATTTTAATCTACGCTTATTATTATTAATTAAAATTCTTAGTTTATGAATTATTTTAAATATAATTAAGATATAAAATTTTAGTTTATTATTATAGTTTATCATCTTAAGATTTAGAATTGAATTTTCGTTGATTAGACTAAATATATTATTACATATTTATATTTTAATATTTTTTTAAATTTTAAAGCGAAACAACTATCTAATCTTCTAACTAATTTTAATTTAATTGTATTATCTTAAAGTATGATATATGATTACTTTTAATTTGATTATTTTATTTTTTTAATTATTCTAAATCGATGCTTTTATAGTATATTATTAAATTTTATTTATTGCTCTAAGTTGATTAATCTAAATTCATTATTCTCTATTTATATTCTTATTTTTAAATATTTTAAATATAGAAAAATTTATTAATTTCAAATAGATCATAATGTAGATGTTTCCTAAATCATACTAAGAGTTGGTTTTATTTGATTAACCTAATTTTATTAATTATACTAAATTTATATTCTTATTTTATGAATTATCTTGGTTATATATAATTAGTTAATTAATTATTCTAAATATACAATTATAAGATTTGTATTGATTAATCTAAATTTATTATTCTCTATTTATATTCTTATTTTTAAATTTTTTAAATGTACAAAATTTATTAATTTCAAGTAGGTCATACTCTAGATGTTTCATAAATCATAATAAGAGTTGGTTTTATTTGATTAGTCTAATTTTATTAATTATTCTAAATTTGTATTCTTATTTTATGAATTATCTTAGTTATATATAATTTTTCAATTAATTATTCTAAATATACCATTATAAGATTTAAATTAAATTTTATTTATTGATTATGTTAGTCCTTAATATGCTTGATTATACAAAAATGTATTTGGCTCAGTAGTGTGAGTTTTCACATTTTCTTTAAAAGTATTGTGTTCGATTCCATTGAAAAACTTTGTATTTAAGATTTTTATAATTTTATCGAGCCTATTATTGAACTTTTAAACGAGCCGCTCGTGAACATGTTTGTGAACTTATCAAACAAGCCACACTCACGAATAGGCTCGTGAGTATATAAATGAGTCAAGCTCGAGCTCGCGAATAGGCTCACGAGCTAACGAGCCAAATACTATTAGGCTCAAGATCGGCTCAATAAAATTTTCGAGCTCGAAATCAAGCTCGAGCTCGGCTCGTTAAAGTTATCAATCGATCTCGAACAAATTTTTTTTCGAGTCGAGATCCGAATAGCTCGCGAGCAGCTTGGTACATTTACAGCCCTAAAGGTAATGCTCATTATTGAAAAATTACTTACAAGATTAAAAGATAAAACAGAACTTAGAGAATGCAGCAAAGGCAGAAAATGAAAATATTAAAGAGATTGTTACAAGGGTTTCTATTACTATTCTACACCATAGTCAAAAACATTGAGGGGCTCTAGAATAGCACCCTCATCATTAGAATTTCCTCGTCTCAGTAGAGCTGTCATCTTTGACATCAATGGTGGGCTCATTTGGGTGATCTTGAAGAACTGCAGCATCAGGGAGAGAAGGAGCTAAATGTGCAGAAAGGTCTTCCAAGGACGGAGTTAGAGCAACTGGTGGTTTTGAAGGACCTGTTGCATAAGTTGCAGGAGCAGACCCAGCATGGAGCGGAGGGACATTTTCAACAACCTGGGCTATGATTGGATCTGGACCAGTATATCCTAGCTCCTTAACCTGACACAGGCAGTGCGTGAAGCCGTGGATCAAGTATTCCAAGGCTCCAGAGGTTAGGTGATCGAGAAATTCTGAAGATTGTAAGAACTTTGCTTTCTCCTGGGCCCACTCAGCCCAGCCTGTAAGGAGCCTTACTGCGTAACCTTCAGCTCGGAAGATAGAAGCCTCCTCAATAGCCTTCAACATTTGATGCTCCATCCTATTTCTGTCTCGCTCCACTTCGGCTATTGTCTCCACCAATGAATCATGTTTACCCTTAGCTATGTCAAGATCCGCCTCCAACTTGCCTGTGCGAGCTTGAGTACGTTGCAGCCGTTGTTGTAGATCTTCATTCTGTTGCTTTAGCTCTTCCTCTTTCGAGGAGGGTAATCCAGATCGCAAATCGGCCATCAAGGAGCTCAGATATAAAATGGCCTAAGAAAAAAAGAGAGTTGGAAAGTTTTCAACCTTTGCAAAAATGAGTAAGGTAGTGAATATTACCTTTGAAGCATGATCTGCAAGATGATCCACCCGAGTGTCATAATCCATAGACCCTAAGAGGCGCTGATCTACAGAATTTGGTACCTCTTGGAGCCATTCAGCACAGAGGTTCCCATCTCTTGTCTCTAGTACTGAGCTGTTGGTGAAAAATGAGGCATTTAGAGAAGCGGGAGCGTTGAGGCGAGGACGTTGAGGTGGACCTGAGCTGCTACCCCCTGCAGGGGCTGGGCGTTTTACTCGGCTGTGGGAGGTAGTAGGGGCAGTAGCTAGAGTAGGAGGTGAGAGGTTAGATGGGGGTGACTGGGGAGCTAAAGTTGAAGCATGGGTTACTGGGGCAGGCTGTTGATCTGTAGGTACGCTGGTCAGGGGTACTCGAGCCTGACCTTCTGGATGACCTGCCTTCCGAGCTCGGTAAGCCGCTAGTATGCGAGACTCCATCTGGTCTGAAAGAAAGTAAAGTAGTTAGTATATATTAGGTGCCAAATTATAATGATTAGCCACACAAGATACCTATAGGTTGAGGAAGCGTGATAGCCTTAGGGCTCAGTTGAAAGTGGTAAAGTAAAGGCCATGAATCAGATAAATAGTCCTACGTGGTAAAGGCTGTGATTTAGCCGGTGAGCTAAAGACTAGGTGGTCGAGTCGAGCTTAGGCACACAACCTTGATGAGGTAGGTTAGTGATTCAATTAGTAGGAAAATTCCAAGTATAAGGAGAAGAAATATAGTACTTTTTTTTCCAGCCTCGAAGGGAATTAGGTTTTCCCTATAGAAATTTGGCTGAGCCACGTAAGGTGAAATAGAAAAGGCCCGCGCTAGAGGTTTTTGTGTGAAAGAGAGGTCACCATAACCTATGATTTGGGTCATATCTGAAGTGACTTACTGCCATCCAGAAACCAACCATAAGTTGGAAAGAATTAGAAATAAGTTGCATCAACGAAATACTTAAGCTCTTAGAAATACAGCAGAATAGGACAAGCACGGAAAATCTAAGGCCCCGCCTCCAATTGATCTACAAAGAAAGCCACATATGCAGGAGGTAGATTATAAGGTATGTCACGAGTACTTGATCTTCAATCGGTGCATAACACGTGGGCTATCCCAAAACAATCCCATTTATCAAAAGCTCAAACTTTTTACAAATTCATACAAGTGCAAGACAAGATTGTTCAAAATTCAAATAAAATTATAGTGATCAATATAGGACTTGGTAACACAAACTTTAGGAAATAGATAAGAGGTAAATTTACAGTTCACAATATTATTGGCACCTATGCATCTTTCTGATACTGCTAATAATTTAACTCGATCTCTTTACGTATTTTCATCAAACAATAATTTAAAGTACAAGTAGCAACTTGTAAGCTAGCACAGGTAAATAAATCACTTAGAATAACCGAACACTACACCTTTATACGTCATCATATTGTACGCAATTCCCCCGAAATGGTGGACTCAACCGCAGCGTATTCTTCGCTAAACTTCAGATATTTTCTGTAGCAGACTTCAATGAGTTCTTTCAGACCTCCAGAGGATATGAAATCCCTACAGAACGCGGTGAAATGGTGCAGCTCCGTCGATAACACAGCCTCCGGGAAGCGGCGGCACGGGGTGGAGACAGAAGAGAGAAGACGGTGCCGGGTGGAGTATTTGGGTCGGGGGAGGTGTTGATTTGATAAAGGGTAAGTGTATTGCCGTAATGGTGGGTAGTGGACCCGATCCAGTCTAGTAGTCTTTATTGGGTATGCTTCCGGTTCCGGGTCTCATAACCATAAATTGGGCCTCGGTGTGTATCGGGCTTAGTGAGCTTGGATATGGTATTAGTTACAGGCCAAAAGCCCAACAATGTAGGAACTCCCGTTGCAATATTATGAGATTTAATAATTTAGGAAGGCCCATTTATAAAATTACTTCTAGTTTAAAACTTGAAAACTTTTAGTATAGAGAACTTGGGCCATTATATTTCACAAAAGAAAAAAAATAACTTTGGGCCAACTTTTATTTTACTTTTATATATACATAATTCGTTTCTGTTGGCGTAGTTTTTAGTGAAATCTTTTCTCTCACCATGAGCAATAAATTATGTTATTTGTTTTTTTTTTTTAACTTTTATTATTATTTTTAGAATTTTTTTCGTATTTTATGAAGTATTGGCTTCTTATTTCCGAATAATATTTCTGCACATTTTGCTCATAACGAAAGCTTTTCAGCAGAGTCAGTTGGACCACATTAATTGTGTGGTCAACTTTTTATTGATTTTTTCATAGAAAGTTAATTAAAAAATCAAAACGAGAATATAAGAAAATAAAAGGTGTTGAATTTGATTTATTTATATTGTATTAAACCCAATTGATTTTTCTTTCATTCAAGAATTCTTGTTTGGATAAAAATGACAATATACAGCCATCAAAGTCATATAACTAAAAAGGAAAATTTAAGCAAATGACATTCATATGAAAAAGATCAATTTATGGATCCATTCTATGTTTTTTTGCTTTACAATTATGATATTTTTTAGGCATTTATAATTTTATTGAGTCTTTTTCCTCTTTTAACATTTATAATTTTGAAAATTTAAGTCCCAATTAAGAAAGATGGAGGCAAAATAGAATTAATTTGAATTCAAAATCACTATTTAAAATCTCAGTAAAATACTTCAAAACACTTCTTTTCACTCTATTTTCAATCACGTATAAAATACAATATTTATAATCTTAACATGAAAAAAAAATAGTGATAAAACGGTTGGGGAATATAAATAACTGATTTAATTCATTCTATCATGTGGAAATGCTTTTTAATGAAATTTTAATTGTAGTTGATCGTAACCAAAATCCATCGATTTTTAATTATTGGGTCGAAAACGCGCAACTTATTAATTTATCCCCTAAACTACTAGGATCATTTGTATGGGTCTTATCTCAACGGGAAGAACCGGTAATAATCACAAAATCATCAATTTTGATTATATATATGTTTAAAAAAAAATGCTTAAGCCAATAACTTTTTTCCTATTTGAGAATACAGTTAACCAAACATGCAGCTAACCCAATTGTGTGCATGTATCCATGTGTTCCCTCGCGTATAGTTTAAATATAAAACGTCCAACGACGACATGACCGTTCCCTCTTTGGTATTCTGCTATAATACATATATATATATATATATATATATATGATTCAAAGTATTCGCTTACTCAATACCCTAACTACTGTTCCAATTTCGGCTTCCACACGATTTTCTTATCATTTCACATTCTATAAGAAATTCAATTACTTTAAGCATTAGTCTTCTAGATTATTATTATTATTATTATTTTATACTTCAAATTTTCAACTTGCGCCGAACTAATTTTAAATTTTTTAGACACTTATTCCTAACACTTAGGAGGGGTAAATTGTGGGATATGTTTAAACCAACACTCAAATTCCCAACAAAAACTATATATTTCTACACAAAAGGAACCCAAAATTATTATTATTATTATTATTATTATTATTATTATTATTATTAAGGATTCTACATATAAGTCATTACGAGGATTAGTATTTACATAAATAGAGTCAGAAAATGAATATTAAAAAACAAAAATTATTTCTGATATTTTTTATTTTTTAGAGAAAGTAAAATTTTAAAATTTAATAATTATATGTATAAAATTTATACTAATTTAAAAAAAAAATTAGATTTGAAGGGGTGTCCGCCGTCAACCTCTAGTTCCATCCCTGAATGTTTACATAAGTTGCAATTATTAGTATTGGTTGTGGGTCTGGTTTTGCTTTATTTCATTTAAGAGAGTAAAATTTGATATATATGAACATTTTAGCAGTTGTGACTGAACTTAACATATATTTATGAACTCAAATTAATTGAAAAAATTAAATTAACGAGTCTTGAAATTACAAAAACTCATGAGATTCGATTCATACAGGAAACACCAAACTAACACACAGTGCAGAGTATCCCCTAAATCCAAAATGACTTGTCATTCATGTCCAATGGTAACTAGCTAGAAGACTTGAATAAATCAAATGAAATAAAATTACTATATATATAACTTGGAAGGAGCAAGTGGCTCCTAGAAAAATTGCATGTCTTATATTTCAATAAAAACCATAGATTTCAAGTCCATCACAAATATGGTTTATATTCCATTAAATACGTTTCTTTGACTATACTTGATAAGTAATTCAGCATTTTAAGCCGAACACAAAATAATAAATATTATATATATATATATATGTATATATATATATTTAAAGTCTAATCGTATCATTGACTATTATATCAAGAAAAAGCACACACTAACTCGTAGAAAAATAGAAACAAGAAATTGTAGGACAATAGACAAGAATAGAACAATACCAAAGACCCTTTATACATGAAACCAAAGCACAATTGCTTGAACAAAGAGGAAAAATTGACCACAATATAAGATAGTGATATTTGTTAGTACTTAGATAATTATGAAACCAACATAAATTTTTATATCCCAATGATATCATGCATGGCATCATAGGCAACCATTCTCACATGTGTGGCTCTAATTCTCATGGACCACATTTTGATGGTTATATGAAGTATCAATCTAGAAGGGCAGAGCCAAGCACTTCTATTTTTTTATTGGTGAGTGAGAATTGAATTTTAGTATCTACGAGGTTAGAAAAAGAAAAATAAAACATAGTTCAATAAATAAACTTCTACACAATCGATCGTATATGATTTCGACCAAAATTGAGCATAATGAGACCATTCTCAGATGAGTATTCTTCTATTCTTATTTTTTCAAAGTTTTTAATATCACATCCGTAATAACAATGAATTTTCTGTCCGTGAAGAGAATAATTTATTGTTCTGAATATTAATAGTACTAAAATAAAAATTTATCGAATGACACTAGAAAATCACTAGGAGAATTTATTTATTTTTTCATTTTGGTTTTTTTTTTTAAAAAAAAAATTATATCCAAATTTTATGGGGCATGGATGTTTGGGTATACAAGCAAGTAGAAAACTTTCACTATAGATACATAAAGTAAATGGAAGGAAACCAAATTAAATGAAGAAAAGGCGTGTCAAATTTGTAAACCTGTGCAGCTGAAGAGAAGTATGTTTGATTTTTCTAATGTTTCAAACTACGTGGACAAGTACACTATTGACCCCATCTGGACAACCAATAGAATCAAGAAATTGAAACTTATATAATCAATCAAACAGCAAAAGGGCTACTAACATCTCACTTCGTACTTTGAAATTACCCATATGTTTGTCTTATCCACAATAGAAGAATATATTGCCAAAAAAAAGTTACTTTTCCTCGTGTCAATATTGGACAACTGGTGAAGTTGACGAGCCTTATGGGCATTTTTGTCTGCTTCTTTTAGTTATTATTCGAAGTTAGGAGTGGTCGATTTTAAGTGTGATTGTAAGAATTTTTTGTTGCAATAAAATATCTGAATCGAGTCACGGTTTTTATTTGGAGGGTAGGTTCTTAGTTCCACCAACATGTCAGTTAAATTGAAAATCATGACTGAATTGATTGATTCAATAATTAGCATCACAAACTAATATCAACATGTGACCTTCTTTTTTATAAAAAGTCATAAGTTAGATCAATTAGACAAAAATAATTTGATAACGAATGGTTAATGACTTATATATAATATACGATTGATGCATATAATTAAATGATGGATTGTGTTATTGTAAAATATTTGACACGTTATAACTCATTTATTATTATATTTATAATTATTTACGTATTTCATCATCATCTCACGTTAAAATTGATTATGCTAAGATTCTCTCAAAAAAAGAATTGTATAAACAGCATGAATACAAATTTTGATATAATCTCCTTTGAACACAGGTGTCTTCAAAGGGTGTTCCAATTTCTACCAACAAGGATATATTTTTAAACAACGTAATTCTAGTGTCCCACTTGCATAAAATAAACTAAACTACGTACGATTACTAAATTGAATTTTTTTATTATTTTTTTTTTGGGTGCTTTCTATTTTAAAGGTATAATAAAATAATTTTTTTGGAACTGTAAATGTGTACTAATTTGTGGTACCATGATGTTCTACAATTGTGTTACACATGGGAACAATTCTTTACTATTAGTTGAGTCTTATTTAAATAAATTTGTGAATCATTATATTACATATAATAAAGATTAATATTTTATTATACGATATCATCGTATACGTATTGAATAACTAATAAATTATTCAAGTAGATGTATGAAATTGATAAAAAGAAATTAAATTCGATCCACGTAGATACAATTCATGTGAAATTAGGAGTTGTTAAACTAATATCGTTATATATATTTTAATTACTAGCATAAAATTTTTCCACAATAAGGTACATAAACAGTAGTATCAAAGAACTATTTTTATTCTTTTCTCTTTTCGTGGGAGTGGGATTTGGGGTTAGGTAGAAGGATTTAATGGTCTTTTTAAGTCTTTGGACAGCACCCGTGACATTGTACTAGAATTTATGTAGAATATCCCCATTCTAATTGGATATAGAATAGAATCAATGACTTAAAAAGAGTTCTTTGCCTGATTTATAATTTTGTAATAAGTTGTGTGTTTATCAAAATTATGACAAATTTGGGAGAATTGTGACAAGTAACTTCCCTTTTTAGGAACATTAGATTAAACTTCTTGTTTTCGCCCGTAATTTTTTTCTTAGGTTAATCAACGACAAAAATAAAATATATATTTTTTTATTAACATCTTATTTATGATATACATTGTAATCGTCGATATTAAGTTCAGATTCATAAATAAAATTTAAAATTAATTTATTTTCGACACTGTCAAACTTAAACCTCATTCTACTCAAATGTCGAACTTAAACCTTATTCGTGGAGATCCAACTCAATTTTGGTCTCAATTCAAGAAATGCACCACTCTTAAATTAATCACTAATTCCACATCATAAAAAGTCCTATTCATCAATGTCTCTAATAACAAAATTAATGTTCAAGTTAGGAATTTGAATTATAAAAAATAAAAATAAAAAAAATTAAGTGTTGGACAAATAAACTCAGGTCCCACAATTTCACTGATCCAAAGGGTCTATCAACTTTCATGCCCTACGACTGTGTTTTTTTTTCTGATCACTACTAATTTTTCAGACCAAGTGATCAATTTCCAACGCATGTGCTTAGAAGTAAAGACCACGATTTTTCTTTGAATTCCACGACTTTTACTTCTTGTTAAGATTTTCTTGATTGGTAAACCCATTTTCCAAAAATTAACTGGATATGGACATGGCTAAAGTTAAAAAGATATTAAATAATTCGTTGAATATGTACAAATTTGTACAAGTGGGAGGTGGGATAGTTCAATGAACAAGCCAACAACTTGCTCTTTAGTTGTACTAGATTTGGTCTTTGGTCCATATGAATTTTATCATATTTTTCTATGACAAGTTCTTTGACCATGTATAGGACCATCTAATGATTCTAATTAGCGAGCTTGATCATTTCTTTCATGAGTTGAAATTAGGAGTTTTGTCAACAATAAACAACTAATGACACTTCAAACTTTTTTTTTTTGGATATTGATGTGGAAAATTATTTCTAGCGTGTCCAAGTGGAAAATCCATGGAGAATTGGAAAATATATAACATAATAAATTACTAGAAGAGTTAACAGATTTTTCCAAACGTAAACCTTATGATGTCGAGTCAGCTATAAAATGAAATGGATATTTATAATTTTTTAGGAAGATGGTAAAAAATGTAGCAGATTCTTTTGTGCGTGAGAAGTTTGAATAACTTTATATTATATATAATCGCTTGCGTAAGACAAATAAGATTGCGAAAAATAACTTGAAAAAATTAAATTTATAATTTTATCATAAGATTAAAATATTTTAGTATCAATTGTGTATTTTGAATAATTCAAGCAACCACATACATTCATAAAAGTTAGAATGGATCAAAAATAAGCACAAAAATAATGTTGCAAAATATATACTTGGTATAAAATTAGTACAACTTTAATTGTGGGGGGAAGGTGGGTGGGTTAGGTCACAAGGGTCATGACCTCAGGACCATGACGTAAATGTACAACGCCGTCCAAGATTTGGTCTGAGGTGGTTTTCTTTTTATAAGATTTTTAGTACCAACAACTACTACTATTTAATGTTGACTTTTGAAGTCGTGAAAGTAACCTCATTATTTTGTCTACTTTGTCTGTTAGAGCTTACTTGACCGTGGATATATGTACTAATTAATGAGAGTTTCAGGAAAATGATAACAAAATTTAATTATTTAAATGAAGGTTCTTCTTCTTCTTATTATAATTATTTTTTGCTTGAGTTATATGTGCAGAAAGAAAGTTCAAATTTGAGTTGAATACGGTGTATTCTGCTCTATTATTTGTCTTTTTTTGTCGGAGAAAAAAAAAACACACGTCTTCATATGATCAGTTGGGAATTCATAGTGTATTTTTGTTATTACAGTATATATTAGAAGTTTTAAAGCATGATTTTAGTATTTTGAGACTATTTTTTGCATAAATATTGTCTACTTATCTCGATAGTTTAGATAGTTTTTTATCTTATAAATAAAAATTAATTAATTGTACATTTCAACGTTAAGGAATAACACATTAGGCCTATATGACAGAACGTAAACGATAAATTTTGAACGTATCTTATACAACGATGTAATAATATATATAATAAATGTTACTCCAAAATTCTAGGCTAAACAAGCTTTAAAAAATAAACTTTCACCAAAAGATTTCAAAAAATTATGAAATTTGGTCAAAAATACCTAAGTTAAAGTTGTGCTTTGTTGAAATTTAAGCCAAAAAAAGACAACAATTGAATAAAACAAAATCACACAAAAGTCACGTTAAAATGCTAGAAAAAGTAGGAAAATGATCATACAATGGTCCAATCACATATTTTCAACTTGGAAAAATGACCTCCCATGGGGTTGGCCCATGTACGAATACGATTCCAAATTTGATTTTTTGATAAAAACTTAATGCTCTACTATTTATTTATTTATTTAATTTTTTAATCTCTCTCATATTTTGTTTCCCAAGACCACAAATCACTTAAACAAAATTAGGTAAAAACTAATTGAAAGTTAAAAAGAGAAAAGAAGACGACAAGAAAGATGTAGGTGCTTGAGGACCAAAGGTTGAATTCATGCCAATTTTTCAAAGTCAGCTCTGAATGCTTGATATTAATATCCAAAACTTGCAGCAGCCCATTGCCTGGTTTTGGGTTAAAACTCACTCAATCAGAATAATGAAATTTCTTTATTTAATCAATAATTTTAAGCAGTGACTTACAATAATTATTGTTTGTACAATAATTATTGTTTGTTAATAGTATTTTATCTGTCTTAAATTATTGCTTCTATATTTTTGAATTAATGTTATATCACTACTAATTATCAATCACAATTTTTAAGTGTAATTATGATACACAAAAGTTTTTGGCTATGTTTGGTTTCGTTTTTCAAAATCATTTTCACGTTTTCAATTCGAAATACATTGCTTGTTTTTCAAACTATTTTTCACGGAAAATATATTAAAAATATCAAAATCTACACCTTATTTATCAACTCTATTTTCAAAGCCTAAACCCTATTTTTCAAAAGTCTACACCTTAATTTTAAAAAACAAGATTCTATTTTCAGAAACATTATTTGTTTTACATTCGAAAATAAATTAAATCAAAATAAAACTCCAAATAAACCTATAAAACAAGTGATCAAAAGCACATTTTCATTTCACCATTTTTCTCATGGAATATTTTCAAAATAAGTATTTCCAAAATAAATTTAACAAAATAAATAATAAAAAATAATTTTATTTTTTCAACTTTCATTTAAAACTCGCATTGAATCCAAATAGAAGTTAATCATGAAATCTAAACACATTTCTATATCTTCCAAACAGAATCAAAATATTAAGTAGTTCACTAATCATTGTTTATATAAATAATGAAACGCTGCAACTCACTATTCTAAATATATTTTCATTTCACCATTTTTTTATAATTCTCAAAATATTTTTAAAAATATTTCCAAAAATTGAATATAAAGTAAATTAAAATATATCTTAATTTTTCAACTTTCATATAAAACTCATGAATGAGACAAATGGAGTATATATAATCTAATCATACATTGTACTACTAAATTTTCTTCAACCCTAGATATATATGCCCTAGAGGACCAGCCAAATTTGACTCGTTTTCATAGTTCACTGCATTTAATTGAGCCTTTTTTCAAGATTTAGAAGTTTCCCATTGACACACACAAAAAATAAAAATAATAAAAATAATAATAATAATAATAATAAATAAATATTAAGTGTATTCGTGTGAAATACGTAGAAAAAAAGGTGGTCCTTTTCTGGGTTAATTTGGTATTGGTAAGAAAAAAAAAATTGTTGGACTAGAATATAGAAACACGTGAAAGTTCAATTCTACTACTATTTTCTAAATTAAAGTCCAAATATTTGTGTCTTATATTAATGTTACCTCAATAGTCAATCCACTTGCACGCTCCATTTGGACTCGTGATTACGACTTTTGATTAATTCCCCCAAGTTAACTATTTCTTTAACGCTACGTAATTCAAATCGAAGATTAATTCAAAAGTAATTTGATTCTACGACTGTCTGTGTTATCTTAATCTTTTGAATACTTTTGTGTTATGCTTTTTGTAAATTACGAATATTTCAATGTAGGGATTGGTTTCGAAGAAATATGACATCACTTTTTAATTTCGTGCAATTTGTTTTGTTAAAATTTTGTCAATAATGATGTCTTATTTAAGTATTAAGGCAGATCGGGTAAACGAATTGAGTCGAGCTGAACATATTATTATTCAAGTTTGTTTGATTTTTTATCGAATTTAAAAAAATTATATTTGAACTTAGTTTAATAGTTAATTGAGTCGAACTTGAATTAAGTCGAACATGAATCGAAACTTTAGTAGCTTTATCGTTTTATATATATATTTTACTTTTTTTACTAATTGAGTCGAGTTCGATCTGAGTTTTAAATTTTATCAAAAAAAAATAAAATATGTTCATACTTGATTTGTTAAGTTAACGAATCGAACCAAAACGAATCTTTAATGATCGATTTTGAATAATTTAACTCTAAAAACAAATTTCAAGATCTTACAGTTGAGAAGTTTTGGTTTCAATGTTCCATTTATATGCGAGTATTTATTGATTACAATATTAGTTGATTAATCAGTTATATATTATCAATAATTGTTGAAGGTTGATTGTTAATTTCTTATTAAATTCTTGATAATTAATATTTTTGATACGGATGACTTATGTAAAAACATCTTAATAATCAAACAACTTTAAAGCTTCGAATTTATTTTAAAACTCCGTATTGGGATACAAATAAACTAAAATAAATTAAAAAAAAAGCAAACAAATTAAGATTCAAATAGATGATTAACACTACATACATAAATCTATCAATTACAACTCCGTTTGGTAGCTATGCAATTAAAATAAGATCGTAACGTGGAGAATGCGAATAATGTGACAACAAACCAAAACCCAATAAAACAATGGTTGTCCAACCCTATCCGTGAGCTCATTCCTAAATAAAATTCCATCCTACTGAACTTAAATGTAAATTTAAAAATATTATGTATATATGTTAAAGAAAATATAAATATTTATAAAGAAGATAAGGTTATGGTTGAAAAATAAATTAAGTTATTTAATATTCGATTCGAGATTTATCGTTAAGAGCTCGTTTGAACTCAATTCGTTAAACATAACAAGCTAAACTTAAATATATTTTTTTATTTAATAAGATTTTGAATTCGACTCAATTAGTGAAAAAATAAAATATGTATAAAAAGATTAAGTTATTCGAGTTTGATTCATGTTCGACTCGATTAAAACTTAAAATTTCTTCAATCTTACTATTAACTAACAAACCAAGATTTAAAAATATTTTTTAAAAATAAATAATAAATTCAATTCAACTTGTTTTATTTATAGTATTGGGTAAGGTAGGTATGCACGTTCCATTCTTCTTCCTTCCCATAGGTGGGCGTGACTTTGACCTTGTGGAAAGGAATTTCAATACCCCATGTTTTGAAAGTCTTCTCTCTCTCTACATTCCTGGTTTTTTTTAATATTCCTCCTTTTAAGTCACCTTTTTTTTAATTTTTTTTCTTCTCACTCCTAAAGTTTTTAGCCATTATTTCCACTCTAACATGTTTTTAAATAATACTCCAAATTTTAGAAAATAATTTTACTGTGCTCGGTACTTGTTACTATTCTATCACGTTTTATGTTACTTTTGATCAAGATTATATTCAACCGACATAGGTTTTACTTTTCTTGTTCCATATAATGTATTAAACAAAGCCTGGAATCAGATTATTCCAATTTACAAACTCCCTTGAGGATAATATTTTTTTCTCCTGCACCCCATCTTCCTCCCAACCTTCCTACAACTTGTGGGGTCTCTGCCTATATAAGCCTGTATCTATCTTCTCTTCATTGGGTACTGCTGCAAAGAAACATTATATATATATAACATACAAAGAAACTTGTATAAGCTGGGTGAGAGCATTTTCTGAGGAAAGTTGGTTAAATTGGTTTCAATTTGCAAGAAAGTGATGGAATTTACTAGTCTGATGAACACTTCATTGGATCTTAATGCCAAGCCTCTCAGAATTCTTGATGAAGCTCTGCTACCGGTATGTGGAACCTTTTTGAGTTATATTATCTGTAGCTGAATGGGATGTTGTCTGGTTTAGATGCATGAATTTGAGTCACCAAACTTAGGTGTTTCTTTGTTGCTTTTGGTTTCAGAAACAAGAAGCTGAGAGTAATTTCATTGAGTTGGGAAGGAATGCAACTGTTGAAGAAGAGGTGAGCAGCTCTTTCTTATACTGTAAAAACACACACAGAACACACACTAGAGTTTCTTGTGTGTGTGTGTGGTAGTGTGTTACAGATCAAGAATTATGGACTAATGAAATTTCAAAGGGTTTATTGTGTAATAATCTCATTTTTCTTTTCTCTTCATTTGTTTCTTTTTTCCCTCAGAGAGGGGCTTTGATAGAGGAGCTAAATAGGGTGAGTGCTGAAAACAAGAAGCTGACAGAACTGTTGACAGTCATGTGTGAGAATTATACAGAACTGAGAAACAAAGTGATGGAGTATACAAGCAAGAACCATGGAGTGGATAATACTACAGCATCAAGGAAGAGGAAAGCTGAAAGCATCATCAATAATGCCAACAAGAATGGTAACAATATTGATGGAACAGATAACATTGGCCCTTCTGAGAGCAGCTCAAGTGATGAAGATTCATCCAAGAAACCTAGGGAAGAACTCATCAAGGCTAAGATTTCGCGGGTTCACGTCCGAACAGAAGCATCTGATACAAGCCTTGTAAGTCCAGATTGATCACTCTAGCTCCTTGAATATAAGAAGAAGAAAGATGAGAAAGAATTCATGGTTGACTTTTGATTAGTGGTTTCAAAGTCTTATCATTAGTTGATAAATTTTGTGTCATAGCTGATAAGTTGATTGCACATGTGTTCTGAAAGTAGTGTCTTTATTTGGAGAAATCTTTGTTCTCTTCTTGTATTGAAAGACTGTACATATCCAAATTGCAGATAGTTAAGGATGGGTATCAATGGAGGAAATATGGACAGAAGGTGACCAGGGACAACCCTTCTCCAAGAGCTTACTTCAAGTGTTCTTTTGCTCCTAGCTGTCCAGTCAAAAAGAAGGTAATTTCAGAATTTTAAGCTTCACTCATTAGCTAATCTTCTAGAACACATAGAATCACAATTATTATTTTTTTTAAATAGTTAATCGAAAATTTCTATAAATGAATTGTTTGTGGAGGTGTACTAAATGCTTGCCAAATAGTATTTCACTAAGTTTTAGATTTCTCAGACATTTGTTTTGGTCCTTCTCAGGTTCAAAGAAGTATAGAAGACCAATCAATTGTAGTTGCAACATATGAAGGAGAGCACAACCATCCTCACCCCTCAAAACTCGAGGCGAATTCCAGCTCCAACCGGAGCATGACAATTGGCAACGTGCCATGCTCGACCTCTCTCAGCTCATCTGGACCAACAATTACTCTTGATCTCACCAAACCAAAGCCAAGTCTCCAAGAAACAAGAAATTTAAGAGGCAAAGTTGAGGCACCGGAACTCCAACACTACTTTGTGGAACAGATGGCTTCTACCTTAACCAAAGATCCCAGTTTCAAAGCAGCCTTGGCAGCTGCCATTTCAGGAAAGTTTCTTCAACAAAATAATCAGACAGAAAAATGGTAGAGAGGTCAAAAAGAGGAGGCGGCAGCTGTACATTATTGTTAATTCAGTATTTGGAAGCTTGAAGTGAACCAGTTGGTGCAAATTCAAGTTGTTCAAAACATTGGAACATGAAATTTGTTTAGTGTTTTAGCAGGAAAGAACCCAAATAGGAACAACTTTTGTCCCTTGGGCGGTTTGGCCCAACCAAAACTATGCATACCAAGTTTGAAGGGATTCTATGCTTGGCCTAATTCAGATGAGTTAAGGGAAAATGAAAACAGAAAACTTGTTTGTGCCATGAGGCATGAGCCCATTATGGATTGAGTGAAAACCAATCAATATTGAGGGAGTGAAAAGTTGCTTGAAAGAGTTTGATAGAGAAACTCAATTGAACTCGGTCTAGCATAAATTTTCTCACATGTGAATGGGTCATTCTTGTTGAGAGTAAAAGAGAGTTACCCAAGCCCAAGACTTCAAATGGAAATTGTGCAAAATTTTGTGCTATTTTTACTTATTTTTCATGTGGATATGTCCTCTAGTTATGGTTCATTGCCTCCCTCCCTCTTTTTCACCAATCAGGATACTCAATTCCAAATGGTGTTCCATCTCTTATTTCAACTTTACCAATACATGCAAAATGTACAATAAAATGACATTCTCAGTGTATGTGTAATATTAAAATAAAAAATAAAATACAATTTAAAATAGAAAATCCAAATTACTCTTTCACTCTCACTCAAGCATACACATTGCACATAGGCGCACACCATACAAGAATGACTATACAAATCTAAACCAAAAGGCAATACAGAGTGTAGAGAATCACACACAAACGGTACCACTTTAAAGCAGCCCAATAATTAATTAAATACCGTTGAAAATGAACTTTTGGTGAGCAGAATGAAGCAAGAACAGAAAGTGATATACAAGAAAAGAACAAAATAATTTATAATGATTTGTACATAAACTTCAGTCGGCAATAAGCCCGTCCAAGTGTGGGAAACTACACAATACATTATAGAGGATCAATGAAAACACCCATAAAAGAACTACCTGGACAAACTCATATCATTAATATCTCTAACTAATTCCAACTCTATTATATCTTCAGGTGGTTTTCCTTCGTTCTTGGATGTTATGCCATCATTCTTATCCCTTAAATCACCTGCAACTATGCAATCGTGATGTCTGAAACAATTGATAAGATGGTCATTTGTAATTCCAGCCACTTGCATAAATGAGTAGACAACTGTAGGCCCAACTCCTCGAAATCCTCTTCTAACCAGGTCTTTGCTTATTGAATCTGCTTTGGATGTCTTAATTGGAACTTGCCGAGGATAGCGGAAATTACCAACAATAGGCTTGTAGTTCACAAAACCCCAAATGTATTTGTCAAAAGACCCAACCTCATCTATAATCTGCACAATAGGTAAAGCACATGAACATCAGACTAATGATTTAAATATTGTGTTAAAATGGACCATAACAACTCTGAATTGTCCTTCCTACCTTTTCTATTCCTCTTTTATATTTTGTGGGGATGATTAAGCATCACTTCCTCAGGTAAATAAGTTGTTATTGGGTTCAAGGTAAACCTAACTTAACCATATGCTTCAAGGTGGCAGTTGAAGTCAACCCATAAGTTGCCTCCTTTTTTCAATGTAGAGGATGATAGAACTGTTCACCATTGTTTACGTCCAATTCAGATAAAATGATACGAAAAATCTTTGTTTATTTTCTTGATGATTAGCCTTCTACTACTGAAGAAGCAGACTTGTTCAATATGTTATCAAGTCTATGCGAGCTAATGAATTTGCTAGAAGTAAACTAGTCATCTTTGAAGAACCACATGTAACATTCCATTCACTTTCTCAGACATAAGCAATCACAGCTGATAAACTTAAACATAGAACTCGATTGCATATAGTAACTGATGTCTTGGCCATTTACTCTCCAATTTTGATTTCTCTTCAAGTGGCAAGACAACCCTTCTCCCAAAAGAAGTGAGATAAACTATGCTATATTTCAGCACAACCGTGAATTATATGAATGCAATTGAATTCATTATCCTAAAAGAGAAGAACAATGCAGTTAAACAAAGGACCTGGTGCATACCTTACAAATTTGACGTGCATTTTCAATAATTGCTCGCAGCTTTAATTCCGACAGAAGAGAGCTAGCAGGACTTCCTGGTATTGCAATTTTCTTCTCATTTAATTTTGACACAGCAATTGGATCAAAGTCCAGAAAGACATCTCTGCATTCCAACAAATCCACAATGATCAGCTTTAGCTAGTGAACATAGCCTAATTGTTGTGATCATTTTGTTTCTATGCATAACACCAGGGCAAATGCCAATATACCTGAATATATGCCTTTTACCAAGAATGACAGGCCATGTTAGTTCAGCCAATGCAGTGGAAAAGCTTAGCAATTCAAATAGTTTCCTGCAAATCATCAGAAGCAGGCAAATGTAAAATGAGGAAGCCATAAAATAGTTGCCTACTAATATTAAGTGACAAATAGGATAAGTAAATTTAGCTAGTGAAATTACTTGTCATCATGAACAGGAAGTCCCCACTGTTCGTCATGGAAAGCAGCATATGATGGATCTTTGAAGAAAAGAAGACCAATCAGAACAAGGAATTACAGAAGCAGTTGCATAGGTGTTTGGAGACGTTATAAGCCCAAAAGGGACTGCTAATCTCCAAAATAAATTGGTGGAAGCAAAACTAGCTGGAAAGCATAACGAAAAATGAAGAGAGTGGAACTGCGTTTTCATGCAAAATAACTCAGAACACAAATCATCTATTTTTCAACATCAGAAAGATACACAGCTTGATATCGTATAGCATGGGAAGCTCAAAGGGGGCCTTGGAAGAACTTTACTGCCTCCATGTGGAGGCACTCACACAATCAAACAACCGTTGCCCCGCGTAAAAATAAACTCCTCATCGAAGACAATCATGAATTTCAACAAAGAATAGTGGCTTCTTCACAACAAAAACAACAATTGGGGTTTCAAACACAGATAATTTAACAAAGGGATTTATTGTGAAAATGCCAGATCTCTGATTGTTATCAATGCTGTGAATGGTGCCCCTCTTTTTTTGTCCCTTGTTTTCTTGTTAGAGGCATAGAGAAAACAAAGAATTTGGTGAGCATGAGGCTGTAGACAACAAATCTAAAATTGAAGGCTAAACTTTACAAAAGACATTTTTCTTGATGGGGGGGACAACTTTTATCCTTATTTTTCTTTTCTTCATTTTCAGATTGCTATCGATCATTTGTAGCTCCTACTAGTTCTGTTAGCAGGTTGCACCTGCCCACTTAGTGCACAAGCAAACAAATATTTTGCCTACAAATAATAGGGAGAACAGGAACCATAATAGCTAGAAATCCAATCCACCCACAAACCTACAAGACAGCTTCAAGCTCATGAAAAGCCTAGTGTACTGCATCACCATCTTAATACATATATATCCTATGGTTGTGAATGCTGAGCCATGCAGCGAGATGCTCAGAATTTCTTAGAAGGCAAAAGTGCATAAAATTTTCAAGTGGCTGTTGCTCAATTCTCCCAGCCCCTCTCTCTCTCTCTCTCTCAATAATTAATACCGATACTTCAACAATTAGTAGTAAATAAAGAAACCCCATTAGTAAAACATCCTGGTCGAAGATATTTCCAGTCAACAGGTATTTGTTTTTTGAACTCAAATAAGTCCATTTCATCACAGATGATTATTGGTCTTCAATGGACAAGCAATCACATCATAGGTACTTTAACTACTAGCCAAATTAAGAAACACAAGCAAAACAGCAAAGATAATGCTGGACTAAAGTTGCTTCCGTATTTCTAACACTGAAAACAAATGCAGAATGTAAACCACATAATTATCACAGAACGGATTCACCAACGCACTTCCTATTCCTCTATCATCCAACTTGAAGCAACATCAAAACAAGGTCAAAAGTCAAGAAATGTCATCATTCAAATGCTAGAAGCGACCTATCAGATGATTATGTATCCTCAGAACCCAAAAACCCAAAGTCAGAGGCAAACCCATCTCCCAATTCAGATCATAATAGCATCAACCCATTTAACATAACCCTTATAGTGAGAACCAAGTACTCATAAATTTAATGTTCGCCAATTATAAACTATAACATTAATAGGAAACACATATAACTGATAATCATATAGATCTCATAATTATCTCCAGTATTCCAAGAAGCACATGAAAAATATACCAGTATTCGAAGTCACCCAAGCACACCTTTTCTTAACCACAGCACCATCAACAACCACACCCTCACTCTCACCCCCAACATTTTTCCCATTTCCCTCCTTATTCTCAAGTTTCTCGCCTTTGGAGCTGCATTGCTGCTTCCTCTTTAAAGGTGGCGTTGAAGTCCCACTCCGCCGGCTAATCCTCCCAGTCGATGCCCTGCTGTGAGAAGAATCAGACGAAGCATCTGAAGAACACGAAGCATCCAGCGACAAATTCGGCTGCCGCTGCCTCAAAATCGAGGCGGCGCCGCTCCCATTCTTCCTGAAACCCACCGGAGATGGAATTTTCTCCGACGTAATTTCCGGCGACTGTAATGCTGCCGGGGACTTCTTTCCCTTAGTCTCATCGATGTCCTGGGGCTTCTGCGTCTTTTCACTCTTCGACTTCAGAATCGGCTTCCTTAATTCGACGGATCTGGCTTTGTTTCCCGCCGGCCCAAGCACCGGTCGAGCCTCCGGTTCGGTGAAATTCATCGATTTCACCCTCGGCGGTCCAGACATTATCAATTACCCGAGTTAGGGTTTGGAAATTTTACTAGACAAGTAGATTTTCAGAAAAAGCATAGGGCAAGGCAAATTAGGGCTTTTCAAGTGAGGTTTGGGAAGTGCATTGTGGTATGATGGTGATGTAAGTAGGGGATTAGAAACTTAGAGAGAGAGAGACGAGAATGCACCTTGATTCTGAGTAGTATGAGGGTCAGCGACGTCGGTAGTAGCTAGGCTGAAGTGGTGGCGCCGCCACTACAGGCGGAGGATGAACTATTGCGGTGGTTGATCAACGGTGGCTAATCGGATGTTTGTAGGGGGAGAGCGAGACAGAGTGTGTGTGACCAACCAAAAAAAGAGTAATACTAATAAGAGAGAGAGGAGTGTGCGGGTGCATTGGTGTACACGGAAAGCCAGAAAACGAACCATTAAATGCTTGCCACCTCAGAGATGGAACCTCTTTGCTCTTTTTTTGCCCCTTTTATTTTCATGATTTTTGTTGGGGTACGTTTTGTTTATACATTTTATTTTCCTTTTTTATATTTAAAATTTGAAAATATTTTCACATTATTTTTTATAAAAATATAAATACATTTGTTTGAATTTAGGTTACCGCGTAATATAATAACAGTTAAAGAAACAAAAATGTCTTTAGTTTGGTTTCTTTCTAACATTTTAATTCACACAAACAAGTGACTCATGAATAAAATAAAAAATATGCAGATATTTGCTGGAGTCAATTTAACAGAAATAGAATATGTCTATATGTTAATATTATGCATTATTTTTAAGATCGGGTCGGACCATCTGTTTTAATTGATTCAATTGAAAAATTAGCAGTTGGTCCGATTTGCTAAACTTTAAATAATCAAATTTTCGGTTCAACGAGTAAAAAGTGATTAAAGGCTGGTCAAACTCGATTAAATCGATTTTTATTTTTTAAAAAAATATTTAAACTTTATATTTTGTTATATATCTATGGTTATTTGAATTTTGTGTTTTATTAAATATTTTTTTTAATTAGTTATTTATGTATTTTTTATTTTTAAATGTATTACGTAATAATTAGTTTATTACATTGTTGTTTTATATAATACAATAAAGAAATATGTAAGATCGATAATTGAATCGGTCCAACCTATTAAATCGCTGACTATCAACAAAATCGATTTAATCACAAATCTGATTATAAAAATACTGATATTATGCAACCTTCTAAATAAAAATAATAAAAACATACATTTGACTACAACATAAGATGTTGGCAAATTATGTGGAGCCACTTAAGAAAAATAAATAGTATTCTTTTAAATTTTTTTAAGAAAAATAAATAGTATTCTTTTAAATTTTTTTAATAAAAATGGGTACAAAAACATATTTTCATTCTCAAAATAGGGTCGAAAACACAAAAAATAAAAATAAAAATAAAACTAATAAAAGCCAATTTCATGCTTAGTTAACAATCTCTTAAGGTTTGTTAAATTTAAGTTCATGCTAATCAATGTGGCATTGTTTAATTATGTGATTGATTAAGTATCAAGGTTTCATAATTGCAAATACCTATTTTCATATATAGATGCTACTGTTTTTTGTTTATTAAGTCTTCCTTGTACA
Organism: Paulownia fortunei; assembly: GCA_019321725.1. Lineage (NCBI taxonomy): Eukaryota > Viridiplantae > Streptophyta > Magnoliopsida > Lamiales > Paulowniaceae > Paulownia > Paulownia fortunei. Next base: position 19,991,510 of record CM033112.1, on the reverse strand, counting down.
TAGGGTTTTCTCATCAAACTACTACATAAAACTAATAAAAGAATTGATTTATGAAACATCAATATCTTCTCTAAGTCTCTCTCATTATTTTTCTTGCCCTTTTTCCTTATTTTGAATAAAAAATGCAAGTTTACGAGTTCCTTTGAGCTGGTTGGTTTTATTTTTAAATTTATTTTCATATATTTTAAGAGTTTAAAATATTTTTTATTAGATTTTTTTGTAAAAATAAAAATATATCTGGATTTGGTATGTTTTTAAATTGTAAGATTTGAAAATAAAAACACATTTATTTTATATTTTTTTTATTTGAAAAGACGCGAAATATTAGTGAGTTTGAAATGATTTTAGTATGTGCATAAAAATACGTGAAATATTAATTAAATTTAAAAATAAAAATAAATTATATTTTTTATAAAAATAAATAAAAAAATATATTTTTAAAATTTCAATAGTGGAATTCCCATGTTTTACACTTTCTTTGTCTCAAATTTACATTTCAAAATAATACTTAATTTTTTTAAATTTTTGTTTCCAAAAGTATTATCATATTTAGATATCTTGATACCAATAATTCTGACAATAGTGTAAAAATACATAAAAAAAAATGTATTTTTCAACAAGTTAAATAAAAGCTTTAATTTTGGCGGGGGTAGGGTGGGGTGGTGGGGTGGGGTGGGGTTATTAGTTACTGGTGTTTTATAAGAGAAAAGGAGCAAACTTTTCTTATCCATCGAGTTTTATTAAAGCCTGGTGATAATGCCACAGCAAAATTCTTCAAAACTTTCTTTTCTTCTTACAGGAAATGAAAGAAAAAAAAGAGACTAGTAGAGGGACCCTCTTATCCAACTATCTTCACACATTCAAATCCAACGTTCACTTATTCTCAACAATTTCACAGGCTTATCTACCACTTACTATTTGTTCTTAGCAATTCTTGTACTTCTTATTGCACATACTAAAATGGCTGCCACTCCTCTTCATCCAAAATCAATCCCAACATGCCTCACAATCCCCCCTTCAATCCCACTGACCCAATTCACCAATCTTTCTTTCTTGAACAATCCATCTGACCAATCTTTTTCAACTAAAAAAGCCGCCTCAATCCGCCCCAATGCCAAGAAGAAAAATCCATGGCTGGACCCTTTTGACCAGGGTGATGATCCTGAGATGGAGTATGGCTCATTGTTTGCTGATGGCAAGCAAGAAGAGGATCCGAGGCCGCCCGATAACCCTGACAACCCGTATGGATTTCTTAAGTTCCCGATGGGGTACACTGTGGAGATTGCTTCATTGGGGCTGAAGATAAGAGGGGATGTCAGGAGGTGTTGCTGTGTGATTTCAGGTGGTGTTTATGAGAATTTGCTGTTTTTTCCGGCAATTCAACTGATCAAGGATCGGTATCCTGGCGTGCAAGTTGATGTTGTGACATCAGCCAGAGGGAAACAGACTTATGAGATCAATAAGAATGTGAGGTGGGCTAATGAGTATGATCCTGATGATGATTTTCCTGATCCAGCAGAGTACACTGACATGATTGGAGTTCTTAAGGTTAGTTGCAAAAACTACATGTTTTGTGTTCATCAAGTTCCAAGAGATTATACAACTTAAAATTTGCCTCTGGATTGGGAGAAATTTTCTTACTTGCAGTTTGGCTTATGGGAATTGTGGTAGTTTAGGATTATAGTAAATGAATAATGGGGTCGATTTTCGATTATTTGCAGAACAGGTATTATGACATGATCTTATCAAGTAAGCTGGCAGGGTTAGGTCATGCAGCATTCTTGTTCATGTCCAGTGCACGGGACAGGGTTAGCTATGTTTACCCGAATGTAAATGCTGCTGGAGCAGGGTTACTCCTATCAGAAACATTTACACCGGATAGCATGAATCTATCTGAGGGTGGTTACAACATGTAAGTATGAAATACCTACGAAAATAGATGATAGTCCCATAAATTGATATCGAACAAACATCAATTTGACTTGGAAACAACAATTGTTTCTTCTTTTATCTTGATAGTCTTGTACATGAAATTGTTTTCTGGGTTTGTATGATTTAGGTACCATCAGATGATTGACTGGCTGGGGAGACCATTCCGTAGCGTCCCAAGGCAGCCTGTACCACCTCTGAAAGTGTCGATCTCAAGGAAGCTGAAGGAGGTAGTCGAGGCAAAATATAGGAATGCTGGGGCAGTGAAAGGGAAATATATAGTAATTCATGGGATCAAATCAGACTCAAAGGCTTCAATGCAATCCAGGGGAGACACTGATAGCTTGCTACCAATTGAGATATGGGATGAGATTGCTAGTGTGATAAGGTACATGCACTAATGTCATACTTAGAATTTTCAACTTAAAAGTTAAACTATCACAATCTTTATCTAAATTTGCTAGTCACTGAGCCAATGGTGAAATTTCAGCTATGATTGAAAGAAATAAACTGTCTGAGATGGGATCTAATTTAAAGTTTTCTTGATTAACAATATAAACAGGGGACTTACACCAGTCTTTGTCATCCCACATGAGAAAGAAAGGGAAAACGTTGAAGATGTCGTTGGAGATGATGCTAGCATAGTGTTCATTACCACCCCCGGGCAGGTTTGCTTTCTCCAAACAGACCTATGATAATTGATTTCTTGATTTCTGGTGCACAATCATTTTGAAAAAATCAAAAGGATCAATCATGAGGAGCTAACCTGAACTAAAAGAGTTAAGTATTTCTAGGATTGTTCCTATAAACAAATAAAAGGCAACCTAAATTGTAATATCTGGAGACACATACCACATGTAAAGAGACAAAATGGTAGGCAAAAAAGGAGATTTCCAGATATGTAATTGCTGTTAAATATGGCAATGGCACTATGGGATCTGTCTCTCCTGAAGTAGAATGTTGTAACCGATTGGTTCCTTGCTTCGACAATGTGCATTGAACAACGGGTATAGGGTAAAAATTCCTTTAAGGATATGTTCTTGAGGCTGTAAATTTTTCCAGTGGGTATGATGAGAAAAAATCTGCATCCATATACTAAAATTCAGACAGCATCTAATGCAAAAATGCATTGTTTTTGCTTTTTGGTGTGCTTCTATTAGCTTGCTGCGCTGATTAATGACTCTGCTGGAGTGATAGCTACAAATACAGTTGCGATACAACTTGCACATGCACGCGAAAAACCAAGGTAAATTGAATTCTTTTGATCTATATTCGAATATAACAAGGAAAAAGATGAAAGAAAGAAAAACACCATGCAGCTGAATTACTCTATGAAACTCAAACATAATGTAGTTTCATCCCTGAATTATCAGTAGATGTTTCTCTTGGAGCATATTGCTAACTACTTTTAGGATGTCACAGTGTCTAGTACAACAAGAAGAAGTAGGAAAAACAAAGGAAAATCGAAGGGGAAGAAAAACTATACTTCAGACGTGTAATGTAATGGACTAAGTATTTTCTGATCGTATTTTTTCTGCAGCGTGGCATTGTTCTGCTCTGATGATAAGGCTAAGCTGTTTGTCCCCAATCCAGAAGACAAGAAATGTGCTATGATTTCATCTAAGACAGGAAAACTTATAGACATAGATGTTGAAACTGTTAAGACAGCAGTTCAGATTTTCAGCATGCCATTGGCTATTGCCTAAGGAAACTATGTCCAAACGTCTTTCATTCTCTCTATAGGGTTTACATTCATTAGAATAGGGATTGATTCAAAGATTTGCAAAAGAGTGTACAAAAATCATTGTACTGTTGTCAATACTTGACTACAAGAAACAATCAACTTTTGAAAACTGTTTTGAGGTCATTACTTGGCTTCATGGACTTGTAGGGAAGTAAGTGTTATCAATAATAACAAAACCAATTGTGTTAGTCATCTATTTTGTTCTCGAGAAGCTAGCTATGTACTAGAAATCAGTTACACAGAATTTAGTGATAATTGGAACTAAGTAAAATATATCATTTCATGAAATTTTGACCCTAAATCTAAGTTAAACATCACACATATTCATAATATTATGCAATGTACATGGAATGGAAATTTATGGCCCAACGAGATCATCCTACGACCCAAAACACTTATAAAAAAGTTATCAGTATTTGTTTATGACGAAAACATACCACTTTTTTCAAGTGAAAATGGCTTTTTGAGCGAAACTATATACTCCACACTGATTTTAACCAAATTCCACAATTTCGGAGTCAAAAGAATACTCTTTAGTTTTACGGGCAAGTGCATACTATTTTTATAGTTTTCACTAATTCGGGGCTTACATTCAAGGGTTTGTTTTAAAACGCCTGCAACACCCCTACATTAAGTAGATATTATGAATAAACATTTTTTAAAGTTTTCTCATCCTTTACTCAATTTCTCGGTATTTGCATGAATCAACGAGTAATTAAAGTGTGTGTTTTTTTTTTTCCACTTGTTAACTATGCACACTGCATCACAACAACACTGAGAACAAGGCTCCAAGAATTCAAAAAATTCAAAACTACAAATAGACAACCCCCCAAAAAATGCAAACCCCTAGGTAAATTCTCCAAACACATCCATATTTCAACAAACTCACACACCATAGGTAGAGAAAAAGGGAAGTGGGTTTGTATCAGTAGCCCAATACTTTGGATTGGATTACTGGTGGGCCAGAATTGGGTAGGATCTATGTCTATTAGGCCCAGAATTTTTTGAAACTGGGCTGAGACGGATGGAAATCCAATATTTCAAATAGGCCCTGTTGGGCAAAGATTGATCAGCCCAAATCTGCATTTGGGCTGAAAAAGCAATAACAGAACTGTTTTGGCCCACCAAAAATAATCCCTTTATTTATCCAATGTAATTTCCCTTTAATTAATTACATATAATGTCCATTATTTTATTTTCATAATCCCATCATTAGCCTTTGCTTAACAGAACCCCTCTATCTAATCCCAGTTTAAGAAATTAAGTACAATATGATTTACTATTTTTCTTAACTAATTTTTTTTTTAGGAAACCTAAAAAAATAAATGACATGGCCTCAAATAATCATCAAAATTTATATTCTTGTTATGCAGTGGTCCAAAAATTCTATTCCATAACTTTTATAAATCATATGTGATCATGTGCATAAGAGTTGCTTTAGGCCAAGAATATGCCATTGATGAGCCCTTTTAACCTTCTTTTCATTCTTCCATTCTTACTTGTCATTCCACAACCTTTTGTTTCGCTATATTAAGAGTTAATATTCCCCTATCTATTATATTCACATTATATATTTTAAAAATAGAGGAACCAATCGGACACCATTTCTTTTAGGTTTCTTAAAGAATAATTCTACTCTCAAAAAAAAAAAAAAACCCATAAAATAAAGCATCCTTCAATTAATGGAATAATTTGATGTATGTTGATGATCATTTTTTAGAGAAATCTATACTTGCTTATAAATCATATTAAATTTTCTCTTAAACTAAATGCAACACATCACATCAACTACTATTATTGATATACGATATTCTCATCATACTCCATTAACAATTCAAGATTACTTTTAGTACACATCCATCTAAATTTTTTACGCTGATAATATATCAGGATCGTCTAGTTAAAGAGAGTTTATTATACACATATTAAATCTACGAGTGATAATCTTTTTTATATGTATTCTTAGACAATTGAATCAAGAATAATTAAAAGAAAAGGACAAAAAAAGATACAAAGTTTAAAAAATATTTGGTCAACTAGATATTTCATGAAGATAAAAGCGATGGGAGGGACAAATAGAAGTAGGAAATAGTGGGAAATTGGTCAATAGATTCTAATGCATCTAGATTTAGCTTAAAACTGAAAAAAAATCTTGAATCTGATTCTTAGGAATCGATTTTCTTAATCCTCCTCGAGTTTTTCCTTCTTTCTTTGTGTTTTTTTTTTTAATGAATCCTTGTCTTCTTGTCTTCACCCTCCTCATTTTTGGAATGTCTATGAAGCCAATATAAAATATATTTATATATACATATATGCATATATGTGTATATATCACCCTATATTCTCCTTTAATAGCTTAATAAAGCATAATCTTGTTGTATTATCTTTCTAGCTAGTTGTATGAAAATCAATTATTCCTTGCGAGTTGCTTTCTCCCCTAGCTTGCGGCTTTTGTTTTTTTTTTTCTGAGTGAATCAATAATGAGATAATAATGCTCATAATGTAGTGTGAGATAACTATTCATTCGTTTAGTGGGAGTATTTAAACCCAACACTATATACATAAAGAATTTTGTTGCCTCTGGGTTCAAATTTAAATTTGTTTCACTTGAGATAAATTTTTATTATTTTAAAAAAAATTAAAGTAAATTTTGAATTTTTATTTTAATTTCGTACACCCATCTCGTTTGATTTTTCTATTTTCTTAAATTTAATGTATATATGTTTGTGATTTTTTTTAAAAATTTATTTTTTAAAAAGTTTTAAAATATTATTTTTTAAAAATATTTTTAAAATAATAAAACGAGTATAGTTGGTATAACCCATCATATTCAAATTCGAAACGAGTTTGAGTCTAAAAAAACCTTAACCGAGCGAATATTTAGTTTGGCCAAATTCAACCCCTTCCCATCTCTACTCGGCTAAACCATTTGGATAAGTTCTCGTGGTGGCTTCTTAAATTTGCAACACTTTTATTTATTAGAATCCATTTGGATAAGTTCTCGTTGTTGGCTTCTTTAATTTGCAACACTTTTATTTACTAGAATCTATTAAAGAAAATTTAGAATATCTTATAAGATATTGAGAATAATGTAGAATAAAAGTTAATAAATGCTTATAACTTATAAGACCTTAATAAAGGTAAAGAAACTGTAACTTCTTTGTTAATATCTTCGTTTGATTTGACCATATAAAATTAATACAAAATTACATATTTATTTTATCCAAAATTTGGAAAAATCTATTTTAAAAACTGAATCGAATATCTTATAAATTTCAAAAACCATGTTATATATTATTAACAATAAGTTAATCTAACACCCCTCTAACTTAGAATGAATTATATTGTACTATTTCAAAGCTTTGTCCACATTGTTAAAGCCAAAAATCAAATATTGAGTAGGGAAACACTTTGTGTAGGAACTTTATGAGATTAATCAAAAGCTATTATTGGTTTGGAATTCACAAAGAGCGGAATTATTGTACTTTGAGGTGGACAAAGTTTGCACTTTGATAGAAAAGCATATGGGAGAATTTAACACTTACTAGTAATTATTACTAAATTGGCCTATTACCAAGTGGGAAACATTATTATTTGGGATTCTGGGGTCGCATTTCAATTTGTCCTCTATGTTTTGTTTGTTTGGTTGCTATTTTCTTTATTTTTTTAAAAAAATAAAAGTTAGTATTTTGAACATTTTAATTAATTTATTCATTTATCATTTAAAATACAGTATTGATAGATTTAATTATAATCTATGTTCATTAGTGTAAAAAAATCAATTCCGATGAACCCAAACTAAGGATTTAAGAGGCATGTCAGTGTATTCATTCTAATATTTTAATACATTGAAGTACAATTCTCACTTAAACAATTATAAATATTCAACAGATGATACATTGTTGAAAATAGGCGAATCATAAAAATATTTTTCATGCCTTGACTCTACCTCGATTCATTCAAAAATCACGATAGTCTTTTCATGGAGATTATTGGGAACGAAAATAAATATGGGGTCAAGAACAATGACAAAACTGCATTATGTATGAGTTATGTTTTATTCTTTCTAATATTTGTCAATATTATTTGTTCTAGTTATGATTTGAGTATTGAAAAATTATCATCAAAATAATCTTAATACCCCTAAGATTTATTCGGTGTTTGAGACAAAAACCAACTTAATAATTGATTACTCGCAAAGAGTTGATTCTCAAAGTTTTGAAACTTTCCGCACCAAGTGTACATGTAACAAATGTTAATATATTAAAAGTTTTATTATATCAATACTTGTCCAAAAAATTTCCAAACCTAATAATCATTGAAAAAGTAAAGCAGCAGGTAGTGAATGGTGAACAGCTTAAACCCACATCTTAGGAAATTAATTTCCAAAATTAGACAACTTAATACTGAGACAACTCTTTGTGCCTGGTCAAGTCACCTTTTAACTTGGCCGAAAATAATAGACACATCAGCCAGAATTTTCTTTTTTTTTGCCTTTTTCCATTGAAAAGATTAAAGAGCTAAAAATTTTGTTAGCCATCCGACATCTGTCTCCATGTTATGTCATTACCATTCTTTCTAACAAAAGGCAAAAATAATATTAAAGGGTTCGATATAAATTATTGAAGATCATGTGTTCATCATCATAAAGATTAAACTCATCCACATGTTCACCAATTAACATGGTTTTGTGTGCATCATTCTCACCAACCCCACCTAATAATTGATCTTCACAATTAGTTTAATCCTACTTGATTATGCACCTTCACAATATGCAAATATGTGGAGCTAAGCATGTCATCTTTCTTCCTTTTTTTATGAATAAATAATAATAATAATAATAATAATAATAATAATAACAAAAGACATTAACTTTAGCACATAATTGAAGTTATTTTTTTGTGGGCTCAACTATGATGACAACAATTATCCTCAAGTAGCAAGTTCGAAGCGTTGATTCGATCATATATAGTTGAAACATGACATTCAAACCATTTTCAGTATAGTGTGAACCAAAAATTTTGAGATAATAAGAACATCCAAAGTTGAGAAAAAAAAAAACAAGAAAAAAGAAAAAAAAAAAACGAGAAAACCCTTCTTGAATTGCTTATTATATATGCCGATATATCAATATTCTTGTATCTAATATTCTCCATGTATCTTATACAGAATTTTGGAACAAATCTATAATATACATTTTGGGATTGGAATTTAAATCATCATCATAATCATCATCATCATAATCATCATATCTTGTAATGAATGTCCTAATCTCCTTTATACTTTGCATAAATAAATGAGTGATCACTCTCACTTAAAAGAGCCAATAGGGGAAGGGGGAAAAAGTATTTAATATTTTTAACAGGGGTGTGGACCAAAGAGCATGGCATGATTATTATTATTTTTTTGCTATATGAAAAGCCAAAATCAATTAATTTTTAATTATGAAAAAGTTCCATATTCGCCGCCACAGCCATAAACACACTGAATGACTATGTTCTAACAAGATAAACAACTTTAGCTTCTCCAGCAATAATTGGAACACTATCTGGTCAATATTCACTCACATTTTATAGTAAAAAAAATCACCCCAAAGCTAAAAATATTATGCATATTATTTATCTTATTCAAAGATTTTATGAATTTAGCTATCTCTTTCACAGAGTGTATAGTGAAAATTTTGTGAAAGATATGAACACTCATTCTTTTTTTATCAATAAAAGTGTACGGCACTGCGAAAAGTATAGTAATGTTTTGCGTGTATAAATAATTCTCTTGTCGTTCTAAAATATTTTTTTTAATCATAATTATTATTCATTTTTCATCATAATTTTACTAAATTCAGTTAATCTAAATCTTGTTTACCATAAAAATGATTGGTTCACTGATTACTATCGTATGCCCGATTCACAAACTTTAAATACTTTATCTCTTTGTGGAATATAATGAGCCGCACTTATTAAACTAGTATATGTATGAACAACAAATTGAGTTTAAAAGGCTATTAATTTGAGTATCAAATTATTGAGTATTAAATCCACCTTCAATAATATTATTAGTTGACATATCATTACATACAATGTATGTATGATTATAAAATACCACAGATACTTAGCTATTATGTGTGTGGAATATAAATGGTTAGGCATGGACCATTCATGAGGTCCCATGACATGGCTTGGTAGCAAAAGAGATGCCACGCCAGCAAATCCATGGTCTATATATAATGATTGTATGGATATGGAAAGTTTAAGAACATAGAAGGTCACAAGCTAAAGAAACTCCTCAAGGGGTTGAGAATATTTCTCCACTCTCTTCACTCTAAGTAAACCTTCCAAATATGCCCTTCAAGAAAATAGCAGCCGAGACTTACTTGCCTAATCCTCCGGCGGCGGAGAAGCCGCCGGTGGTGGTGAGAGAGTACGACGAAGTGAGAGACAAGGCGGCGGTGGAGGAGCTAGAGCGGCGGTGTGAGGTGGGGCAACCCGGGAAGCCATCGGTTGTCACTGACCTTATGGGGGACCCTATTGCTAGAGTCCGAAACTTCATGTCACACATTATGCTGGTAAAATTTTATATACTCACATAGTGTGACATTATTGTGGTCAAATGGAAAATTTGATACATCGATCACATTTCATGCAAATAATTGTCTATATTTTTTGTTTGTGCAACGTAAAAGTTTGTATTGTTTATAGGTGCAAACAATGTAGCGTGCACGTATTCAGTATTTATCGTGTGAACTCAATTTAACATAGAATTTTTTGATTTCTACTATGTTATATATTGATTTTTTTTTATTTAACTTAATGGTGTTTAAGGTTGCTGAGTATGGGCATAAAAGAGAAATTGTGGGAGTCATTAGGGGTTGCATAAAAACTGTGACAAGTGGAAGGAGAAGGTCAAGCACTCAACTCCCAGTCTATGTGAAGTTGGCTTATATTCTTGGACTAAGGGTTTCAGCCACACACAGGTGTGTCAAGCTCTTTCCCATGGAATTCTTATTATCAAAAATAACTATTAAATAAAAATAATGTGACCTTTTTTTGTTTTTGATCTTATAATTTAAATAACAAGAAGTAATAAATCCCATGCTTTGTATAAAGAAAATGCTACTTGTGAAAAAAAGATTGTAATTCCTTCTTTTCTTTTTGATGAATTCAATATCCCAAGACATCTAATGAAGGACTTTCCATTTTCCCTGCCTTCATAGGTTTTTCATGACATTAATGATACTAGTTGAACTGCTAACTTATTTTCCTAGTCCCATTGGAGGGACATATGAAGATGTGATTCTTGTTTTTTCTTTCTTTCTTTCTTTCTTCTTTCTTTCTTTTTTTTTTTTTTTTTTGAGGTGGGGGTGGGGGTGGGGGTGGGGGATTGTGTCCTTCACAAGAAAATATCCAAGTACTTTTCATGAACATATGCATACCCTAGACAGTGTACTTATAACATGATGCAACCTGTCCCCCAAGAAAGTACTCTTTTTTGGTTCTTTGTACATGTGGTACAATAATAGAGATACATGAATGCACAAAAACTAATAATAACTTCAGAAAAATTCTGTTTATCAGAACATATTCCGTACAGTATTTTAGATTAGCTGATATGATTAGCATATATACTTCCCAACTGATCATAAAAGTGTTACTATTACATTAAGGCAGCCTGATTCTGGATTAATTACTTAAACAATTTAATAAACTAGCATTATCCTCTAATTCTTGAAATAATTGGTTTTCACTATTTGTGCTTTGCCTAACTATCAAAAAAGTAGAAGATTAAAATAATCTTCATCATCCCATCATCATATGATTAATTACTCCTAAAAATAATCAATGTTTTTCCATGCAGGAGGCTTGGTATTGCTACAAAACTTGTTCAAGAATTGGAGGGATGGTGCAGACAAAATGGTGCAGAATATGCATACATGGCCACAGAATGCAGCAACCAACCTTCCTTAAATTTGTTCACCCAAAAATGCAATTATGTAAAATTTCGAAATCCCACAGTCTTGGTGCAACCTGTTCATCTTCACTATAAGCCATTGGCCTCGGATGTCATGATCGTTCGTGTTCCTCCACAGCTAGCAGAATTAGTCTATCGAAACATATTTTCTAGCTCAGAGTTCTTCCCTAAAGACATCGATCGTTTACTAGGTAACAAGCTCAATTTGGGCACTTTCATGGCCTTGCCCAAGAAATCCCTCTCAAAATGGAACCCTAAAACCAGAGAGTTGCCGACTTCTTATGCCATACTTAGTATTTGGGACACCAAGGAAGTTTATAGGTTGCAAGTGAAGGGAGTTTCAGCCCTAACACATGCTGCCTGCCTAGGCACTAGGGTGGTTGATGCCATGGCACCATGGCTAAAAATCCCATCAATCCCTAATGTTTTCAAGAATTTCGGGTTTTATTTTATGTATGGACTTCACATGGAAGGCAAGGATGGGGTTAGATTGATGAAAAATCTGTGCAAATTCGCACATAATATGGCTAGAAACGACGCCGATTGTAGGGTTGTGGTGGCGGAGGTGGGGCAAATGGACCCTGTAAGAGAGGCAATTCCTCATTGGAAGAAATTTTCATGGGATGAGGATGTTTGGTGCATAAAGAGACTTGGACAAGTCAAGGAAAATTACCATGATTGGTATAAGTCTTCGGCATCTTCTTCAGTTATATTTGTTGATCCAAGAGATCTTTGACCCCTTGTAGAGTTATGATTTTTTTTTTTTTTTTTTTTTGGGATTTATAGTTGAATGTAAATGTAATGTGAGTCATTTCCAAATGTAACAATTGTAGCCATATATATCTTCATGCACGATCATGGTTAACCTTACTCTTTTATCATTTTTGGCCAGACAAAATCAATTGGCAAACAAAAGTAACATTTTCTTGATAATTGCACTTGTTTTTTTGGATGGATTCGAATAAGTATACATCATCCAATATCATTATATCAAATGACTGAGAAATTTTTAAGAGATTCTAAATTTTAAAATTTTAAAAATTATAATTATTTATTTATGATAAACTCCACATGAGTCATATTATATGAATAATTATGATTATTTGAGATGCAAAAAATCTTAAAAATAATTCTTAAAAAAAAAACGTCACTATTTATTATTTATTAGTGAGCAGTGACATTTGTGGTGAATGATCCACTATTTATGTGGTCCGACCCTTGTCCAACATATCCAGGACAATGTGTTAATTATGGTCATTTGATAAGAATGAAGTTGATTTCAGATGTAACCTCTTGATCAAAAATATCCACTTGAATGGTCTTGTCATCATATCCTTAAACTAGGATCTTGTCCCTTAATGGGACAAGAATTATCGAATCCCACCTTGTCCCATATTTATGATGATTTGCAGTGAAGAAAATAAGAAGTGTAGCCCCATCGTTTCTTGAAAGAATGGCATATATATCCTGCGTGTTCAAGATAAGTTTATAATGCTTCATGAAATTGAGTCTCGTGAAAAATAATTATTGAGGATGAGATTTATTTATTTTTTTAAAAAAATAATAAATAAAATTATTTTTAATTTTTATATATAAAATTTATATTAATTTTAAAATTTTATAGCACAGTCCCAATCACCAGCTACCAGCCCCCTTTAGCTCCGTCCTTGTTTAGCCTCACCTTTTCCAAATTCGGCCAAGCCATAATTATGGTACAAAATCACACCACACATACAATATATATATATATATATATGGAGATTAACTTAGAAAATCATTTTTAAATTTCATCAAGAGTAACTTTGTTTTCTAGGGCTGGTGGCCAGTCCCAACTAATTGTAAAATAAGCATAATAATATTTAGTTATAATTGATCACTCTTTTTGAATTGGATAAGAATTACATAAAAAAGTATAATTTAGTTAATTATTTTATGATTGACATGGGTTGGACCAAATTCGATGCCAGCTGAAATTTTCTTTCAAATTAAGGCTTATTTAGAGATTTCAATCCTCATTCGAGCAAAATTTTACGTAACTGTTAGCTGCACTGATAAGTTAGAATGCATGTCTATCATATATGTATGAGGTAAATATTTATAAATAATTAAAAAATACTTTCTTTTACACATTCAAATTTAAAAATTGATGAAAAATATTTGTATGATTGATTCTAGTGATATTAGATGCTGTATTAAATGTACTCCATATCATGCTTGGTGGATAATGATCAACTTATATCCTTTTGAAAAATTAATTTTGTAATTTTACAATTTATTTTATGTTAAATAATTAACAATAAGATGTATGTCTTAAGTTTTTACTTACTAATTAATTCAGTATCTCGTCATTAATAATTTAAATTATTTGGTTGACTCAATGTATATTTTTAATTTCAAATTATCTAATAACACAAGTTTTTACAAGATTTTAAAGTGATACAAATATTATTAATATACAAAAACTGTATGAACATGTGGCAGTTTTAATCACAAAATATTCATTTAAAGTCTCACATACAAATATTTTTGCATATTCATAAATTCTTCATTAACTTACTTATTTTTTTTTATTTTTTTTGGTGGAATAAAAAAATTAAATAAGAGAATTGAAAATTTTTCAGTAGAGAATACTTGTTGTGCAATTAGAAACCACAAAAAACAAAAATTAATCAAAAAAATCAATTCATACTGAAAATAAATGAAAAAAATATCCAAAAGTCACTATGGGAACATGTGTGATTCCTACCCTCACCTAAAATTAGATATACATACATCACACATTCAATGAACACACACATAAATACATATCACACACACATATGTGTGTGTGTGTGTGTAATGAACACACATGTACACACACACATGTGTGTGTGGGTGTGTGTGTGTGTGTGTGTATATAGTGTGGGTGTGTATATATATATACACACACACACATAAATATATATCACACATATGTGTGTGTGTGTATAATGAACACACATACACACACGCACACGCACACGCACATATAGTGGAAATGAATCATTAACGTGTCATTAGGAAATCAACCTGTTTTGGTCCCCTACTCTTGAGAACCAACTTTGGCAAAGAAAAGTCTGTTTACCCTTTCGGCCGAAGAACCAACCCAACTATGTAATAAACTCAGATATGTTCTTAATTATAAATAAAAAGATTAGCAAGAATCGATCTACGTGTTCGCTTTGAGCTTTAGCACCTATAATGGCCCTTCTAAGATTGAGGCCACATTTTCAGCAGCCCAAATTTCACGTGACGACTCATTTTATTTATGGTGTGTTAATATTTAATTTTATTTTTCTTAGCTAATTGATCTTATCATATTGTGATTCTCAAATAATTGAGTTCTCACAATGATGGTATTGTGTGAGATAAGAGAATTATTAAAATTCTATTTGGATTACATATTTAAATTAAAAGTCAAAGAAATTGGTATAACTCCACTATTCCCCATATTTTAGATACTTGAAAGTGGGTAACATGAATATTAATTTTAAATTGTGATTTTATTAAGTAAAATCAAATTTGCGATTTAAGACAGTTGCAGGCAGTTTTGCAATTTTAATAAAAACAAATATAAAAATGGAAAGATTATGTGATTGATATATTTTTTTCTTATTATTTCATACAATTGAATAATTTAAGAATTTGTAAGAAGAAACAACAAAATTATAGTAAAAAGAGTAGGGAGCAATAAAAAGATAATAGTTTTTTTAACCAAAGCTATCAGTTGGACAAAGGCTTTCATTTTTTGTTGGTTATTCCGGAATAAAACTATTTATATTGACTTCCTTTCATTCTATAACTTACATATAAGAATTTTATTATCTACTGGCATTGTTAATCAACTTTTACTTTGCAAAAATGAGACAAACCAAGTGATTTTGCTATATCCTTTTTTTCTTTGCAATGTTATGTAAAAAAAAATGTATGAATTCCTTATAATTTCATTTAAAAATTGTTAATTATCTCATCCAAACGCAATGGAAGCCACTAGCAATTAACAACCCTTGCCCATCCCCGACTAGGAGACACGAATGAAAGTTAAATTAAAGGCCAAGAGTATTGGGTTGGGGCACCTATTTAACATCAAATGGGCAAACGGTGGTAGTTTGAGCGGTTTGTAATTCTTTCAAATCGTTGTTGCACTGCCTAGGTGGTGCGATTTTTATTTTAATTTTTAACTGTAGTTGGTATACAAAATTATCAACAATACAGTGTAATATGATTCGATCGGTTCAAATGATTTTATAAATTTATGATTACCTTAACTTAAATTAAGAGATTTATTAAAAAGAAAATAGTACAATACAATTTTTTTTTATTTTTTCCCCATTTGGAAGCACTTAAATTAAATGAATATATTATTTAACCTAAATAAGACTCTCAATAAGTCCAAATTAGCTCACTCGAAACTGACAACTTCAATTTGATTATTTTTTAGTCAAGCTTCATTTTATATCAAATCAAGCCTGGGCTCAAACTTAAAAACTCAAACTTGACTTGCATTGAGCTTGGGCTTGCTAAAAATATTTGTTATAAATAAACTTTACAATACTTAAATCAATATTAATATCAAGTATACCAAATATTGTCGATCTGCATTCTGATAACACGGTCCATATCTTTGATAATGATTAATGAGATATATCCAAATGTTCATATGATCAAATGACATTAACTTACAAGCTAAAAGGTTTTATGATTCTTACTCCTCTGGCTGCTACCGAGGATCTAAAACAACACACATTCCTGTATTAAATACTAACCAGTGGTTCCCCAGCCATCTTCCATTTTCTTGTCAGTCAGGTCAGAATAGATCAGGAGTTCTGCATATTTGGAGATGGTGACACTACACACCAAAGGCGACTTATCTAGGAAATCACATTGCCGATGCTCTGGCAAAACTTGAGAATCTGGACGACTCATCTTGCAGAAGTACCTGTGGATCCCCTGTTCAACCTGGGAAAGACAGCGAGAAACAATCATGTAGGATTGAGCGTTTGTCTTTGTGCGGTAAGCTATAGCTGATTGCAGAAATGCAGCTCATTTCTTTTCAAAATTTCACAGCATAAGCAACACTTTTCAACCCAGACTTTGCCCAACAATTGTGCATGCTGGGAACTAAAACCATGACTTGGGCCATAACATCTATGTTTTGACGGAGCAGGGAAAGGAGAAGGTGAGAGGTCCAACAAATCTAATATCAAGCGCCATATTTGTGACTAAGTCCACATCATGAATACTTCCATTACACAAGAATTTCTTTCAAATTGACAAGTTCTTGAATTTAGATTGTCAAAATTCTTGTTAGCCTGTGAATTTGTCACTCTTTCATACAGGTTTTTAGTTTAGATAAAACTCCTATTTTAAAGCATGCCAGCATCAGGTGATAAATTGCCCAGGTGATGTTATTGTATTTTCTTTCTTGGATGATATTTTTATGTTTAGAGAAGCAAATACTGTCTCAAGCCATTCTAAGATGTATTTAAATGGTCTAAACTGAATCTTGCAAGGATGGGTATATACCAGTATCCCTTGATCCAAAATGAAGATATTGTCCATGATCAGAACAGTGGAAATGCGGTGAGCAATCGTGATAATGGTTCTGCCTTGACATTCACTTGAAATTGCTTTCTGCAGCTTAGAAGCTGTTTGAGTATCCACATTGGCAGTGCACTCATCCAAGCAGAGTACCTGAATGTTCATAGTTGTATATTCTGTCAGGAATACCTTCCTGGATAGAATCACAACCCATTAACTTTATGCAAGTGTGGTCTCTCTCAACACACACAGGCTTTTATATTTTGATCATTTCACCTGCCATCATCTATTCCTGTACCTTAGAAGACTTGAGAAGTGCACGTGCAAGGCAGAGCAGCTGTCGTTGCCCGACTGAAAATGTTGTTCCGGACTCCTTTACATGGATGTCCAGTCCTCCTGCTGCTTCTATTTCCTCCTTGAGACAGCATTTTTCTAGAGCATTCCATATTTTTTCATCACTACTCATCTCGAATGGATCTAAATTGGCTCTGAAAATTCATGTGGAGACAAAACATATGAAGCAGTTCATTCATTAATTACTCTAGCATAAATAAAAGCTCATTTTGCAGCAATGCGAAAAATTTATATCTTTTATTTCCTTCAATGGGGAATGGAGTGATAGACGTGATAGTATATTAACTTCTGACAATCTTCAGATTACCTTAATGATCCTTCAAACAAGAAAGGGCTCTGAGGAACAATAGCAATGTTAGACCGAAGATCTCTAACAGGAACTCCAGCAATGTTTATACCATCCACTAAAACACATCCACTACAAACTGGGCTGAGACGGAATAAAACATTCAAGATGCTTGATTTTCCAGCACCCGTTCTTCCAACAATTCCAACCTGATTAATGCCATGCCAGATCTTTCAAACTCAGAGTCAAAGCTGATCCTTCACAGAAATATGTTATACAGAAGAGATTTTGAATCCACCATTAGAGGTTCGGATGCTTTGGTAATTATTTAGAAATCTTTTATTCGAAAAGAAATAAGTAAGCAACTGTTGACTCTCTTGACCAAAAAAGATACAAATCGGCTAGAAAATATCATGAGAATTAGAAATCTTAAATTTGAGAAGATTTATCTACTTTAGCATTTAGAAAACTATCACAGATGTAGATTTAACTACAGGAAAAAAAAAAAACAGAAGAAGACAATCATACTTGTACTGCCAAGTAAAAAACCTCAGCAAAATATACTAATAGTCATTTTTAAAAAAGAACAAAAAAAATCCCAATGAAATTATATACTTCATCAATACATACACATAAATATACTTAAACTCGATAAGTTATATATATATTTTTTTTGTTATAGAGATTCTATACCATACTTGTTATTCTGCAAAGTCAATTATTCTTCTTCCTAAAAATGTCATTTTTCAGAACAAATAAACGTTACGAGAGTAAATATGTTATGATTAACTAACCCGAGATCCTCCAGGGACATGAAAGCAAACATCCAATAATGCAGGGGGCAAGGATGGCATATACCGGAGTGTCACATTTTGAAACTGTATTTCTCCTTCAGATGGCCAATTTGGATCTAATGGATTTTCTCCAGTCAGTTTTTCCTGAGGGATGTCCATGTACTGGAGTGAAAGAAAAGGATCAGCACTTATTAAAATGTTGAAATGCAAGTATAAATTTAATCTTCATCAAACTCACCTGAAGTACCCTCTCAACAGAAACCATCTCCTTCTCCGTTTCAGTAAAGCTAGTCAAGAAGCTTCCCAACAATGATACAATTGGGGAAGCATAAGAAAGAGCCAGCCCAACCTATGGAAAGAGGAGCCACCTTAGCATTGCATGAGCATACTCAATAGTTATCAGAGCACTTCAAAATTTGTTCGTGTCACTATATGTTATGATTTCAGAAGCATAATATTTACCAGCCCGGGTGTGCCCAAATTGATAGGGATATGTCCATGTGTTCCAACAATAGCCATCACAGCAACAAATGAGACAATAAATGCTGCCAACAACTAAAATCAAGTTCGCCTGTGAGCACTTTGTAACCTAAATAACCTAATGCAGGTATTCTAAACAATTGAATATCAGGAGATTAAACAGAATAAGAAATATGAAAGTTCATCGGCAACAAGAGTTGCAAGTCCAGGCTTTCTGCACCATATGCATTGAAGACAAATCGTGCAGTTATAATGACATCAGGAGCATACCTGAAGGCGAAGGGAGAGCCATAAACTTGCAATGATTTCTGTGTAAGAAGTCCGCTGATATATTTGCACATGCTGCATGAATCTGAATAAGAAAAAATCCTGCGCACGAGAAAAACTTATTGAGTTCTCTAAACAAAACATTCGTAGTTAGAGTAGTAATTAAATAAAGACCATTAAAGCACAAAGTAACAAAACAAATTTTTGATTGGAAAAAGATATTCATTTTAAAGTATTACGAGAAACATATTAGACGAACTCAATAAGAGGCTTAGTACCCTTACAATTGCTACTGAGAAAAGTTGAACTAGGTAAAGATGTAAGACTTGGCAGTAATATCTTTGTAAATAATCATCATCAGATGTACAATTTGATCCAGTTTCCAGAGAGCACAAGGGATTATATAAACTCAACTGGAATGAGATAAAATGAGCTTATGTCTTTTGCATCTTTTAATAATAACCACTGAAAAAGAAAATGAAGCTTCATAGGGCTATTTTAAAAGTAATGAATCTGAAAAAAATTAATTATCTTGGATTAGAAAGAAACCCATGTGGAAAGCCAAAGATACCCTACGAGTGTCAGTCAGAGGCTTCTCTAAATCTAAAATGAAAAATGATTATCCTCTTCCAGTTTTCCTTATAACCCCATTACTTTCAATCTCAGAATCCCGTTTCATTCATGAAGTTCGGTTACCAATGTGTAACACATAAATCCAGGGAAAATATGTCATTTTCAGAAGGAAGACATTAACATCCTAGGAAAAATAGTTGGTTTTGCTATCTCAATGGTCAATAGCACGAAAGAAGAATCAAATATTTAAGTCAACTAGCGAGTAAAAGCAGTAGAATTTTACCATGGTTTTGCTATCTCAGTAGTCAATACCACGAAAAAATAATCGAATATTTAAGTCAACTAGCAGTAACAGCAGCAGAACTTTACCACAGAATTAAAAGCTCTAATAGTTGAGGAACCATCCAATGTCTCTGTAAATGATGCATAAATAGGTGAACGGGAAACACTGTCCAGTCTTCGCAATTCCCGCGATGTTGATCTGTAGTAGAACTGAAACTTCTTACATTTAGTAATCTGATACATAAACCCTTTATATAGTTGTAAGATTTTTAACTGTTACAATCAATTGGTCAATGGCATGTAACAAAAATACAGAAGGTAACTACAAGCCTAAACATAATGGTTAAAAAAAGCTGTCTACTGCTCTTTTCTATCATCCAGCTTCCAGAATTAAAGAAAAAAGAAGGCAATGTCCTCTAGCAAGATTCTCAGTTTAATAACCTTATATCTGGAAACTCAACAAATACTTTTTGCCCTAATTTATACTTGTCCATATTTGCACTCCCTAGAGAGCTTTGCTTCATGCCATTGGATAAAAATTTCGATAATTAGATAAAGATATGCTACAAACCTGCAATTTGCGGTACATAAACCAAAAGGGTATTAATAGCAGCAAAAACATGACCTGCATATACAAGGACCCTTACGGTGATGAATATTTATTCAAAGTACAGTGAGCAAATAAGATTTTTCAATCCGTAAAGGGCATACACAAGTTGAACCACAAAGGGCTTTCAATACCTGTACAAACGACAAAACTATGGTGATTCCCAAGAGGCTCACAAAATTGGCGAGGAGAATGTTGAGAATAAATGGAAGAGAATCATCAATTGTGTAGAGATCTGAAGACAATCTATATAATCCAGTTAGTGTGGGAGGGAAAAATGAGGAACCTATTTATTATAAATGGAATAGTATGCTACCTGTTTAATATTCTTCCACTTGGTGTCTGATCAAAGAAACTAACAGGTGCATCAATAAGGTTCCGTAGCAATTGCTCATGCACTCTAATAGCAGCCCGTAAACCACCAAATGCAAATGAAAATGCCCTCATTAAAGTCAAAGATGAATTCACCAAACAAAATATGCAGAGTATGACCTGCACAATCAAAAAGGAAATAATTCCAACCAGGTTTATAGATCCTGCAACTCAAACCATACTCTTCTTGTGCACAAACATTCAAAACAAGGCTCGTGAAGGCAGTGATAATCACTTCCTAAAAATTCTAGCATGTGCTAAAAGTGATTTCTACACCTCTGAAGGCTGTTTTATTTATCTTCTCTAGAGCTGATAAATCTATCTGTTCAACTACCAGCACATATTCAGCTTGTTTCTCAGTCAGTGTTCACATGTTAAGTAAATGAAGATTGAAATGAGCTTGAGCTAGCATTCTTGGCCTGTTTGCTTCACAAGTCAAGCTATGAAACCAAATTTTCAAGCTTGAGCTCATTGCTAACGAAGGCTTGTATGCATAGTAACATTTTTATAAAGAAGTTGATTCAATGTATAGAGTGAATACCTTCTAGAACATTATTTCATTTAGCAATTTTTTTCAAATACCTTATAAATTGAGTTAACCAAAATTCGTTATTATTTTAGTGATTTTTTGTAATATTATCTAACCTTTTTTAGTGAGTTCACAAACAAGCTCAACCAAATTTGTTCTTGAGTTTTCTCAACCAAGAATTTTAAGGTATCTAGCAACAAGCTGAATGAAGCTCAGCTCGAGCTCACAAGTTAAAAAAAAAAAATTATTTAAATAAGCTTTCCATTTTCTTATCAAGCACAACCTGAGTTCAAATTTATGTCCACAACAAATAAACAGATACGAACAATCCCTGTTCCCTCACAGCAGAGTTCGTTTACAACCCTGCTCTCCTCTTACTTTCTGGTCATTTTTCCTTTTTAATCTAGCAGGAAGGGAGTTGAAGGGAAATTTCCAAAATCAAGCATGAATATCATCTTCCATATCAAAAGTTGTGCTAATGAGAATATGGACTCATACTTTATGCCTACCTGAGAAGAAATTTTCCAGGCTAGGAGCATCAATTGTATAACTAAAATATAGGGTAACCAAGCGCAACTGTATTGTAGTCACAAAATTCTGGTTTCAAAAACTCCAATCAGATATCCATGCATTTCCAGGAAACTAACTGCTCACCAGATAAAAGGTGGTCGAATACTTGCTTTGGTTGCTTCCCGTTGTGTCAACCCAAAATGACAGCCACAGATCATTGCCATTACGAGAAGCTTGCATCAAGATTGCTGAGAGGCATGTCAGAACTGTAATGAACCAACCAGAAAATGCAGCATAGTTTCTGTAGAAGACAGTATGGACATACAGTCAAATGGGATATGTATTTAGTTAGGTTATTATAACTGTTGTTTTTTGTAAGCCCTTGAATTCATAAAGTGGTAGCTCACTTGTATACTGTGGCTTCAACTCTTCCCTCTTTTCTTGTCTCAACCTCAATGATGTCTTGGGCTTCATTGGAAGTGCTTATACACTCAAGTTCTTGAGTTTTCTCTGATTCACCAGAAAAAATTGATAATTTTTTGTTCTTTTGTACTTCAGTAAATGTGTTAAACTCATTTAGTGATAAAAATGATATGTAGGAAGTGACAGATGAGTCAGCTGGACTTCCCACCCACTTCACATGTCCTTTATCCATCACAACTACCATATCAGCCAAATATATTGCCTGCAAAGCAGAGGTAACATCTCGACTATTACTAGCATAAAAGTGCTGAAGTTCCTGATATAAACAATCATATCCATTCAAAGATATATTGGCGCATTAATAATGAAATGAACAAGGTTCCAGTTGCTTAAGAAACCTTAAAAGGCTGCTTAACTTTCTGAATAAGTGACATCACGCTTACTAATTTATCGCAAGTCCAATCATGCCTGTCCTTATTATCCATGGGATGTCTAGCTACAATGATAGAAAGTACATTAATATGTTCATGGTTTAGTTCCTTGCTACATGCATTGCAATAGAATTCTACATGTTTCGTTTGTGATGAAAAATGAAATTCATTCTAGAGGAGATGTAATGTGCCGAGCGTGGGTAGAAAAATGTATGAAGAAAAATAACTAACACAAATTCAAGGCTGTGACTTTCCAAAAAAATACTTTTTGTATTCAACCCTACAAAGGAAAATTATGTAATGATGAACAAAATCTCGAAACCATCCCTCTCGCTAGGGGTACAAATTGATCTCCTCCTTGACTAAAGTTCAATCCGACCTATTAAGTCAAGGACATAAAACTGCTGTACAACGAATGATACGGTAATGCAGGAACACTGTTGCAACAGTATCTGTAAAAATTAACACTACAGAAATTATACAGAAATAATATATATAATATATTGGAATGGTTGTAAAAAATCCAAGTAAACTCAGTTTGTAAGAATAAGACAAGAAAATAGAAAATCCAAAATTATTCAACTATATAGTCTACAAACACCATTAGAACAAAGAGAAGAAGAAAATTCTCTCCCATCATCACATAATCAAATAACGATAATTTCCTGTTTTACAGTGAATTGAGAGTGAACTGCTGACTTTTCTATCAGACAATTGAGAAGATCAAATGTAAGTTTCGATTTAGAAAGCTACTACATGTGCAGTTTAAAAGATTTCCATCTGAAGATCTAAATTCAAGAAAACTAATATTCAGAGGTAGGTCTTGAAAATAGCACATAAAATAAGAAAAAGACCTACTTCTTTAATGATGCATATTAAGCCTACACTAAAATGAAAGAATATGGTAGCAACTCGATAGACATGGTACAAATTTTTGATTGAGTGATGTAATCATTTCATAATTGTCAGAAAAAATTGACAACCCCCCTCCCCCACCACCACCACCACCAACAACAAAATAAATAAATAAATAAAATATGTACCTTATTCAGAACGTTAAACTATTTAAATACAGTTAGACAAGCCTATTATACAGAAAAACTAGCCTTCTTACCTAACTAAATGAAGTCGCATATTAAAAATGATCACTGGCAGAACACCAACTTTTGCAAACACAGTCCAGTCATGAAAGAATCATTTTTAACCCAATGGTCGAACTTTCTAAGCAAGTCTTTAAGGCCAAGCAACTGAATTATATAAAAAGTCAAACCTGAATATTGTGCGTACAGAGAATGCGTGTTTCCTTGTTCATAAGAGGACCAAGAATGGCATTTTGTAAAATTGAGCGAGCAACATGTGCGTCAACTGCACTCAGAACATCATCAAGCAGGTATATATTGGAGCCATGATAAATAGCCCTGTCCATCCCGATGACAAAAAAAAGGATTCAGAGAAGATAAATAATGTATCATGCATGATTCACCCAACAAGTAGTACCTGGCAAGGGCAAGACGAGTTCTTTGTCCTCCAGATAAATTGATCCCTTTCTCACCAATACAAGCCATATCACCCCCCATCATTAGAGAAATATCAAGATCCAGAGCGCATGCCTGTAATATTTCTGAGTATCTGCCAGGTAAAAAGATAAAGGGATGTTTGATTCAAAATATGTTTATGAGAAAAAATTAAAAAATATATTTTAAAGAGGAAGAGTAAAAATTCTCATTTGAACATTAAAAAGCACTACACCAGATTTAACATATTTATTGGAATTAAAAATACCACAATGTTCATCTATGCCTTTTTCCATTCAGAAACGTTTATGGAATACTTAATACTACCTTTTCTGATCATAGTCCTTTCCAAGTAAAATATTATCACGGATAGTTCCAGACATTATCCAGGGGACCTAAAGCAAAGCAAATATAGAATATAAGATTTCTTTCTTAAAGAATGCACAAAGATGATAATAGGAAAAGATAATTGACCTGTGGTACATATGATTTGGATTCAGTCAGATATATCGATCCATTGATGAGTCTAGTTTCGCCTAGGACCAAGTTTAAAAGGGATGATTTACCTGATCCAACCTATAATCCAAGTATAGATCATCAAAATACTTAATTTACGTAATTTAATCTTATCTCAAAAGTACATAACTGCAGCTCATGGCTTATTTCATTTTACTGCTTGCAATTGACTTATGCATTTATTGTTAAAAAAATTAAAACCATTGTTTCACAGATCATTTTTGTAATTAAAGGTAACAAATATGTAATGTTCAGTCCGAATGAGCTAATTAGAAATTGTCTTTTTTTGTCAAAGATATATAGCTGACATACTTTAGTAGAACTAGAATATCCAGACATCACTATGCAGCATTACTGGAATATGTCTAAATTGAGATTTATTTCATCAGTTACATGATCAAATAATCCCAACTCTATCTGAAATACCCATTATCTTGGACAATCTATTCAGTTCCATTAACTAAAGAAAACAGAATAATGCACCATTAAGACATGACACTAATTCAACAAGTCAGAAAGCAGACTACATCATTTAATCACTTAAAATTATAAGAGTAATGCTATATCAATGCTAAATTATTCACTTGAAACAAGAAATTGCATCAAATGCACTTGGATGGGTTTAAGCAATGATATATTACCATACAAATGAGCTTCCTATCATATCAAGCGACACAAAAAATGGTGAACAGGTTAGTCATAACTAATGTTTCTTAATTGTTAAATTTTCATAGAT
The DNA here is from genome assembly GCA_019321725.1 of Paulownia fortunei. Taxonomy (NCBI): domain Eukaryota; kingdom Viridiplantae; phylum Streptophyta; class Magnoliopsida; order Lamiales; family Paulowniaceae; genus Paulownia; species Paulownia fortunei. The sequence goes on along the minus strand of CM033112.1, from coordinate 19,965,636 downwards.
CTAGCAGATGTTTACTTTAATGTTCTTAATCTCATCCTGTTGCAAAAGATCCTTCACTGCTACAAGTTCAGGATCATGGTAAAAGTTTGGCAATTTTAGAAATTTGATGAAATGAGTCAATATACTAAAAGAAATATTATAGAAGCTATTCGCATAACAAAGTTTGACAAAATAACTTCTCTTGCTGTATCTATGACATAAGCAAATATGAGAAAATTTACTTTATAAAGTATTTGCAACGTCACTAAAAACAGTTTTAGCCTCCAAGCAAGAGTTTTAATGCAGGAGTATTCACCTCTCCAATTATTGCAACCATGAACCCTTTTGGAACATAAAGATTTACATCTTCCAAGACCAGATCATATTCCTTCTCATCGTAGCTTGACCATGTACAAGATGCATCATGGACAGCAACAGCAGGATCTTTAAAATCACACTTCTCATCATAGAAGATTGGGGATGAATTGTTGGGCCCAATATCACTTTCATAACAAGAGAGATACTTGCTCAATCTTCTAGTAGATATAGCTGCCTGGAAGATCATATAAAAATTAATATATTTCGGCATGCAAAGGAAATTATTTTAGAACTAAAATTGGAAACTTACATCTATCAGACCATTGATGACCCATGGGAATGAGTTTAGAGGAGAGATCAAATTATTAAACAGAGCTAGGCAAGTGAAAACCTGAAACTCCATACAAGTGCAGGTAACAAGGATTTAAGAATTATCATAATAACATTTGTTCTTCAGAGAGCAAGTATTGAAATATGACAATACCGTTGCAGCATCAAGCTGGTGCCCCATTAAAGAATAGAGTCCAAACGTGAACAAAGAGAAGAGGGTGGGTGTCGTTGCCCAAAAGAACACACACCACGCATCCAAATATTTCCTAGTCTAACAAAACCAGAGGCGATCTATATAAGCTCAAGGATAGGGAGCAAAACAGCTCTGCAGAATAATTTGAAACTGTGAACCATACTAAATTAGATAATTAAATTCTTCTTACCGATAAATGTTGAACTTCAGAGGACCTTGTCTTCATCAACCAGCTGGCGAAAAGAAGCTCCCAGCCATACATTTTTAAAGTACGGATATATGTTAGTAGTTCTGCTGTCTTTCTAATCCTAGAAAATGGCGTATATATCAGATTTTTTACATTCTATACAATATAAATGTGTACGCCCGAAGTATTTTGAAATCTAAAATCAAGAGAGATCAGGTATTCCATGGTGTACACCTAGTAGCATTTGTTGTAATCTCCTGTTTCTAGTTTATTTACTGTCTTCTCCTTTAGATGTATATTCATTGAGCTGAACCTCATAAATTTGTGCATTTATTTTTCTTCTTTTTTCCATTTATTTCTTTTAGTTTTTGGAATCGTCTCCAAAAGACTAAATTTGAGTATGCAGTGCTGAACGTGAGCCAGGATCATGAAGATAAAGATTGTTACCCTAAAGCTAAAATATTGAGGAATCATCTTATGGCTTTAAAACATAATGCAACCATAGATTTAGAAGATAAAATTTAGATCGAAGCAATGACAGATCTGTTAAACAAATGATGCCACCAGAGTACACACACAATGTCAAGGGGTTTCTACCTTTGAAGTCACAAAATACTTGTCATTCATTGTTATGTAATAACGGAACAGCTGTAGCTCAAATTCAACATCAAAATAAGATAATAATGAGAAAATCCAATCTCTTAAACATAAGGTAAACTGAATATCAAGGAGAGAAAATTCATGAATTCATCCTAACAAAATTCTACGAATGAATCATGGAGTTATCGAAAGAATAAATATATACCGTTCATCCTTTTGCTCCATCATACTTTTGGTTGCATTTGCAATCAGATTCGCAATCCATTTGTTAACTGTCAATATAATTGTTAAAATCCAACCAAAAAAGAACATATCAAATTAAACCACTGTAATTGAAGTTAGATTTGATTTTTATTTTTTCTTAAAAAAAGCAATCTAAAAACATGTGGCTTGAGGTTTGTTTGGCACATACCATAACTACAAAAATTGAGAGTGCAAAGGATTTAGCAAACAGATTCACATATTATGGAATTAATGAGAATTTGTGAATTTGCAACAAATTCCTCCAATTGGATTAGATTCCGAAGAGTAATGGACATTTATGAACCCATGATTTACATATTTTTGCCGAAAGTAACTTAAATTTACTTCCTTTCTAACAGGCCATTCCAAATTTCAAAAATTATATTCACACACATATTTACACTCATGCATGTGTATGTGTTTTGGAATAATATTAGTGGATAAATTTCGAAACTCATTTGAATTTTACACTAATCTAGAGGCGTAATACTTTTTTTCAGGATTAATGTATAAATTGCCTCTACTTTTATTTGACAAATGGACCTTGTAACCTTAAAAAATATATCGCCATCAAACTTTTAGAGTCGTCAATAAAAATCTTTGATTTGAACAATATTTGCCGCGTCACTAAATTTGTAAATAAAATACATTTTTTGTGATGATTTGAAATAAGTATGATTTGGAACATAGATATCTATTTAGTGTATTCATCACCAGCAAATATAATATGCTTTCCTTTCAATAACTTTTGTATCATGATATAACATTAACAATAAATTGAAAAGTGTGTTTGAGCACATAACAATCAAACAGTTCATTTAACATACCTGGTATTAGCAAAATAGTTATCGCTGCCCCAGAGACAAAGGCAAACTTGACTTGTTTGTACAGTAGATATAGAGAGACTCCTATTTGCAAAGGCAAGCTGATGCAATTACACAAACAAACACGAGGAGTGAAGATAAAATGTGTAAATTTGTGATGGCATCATAAATCGTAATCTCAGCATATAACTCCCACTTGTAAGTTTCAAATACAACTACTCTAAACCTGATCTTTGTTAGCAATGTCCTAAAGGTATTGTTTAATGCCATAAGTTATAGTGACAGCTGATGTGATATGTCAAACCACTAGTTTGAAAGTCCTTTCAGGAGAAAATGTTGTCTTCACCTCATATATCCTATTCAACTAAAACGAAACGGGCCAAATCATACCCAAAAGTGTTGGTCTAGTAATATTTAGAAAAGAAATAGTAGGACTCATGTCCTTAATTTCGATTGCAGTAAAGATGTTTAGAAATATAACCTCCACATATCATGAACACTGTTGCATAGATTTACAATTCGATCTGCATCCACGGACATGAATGTTTGAATTTCTCCTTCAGAAAATTTTGATCTCTCTGCTAAGCTAACGCAAAGACACTGAGAAAGATATGCATGTTGTAAGCAGTATAAAATAATTTCTTATGTATGGCAAGATAGAGACAGAAAGAACTCGATGACACAGCACTATCTCATCATGTGAAAAAAGTCCTAAAAGAAAAATTAGAGATCAGATTTTGAACTTTCTGCAGGAGACATTTTGTGTGATTCCACATAATTGACGAATGAGCAAAATTTTCATTACATATGATTCTACAAAGAGAGCCACGCACATGCATGCACATATAATGTACTTCTCGTTAAATGCATGCATTAGTTGCTGTTTTGGTACTGTGCTAAGGAAATTTACCTTTCGGTAGATAATAGTCATAATACTAGATCTCAACTTCAGCCTAAGTTGTGACAGACGAAACGAATATTGTGTGTCAAGGAATGATCTGCACCAATGAACTGTAATATTAAGGCATTGGTTTCACATACAAGCAAGCATCACCTTTTACTATAACAGTACATGAATGCAACTCAGTTGATATTATTAACATAGAATCACATAAGAATCAATAAAACTAGCAGAATGAGTTACAATAATAACCCAGAACAAAATTCTGAAGGGAAAAAAAAGGCTATTACGCCATATTGCAATTTTGATCATCCTGGAATGCTGCTTTTTTTGTTAAAAGCACTAAAACAAAAAGATCATAGTGAAGAAGAACTCTTGTTTCTATCAGAAATTCAGGCCTACAGCTGACTTCTCTACAGTAATCCATTCACTTTACACTAAGTCGCTCCAGCCTTTATCCGTTACTCATAATAGAAGATCCACATACATAGGTGAGCCCCCATTTCTCTTTTTCTTTTTTTATGTTAAAGTTAATTTGACTATTAATTTGAACATCAACACAGGCCATCAAATTTGGAGGAAGGTCATAAAAACCATTGTCCATGGATATAAGTACTCCAAAGGGTTTATGCTAGGAAAATCATATAGAGATGGAGGGTCTGCTACAATCTCTTTTCTCTTGTTAGGCAAAAACTTGCTCGGTTATAGTCCAAGACACTGGCTAAACCAATATTGGAATATAAATTTAAAAATGCCAATGGCAAGATAGTGATGCATAAAAGGGAATAAACCATTCTCCAAGAAAAAGAAAAATTTTGTGTTGGTAGATAGCATTTGATTCATGTACCTGCAAGCAGATAGATTTTGTATTTAAGCTGGCCTATATTATTAATTGAACATTATAAATAATCGAGTCACATTGAAAGAAGTGTGTTGCAATTTTTATAATTTACAGCTAGTTATATATACAAGATCACAAGGGGCATTATAATGTCGTGTGAATTAAAGAATACTCCTGTTTTTTTCTGTATTACAAGCAAAACTCCACGATCATGAAAGTATTTTTGAGATAATTAGCAGGGACCATAGTGCTAAAGGGTAAGATGAATATATTTTTTTTAATCGAAATATCAAGAAAAGGTTCTACTACTGAAACAAATTTTAAAGTAAGGTCAATGAAATGCCTGTGCATCAACAAATCAGTGGAGACGGTGAGTTTTAATGTGTGCAGCAACACAATAAGATCGGCTTCTTCGTGCCAGAAGAATGATAAATAAAGTCATATAGCATATAAGATTGGACAAATTGAAGAGAAGAAAAATTACTTTAAAACTGATACCAATCCCAAGGATATTGCAAGAACATAACCATCGACATTTCTGGCACCTGTTCAATGAAACTTAAATCTGTCAATATTTCTGCACTTTCTTTACACTAGCAATTCCTTTTCTTTTGCAGTAATTTATTGCAAAACAAAGTACAGTAGCCCAATAAAATGTGAGTTAATACAAAGCAAACAATTGAAATATGTTTTGAAATAATGTGCACAGAATAAAACTACTTGGTGCGGGCCAAAATTCGTAACCACAGAAGCTAGCCTCAACTATGATCAATCTCAGAGATAACTAAACCTTCGCAAATTTATTTATTGAAAATACTGGAGTTTCCTGTAATATCCCTGTAATATACAGGCATTACAGGACTTGAGAAAAATAGCCAAAATTATCCATATATAAGGTTCCTGATTTATTTAAATTAAGATAAATTCTATAACAATTAATGAAATAATTTATACAATTCCTATTTCCCCGATATCACACACATGTATAAAATAGACAAATACTACCAGTAGAAAAGCCCATGGTACTTAATTTCCACCAAGACAAATCCATTATAAGTAAAAAAAGTTCATAAGTATTCGGTTACCTAACACTCAACAACTAATACCTTTATACAGGAAATCATTAGTTCCCAAAGGGGCCGAATGATCGTAATCTGATGTTTATTATTGATGCTTTTGATAGTATTAGAATTTTTTAAAATAATCATAATGTAATGACAAGACTGTTTGATCATCAACCTAGGAAAAATACATAGCATTATTTCAGCATTCAATTGCAAACTCAATTTATAGTAGAATGACTATCCTAAATATTTTATCTCCAACTTGCGAAAACTGCATTGCCTAAAAACTGAGCCACTAAGTCACTGTAACATTCATTAAGAGTGATAGCAATTTCAGAACCCATTTTGATGTCACAAACGTAAAAAGTTACAAAAGTAAAGTAATTAAAGAATGTAAACCTTGCTGAAGAAAACGAATCAGCTTATTGAGAAGTAGTGGTCCTGCGAAACCTAGGCAGTCATTAATCACCTGCAAGAAAGCTAGTAATCAAGCTAATATGAATTTATGAATCAATTTTGCAATCTGTATAAAGGATCTAGAGATTATTATCCAGATTATTCAACCCTACAAAAATCAAAAAATTAGAGCTAACGGCTCCAAGTAACGCAGCAGATGACTCACTTTGAGTAGACAACACAAAAAATACTATCCATGTAAACATTGGGTTATAAGTCTATGATAAATACCTATTAAATATAATGAGGCTTCATGTTATTAATTGCCTATGATGGTAAAGTATCTTACATGACATCAACCATAATCTAGAGATTTTGTTACACATAAAAACAGAAATATATATATGTGTGTGTGTGTGTGTGTGTGTGTGTGTAGTTTTTGTTACTCTTTATGGCTACAATTTTTCTACATAGCTTGCGACAGATCAGCAACTAAATGATGCACAGAAGACCATAAAAGCATGTGCAGGTCATCCTAAAACATGTCGTGCTTCTAAGGTGACCATATTAAGAACTAGTAACTCTAGCAATTTTGAATTTGAATGAGAAGAAAACTTATAAATAAAACTACAAAGACTAGCCACTTCAAGAAAATATTGAATTTATTTTCCTCAGATTAGTTAAGCCACTTTCAAGAATCAATGGAACTAATTATTCATCATAGCTTGCTGCAGATCAGTGATTACATGATACAAAGCAACTCACAGAGAAAGCATGCGTCATCCCAAAAAGTGTTACACTTCTAAGGTTACTCCAGAATCATGCTGTATATTTTTTTCTCAAATTAGTTATGATATCAACAAGCAAAAACTTTGGTGCTGCCTCAAAAATGTATCGATGTATATGATAAAATGTTAAAACAAAGATAAATACTAGTTCCGATTCTCAGACAAAACAAGTAGGCAAAAAATGTGAGACTGTTTTTAGAGAATAGAAGAAAGAGAAATCAGTTAGGATTGCTCCAATTAGTTAATGCTGGCGACAAACATGAGAACCACAGTAAACCAGCATGCTAAGTTTTCTCATACGCAATTCTAATAATCATTCAATCCCTTGATGTCATCCCTTTTTGGTAAAATTATACAGGCATCACCTCTGTTCAACTTCCTTTCCTATTAATCCTGGGAACGAAGATGATAGGTAGCACACCAATACATAACCTTTAATAGACCTTTGCAGAAATATGTATAACCTTTAAGAGACCTATGCAGAAATATGGCCATCCATATGCTGAGCATATCGTCTTGAATAAAGATGGGCTACTAAGGTTGTTTCTTTGTTGAGCATCCCACATTCTCAATAGCAAATTATGGCAAGATGAAGGATCCATATCTATGGGTAGCTGAAGTAAATCTTCAAAGTCAAGTTGCTTGTTTACACCATGTTGCAGCACAGGATCAATGGTTTTGAATGTCATCAGACGCCAAATTTTACATATAATTCCCTTCAACAGTAGAAAGACGTATCAACTTAACTATGGCAAAGCAGAAAAGTGAAACAACGAATTGAATAAACTGCAAAAGTGCCATTATATTTAAATTTTAAGCTTAACAAAAACCATCTCATGTCAGGGCCAGTGAAATGGAAATATATTAATGATAGTTGTTAGGTGTGTGAATAGAGTAGAAAAAAGGTTGGATGGAGAAGAAAGGAAAGCAAGAGGAAATGGAAAATTTCTCAACTATGTAATCACAACTATTTGCACATAGGATGAGTTTGAAATTACACCATGGAAATATGGGAGGGAGGGAGGATGTTGCATAAGCAAACATTTGTAACCACCTATATTTGTGCACGTAAATCTCTACTTGCTATCTCTTTACATCTTTTTATCCTTGGAATTAAACAAATCTTGGATCATTATCCACATTAAGGAGATTCAATGAATTGACCAAGAGTATTTCATTAGCGACAAAAACCTTATGCTACTCCATGAAGTTTGCCACAATTAATAATTAAAAGAAAATGACATAAACAAATGCAGTTTCTGTTTTCTAATTGACAACTATGGTTACCATGTGAATACAATCAACTGGGTTTGCCACATCTTACCTACACTCTACTCTATTTCTTATATATAGAATTCACAGTATATACTTCAAAGCCTGTTCAAATAGTGCTGAGATGGTTTCAAGCATGCTTGAAGACTGTAAGAGGGGAGAAACGAGAGAGATTTGTAGAGGGTGATTTGTAGAGGCCAATATTTTCACATTTTGAATAGATAACAGTGTAGGCAGGTGGTGATGTTGGTTTTTGAACAGTGGTAACTTGCAAGAGCAGAGAAAGAGAGAGGTGAAAAAGAGGAAGGCAGAAAATGCCAACAAGTCATTAAAGGATTATCCTTTTCAGAGAATGTAGTGTTTTAGCACTGAGATGAATAAAAATAATGTAGAAGTTACTCATCCATGTTAAACCATAAATACAGGTCACCCTTGACTCTTATATACATGGTAAATACCACAAGTAAGCACCAGACAGCCGTAGGAGAGTGATGCAGAATGTACTTACAGAGTCCCTGAAAGGACCTTCTTCAGTTTGCGTTTGGTAGGGGAGAAGCGAGTCCACCATTGAACTACAGTTTTACAGGCAACCATGGTAGAATGAGTGAATCATAAGTATAGAAAACTAACATTCATATTGATATGCATATAACCACAAGCACCTAATGACAGATATAATATTACATTCTACATATACTTCTGCCTTGAAAGAATATATGAATACTATTAAACTGATTTGACTTTATCAAGTATCATGAAAATGTCTAAAACAAAGCAGCGAAATTATTGATGTTGATATTGTCAGTAAACAGGCATACACTTTGTTGGGTTAACATGAAAATTTTGTGGATAAATATTTCTCGGTTAAGGATGCAGAAAGTGAAGGAAAAAAGAAAAGAAAGTGGTTTTCTTATACATTTTTGGTTGTCAGGAAAATCATTTTCCTGCTCATGTTTGGTTGTCAGTAAAGTTTCAAGAAAATTATAGAAATATTAATTTATGGTGAATTCACATAAAACCAAAAATAAAGTCTAAATTATATGCTTGAAAAATATATCAGTTTTAATTAATGTTAAATTTTTGATGAAAAATATAAGTCCAGATTATGTTCAGGAAAGAAATGGAGAGTTGCCGTTGTTATTACTATTGTTATTGCTAGTATCTAAACATCATATTCAAGTATCAAGACTAAAGAGTTCCCTCTTAAACCTTAAATAATATGTTTTGGAGATTTAAATAGGATCAGCAAAATTGATCTATAACATAAATTTTAATTTTAAAGTCTACAAGCTTTCACTTATTAATTTGGGCATGTTATATAGATTGATTATAAGTTTTCAGTGTACAAAAGATATCAAATGTACTAAAAAGTATGGAAAGACAAATAAAAGAGAAAAAGAGGTGGTTAATATTTTCCCTTGACTCACTTTCCAACCACTTTTGCATGAGTTTTCTAGGAAATTGATCCCTCAGAAAAATAAATCCATCAACTTTCCTGCAATCGAAATACTCAAACTGGGAAAAAAATAACTAACTTTGCTGCACTTCCCTAGCAACCAAATGGGGTGGGGGGATAGTGACTCACTTAGAAAAGAGCCAAAATTTGTTTCATATTAAAGTTAAGAAATATGTGACAATCCAATCAATTTGTTCACCCACATAGAATACAAAATATTTAGAAATAAGAAAGCATCAAAATGCATGCAACAAACCAATATTTTAATTCACAACTAAAACTCACCAATAATTTTGATTATGCTCCCTAAAAAACATACAATCAATTTGTACCTTTTTAAGATCTTACAACAGATTGTATCTTGGATTTAAAACTCAGCAGTTAAATTTAAAATTAATTATCTGTCTTTCTCATGCACAAGTATTTTGCTTTCTCATACAGAAGTAAGCATGGTAAAATGGCAGCTTCATCTACTAATATACAATTAGCTATTTCGATTTCCTTTCCTTCTTTACTCCAGTGACAAATTCTTCTGGCCTTAGAATATTCTATTCTAACCTTTAATGAAAATAGCATAAGTTTGATATTATCCTAACACTACAACATCAACATAAATAAACTAAGAGTTGAACCTAACAAAACAAAAACAAAAAAAAAAGAAAGAAAGAAAGAATTTCCTATGCTTTCATAATGGAACATGAGAACTTCATGGAATTAGTTGTACCTGTTTCCATAAGATGCAACCTTTATTCTGATTATGTTTATTAATATTCCAAACATGATATCAGTGATAGCCCCACAGATTTCCTTAATCCATTTTACAACCTGTGACAAAATATAAGATGAAATACAAATACTTTAAGGTGTTTCTGTACAATTAAGCAGCAGCACATAGAAGAAGGATTCAAAGAAAAGATTTGACGCAACTATTTTTACTCAAACCCTTGTACGCAGAACCTCCCAAATGCACCTTAATCTTCTGACAATTACCAACCTTGTACAAGTGAGGTTCCTTATGACGCACAGTAGCATGCATTTCAATTATTATCAATTTTTCTTTTCCATTCTCAAAACTGTGGGGAACCAGCAAGTGGAGGCGTCAACAAAGAACTGATGGAACAAAGGTAATGCTTATCTCAATGGCATGAAAAGCATGCGAAATAATTAATCAATTATTATATATGTCCCTTCTACTCCATTCTTTTCAACTCCATAGTGGTTGCATAGCTTTAACTATCAGAAGAAAGGCTTTTACACATAGATACAGACACCTCACTAACAATTTTTTCAATCAGCATGTCTCATATATGGCACGTACTAGTTCTAATGATTTATGAGACTGAGTAAACTTATTCCATTTCTCAGTTCACAGGCGTTCACATTCATAATGGACATAATTTCATAAATATCTGTACATATACACATAATTTATATGGATGAATATAGTGCATAGCTAGAATGTCCATAACTGCTCTAAAGATTGTTCAGAAATGCACCAGATGTTACTGCTGTATATTAAATTCGTGATATGGTCACGGTTACTTTTTCTCTTTCTTTCTTTCTTTTTTTTTTTTTTTCTGCGTGAAGGGGCTTGATTGGATATAGGAGAGGTAATGACCTTTGCCTACAGGCAGCATATGCACGTCAATACCAAAAATGAGTTTCAAAATGTCCTGCCATATATGAATGGCACTCTCTAAACTGTCTCCCGAAGCAAGTAACCAGAACTACACACTAAGATCCTTAAATGCAATGCTGGCTCTTTCATCATGTTTCTACTGTGCGATAAGTAATGTCAGTGCCGAAGATGAGCAAACATAATTCACAAAGCATAATCAAAGTGAACAACCACTAGAATGACTTCTCTGGAAACAATCACCTGCGGTGATGAAAAAACTATTTGTAGTCGTGGTATCAATAAGAGGAGTTTTATGATCCACCAAAAACACAGGATGCCATTGCATAAGACATCCAACCAAGTTTCACCCCTTGACAAGATCAGAATAACCACCTGAAAGTCAAAATTAAGAATTCAGAAGATCAGTCTCAGAACACAAGAGAAAAGCTGCCCTTTCCGGATTTTGAATCAATAAGAACAAATTAGGCTTACCCAGACTGAGAACTGTGAGCATGTATACAGCCATTCATGAAATAGAATGGATTGGCCATTTAATCTTGTCGTCAAAAGCATAATTATGTCAAAGAATGCCATGCATGCTCCAAAAGCAGCCAGAATGGAGAATAAAATCTTTGCTGAAAGATGTATCTGTGTGATTTCAGAGGAATTAGAGCAAGAAACAACAACTCATCAAAGAGAAATATTACATAAACGTGCCATTTAAAACTTGAGGTATTACTAATACAAAGGCAAACCAAATAAACCCGGTTCCATGTTCAGAATCAAAGTTGAGACACATAAATAAGCTATTCCAAAACATAATGCACCGTATTTGGAGGTTTAATATTCTCCAAACTAAGCTTTTCATTGTCATTAGTCCTTTAAATACTAAAAATGACACTGTTGCAGGTAAAACATTTGTAATCACTCTACTGCCACTTAAAATTGTCGTTCTTCTGAGAAGAGAAACAATAAAAACTTTTATTTTGAAAATAATGCAATAACATTCATGGAATTTCGTCCTTAAAGATTAGAGAACAAAAGATGAACAGGTTTCAAAGCATGGCCTAACTACTGCAGTAATCGGTGCAGATGTGTGAAAGTGTTAGGAAGTCAATTACCATAGAACTAACTCAACCTCAGTTCAAGAATGCAACAAACTCATATCAACAATAACTAACCTATGTTCTATGTCTAATGTCTCACTACAATAACATTTTCATAACGATGTTGCAGGTATTGCACATGTATGAAATTCCATTACAATTTAAACTAAAGCTATATAAAAGAAAGTTTAAATGTCGAATATTGAACTTGTGACATCCATTATTACTCCCAGAAACAAGCAAATCCGTTGGCATACCCTCCTCCATTGTTTCCGGCGCCTATTAATAATCCCAAGCACAACCACCATAACCACAGTAACTAAGTTGACTCCAAATCCTAGCACTGTGAAGATTATTAAGGGGGATACAAATGAACAACAAACAAAGATTTTTTTTCCCTTTCAACGTGTTTATTGAATGATCATATGACAACAAAAAACAAAATTGAAGGATATAGATTGTCAAAACACTCTGAAACTCCATTGTGATTCCATACCTGTTAGACACAAGAAAAACCAAGAATTCATTTTAGAATCACCAGAAAAATAAAGAAAACACATAATACTAGGCCAATGTCAGGGGTATGATCATACCAAGAAGATACACAAGAAAACATGCTACCATGTAAATTTTACGTTTAATATTTATTTTCCATCACTTGACATTTTTCCAGAAAAACCCACATTTCTTGGAAACCCCATTTCTTTTTCCTCTGAGTTCTTTGAGAAAATCCAACCATTGAACCATGCAGAAAGGCTCATAATTTTTTAAGGGCTCAAGAAATTTACAGGTTAAAACCAAACTGGGAATGCAAACAGAGTGCAAAACGAATAAGAAAAAATTCTTTTAAATGGACAAAAAGCAAGTATCAATTTTAGTTTCTTTTCAAGAAAATGTTACCCCAACAAAACAGAGTGTAAAACCAATGTCTGTTTCTTGGAAATACAGAACTCAAAACATTTTAAATATTCCACACATCAAAAAATCCGAAAAAAATAAGATTAAGAAAAAAAAAAGTTTCCATACATATGGAGAATCAGGGCAAATGAACTTCATCAATTCCATAGCCTCTGATACTGAAGTGTAGTCGCCGAGCAAATAAACTGTAAGGTGGCAAAAGAGTTTTTATTTCATGCTAAGGTGGCAAGAGAAATTAATGGACACGTGCTGAAATATGATTGGCTAAGTGAGTGGGAAATGGTTGTACTCGGACTTAGGCTAGCTTTGCCCTGATTGTTTCATTTCTTCATGCCGTGATGGGCCAATAAAGATACTTGATGGGCCCAACGTTCACATTGTAATCAGATGGAGCAGGGAATATTGCAGTCGTGTGAGTGCTTTACACGTGGCATGTTGGGTGGGGCGGATTGGGGGAAAAAAAGGTTTTAAATTGTTCCTTCACGAGTCCACTTTTTCTTTTTCTTTTTATTTTTCTTCAAGCTTTAACCTTTTTCTTTTGCTTTTAGTCTTTTTGCCCTTTGTCTTATCTTGCAGGGACTTTACTTGGAACCCATAAATTTTTCTTTTGGATCATGGATTATTGAAGTATTTTTTGTTTAATAATGAGGTAATGAGTTGGTTAATACTTATTAACATTTTATGAAATGTGGTCAGAATTCGTATTGTTGAAAAAATAGGTGATCAAAATAGTATAATTGATAAAAAACACAATTATATATATAGTTGTTTCGATATTTTTTAAAATATTATTGTGTAACTTGTTTTAATTGTTACTCAATCCGATATTCAAATATCTAGAACATGGGGTGCATTAAAAGAAATAAAAAAATATTTGATCTATAATCATGTCCCAAAACCATCACTCAAGCCCTATCAAAAATCCCATAGACAAATATTTTTTATAATCATGTCCCAAAACCATCATACAATATTTCAAAATTTTGATTAAGATTGAGCAGCATTTGCATCTTTATTATTTAGCTTCTTATGGTAACTTATAACATAAGTTGGGATAAGCCTACCATTTCTGACTGTGTTCCAATGTCAAGTCAAATATATGTAAAAAATTATACTTAATTTTAAATATAAATAGTCATTGTGTGTTTTATGTATCTATCTCTCACATATGTTTGATACACTTTTTATATAAATAATAGGTTATTTTTATTTTTTTTCTCAAATTGGTTAGTAGAGCTTAACATGAATTTTTTTCATAATTAAGTATTAAAAAAATCATAATAAAAAAACCATAATTGATATTGACATTGACATGACAAAAAAAAGAAGCCTTAACCATGAAGTTTTTAATAGACACAAGGACTAAGGTCCACTCTTTCAATCTTTTTGTTCTTTCCACTGCTTCAAGTGATTGTTACAACCATTTACTAAACCAATAATGAATTCTTGGTAAAGGGAGTGGTCAAGCCACTTTGAAATATGTAACAAAATTGATGTACCAATAAATTGCATAATTCTATATGTTGAAATATAATTAATTAATTCAAAAAAATTGCACATATACTTACACAAGAAATTGGCCTATTCGCCATAAATGTGAATATAAATACACAACCGAAATACCCTTTTTTTTTTCTTTTATTTAGACTATGTCTCGATATAGGATTTTTCGTGACTAAAGAAAAAGAAAGAGAAAATCTTCTTCTCCATGTGATTTAGAAGAAAAATGCAAAAGAAATATTTGTACAAATATAATTTCCATTCTTATATGCACACACTAGTCATGTTTTATGCACTTGAAATCTTTATTGGAACTTTAAAGTCTCTATGATTTGCTGATTGTTGAATCAACCACAAAATAATGAACATGCCACTTTCATAACAAATAAGTGGTTTTTATGTAAAGGTGTTTCTACTTTAAGCAAAGAAGATGCATAAAAATGGCACTGTACTTGATCTTTCCATATCATGCATTTCAAACACCCTTTTCAAACTTATCCTCTCCTCAACCAATTGATGTTTAAAAAAAGGTTAAGGTAATGTTTTTGGAATCCATCGATTTTTTAAATAATTATTTTTACTGTTCAATCGATCAAAACTAATCAAATTGACTTTTTATATATTTTTTATTTTTTTATTTTTAAATTTGTTTAAGAAAGCTTAAAGTTTAAAACTTAATATTTTTTTATATGTATGTGATTATTTGGATTTTGAAATTTTTTTTACATAATAATTAATTTATTATATTACTATTTTACGTAATATAATGCATGCAATAATATAATTAATTTTTATTAGAGTGGTCGAATCAATTCTACCTATTGAACCACTGGAATATCCCCTTCACTGTAGGAGTTAAAAAAAATAAATTTTTGTGTAAATTTTCGAGCACTCGCAAATACTAACACTTTATATGTATTGCAATAAAATGTCAATTATGAGAATACTAAATATAAGTAAATACTCAATTGAGGATGCCTAAGGTTAATTCAATAATAGTATATTGTTAAACGTCTTTATTTTAATAGAAAATTTATTTTTTTGTCATAAATTCTAATATTTGTCCGTTTAAAAACCAAAAGCCGCCATAGAATTCATGAATTTTGTACACTTCAATTGAAAATTCATAGATTAATTGTGCAATTGAACATAAAAATGCCTCGTCTTTCCTTTGATTGAACGCAAAGGCTTACCTTTTTGTTTTTTGTTTTTTGAAGGAAGGGGGAGAATAGATGAATTCGAATGGTGACATATGACCTAAAATATACGAAATTTTTCAAACTTGGAAAAGTGTTATTGGCCCCTCCTTGTATTGTGGGCTTGTGGATCCAGACCTACTGATTGGTCTATTTTGGACGAGGAAATCCTCATATAGTTTTTTATTAAGAAAAAATTATTAAATACCTATTAATGAAAAAAGAAAATTGTGCTAAAATCTTGAAAGAAGAAGAGAGATCTCATCAAAGTTATTTATTAGTTGATTAAATCAATTAAGTGTTGATCACAAAAATTCTGGTGTTTAATATGAAAAATGATTTTGTAAAGTATTTATTTCAAAAGTTCAAATCTAGCAACACTAAAAGGTATTAGGAACATCGTCTTTATACGTAAGTGCATTTTGTGTTTCGAATTAGCCAAGTATAGTTTGGGAACAACATCTTCAACATAAGTGTGTTTTTCAATTATGAGAAATGTAAAAGTTTTGCACATATTCTCCGACCCTAGTTGTTTTATAAAGCATAGATGAATCATGAATATTTGCTTCTTATGAAATATGTTGTGAATTGAATGTGAAATTAGGAATGAGAATGTAGTGAGGGGAGGAATTTGGCCAATTTCGAAATTTATTCCGCCAAAATTTTTTTGGATTCAAACTTAAACTCGGACACGGTAGGTTAGACCTGCTAAACTTATTTTATTATTTTAAAAATATTAAATATATATATTTAAAATAATACACTAAATCTTTATAAAAAATATATATATTTAAAATATATCACATAAATATATAATCAATATATATAAATAAAAATAAATAAATGGGGCAAGTTTAAAAATAAAAATTTAAGACCTACATTAGACCCATTTATAATAATAAAAATTATCCCCAAAAAAATAAATTTGAGACAAGTTCGGGTTTGAACCCGTCCATTGCAATCTTTATATGTATATTCACATTATTCATACAGCTCCATAGAGTTAATTGCACTTTTCTCACATTTGAACTTACACTATAGTGGGTTGATTTGAGGAAGATAGTTTTGATGCTACTCGTTGCTTTGAATTGAATTTTCATGGCCTTGAAAACTTGTTGCATAAATTAAATTGCTATAGTGATGGTGAAATCGAAAAATCTTTATTAGGGTTAGCTTGGTTTAATTTTTATTATTTTATTAAAAAAGAAATTGTAACTTTCATATAAAATTAGGGTTAAATTTATATCGGTACTTAATGTTATTTAATCTTTATGGGAACGATACTTGATACATTATTACTTGATCGACTAGTACACCAATTAATAATCTTCACTGTGAGTAGTTACATACAAGTTTATAAAATATAGAACCGTATAATGTCAATAAGTGTACGTGTTTACCAAATCCTCATTGAAATTATTTTTTCATTAGAAGGGGCTTGCAATTATATTGTAATGAGTAATGAGTAACACTCTGACACTATTATATAAATAAAAAAAATTTAAATAACTATAGGTCGTTGAATAATTCATAATAAATTTTCCATATTTTCTTATGAAAGGGGTTTTTTTGCTAGATTTGGAAAGAAAAAAAAAAAGTGGAAAAACATGTGATTGTAGACATATGGTGTGAGTTGGAAGCATGGGAAAATCTAAACACTTCTAGGATTGAAAAGAAAACTTGAAGAGCGACCTATGATTTTAAGTTGATAATTCCTCGACACGTTTTTAACAAACTTGATAGAAACTAGAAACGCTTTTGCTTTATGTAAGTGATGCATCAGAAACCACACAATGAAATTATCACCCCACTATAGTACTTTTTCCTCCAATTACTCACAGTGTGAACTCTTCCTTAAAAATCGCAATAGAAAATAGGACAATTCAACATATAACTTTCAATCTTCCAACAAATGTGATTCAGACAGTCACCGTTTCTTAACCACCCAATCTTCCGAACCGTTATCTTTCCCTCCTATCTCCACACACACACGCAGTCACAGAGCACACAAACCGACCGCCGCCATGGCCGTTAATGCGGCGGCCGTAATTTCTGCCGCTACAAAAATCCCATCTGCAACTACCTCGTACTCGGTTGAAATTTCTCATCAGCAGAGTCGCTTTCTCTATCTTCCCTCCATTTCTCCTCCTCCATTCAAACTCAGTACAGTAACAGCTCATTGCCACAAGAAGAGGTTTATTAGTGCAAAAGCCACTAAATCTGAGTCGGGAGTTGACCCGAAGCTCGGTGTTGCGGTTTACAAGCCCAGATCATATGAAGTTCTTGTATCTGATGCTGCCACTTCTCTCTTCTATGCTCTGCAAGATGGAAAAACCCGTCTCGAAATTGAGTTCCCGTGCGTATAGCTCTCTATCTTTCTCTTCTCGAGTAGATATAGTGCGTGTTAACAGTTGCAATCTTATCTTATGGCTGACAGTTTAGGGTAGATTTCAAGTGATCTTGAGAGTTAGATTATGCATACGATCTGAACTATACTTTTGATTCCTAATTTAGTCATCCGATAATGTTTTGTTTCTCTGAAGAAAATCTAATTTATCTTTTCTTTTCCCCGCTTGGTGGAGGTGGGGGTGTGGAGTTGTTGTGAGGATGTGTTTTTTTTTTTTTTATATATCATTTTGGAGGCAAATGGTTATTTGTGAACTAGTGAATTCCTTATTGTTTTTCCTACAAAAATTAGTTCATGGAAACTGTAAGTCCGTAGCAATGATGTTCATTTTAACATTCCTTAAGAATTATTGAGGACCTTCTAGCCCCATGGCAACATTCCTTAAGAATTTACTGAGTTTTTTCTAGCCCTAAGGCATCAAATTTTGGTCATGTGTTTTCCTTTTAAGGTTTCTTGTGGGGTCTTGAGTGAGTTCTCATTTGCTGTACTGACACTTATCCGTCCTTTTTTGGATTGACGCTCTGCCGGGTGCACCATCAGTCCATTGCCTAGTAACATTTCTTCTTATAAGGTATCTTCTTAGCTCCCATGTACTTTGTCTTTCCTAAATTGCCATAGTGGTTTTTGCTAGTGACATGCTCACAATTTGTCTCTGGATATCAGCGGAAAACATGATAAAGACTTGTTTGATGCAATCTCCTGATTATTACTATATTGGCTTGTCAATAAAACTTATTCATCATATGCATGATATTCTCAAAATTCGTAAAATGTGAAGGGTTCATCTGATGAGTTCAGTGATGCCAACATTCAACTTGCATTGGCTGTTGTTAGAAAGCTGCAAGAGAAGCAAGAAAAAAGAGCGTGCATTGTAAGAAAATACTTCTTTGTTTTTTCTTCCTTTTCTTTTTACTTGGTTGTGGAGATATTCAGAATTTCCATTTCAAGAGGAAACTATGTGACATGTAATTATCTTTTAGGTATTTCCTGATAAGCCAGAAAAGCGTAGGGCATCAGATCTTTTCAAAGCAGCTCTTGACTCGGTAATTAATTTATTCTTTGTGAAATCCTGCTTCTATAAGTGATCTATTTTCTATTTGTACTTCTACTTAGTATCAATAAATGCCCTTGCTTTGTTAGCTATAAAGAAGCATTTATTGATGAATCTGTTGAAGTGTAGATGAAGGATGCTGATTAAATATGGAGACTTTATCATGAGAAGTTGCATGAAATTCCGCTTAGAATGTAAACACTGCTTTATAAGTAATAATATGGAAGTAACTGTCCTATATTCATCTGCATATAAAAACCATAGAATACAGTTTCTTGTTCTTTCTTTTATAAGCAATGTTGGACAAATATCTAGATGGATTTTAGATAGTATTCTTGTATTTTCCTATATCTTGTGTTCCATTTGAACTGTGAGTACAAGTGGAAACATTGTTGTAGGTGATTTTAAGTGAACTCTTGTCTGTTCAGTTTGTACAAAACTCCTATAGACTTTTAACAATTATTTTTCTTATTAACCCGAAAATTTATGGGTCAACATCTGACAAGTGCTTTTTCTACTTTTAAGTTCTAATTTCCATTACTTTCAGAAGTTGATATATCGTATGATGACAAAGCTAATTGTAAATTTAGGTTTCAACTTGCTTATTCTGAGGTGGGCTTTGTCGTGTCTTAATACCTAAGAAGGCACATTCTGCATAGCTGTCTGTCTGTCTGCCTTGTAAATGTCCATGGGAGCTGGAGAAGAGTGGCAAAAATGAGAGAGGCAAATACATTAGTACATTATGCATACCTTAAGCTTTTTTTTGAAGTTTGATTTCTGAACAGAGCTTTGAAAATGTCAAAATAATTACAACTGAGCATTGCCCACAATAGGCAAACCCATATATATTGAATGCATCCCACTTGATTTGGGTCTTTACTTTTGAAAATGGCCTTTCTATCTTTACTTTTCAGATTGGTGGTATAACTGTTGGATCCTTGGATGATGTACCTAGTGGGCCAGTCACGACATTCTTCAAATCCATAAGAGACACTTTGGATTTCGACTTTGTGGATGAAAATGAAGGTTGGTTCCATAAATTTGAGCACCACCATTGTGCTTCCTAAAATTCTTAAAAACTTAACAAGTATGATATCACATAGAAACTATCAACCAGTTATGGCTACTTTTGAGATGTGAATCATGACGGTGTCAGAGAGGTGAAGAGAGTGAACTATTGGACTGTCTGATGCTGTACTCAGCTTTCACGTAGTAGTACTCTCATTTATGTTGGGACTAGAGTTCCTAGAGAAATATTTTCTTTGTATTTCAAAATTGATGGGAACCTCATTCTTCAGACAGAGATTTTGACAGGAGGCCTGTTTTTCTGTTTTTAAAGTATGTATAGGGGTTTTATGTTTCGATATTCTAGTCCTGATCATAGAAAGATGATAGGTTATTGCGTTTTGGTTTGTCAGAGGTTGAGTTCTACATAGGTAGATATGATCTGCAGATCACAAGTTCTCCGTGTTTAGCAGATCTCATATTGAAGGTTTAGTAATTTAAATTTCTTAATCTTACCTGAGTGACACAGCTTCCTGTTTTAAGGTTAGGGTCTTGCCTCTAGTGGACAGATTAAATCCCTCAATTCAGTCATGAGCAGACACGGAGACTTACATACTTTATACTTGCAAACTTTACTGTTTAATTGCTTTAATGTGATAATCTCATAAGAGTTTATTGCCAAGATGGTTTGGGCTTGACCATTCTCTATGTTCATTCCTGCTGCAGGTCGTTGGCAATCTGACAAACCGCCATCACTTTATATTTTCATCAATTGCAGCACACGCGATCTGTCTGTTATAGAGAAGTATGTGGTATGATATCTGCTTTTCTCTCACTTTCTTCCTGCAATGTCGTGAATCAAATCTAAAATAATATTTTCAAACTACACTTACGAGAATTCAATTTTCCTTTTTACTAAAGTTAACCTTGACTTGTACCGTGTCCCTTAATTATGCATGAAATATGAGTCAACTTCATAAGTATTCAGAAATTTTGGAACTAATTTTCCCTCTTCCACCTTTCCTTGTATCTTCATCAAGCTCAATCCTGGTTGTGTATCACATTCACTCTTGGTTCCACTTTGATACATATATAATGCCACCAGTTAGTGCCTCTAAGGTGCTTCTTGGATTTTGTAAGGAAATTAAATAAACAAAGAGAACTAACATTTCAAGGGGTTAGTATTTTTGTTCCTAAATCTCTTCATTAGGTAAAGGACAAGGGAGTCAAAGACCTACAGATAACATAATGAAAATATTGCAGGATTTGGAGAAAATGCTCATCTCTAGTTATCATGAATTGTTGCAGTATAAAGTCGAGTTTGAGGAGTTAGATATATGCGGTTTTGGTCCATTTACCGATGCCTTTGTAATTCCATATGCATTCGATGCTGCCTGCTTTTGAACTTGACTACCTGATCTTACATGTAATTATGGAATGGCTGGACTTTTCTATGGATTAACTAACTATTCACACTTCATTTTTTTCATTTTTCTGGTGGCTTAAGTTTAAGATTATATTCATTTGTTTGTTGCTTATCAACCCCCTCCTGAAGTAAATTATCTTGTTGTGATGCAGATTTACCTGTCATGAGACTAAATTTTTGCATAATGCAGGAAAAATTTGCCTCTTCCACCCCAACTATTCTGTTTAACTTGGAACTCGACACATTGCGGTATGTGAAATCTATCATTAAGTCGATGGATTATTGTTTTTTTTTTTTTTCCCATTCTCTTTCTCTGACAACAATATCGTATGCGCAGTGCCGATCTGGGTCTTTTAGGATTTCCTAGCAAAGATATACATTATCGGTTTCTTTCTCAATTCACTCCCATTTTTTACATTCGAACAAGAGAGTATTCAAAGGTATACCCCTGATTTCCATAATTCTTTGAGGAATTTTGGATTTTACATTTGAATTTTAGCTGGAATGATTAGTATTCTTAACTGTGAAAGACAGTTGCAGTGGCACCTTATGTGGTGAACTACAGTGGAGCATTATTCCGTCAATATCCAGGTTAGCAAGGAATTGCTCATTTGATTGGCCATTTTTTTTGTTTTTTCTTTCTTTCGGTTTCATCTGTTTCTTATTCTTCCTGATATTTTATTTTCTTATCATTCTGCTAGTCAGTCTTCTTGTGGTGGAGAAGTATACTAATATGTATATTACCCGCAATTTGAAATTGCACCTGAATTTGAAACATTGATGTGGAGAATACTACAGAATAACTGTAACCAAGTATACAAGGAAATAAAGGAATCAATAGCCATAAGCAAGTTTAAATCTATGCAAGTGCCTAATTTTTGTTTCTGCAAGGTTTCTATAGCACCATTTGGAATTTGAGTCGGGTTTTGGATCCTAAACCCAATTGTCATCAATATTTGAATGAATTCTGATTCCACTTTTGGATGAGATTTCATTCCTCTTCCTTGTGTAGGAAGAATTTCACTCCTAATGGAGAGAAGTATACAACACGTATAATTCACTCTCTGTGTTTATGCATTATATTTTTAGATTGTAACACCGAACAAGTGTAAGTTGTCCAACTTGGACTACCACATAGCTAAACCTCTTGCCATCGTCTCTATTTAGGTCCTTGGCAAGTGATGTTGAAGCAAGGGGATGGTTCTTATGCTTGCGTAGCAGAGAGCACAATTCGATTTACTCTTGGTGAAGTAAATATTCTTCTATCATCACAACTCCATTACACTTTCTGCTGCTGTCTTGTATGCGTGGCAGACAAAACTTTTAACGACTTTGGTTTTCTTTGATATGCTAGACTAAGGAAGAACTGCTGAGGGTCCTAGGACTGCAGGAGGAAAAAGGAAGCTCGCTGGAGTTCCTTCGAAGAGGCTACAAGGTTGTCCTCCATCAACCCTATTATCATTTTCGGGCTACTGCAGTTTCTTCTGAAGTATATATGTTTGCAATTCATGTCTCCTTTTTTTCATGTGATATACGGTGACACCGTTTGAAAACATTTTCCCTCAGATATGATGTATTGACAAGTAAACCTGATATTGCAGAGTGCTACTTGGTGGGAAGAAGATGTAGAGACAGAACTATCTTCTGCATGGCGTAGTTGAACAGGCCGAGCTATAGATTGATCAGAATACAAAATGCAGAAAGCCCCAGAAACGGTATGGACCTGATCATCATTGTTCTTTACAACAACAAATGGCCATGCTTATTTTGTCCATTCATTTCTGTCAAATGATGGGAAGAAAGTGATGATCTCAAATTGTACATGAAAAGTTCAAAAGGATCCATCAGCAAGTGGAACAACAAGAAAGGACAAAAAGAAAAATAAATTTGTTATCAGAAATCACTTCCCGGAGCTCTTTGAACTCTTGTTTTCTTCATATAAATTCACAGTAGTAATTGGAATTCTGGAATTGTTGGTTTCAGTCTTGCAAGTCAGCAGTTTTTTGTACTCCAAAACGAGCAAAAGTTACAGTTTCAGGCTAGTTTTTTACTGCTAATATCCAAATCCCTACAATGAATCTCCCTTCAAATCCATATTTAGATATTCTAGACAGTGACAAGAAAACAAGTAGGATGTCTGGAAACTAAAATGCGTATTTCACCCGTGAGCACTTTTTTATATTTTTTATGCGCGAAAAGACAGAGGAGAGATAACAGCATAGCAATCCTTCTTGATACCATTGATAAGTATCTTAAACCATAGTTACTGTCCGGAAACAATTTAGTTAAGAATGAAAAATAAAATACTAATTAAAACTAATGTCAATTTTCATTATTATAAACTCACATATTTTGACGTTATGTCGTGATGTGCAACTAGGAAGTATCATCTTTACCACCTTATCATTTTAAGATTGTCTGCAGCTATGCTCATTTTGTCTCATTCAGATCCATTTTGTTTGGGGTATATACTCCCTGGGTTCTATTTTTATAGATGAGAGTTCGAAAAAAATGAAGATTTTATGTATATTTATACTATTCACCTCAAAAACAATAGTTATAAATTCATAATGTCAATCATTGTTTTAAGTGAATAATCATTAAATTTACAACATAGGAGAATATTATGTATTAAAATCTTTTAAGATGTTTCTGGCTTATAAGTAAGGTCGGGCGCTTGTTATTTGCAATTAGATTAAAGAAGTTCAAATATTAGAAATAAGTTGGTATTTTCTTATGGCCCTCATATCTTAGTATTTTTCAAGCTCAAAAATTTTCCTAATATTTTTTAATATTTTCTATAACATCTTATTTTATTTAATTTATAGTTATATCTATATATTTACTGCAATTGTAGTTGTGTGTCAAAGTCTAAAACAGACATCAAGTGAAAGTAAAATCGTATTTAGGACTATTAATTGAGTCAAATTCGCTCTTCTAACGTGCTTTTACAAGAATTGACATAAGTTGTATTGGAGGTGGGTTGAGTTTTAGTTTTTTAGTCAAACCAATTTAATTTGTATGAGCTGGATTTAGGCCAATAAGATTTGGTCTGAAATAGATTTGCAAGAGAAGTATCTTTACATTTATTTTAATATTCATTTTTTTTTTATATTAGGCTAGGTCGAGTTAGGTCCTTACCTTGCATAAAAATATAAGTTGAGTTTGAGTCCAAAAATTCTTTTTAATATGAAATGAGTTTGTGCTTAAATTATCGAATCTAATAATATGTCGGGTTGACCTAAGTCCTAATTCATACTTGGCTCATAAAATTCAATTGATAAACCCCTTATCACAATGATTTTTTTAAATTGATTGCCTAAATTGTTACATTCCAATGTAATAAATGTGACGCGTTCATATATTAATTGCTTAACTTAGATGTTGCATTAATTTACCCCATTAAATCCATGGAAATTAATCTCTAGAATAGAAAGAAATTTATTAACTAACCACTGCTCTCTATGCTCAAACAATTAAAACAAAAATAAAAATGATCAAGACAACGAGTTTCTCCAGCCTTGTCACTCTTATTCTACTCGCTCTCATGCCTTTTGCAGCCTTAGGTACCTATAAAACTCTCTTAAGTTTCCAACTTACTTCTACTTTTTATGTATTTATTTATCTTTGTATCTATAATTTATTGTATTAATTTTATGTATTTATTAACAGGGAGAACGGAAATAGGCAGAACAAGTTATATTTGTGAAGGCAAAAAAAGTAACGCAGAGGCAAGGTGTTTAGGCGATTGTAAGAATTTCCCATTTTTTGCCAACACTGGAGAGTGTAAATGGGGTTGGTTTTTTCTGTGGAACGAAGGCGATTGTGTATGTTACAAAGACTAACAAGTGTAATTTACAACGGGTACGACATATGTGGTAACAAACGTTGTTTTTTTTTTAATGAGATCTTATGTTCGTAAAAAAATAATAACTTTTAAAAAAAGTTGTAAGTACTAAATTCATAAATAAAATAATGTCCAACTCTGTAATAAGTCTGTTGTTTGTTTTACTACAGTGCGAAAATATGCGTAAATAACAATTATGTTCTTACAATGCAAATATCAACATCATGAATTGGAATCTAACGGCACATAATTTATGATGGATTAGTAATTAGTCTTAGAAGATGTGTTTGAGAAGTAATAATTAAGATTAATGCTTTTAGTCTTTTATATATTTAATTACTTATTATCATAAGTGTTCATCGTCTTTCAAATGTAAGTTAAATGTTCAACAAAATATTGTAAACAAGGAAAACAAGTAATTAGCTATGTACAAAGGTATTGTGATTAGCCTTTTCATTAAATGATGCTCAATTATTAGGCAATTTATAGTTTAAATTTATGGGGATTACTTATTTGGGAAAAAACTTATACCTTGTAAGTCGTGGTCTTCTTCTTCTTCTTCTTCTTTTTATATTTTTTCGAATTTTTCATCTTATTGATTGGACTTAAATAAAAAAAAGTCATAGAAATAAAACCCAATAAAAATAAATCAATTATTTCTCTTATTCTCTACTCTTTTTTAAAAAAATATAATATTAAAAATAAACTTTAAAATATCATCTCATTAATTTCAAAACTGTCACTCCCAAATGGGTCTATTTTAATTTAATTTGTTTATTTAACTATAAATATTTATATTCTTTTTAATATGTTTGTTTCCTATTGTTCAATTTTAACGTTTATACTATCATAATTATAGGATTTATTTAATCAAAAGAATATATCATGAAAAACTAAATTAAATTAAATTAGGATTTACAAAAGTAAAGGGCATATCCATCAGTTTAAAAAATCTTCGATGAAGAATTCCGTGGAATCCATCTAATATGTATTCATTCAACATTTGTGGCAAAACTCAAGTATAAGTTAAAGCCTTATAAAAAATTATGAATCAATTTGAGATTAATGAAAAAAGTTAGGTACTAATTTTTTTTACTTTAAGTGTCTAAAATTATTTTTTTTTTATTTTTTTTCTTTCCATTTCTGTTGTATTCATCTTTCTTTGTCCTCTAGAGTTATAATAGTAAGCAATTGTCAAAAAATTTGAAAAAAAATACCATAACAATACAATTGTGAAAAATACTTTACTTTAAATACTCATACAAATTCTTCCATATACTCAAAACATATGGTTAGAAAGCTCTTGAAACTATTTTTATATGAAATTAATTTTATTTGAAAATTCAAAGTATTCAAAGGTTACAATTGAAAGAAGATAGACTAACAGTTTTTAAAGAATATTTTGAAATATAAAAAATATTCAGTGATATAGTCAAACTGTACTATGAAAAATAAATAAAAATCCAATTATACAATTCTTTTTCTATTTAATACTTAGTTATGATAGGTATCACAAAAATTTAAAGAAACTTCTTGAATCATTTGTACTTTATAATAGTAAGTAATAAGTAATAATTAATATATATATATATATATATATATATATGTATGTAGATATAGATATAGATAGATAGTTAAACCATGACAAAATTATTGGCGAAATAAGAATTTTGAAAGAAAATATTGTCATATTTTGAAACGTGTTTTCACTTTTTACAAAGTGAAATTCTCACCCTACAAATTTGCTGTTGGGATTAATTGTAAATTTACAATAAAATCACCCGATGCTTATCTAACAACAATTTTGAAAACTCCCTTTCAAGAATAACTCAAAAGACTTTGTCGATATGTAAATGGAAAATGAAAGGTAACATTGAGATGATTAGATCTGGGATATGAATTTAGTTTATCTAGATTTTGTATCACCTTTTCAATATATTACTTGGAATTATAACAAGTTTTCAAGAATTCCAACCTTATGAAAATATTAAAAACAAGATTGAAACACCAATTTTCTTGGCACTTTTCAAGCTGAAAAGTTTTCCTCCAATTTTCTTTTTAACATTTTCCATTGTATTTAATTTATAGCTATACTTATATGTTTACTGCAATTGTAGTTGTATTTCAATGCCTAAAAGAGACACAAGTGAGTTAAGTGTGACCATATTTAGGATTATTAACTGAGCCGAGCCGAGTTTACTCTTTCAACAACTTTTATTTGAGCAGACATAACTAATATCTGAAGTTGGTTTAAGTATTTAATTAAATCAGATTAATTTATGAGTTGAATTTGGACCAATAAGACTTGTTAAAAAATAGATTTAGCTTTTTAAAGTATGCATCAAGTGCCATTTGCAAGAGAAGTATTTTCACATTTGTTTCAATGTTCGTTTCTGCAATGAGCAAGATCGAGATAGGTCCGTAGCTTACAGAAAAATATAAATTGAGATTGAACCTAAAATTTAATATGAAATGAATTTAAGCCTAAATTATCGAACATAATATTATGTTAACTTACCTAAGTCGTAACCTGAATTTAGCTCGTAAAATTCAATTGACAACCCTTATCACACCAAGCTCTTTCAAATTATTATCATTGACAAAGAGTAAATGTAACAGGTTCATACATTAATTGTTTAACTTAAATGTTGCATGGATTACCCTATTAAATGACCCCTAATGTGCACCTTTTGTCCAATGTGTTAGCATTTTCCCCATATAAATCAATTCTCAAGGAATTTATTTGGCACTTCCCAAGGCTCAAACAATAAAAAAAAAAAATCCAAAATATGAAAAAATTGTGTTTCTTTAGGTAGCCTTAGGTACCTAAAAAAATTCTCTATTTTTTTCAACCTACTCCTACTTTTATTTGTTTATTATCTATCAATAACTTTGTGTATTTATTTAACATATTTTAACAGGGAGAAAAGTGGAAGTAATTGTAGAAGATTTTTATTGTGAAGGCAAAAAAAGCAGTGCAGAGCAAAAGTGCAGAGACATTTGCAGTAATTACCCATATTGGGCTTTGTCCGGCGAGTGTAGATTTCAGTGGGCTTTGCTATGGATGGTCGGTGCATGTGTATGTTAACAAGATAAAATATAGGATGGTTACATGTAAATAATATACGTAATTTTTTATTATGCTCGTATAAAAGTAATAAATTTTAAAATAAGTTATAATTATCAATTTTTTAGATAAAATCACGTGTAATAAGTTTGTTGTTTGTCTTAATAGCATTTCAAATTCCCACTTACAATTACGTATTTTATATAGGATGGGTGCGATAAATGTAAGTGATATATTTCGTGTTTTATATAAAATAAGTATGATAAATGTAAATGATACACGTTCGTACACAAGTAGAAATTTTTAAATAAAATTATAAGTATTATATTTATAAATAAAATAATGTATAATAAGTTTGTTGTTTGTCTTAATAGCATTTCATATTCTCTACGGGCATTTCGTGTGTTATCTTATATTTCATATTATGTATACACGTTGTGTGTATATAAGTAATATTAATTGTGTATTAAATAAAATATTTTATACATGTAATATTGCATGTAATACAAAATGAACTATTGTATCAAAATAAAAAATCCCAACAAAAATTAATAAAATGGACACACGTTAACTGCACAGAATTTATGATGGATTAGTAATTAGTCCAGGAGATGTGTTTGAGGAGTAATATTAAGACTTATGCTTATAGTCTTATATATTTATTTAGATATTATAATGTGTGTGTTTTCTACATACTCATGGTCTTTCAAATTTATTAATACTTAATTGCCAAAAGAATATTAATTGAACAAAATATTGTAAATAAGAAAAACACGTAATTAGCTATCTAATATGTGCAGAGGTATTGTAATTAGCTTTTTCATTAAATTATGCTCAATTATTAGGCAATTTATATATTAAATTTGACATAATAGGAATTACTTATTTGGTAACAACTTATAAGAATTATCTAAGATTATTATCAAGTATTTAACAATGAGAATCAAATTTTAATGAAAAAAAGATATTAGCTATTTTCAATCAAAATATAGTATTTTTGAATAATATATTACAATGTGCAATATGTAATACAATTCAAACATAAAAAATTTGCTTTGGAATTATCACGCGCCTTTCCCATATTACCATTTTTCTAGGGAAGACTTTTGCAAATAACTTGCTTAAAAAATCAGTATTATTTGGCTAATAGTCTTGCTTATTATCACCCTTAGAAGAATAAAAATAAGATAATAAAACAAGTAATATTTCGGTTAACCTGTGAACTTATACTAAATAATCTTGAATTTTCCCACTATAAATTTGCTGCTAAAACTGTTGAAAATAATTCTGGAAATAAATAAATGAAAATGATATTTTATTTCTTTGGAAGCATAATGGAGAAATATGGTAATTGACCAAGGGGAATTGCCACTTTACTTGAGTATGCATATTCTAATATGCTATTCTCATTCTCTACTCTAATAACGAACTAAACCGAGAAGTTTGCAATTATATTCCAGCTGCACTTCAATAACACTCTTTAAGTGCAGCTTTCAAAAGCCTCTAATTTATGCAGATCAAGTGAAATGATAGCTTAAATTGAAATGTTAAGTGTCTAATCCAATCCAAGCATCCCCGTCTTATCTACCATCTTTCACCACTGTGAAAGTACCCCCCACTGCACAACCTTCTTCCACAGCCAGCAGACGGTTGAGGTGGGTGGCAGCTTGGTCTCTCCTCTGTTTAAAGAGGGCAAAGCAAAGCAGCTTGCCAATATAGATAATGACATTTCAGAGGTGGTACATGTTCTTGTGGGCTGCAACGCTTCTCTCTCTTCTTACCGTGGTCTGATGATCTGGATGGATATTCACTTGGAATTAGCATATCAGAAGCTTGTCACGATTGATTCTTTCTGGCTTCAAAGGTGAGGCCAAAAAAAACTAAGTTTCACTCTTCATCTTTTCTCATTGCTTAGGATGTTTTCTACTTCGTATCACAGTACTTCTCCCACACCGTAACCCTTTACCTTTCTTTATATGCCTCACAATTGTCATCTGTTCTTTTCCTTTTTTTGCATGAAGCCCCTGTCGAACAGGTTCTTCTAAGAGCTTCTTCAGTGATGGATCATCTACTAGTCCAACAGATGTCATCTCAGAGTAGAATTCTCTAGCTTTGGCAATCAACCCACACTTTGCCAACCCTTCCACCAAAATATTGTAATGCACATGATCTGGCTTTACCACGTACTGCTTCATTTCCGACCATATCTTTAATGCAAATTCAGGTTCACCCAATTTGAAGAACTTATCAAGAATAAGACGAAAGGTGTCCCTGCTTGGACCCAAACCAGATTTTCTCATATAATTGAGCACTCCCAAAGTTCCTTCTAAACTTTCACCCTTCAGCAATGCATGATAGGTATCGACAGTTGGGCTAATGTCATCTCCCATCATCCTGGCTAACACAATTCTTGCCTCTTCAAACTTTGCAGCTTCACAAAGAGCACGTATGATAAGATTATAGGTGGTAGAGTTTGGTTCCAGACCTGTTTCTTTCATCCTATCTACAATTTTGAGGGCCTCACTTAGGCAATTTTCACGAGTTAGCACGTAAATCAATGAGTGATACACCTCCACCCCCGGGACCCAACCCCTTTTCTTCATCTCATCAAACAATCTTAATGAATCAAATAGATTACCTACACTTGAATAGCAGGAGATCAAATGTGTATAGGAAGTCCCGTCTGGCTCAATACAGCATTTGGACATTTCCCGCCAAACCCTCTTGGCTTCATATATTTCAATGGCTATGTTACACCAGCCATTGAGAATTATGTTAAAGCTCTCTGTTTCCAATGGAAAGAATTTCTTATTGAGAAACATAAAATCTTCAGCTTCTTCAATGTTTCCATGTTTACAAAGAATATTCAAGAACATGAAGTATGCATTCTGTTCAGGAGAAAACTTAAACTTCTGCATTAAGTGGAATGTTTGTATGGCCTTGTCTGGGTAATTTGCAGCAGCATATCTATCAAGTTGAAAACAAGGCAATGAAAAACGAATGAAAAAAATAAAGAAATTTGAATAAAGATTTAGGAATATTTATTCGTGAAAGGTACAGTATGCATTGCTTCAGATATTGCCAACAAATGCAAAAGTTGAATTTCAAACTCAAAGAATACTTCAATGCAAACAAAACATCAACTTTCCCCTTAATGCACATCATTTTTCTTCCAGAAAGAAATATCATCAGCGCAAGGCACACAAGCCACTGGGGTTCCATCAAAACAATGGAAAATGTTCCAGGAGCAAAACAAGTACAGTGGAGTTGTATATGTGTTCAAAGTAAGAAGAATGAGCAAATTTGTGGACCTGTATACCGGAAGGTGTGTATCATTTTGTCATGAGGCAGCTGGCGTCCATTTTTCACAATTCTTGTATTTATGACTCAATAGTGTCCATTAACAATTGATGGTCAATTATAATATATATCCATGGATCTTACTTCTTTTAAAGTTTCTTCATTTTTATTAGGAGTCCTATCTAGGTTGTAAAACTCAAGGGAATGTTTGGATTTTTTTTGGGTGTTCTGAGGGAAGTATTTTGGGAAAATGTAATGAAAAATGTGATGTATTAGGAGGAAAATGTATTGGAGAACGTGATATATGTTTGGTTTTATTTTGGAAGAATGAATTGAGAATGAAAATGTTTTGGAAAACAAAAACAAAGAGAATTTGATTTTGAGTTTTGTAAACATTATATAATGTATCCTAATAGGTTCAGACAATCCAACAGCTTATAAAGAAGTGCTTTCAGTTCAATGGTAAAGTTGATAATTGCAAGTATTTAGCATATTTGTTGTGCGAAATTCAATGAACTTTAAATTCCTCCTCCTTTTTCCTTGTTTTTACTCTTCCATTCTCTCTTTTGAGCAATTCCATCTTTTCAAGAAAATTTCCTTTTGTGCCACAGACTAATCCACCACAAACCCTTGCACATAAAAGGGGCTAATTGCATTTTACCCCATGAAAAAGAAATGTTAACCCCCCACCCCACCCACCCCAAAAAAACAAAAATAAATAAATGAATAAATGGTCAATTAGACTTCTTGTGCTTTTAAAATAGGTGGACACCAACCCCACAAGTTAACCGTGTATTTAATAATTAAAAGACTAAAACACCCTCACCCACTCCACTCCCTGTACTTACAGTCTAATTTTCTTTTTTTCTTTTTACCTTCTCTCTATTTTGTTTTTTTTTTTCTTTTTTTTTCACCTTATTTTCATTTCATTTTTTATTTTTATTTTTATTTTTTTTCAATTTCTGCCGAAAAATCCCCCCAGCCCATCCCAAGACCCCAATCCCCACCCCCACCACCGCTACCCAGCCCGCACCCCAGCTCCACCCCATCCTACCCCAGCCCCCAGAACAACACCCCGCCCATAACCCCCATCCCACACTCCCCACACCCAAGATGTGCCAACCGCCCACCATCTAACATAATTCACATATATACACTATCAGTATAAAACGTATACTATAAAGGTATACTATACAAATATAAATTTTCGAAGTATCAAATGTGGATTGTTGATTTCTATCAAGTAAAATGTGGACTGTTGATTTCAATCAAACAAGATCCAATGATTATTACAAGTAGGGGAGTAAAAGTCTTTTTACATGCCAAAAAACCTAAAAAACTTGCACAAAGTGTGCTTCTCGCCCACGACTTGCCCTAAAAGTGTTTATTGCACCTTTTATAAAAGCACAAGTAGTCTGACTGGCCCTTTCTTTTACAAGGGGATTTTTTGAACATATTCATTTTTCACAAGGGGTAAAATGAAATTAGACTTCATACAAAAAAGCCTACAATTAGAATTTAGAACACCCAAACTTCAAAAAAACGCAAAATACTTTCGCTACCTGAGAACATGCATAACTTTACCTTAAATCCTTGTATAACCTTTCTCAAATGTTTTGCTTATGCAAACGAATAAAAAGGTAACCACCGACTTGACTTAAATAAGGAAAGCTTTGATCAGAATTTGTCCATCCATTCAATAACCAAAAATTTAGAGATGATTCTGCTTAATTTTTCCAATGCCTATTAAAGTTACTCCATATACAACGTAATCTTCCTGCACAAACTTCCCCATCAGAAAGTTTATTGTATGTTACTGGTGTCAAATCAGAATAAAGAGTCATCCAATGTAGAGTGTATGTTTCAGGTAAATTCTTCAAAACAGAAAACCTCAAAAAAGGAGGGCATAAAATTTTTATGGCCATGTAATATCTCTAACAAGGTGGATAAACTTGAAGTCTGATCCCATTAATTAGTGACCATGAATAACTAAGGTCACAAGGCAACTCATACATTCAAATAAGAAAAATCAAGAACGCATGAGGGATGCACACTTCAACATATAACTTACAGTTCTGAAACCTTCCAAAAGAATCCAACAACATATAACTTACAGTTTTGAAACCTTAGTTAGCGGTTGTTTATTTTCTTTACAACCTACACTTATAAGCATGAGACAAGCTAATGATATGAACTAACCTCTCTCATAAACAAGTTCAATTTGCACAATGGGAAACAACCAAATCAGTCTAATGTTCTTACTTTCGGCTATAAAAGTTGCATTAAGTATTAAAAAGAAAATTTAAGGCAGTCATAAAATATTGTCCAAGCATTAAAATTGGCAATCGAAGCATATAAAACAAGCAAGGAAAAAGTCTCAAGCAGTGGTTCAATTTTCACCTGTCAATCATGATCAGCATTGCTTGTTGAGTGTCCTTTGAAGCATGATAAAGCTCATGAATTAGAGTCCAAGCAGTGCTGAACTTTTTATGGTTACCCAATAACCATATCATCAAACACCAAGTCTTTTCAACGACACAATCCCATTTCTCTCCCCATTTGAACACTAAGAATGCCAACTTCCACTCTTCTCTCAAAGACCAAATCACTGAAAAGATAAAATCTTTATCGGGCCTGACATCAGAATTATCAAGAAAAGCTATGGCTTCATCACCAGAAGCAAATTCCTTAGCCTGTTGAACTCTTTCAAAAACTTCACAAAGACCCAATTGGATATCTTCATGCGTTTCGTCTACATACTCCGAAAAGTCGATAATTTGGTAAAGGCTTTGGCCTTGAGCGTGGGGCAGGCCGCCGAAATGACGGGTATGTTTACATGGTCTGCACGGTGTTTGGTGAAATGCTCGGGAGAAAGAAAGTATCGCAGAAGGGAATTCAGACGGAATGAATTGGTGAGCGAGAGAATGTGAAAATTGAGAGAAGCATATCATCGGACGTGGTCTATGGAGTTGGAGCCTCCTAACAATGGTAAGCAATGCCATGAGTTTGCTGTATGTATTTCATGCTTCCATATCATTTCCCCATTTTCTCTGTACAGTATAGTCATAAATGGCGCCATCCCAATGAGGCATCAGGCCGTTCTTTGAACCGTTGAGGCTGGGCCGAACCTCGGTCTGTGTAGAATCTTGGTAGTATTTAGGGCATAAGTCGAGCTAACAATTTTTTTAAAAAATAGTACAATATTTTCATAAAACATCGAAATTTTATATATATCTTTTAAAAAATAGTAATATGATAAAAAAAATTTATTAATATAGCAATTTCTTCCCAAATTTTATTTTTATTTTAACAATATTACATTATATTAAGTTGTTTTTGAATTATTTTTTACACTATATATATATATATATATATATGTATGAATTCACTAAAAAATATAATTTTTATTGACAATTTTGATACATAAATATATTATTTTATAAGTTATTTAGAAATATCGTAAATTTTAAAGATAAATTTTATTATGTAAACAAAATTTTGTTAGAATAATACATGACTTAAGAATTTTAAGAGCTGGTGAATAATTCCCAAATCCCGAACTTGTTACTTTGGTTGAGCAAGTCAAAGTTTAAAATTTTAGTACGAATTTTTGGGATTTTCAAGAGTTTTTAAATAAATTTTGTACGGTCTCATATATAAATATATTTTAACTTATGTACTCCTTGTGTTCCATTTTCGAGTATGTAATTTGATTGGACATTTATTTTGTATATGTTTGTGTCATTGTCCTGTGTAGTGAATGAAAACTAAAACTTTAAATAAAAGAATACATTTTTTTTAAAAACAAAATTTTATTTTTAAATATTTAGAAAAAAGAGTTATAAATTTAAGAAAGATGTTTAATGAAACATGAATCTATCTTCTGTCACATTTGACATGACTATAAATTCCAACCATAAAATATGGAGCTTGGCTTGATTTAGAGTCTATATATAATCTAAATTTGAAAATTATGAGGTCAAGCTTGCAAATTTAGTAATACAAAAATAAATGAAAAATATAATACTTGGAAAATTATGAAGGGATTTAAGTTGAAAACAAGAAGTGAAAACCGAAAGAAGGGTTTAACCACAGTAGCAGCGGAAAAAAGGAAATTCGTTGAGGAAGAAAAATGAGCGGTGATACAAAGAAACCCGGCAATGGATCGGGTGCAGCAGCCGGAGGAGGAGGGTTTCGGGCTAAATTGGATCATTATTTGTACAGCGGTGAAAAGAAGCATGTCGTGGCAGGCATCGCCATTATTGGGGTCCTCTTTGGTGTTCCCTGGTACCTCATGAATCAGAGTGAGTTCCTTTATTTTATTTTTTTTTGGGGGGGGGGGGGGTGCGTGGGGGGTGGTAGTGGAGGAATATTTTCTTTTATTTTCGCGTTTCATCTGGTTACTGGAAGTGGGGTTAAATTTGGGCTGATATTTGATAATGGATGGGAAATTAGTAAATTTGGATTTTTTATATATTTATACTGGCACTCTTTCTGTGATTTTTAGTTCAATGCTGATACCCTTTACGTGATTATTGAAAATGTAGTTGAGAATTTGATACTCTTGAATTTGACTTTGATGAATGGGATTCTGAAACTCTGAATAAGTAACTTGGCATTTCTTTAGAAGTTTTTCTTTTTCTTTTTCTTTTTCTTTTTTTTTCTTTTGTTTTGTTTCTTCTTCGGTGCATCGGCCATTTTGTTTAGTTATTGTGAGAGTGCTAGAGCTTGCCGGATATAGCATTTAGTTCCTCGGAGAAAAAGATAATTAATGTCTGTTTGGAGTGGATGCTTTTAGATTGGGGCTTCTATGGACTGTTGAGAGTTTGATTGTAAAGGCTATTTATAACTGGTGTGGTTCAGAAGTCGATGGGAAAAAATGACTTGTGAATTAAAAGTAATGCAAGTTTATCAGTCATCCAATTGATAATAGCATTGTCAATTGATAAAATTCTTTTACTTGTGGGCGTTAATGATGATAATTTTATGAATCTAGGTTTTGATGCTTCAGTATTGTGTATCCATACTGCCAAATTTTGAGAGGGCTAGTGATAATACTTTAAGCAATTAAACTTGCCCCAAAACCGAAAGAAAGAAGGTCAAGGAAACGAGATAAAAATAAACAAGCACGTACCTTGTAGGATTTACGTGTTCATAATTGCCTTACACTTGGCATTGTTTTTGCGTGCACATTCCGAAGAAATGGTTAGTTTGGCTGTTCAAATTAGCTGTGTTAAGGGACAAAGGTAACTGATATAGAGCAATGATAAAATTAAGTAATGAAGCACTGATAAATCTAAATACTCAATTTTGAAAGATATAGATGCAAGTTACCATCTTTGAGCCTCCATATATCAAGGTGGTGAGATGACAGAAGCATGGTCAAACTAGTAAATTTATACAACAGATGAATTTACTCTTATCTTGTGAAAAAAGTTTTTGTGTTTAGTTAGAACTGCCTAGTTAATTAAGTGGATTCTTAACCTCTCTTGGTTTTGGTCTTGCACAAGTTTTGAGAAAACGGGTAATTGAATCAAATTTGAGTTCAAACAAGAAAATGAGAATTCACTTTGCCAAAGAAGTTGAAACCTTTTGCAGTAATCCAATCCAAAGCCTTTTTGCTGTCCTCTACTCTTTATGTCTCTTAGTCAATCTATCTGTTTGCTTCCCAGCCTCATCCGTTTATCACTCTCTTTATTAAGCAATCAATAAAAATTAGTTGACAGTAAAGCATGTCCCTACATAGGATGGAAGACTCCAAGTCTGAGGCTAGTTTTTTTCCTTTCCTCCGTCTTCAGGAAAGACTAGTTTTTTTTTTTGTTTTTTTTTTCTTTCTCCTCTTTATAATTGTTATCAGCATATTTTCTTCTGACTGCTATTATCCAACTTCTATCATTGAGAAAGAGACATTCTCTGCCATCTCCTACCATTCTCTTCTGGAATGAATGAACCACCAGTTAATTGAAAAAGAAAACTACGCCATTGAAACAAAGTGCAACTGTCATTATGTTATTGAAATAGAAGATCATTTTAAAATAAAAATGGAAAAGATTATCCACGCTTCTCGGTTCACAAAGTACATAATGAACGAAAAATAGATAAACATATGAAAGATATGGGAGTTAATTGCCAAAATGATAATTGCTTGGAGATTTTTGTTTTTCTTGTTTGAATATCTCCTTTCTATCATTGCCCTTATTTTCTTGATTTTGATCTTTACTTAAAAGGAGCAGATATACCTAAAACAACTTTGTTTCTTGAAGGCACAAAGCATCAATCTCATCAAGATTACTTGGAGAGGGCCGATAAAGCTAGGAGTGAAAGACTTTCTGCTGGTTCATCCACAACTAGATGAAGGAAGACAAGTGGAATCCTTCAATGACTATCTGTTTCTGCAATCTCTTTTTAGATGAAGACAATCTTTGTTATTCTTTGTGACATTAACAGGTTATTATGAGAGAAACTCGTGAAGTCCTTGACGGGTGAAAGTGATGACTTCTGAATGTTATTTGTACGACCGAACTACAAGTTTAGGAAGAACTAATTGTTAAGGTTTTCCGATTTTGAATAATAAAAAGGGGTAATTGCAAACACCTCCCCTAAAATTTGGTGTAAATGCCCGTACACCCTTCACATTTGGATAATTACATTTGGCATTTGTCGTTTGTGGCCGTGTAACAAATAAATCCAGCCATTAGGGTTATTGATTAAAAATGATGACATCAACAAAAAAAAATAACAATAATGAAAAATTCCATTTTGCCCTTGTGTTATTGATTAGGGGCTTGACAATTTTTTGGAACCAAATTATCCTTAGAAATAATTACATAAATCTTCTAACTGTTTGTTGTCATCTTATGTAAACCTCAACCATTTGTAAAAATAACAAGTTTTAAATACCCACAGTTTATCCATTTACAAGAACATCCTTGAGTTTGTTTATATTTACACAAATTCTTTCGAAAATTATTCAATTATACTTAGTTTCCCTTAAAACTTAATATTTTTAACTTATGACAAATTTTTAAAATTATATTCTATTATACTAATAAGTGCATTTTTAAATTACTTTATTTAAAATTATTAGTATTTAAAAATAAATTACACATATTTTATATTTTTATTTTTCTTATCACATTAACTTCTATTTTAAAAATTAATGAGCGCTACAGTGGAATTGCGCCATCATATGAACAATTAATCAACTATTTATGTTTAGAACTCCTCTTTTAAAAGTTAACTTGTATTTTTTAGGCTTGACGGCAGGTATGATGTTTGCTAGTGAGAAGGCAAAGAGACAAGATTTGTATCTATATCTGGATCTAAGTATAGTGGCATAGATCTGAATTTGGGTTTTTAAATATTTAGCTTGATTTATGGTTAAAAAGAATTATAAATGTTTATGATGTTTTCTTATTTCATTAGGATAAACCACACTAGTCCTAATTGTAAAATAAAAAAATTCCTTGGAATATAATTGCAATGTGACAAACTTTAGAGACGTCCTTACAAACCTCTAAGGAGGTTATGTGTGGTTTTTAACAAAAGGAAAAAAAATCAGGATTTTCTAATGATTGTTAGTATTAGAGGAGGTGGATATAATTTTGAAAACACGAGGGAGTACATTTATATTTAGACCAAACTTTAGGAAGGCTTCTGTAAGTATCCTAATAAAAATATCCAACTCAAGGGATATCCTGAAAGCCCTACACAACCATTAGATTGCACTTGTATAGCTCAGAGTCATTGATCATTTGATCTAACATGCCATAAAGCTTCTGATGAGGTACCTAGGTAGGGAGAAATTATGGTACAACCTTAGGGCTTCACACAGTAACCTCTTAAATGAAACTATTGCAGTGCTGAATTCTTCTTTATGCTGTTGGAATTGAACTTGACATTTTTTCAGGCTACCATACCAATATTCAGAAATTTCTGCATTGCTTTTTTGTCTCTATAGATGAAATTGGCATTGTTTCAGGCTTACCATAACAATACTAAGAAACTTAGACGTCACATTGAAGAGGGTTTCTGCATCAGTCTTCACAACAAAAAACTTTCTGGTGGTTCTTCCCTGTGAACAGCAGACTTCAGAGTATTCGGTTAGTGGTGAATATGTTATAAGAAGACTAACATACTTCTAACTACTTGGAAATAAAATTAAAAACTCACTTATTTCTGAAAACTTGGTTATCTTAAGCATTTGTCCATGAAATATTTCCAATCAGTACAGTACAAAGCAAACAGTTTGTAACAACAAACGGTGATGGCCAAAAATAGTAAACAGTATTCAATTGCAATGTGTGAAACTGGTACAGAAACTTATAGATTATTATTTTTGTACAATTAAAACGAGAATAAATGAGGGCGCTGGTACTTGAGTTTCCTAGTCTGTCTATTTGTTTGAAATTCAAAATGATTAGATGATAGCAATAATACCAAGACCTTTTTGGCCTCAAAGTCTGCAGTTTTATCCATCTTCTACAGTGGCATCAGTCTTCTATACTTAAAAAACCACAAAAATGTGCAAAAAATGATGGCTCCACAAACTCCCGTGATTATTAGGACCCATTTGAATGCACCCGGATCATCGAACATTGGTATTGCAAAATTCATGCCAAATATCCCGGCTACCACTCCAAATATTGCGACCACAAAAGTTGCAGTAGTCAGCAACAGCTCAAACTGTATAAGCTGGTTTCGAACGTTATCCTGCACAGATTATAAAATTTGTTGTTGCTGATTGGTTGGCTGAAATGAAGGCTAAGAAAATGAAGTCATTGAACATCTCTAACTTCTAATTCTGTTGATATTTGCTTATCCTAGATGAGTCATGAAGCCAAGTGCTGCTTCAACAGCAGAAGTATTGTTTCATCAAAATTCTATACTCAAATATCTTTATCCAACACCCTGATGTATATAAAGAGGCTACCACAACAAGAGCTGCTGAGCATCAGGGATAGCTGAACTTTTAGCTTTGCATTTTGGAAGGGTTCATACATTTAATGAATGACTTAAAGTTCTCCAGAATTTGCAATGATTGCACAAGTGATTTTTCTCATGCTAGGATTTGTTCATTATTCTGATTAAGTGTGAAATGCGTCTATTTTTTGAAAGTTTATTGGAAAAAACAGTCGATTAGGTGTACAAACAGCAGATTTGACCAAATCTTGTCTACACTAGATCACGATTACCAAGGATGCCATCCGAGAAAATCATCAGAAATACTTCTACACAGGTCATTTAGACAGGATACTGTGTGCCATCTGGAACATATCTTTTGCATTCACTAAGAGAAATACATCTTCCAAGAACGAAGAAGAAAAAGAAAGAAGAGACTCATACCAGCTGAATGTTGATGAAGTCTTCTGTATCATCAATATACTCCTTCAGCTG
Source organism: Paulownia fortunei (assembly GCA_019321725.1). Lineage (NCBI taxonomy): Eukaryota > Viridiplantae > Streptophyta > Magnoliopsida > Lamiales > Paulowniaceae > Paulownia > Paulownia fortunei. The sequence continues at coordinate 19,924,407 of CM033112.1, read as the reverse complement.
AAATTATACAAGAAATTTGTTGATAAACTGTTTCCATAGGAAGGGGAATAAGGCAGATAGAAATTGAAAATTCATGGTTACAGATTATACCGAAGTCAATTTGTTGAGGGTGCTATCAATGACAACAAAGTAGGCCTCCAACAACATTTCTAGCTCCTCTATATTATCTGTGACACTTTCTGAGCTCCTCACACTCTCATGTCTGCTCCTTGCTATGCTCAGGCATTTCTCAAGCTTCCTGCTGTCAGGGGGTGAAGAAACAGGAGAAACGGGAGCGGAGATAGACAATGCACCATCATTTGATCGATATCCCATCAGAGATTGATCACCATAAAATGATGATTCCATGCGTCTTTTCTTCTCAGTAAGATACATTTCAGCCATGTCTCCATCATCATCCATTAGCTGCTCTATCTCATCCCTGACCTAGATGATAACAATAAAACATATAGGAAGCAGAAATCAGAGAGAAAAAATGGGGCAAGATAAGATGATGAGCCCATATAACTAGTTACATACCTTCTGAACTCTTCGAGTCAATGCAACAAGTCTGCTTTTCAATCTACGAACTCGTTCCAAATTCAGTGTACTGATCTTTGAAGTAAGTTCATCCAACAGTGGGTATGCTTCAATCTCTAATTCTGCTGCCTAATAAATTCAAAGGTTGTGCAAATACACATTAAATTAGTGGATATAGTTTGAAACAAAATATTGAACAAAGTATATTTATAGGAATGAATATCAGGACTCTGACTGATCAAAGGTGCTCTCCCTCAATATATAGCAAATAGACAGATCAAAGGTGTTCTTTCCTCGGTATTTAAGGACTCACAGGACTCCACTGGTTTCTTATCTGATTAATATTGTTGTTTCTTACAGATTAAAGTGAATAAATCATCTCCGTTTTTCAATGTGTTTCTTATACATCCGGACTCCCGCACAAAACAGAGGAAGTAAAGTTGCTTCTTTGCATGATCAATCTCAAGATATTCAACAGTTCGGTTAAAGAAAGAAAGAAAGAGATAAAGAACAACAAAACCACATTCACTTGAACTACCTATCTCATGGTGCATATGTGAGAGAGTTAGCAGATCAAACTAACCCTAGTAGAGTATCACATGCAATATGCACAATTATTAGCATGTCATATAATTTACTGGAAAAGCAAACCAGCGACAATACCATCCTTAATTAGGTATGGTGAAGTGATCTGTGAGCCAACGCCAACAAGCTAATTTAGCATTTAGGTCTAGCATTCAAGCATAAGCTTCTGCATAATCAAAATATAAAGCTGCTAGTTTCTGTATCTTGCACACTTTAACTGCAAAGGTTTTGTCCACATCTCACCAGAACCTCTATATATTAAATCTGGAAAATGTTTTCACTTTTGGAACGTTTGTCAACTAGAACACATAAGATGAGGTATGGGTAGAACCATTTTGATAAGTTCTACCTTATATCATCTGGAACATTCAATGGTTATTCCATATTACAATTACTTGTACTTTTACATAAACATAGAAATCAAAAAGAGAAAAGATGCTAAAAAAAATTCAGACAGTCATGTGCACAAGTACTAAACTGATAGAGGCAAGGAAAGCATGCAAGAAGCAAGCTTTTATGGCATGTACCTGAGAATCCAGAAAAGTACAGGCAGCCTCCAAAGCAACTTCAAGAGCTCTGAACTCAAAGGGCAAGTAATCAGGAGATGTGTTTCCATACATATTGTCAAAATTTCTACTTCCTCTCCTTCTGCTCAATTCTGGACCTTCAGACTGCCAAACTTCACCTACTCCTGCAGCTTGTAATCGTCTCTGCAGCTCCACCACGTACTGCAGTACATAGCTATCAAGGGAGTTTAAGAGCAAAACCTCATCTGCAGTGATGATACATCGAATCTGCTCAAGATTTACGACAATTGCCTTCTCTCTGCCAAGAATAGTCGAGGGGTAAACGAATAATGGGTCTAATAACCTTAGATCACGTGCAGGAAGATCACAACGACGCATCATTGTGAACTTGTCAACCTCAATCACCTGGGAATTCCCAGATACATCAACACGTATCCATGATCGAAGGCCTTGCCCACGCTTTTTCAGGCCTGAAACATCAAATCCCTGAAATGGGAGACGACCAGAGGCAGACGGCCTGTATGAAGAGTCTCTGAGATTTATAGCTGATGCAGGTTTTGGTGGGAGCAGACGTTCTTTGAGGTCTGCCATCACCACGGAGGTTCCACAACTGCAGAAGAGAAGATGCAGTAAATGAAACGCGCGTTTAAGCACAGATGAAAATAGAGCAATAGCAACGGAGGCAGTTTATCTAACTCTTGCAAAATGAAAAATTACTCTCACAACATATTGTATGAAAAACCATCACTGAGTTCATATAGTGAGGTTAGTTAGTTTCTTGATATAGTAATACCGATTAATCCAAACTTAATAGGCATGATTATATGTTCACATTAAAAACTACATAACATTTAGAGTTGCTTTTATCTCAAATGAGCACAGATTGAGATAAATGTCGAAACAGGTTCTAATTCTGCCTACTTACTCTTAGTACCTCCATTTCCATGAACCCAATTAAGCAAGCAGCCCTTTTATTCCCCCCTCTCTTATCATGCCATCAAAAATATCAAATAATCATCCCTCATTAATCTTTATTGCAACCAATCACCATCTCATTAAAACTGGACCAAATGTTAATCTTTCCAATTCCCATAATTAAATCACCTTACACCAAAAAGGCCAATCCCGGAGTCGCCAAACAAGACAGATGCAAGAAACAAACATTGGTGGCGAGATTTAATACAAAGAACAAATAAAATCATGCAGTTACCAAAACAACTCATTGTTCCCTCTTTCTCATATTTTCTCCTCGATATACCCAACCGGAAGAGCAGAGACACAAGTTCAACACATACTTTCAGTTTAATCAAGCCGAACATGATTAATTGATCCAATAAAAGTAAACAAAATATGGAATAATAATTATTCCAACAATAGACCACCAACAGAAAATTTCCAGAAATTACCGAGGGAACGGAAGCTAGGGTTTCTCCACTCCGTACATGAATCTGCCCACTAAAACAAATCAAACGTTGAGCCATATGGCACTTCGGATAAAACCCACAAAGATATTCCTACCAATAAGGTATGTGTCTATGGATTTGAGGTGAAAGATACAAAAACTGAGATTCCCAAGATACCTGAATTGTTGAAGCAAATCGTCGATTGATTATTGATGATAAGAGGGGCGGCCGCAATCGACGGCGTCTAGCGGAGAACAAGAAACCTCAAAAGAAACAATCTATGATGAGCTACTGATTACTAGGAAGTGAGATCAGTAGTTGTAGTAATGTTTAATGTGTCTGCTTTTTGTAATTGTAGGAATCTGAACAGAACAAAGGGCCAAAAAAAAACATATTCAGTTATGCCTGGATTTTGGGGGCCCAAACTCCACACGTCTATGTTTTGTTTTATTTCTAATTTTAGTCCCTCATTTTTGTCATTATTTTTGTTTCAGTCCCTGAAAATTAATTTATTTTACTTTATTAATTAGACAAAATTAATCCTGAATATTTGACTTCTTAAGTGCAATGCATGTTGATGTTGAAATTATTATAGTTTCTCCTTTAAATTTATTTTTTTCATTTTTATTCTTTAAATTTGATTTTTTCAATAATTAGTCTATCAAACATATGCCACTCTAATAATAATTAACAAAATGTTTAAATGATTCTATTAGTTCAGAATTCATATATTACGGCCTATTTTGATGAATATTGAATAAAAAAAATTGAAATTGAATTAGTGGAAAATATAACGAATTCAAAATATAATTATACTTAGTATGGTGCATTGGCCCAATTTGAGAAGATTTGGGCCTCGTTTGTTTTCATTGTCATAATAAATTATTTTTATTTGTTACTATTTAAAATTTTAAAAATATATTTATTTTATCAATTATTTTTATTTTTAAAATTTATTTTCAAATCTATTAACATTTCACATTTTGTCATACATCTATCAAACTCATTTTCATACATACGAACATTTCATATTTTTTTATAAAAAAATTATAAAATAAATAATTTTTTATTTTCAAATCTCTATAATTTACATAAAAATATAACTAATTCAAATATATATTGTTTTATATAAAAAATTTAATAAAAATATTTTCAACCCTAAATAAATTTAAAAATAAAATTAAACAAACTCTTGCTTATTTCTTTTCTTATTTATGATATTTTTAACCTTTCTTGGATAAACCACATAAAATGAGAAAGCAATAGACTGCTACTCTAGTCTATTGTAGCATTAATTTAAATTGATTCAATCAAATTAGAAAAGGGGGCATTTCTCTTGATGATACATTATACTCCCCTTAACTATGCTCGAACTTGCAATCATCTCCTTAAATTAAAAAATGTAACATTTATCTCTTGAAATTAATAAATATAACACTTAATGTCATGTGAGTTTTATATAGTTCTCGATATATTTTGACCATTTTGCACCTTTAATTTAATTTTGATTCTTTCTTAGTTATAAAAAATACTTTTTAATTATAATATAGAAAAATTATTAATAACTCAAGTAATTAAAATTTTAAGAACTTAAGTAACAAATAGTATAATACCAAAAAATGTTTAACATGAAAAAGTTATTTTGATTATTTGAATTCAAAACAAAATTATTAACTATCTAGTCTAATCGAATTTTAACTATTTTGAACAAAAGTGAATAAGTATATTTACATTGATATTTATGTATATTATTTTTTAAAAATTGAACAAAGATATATATCAACAAATTTTGAACTCTTTTAGATAAAAAAATGTATAATATGTTTAACAAAAAAACCAAAAAATTATTTCCTAAAAAACATTAAAAGAGGCTTTTTCTAATGAAGGTGCATGTACTTTTGGAAACTCAAAAAAGCCTACTTGTATTTGAACCAATCCTATGGAGAGTTTTCCATAGTAATCCCTTTTTTTAATAATTTCAAAGAAATATATTTTTTCTAACAAGTTCTCCTTACGTAAGAAGAAGTCCAATTACATGGTATTAGTATTCACCTTAAATATAGTGAAAATATCTGTTACAATAAAATTCGTATCATACTCAATATACTAAGTACAGATAATTGAAAAATATATTTAGTTTTTGTACACATTTTAAATCGTTGAATAATACTCCATTATGATGTTAACACATATATTATACTTATTCATATAATACTTAATGAATAATACTCTATTTTGTTAAATATTTATTATATTTAAATATAATTTTAAAATTATTCAAAAATTATTTATAAGTATTAATAAAATATCTGAAAAATAAAAAATAAAAAATTTATTAATTTATGAACATAATTTTTATTATTTAATAGTTATTTTAAAATTATATTATAATTATAAATTAATTAATATAAAAATACTTAAAAAATATTTTTTTATATAATTTAAAAATAAACACAATTTTTTTTTATATTCATATTTTACCCATTAACTCGTAATTAATTATTTTTGTATTTTTTATTATTTTTTTATCCCAACTTTTAATAAAAATTAGTAAAATTCATAATATACTCATAGTTATAATGGAAACCAGGCATTCTGCTAACAATAGTTGCTTTTGCTGCCAAAACTAACATTGAAGACCAACAACAATCCAAGAAATCAATACATGGAGAATTGATGAAATAGTTTCATTCCAATACTAGTAATTTACTAGTTATAAATTACAAGGGCCACAGATACGAGGATGTAATTCCCTATCTTCATACCATCATATATGTACAGCAGAGACATAAAAAGAAGACATCATTCTATACAAAAACCTCAAGCATCTTCACAACTTATGAATATTGTAAAGATGTGGGCTTTCCAATCATAACATCATATGAACACTTATTTATTTAGAGCCATTTGCAGATCAGATGTAAGGGTTGATATGGGACGAGTAATCGCGAATTCCAGCTCCTTCCCATCCCATCCACTCCTCCCACAGGTCCCAATCTTGATCGTCCATCCCCCTCATCGGCTCCTCTGTTCCCACATCATAATGCTCGTACATCTCCATCTTCGGAGTGCTCCGTTCCCCTCTCAGATTACTCATCACAATCTGCACCATACCACCAAAAACATATGTCAGACTCAATAACACAAGTCACCCAAGTTACTCAAGAAAACAGAAATAGCGTAATTTGATTATTCAAAACTAGTTTAATGTAATTAAACAGTCTCAAGGAGAAGCTGAGTATCTTCAACAACAGCTAATGCATCTGTTTTAGGACTTTTGACATGGTTCTTTTGATATGTTTCCAACCCACAGATCAATGAAAACCATCAAAATAGGAAGTTTCTTGCCCCCTCCAATAACTTAGTTAATGCTCTCTTTTGTAGATTATTCATGGACATTTTAGGCAGACCTTTCTATCATTTAGAAAGGTTTAAACCAACATAGAGGATCATCACCTCCACCAACAGAAGTGGCCATTCATCTTATCTTTTAGAGAACAAACACCTCAGTCAGCTTCATGTTTTTCCTTGTACTCCATCACTGTTTCTTCTAATTGAAGGTGCTAGGTTCATTGATTGAAAATGACTTATCAGCTAACTTGGAAACATAAACAAGCAATTCTAATAATGACCCTTCTTTGCATCTAAACATATAGGCACATCACATCAAGAGAAAACTTCCAAGTAAAGTCTTATTAACAACAGTTTAGCTCCACACAATAAAAAAGATGATCTTAAATATAATTATTTATCAACACGAGAATTGACTCAAACCTAACAGAAAAAATGTAACTGAAGTTGATAATGAAGCTACTTACATCATATGCTTCATTAATTTGGTGAAATTGGATGCCACAATTGCTTCCTCTGCAGACATCTGGATGATACTGCAATCAAATAAAATTCAACAGGTCAACAAAAAAATAGCACAATTATTCTTTACCTTGTGAACAAGCAAAGAACCACCAAAAATCCAAAATTTGAACAAGCTATAAATGCACATAAAATAGAAAAGTCAACTGAAGTAATTAGGAAAGCAATATGGCCTGGGAAAAGGGATAAAAGCAGCATTGAATACAATTAAGGCTACGAAAATCAACAATCAAATTAAAGGAATTCCAAGAAACAGAAAACAAAGAGTATATTCAAAAATTTCAGCTTATCAATGGCAAATTATATTTAAAGATCTAATTTTTTTTCCTAATCTAAAACCAAGAATATAATTATCAAAGCCTAAATCCACAAAATAGCTATGATCCTCATTCGTAATGGAAAAATCGTTTAAAAAACTCTTATTTCAGCTCTTGAAGCACAATATCACTAGAAATTTCACATGATAACCATCCTAAAGATTGCTCATTTAAAAAAAAAAAAAAAAAGGAAAGAAAACACATTTTCCATGAGAATTCTTTAAAGAACATATTTTTAGCCATCAAATACACAAACGACTTAAGAATACAAAGGATCAAAGAGATCACCTGAAGAGCAAGCTGCCTAAATGCCTTTTTGATCTCAGATTCAGAGGCACCAGGATGAATCCTGAGAGTCTTGTATGGATCACTCACAGCAGAAGAGACACATGAAACCCTGAAACCCTTCTTATAATTATTCCTCACATTTCTTCTTGATGAAGAATCCTTAAGTTGAACCCAAGAACCAGATGCAGAACCACAACCCACAGCAGCAGCCATTCTTTCAAAGAAGAAAAAGAAAACCCAAATCTCAATCCAAGCAAAAAACAAAAAATGCCAAGAATTTCCAAGATTCTGAAATCCACAATGCAATGGAACCACAGGTATCCCTGTATCCTTTATATAGATTCTTTAACAATATGAAAATCCAATGAAAATATCAGAGCAGTTTTCAACAGGGTCAGCCTAGAATAACTCTTTTTTTATAACAATGAAAGCAGAATTGCTACGGCATGAAAATGGTGATGGGGAAATGACCTTTATAATAGTGTATATGCCCTCTAATAATTGAAATGAAATAATTCTTATGAGGTGACACTTTTTGAAAGCAATAATGGAACCAGCGGAAAAGGATGAAGAAATGTTCAATAGATGGCTCGCTACCCAATGTGGAGGTCTGGAGGATGTGCGTTCGTGCACATATATATATATATATATATATATATATATGCAAATTTATACAAGTATGTGGCGCAAGCTGATGTGTGATCAAGGGTCCTTATCTGAAAAGACTGGTGGGGTGGGATTGGGGGGTGGGGGGTGGGGGTTGGGGGGGTTGGGGGTGAAGACGTGTCTGCTTACTTTTGGTGTGGACACTGGACAGGATATGGGTCAGTAGTGACGATCTTATCCGTCTCTTGGCCTTTGGTTTTGGTCCTAGTCAGACTAAATTAAATGGGGGGTGTGTTCTAATTTCTAATTTGGGGGAATCTACTTTGGCTTTTGGAGGGATATGCTGTATCTTTCTTTTATTTGATTTTGGTCCCTAGAATATCTATATTTTCCTTATATGGCATATATCATGAGAAATTCGTGTAGCTTGCAAATTTTAATGTTGTATATTAGTATTTGCATTTGTATCACTTCGTATAGAAAAAAACTATTTGTACCATTTAAAAGAATTTATTATATCTATCTTAAATTTATTATTTATATATTTATTTGAAACATTTCAAAAAAAAAAGTTATTATTTTTTTTAAATAAACTTACTTTTTTTTATCCAAAAATATCATTTCAATTAAAGATAATGATATAATACAACCTATTATCAACTATTCCTTTTAAAGATAACAGTGTAAAAAAATTTAAAATTTATATTTTTTTTTCTAACTTTTATCCAAAATTTTTTATATCAAATAACACACGTAACTTTAAAAAAGAGAGAGTATAACTTAACGACGCTTTCTCTACAAGACTTTTAAACTTATCACATGATTAATAATAAAAAGGAAACACTCTTCTAGTTAATTTCTTTTTTCTTCTTTGCTAAAATATCTAAAGTTATTACAGAAATTCCATGCCATCCATAATCTAATTCGACTCGATAGTTTATTGTCCATATGCTTAAATTGAAAAATGTTACCTTTCTTGAGTATTGATATGATCAAAATTCTCCATTTTCTACACACAAAGGTATTCTTTCAGGCTTGTAGAACTCATAAAAGCAGTTTTCAATCAAAAAGATCGGGGTTAAAAACCTAAATGGCAAGAGTTGAGAGGACTAAAATCTTATTCTATAGAAAGAGAGCAAAGCTGATGTGGCTTCAAGTCATGCCATGTGTTTCACTATAATCCAATAAAACCTTATTCATAGTAAGAGGAAGAAAGACCATAATAAAAAACAATAAGAAAAGAAGAAGAAAAAAAAAATAACCATATCTCCAATTGAAATAAATCATTGGATAGTGCAATATATGTGATTTATTAATATTATTAATTTAAAAAAGTAATAATAATTAAGAAATTAAATAAAATGGATAATTTTCACATTCTTCTATATAATTTAATAATTTGGAATGTGGTGCATAAGTACTTTTTCATGTGACAGGCCCTGTGGTTTAGATAAAACTCAATTTCCCATATATCTCTCGTGGATTGATTCAAGAAATTTACACACACACACACACAGTAGGTGGATAAAAAGGTTTCTGAGTGGTAACACATGGCAACCATGCACCCTTGATTTGCTCATGAATCCATGGCCCATTTTAATTGGCCAACATCCCAGAAAAGACAGCCTTGAGTAATAATAAAGGACAAGGATTTGGGGTTTGCCCTATCCAAAGTTGTTGGCCATAGAGGACATGTCTAGTCTCTTTTCTATGCCATATATCTGTATTATCGACAGCGTCTCAATTAAATTCTTTTTAAATTTACACACACACAGACACACACACACACACATATATATATATATATATATATATTTTTGTTTTTCTTAATTTAAAACTATTTTTCAAAAACTATCTTCACGATCGAGATTTGTTTACAAAATTAATTTTTGTAATATTAAAATAAGTTAGATAAAATAAAGCATGTTTTAGATCTATTGATGTTATTTATCAATTGAATTATTGACTCAACACATATATTGAATATGTGTGGCAATATCTCTAGATGTAACATGAAATGTGCCTAAAATATATAAAAGTTATTATGATTCTACACGTAACTTTTTTTTCCATTGAATGTGTGTGCCGACAAATATAGGACGTTGTATGTGATAAAGATAAGACTCTTGATATAACATTAAATGTCCCCTAAGATTTATCTAAAAGTTATTGTGATTCTATCTATTGAATATGTGTGGCGTCACATATAATACCTTATATGTGATAAATATAGACTTTAAATTAATGTTTCCAAGATTTATCTTAATTTTTGCACAACACGCGTAAAAATGTGGAAAACTTAATTTTTGAGATTAAGTGATGAATTTGAATTACAGTAACTTTTTTATCTATTAAATATATATGGCGGCACATATAACACCTTTACGTGACAAATATAGACTCTTGATGTAATATTAAATTAACGTCCCTGCAATTTTATCTTAAATTTTGCATAACTTGAACGCGTAAAAATGTGGAAAACTTAACTTTGGAGATCAAGTAATGAATTTGTGCATATGATTTTTCAAAGTACGATGTTTGTTCAAGACACGCTAAAGATTAAATGAGATGCAAAGATAGGAGGACCATAATTTTACGTAGGGATTGAGTTGGGATTTTTTAATGAGGGTTCTTACTTTCTCAATATTTGTAGTAGATTGGCTTAATAGTTATGTCAATCTTATGTTTGCAAAAGTTTTTATAATTAATTATAAAAAATACTCTTAAAATTTGACTTATTTATAGAAATTATCCTCTAATTTTATGAATTAAAAATACTCTTTTTAAATTTATTTTATTTTATAAATACCCATCTCAATAGACGCAGTTTGTAAAATAAAGATAAATATAAAAAAAATATTTATAATTTATAAATTTAGAAGATCACGAGTTTTGCATTAGTCAAAAACTTGTGCTCGGATCAAACGCAGTTTAAACGATTGTCTCATTCAAATTAACTCCAACTACAAATGAACCAATTGGTTTGATCAAGTCCTAAGGATCCTGAATTTATGAGTTTCAATTATTTTCAAACACGGCGATTAGCTTAAGTCGGAAAAGCTGAAAATCTTCTAAGAAATCCATCAATTTTAAGCTAATACTGGACCATGTGCAGAAGCCATAAGTTGCATAAGTCAAGATATTTAAGCTACCTAACTGTACATGCAAAGTTCCTCAGGTGTAAGCTAGAAGCATTGCATTGTTATTCTCTTTTCAACTGTTTGTGCAGATATTTGGGATTTTTTTTTAATCTTAAAAGAAATTTAAATATGGATGCAGATATGTTATAAACATACCAATGAAAATGAAAGAGAAAGGGATGGATGGGATGAGATATTTTATTCTAAAAATTGGTTTTCATAAATTAATATGAAATTATATAAAAGTTGTAAAGAAAAAGATAGAGAATCTGTGATGCAGGAGGACAGAGTACTCACTTTCAGAGTTGAGTTACATTAGGGCATAAAACATACATGAGAATATTTTGATCTTTTTCGTGACAAGGACTTAATCAACTTCTTTTTTTTTGTTAATATTTTTTTACCAGTATCAATACATATAATATCTCGAATTACGAGTGGTGATCAAATAAATGCCTAATTCATATAAATTCAGTTCAAAATAAGTACGTTCATAGTCACTATGTTTATGCAACTTGGTCGAATATCTAATATTATGACATAACACTAATTTATCACCAATTATAAAAAATTAAAACTTCTTTTGTTTCTCCAACCAATAAAATGAAAATGGACATCCTTTGAGCAATTCTTTTACTATCCCTTTGGACCCTCAAACCTTTCTAATGTTGCAAGTGTTGAAGCCCTGTTTTCACCAATCTTCTTACAAAGAATGGACAATATAATCCTATCCTTTCCTCTACAGATGGAAGAGATATGGCCCATTCAACAGTCAACATGAAAGTGAGAGTTTCCATATCAGCCAAACAAAGTCTTTCATACCAATCTACTCTTCTCAAATTAATGCTAGAGAAGAACACGGTACAAAAAAGGTTTAGGGTCACTTAGAGTTCATATCTGGTTCATTGAACCTCGCAACTATTATAGGGGAAAACTTCAATTCAAGATTTGTATATACCAACCATTTGTAATTGAAAAGTCAGAATTTCATGGCTCCAAACACAATGCAAAATCTGCCACCATTAGCATATGGAAATATCTGCCATAGAAATGAAAACAAGAACCACCATTTCAAAAGAGACTTCAATTCAGATAATGCGTTAAAATTGTCTACCTACTAGACGCAACTAGACGGACAAACTAAAGTATCATCAGCCCCCCATCAGACAGCAAAACTCGTCTACTATTCTTTCAACATGGTAACGGAGTCCTTATTCCAGCAATACACGTCATAATTTCCTAGTGAAATTACTCATTCCAAAACCTTGAAATCATAGGGATTGAACGCTTCAGTCCCGTAATAGCTAACAGATATACGCCAGCTACATTCCTAAAAGAAGCTAATTGTCTAAAACACCAATATTTACAACAAGGTGTCGAATTACAAATGTACCATCCACAATGACTAGTATCTGGAATCTGAACATCTTTACCACAAAGTAAGATTAAGGAGCTCCAGAATTTAAGATGTGTATCACTGGACTGAGGGCACAGGCTGCTCTTTGGAGGACGGTTTTGTTTCAGAAGGTTTTTTGAATTGCACCAAGATCATCGTCATGTTATCACAGCCTTCCTGCCCAGATGATGGTGCCAAACACCTATCAAGTACTCTTTCACACACCACGGACAGCTTCTTTTCCTGTGGATTTTTGCAAGTTCTTAGTTTTTACCTCCACGAAATAAGTCAGAACAGTTCAACAAGACATAGCAGAAACTTACAGTATTTAACTGTTCTTTTATGAAGTCAACAGCTTGTTGACTTGACATGCAATCCCTAGCAAAAGAAAAAAAAAATGCACATAAATATCTTAAGGTAATGAATATGTAAATAAACAACTGAGATGTGTGCTAAAGAAGCAGAAGTTTGCAATAGAATAAAGTAGAAAAATGCATAGATCACACCATGGAATGACGGAAAACTGTAATTAGTTTATAAGAACCACATAGTTTGGCACTCAAAAAGCATTTATTTCTGCAAGTTGGATTAGAAACAAGTGAAAGATTTCTATGTAAATGATGAAGTTTTCCATACTCCACCACCAAACACTTTAGATACCAAGATTTTACATTAATGTTTGCTAAAGAAAACTTAGGTCCCATATTTGATTGAAAAAGCACCCCTCTAATTATAAGTATGATGATAAAAGAAACGAAAAAATATAAGCATTTTCAATAATGAAAATGTAAATTATATCTTCTTGCGCATATATAAATTTACAGATTCACTACATAGAATTGATACAAGAGAAGAAGAATCTAACTCTCACCAGAAATCAATACATCTTCCCACATAACATATCCTACGATAAGTTTGCAAGACTAATAATGCGAATTAAATTAAAGGACATCGGATGGCAGGCTATCCTTTTAACGAATCAAGAGAGGTTTATAAATGCTCATATTCAAAAATATTTCTAGTGTCTCCTTGAGAAAATACAATATACATCATAATCAACATACTTGACATACAGACAATATGCGAGATTCTTAGCTAACTTCATATATTTAACTACTAAAACTCGGTCATTAGGAACACACACCATTTCTTCCATTGTTTTCTGTTTATCTCTTGTTGGTTTGTGGGGGGAGCAGAGAAGGAAGAGTAAACATGCGCAAATTTTCCAAAACAAGAATGTTCCAGAGTTAGAGATTATGACGAGGTCTGTGTTTTCAAGTACTAATAATATGTTCAGACTGAATACTCAAAACAATGTGTCCTGTACTTGCCTCTGGTTAACAAATTTCAAAACTCTTAATAATAAAACTTCTAAAATAAAACAGAGAGTTCAGTATCATTAAAAAGACAATATAAACATATAAGACTGGAAAAAAACTTACCATATCCCATCACAGGCTATTATAAGAAATTCATCATCTTCAGAAAGCTCAATCTAGTATGGGAGGGACAACAAAGAGAAAATTTGTCATTTTGACTGAAATAACTGCTTTGAAACAAAATGCAAAGGTACACAGCTTCTCTTTGACAATTTCCAACCAATTGCATTGAAATCTAACAGTACCAGTTTGTACAACAGCAGGTATAATACTAAACTTGAACTCAGTTTGTTTCATAAAGATTGAGAGGAGACAGTGAAATATAACTTAAAATATTAAGTAAAGATTCCACATACAGTGACTATATCAGGGTTTGCTGTCACAATTTGCTTTTCAGCAGGCAACGATTTATTTTGCTTCATTTCCATATCACCTGAAAAGATTTGAAACAATCTGACTGAATAAAGGAAAATAATGCAGCTCTCTCTCACCCACATCTAAATGGGTTGAATCTGCGTAAAGTACCTATTGCCCTTGCCAAGTTCAGGCTCCCATTGACCCGTCCATATTGTACATATCCACCAGCTTCTAATATCCTTTTTTTCTCAGCAGCAATGTCTGGCTTGTGATCCTTGGATAAATCATGTGCCTGCAAGAAAATTATTGCCATGAAATTTTTTGTGCGCATTCTATAGAGACATGATGCTACATGTTATGCAAAAATCAATGACCCATAATTGTCACTACTAAATTGCAAGCACACAGCATCCTCTGAACAAGGACAAATATCTAAAATGTTTTGTAGTAAATATTACAAGTCAATTAGCCATCTGAGTAGTTTCTGCTTTCAAATAAAATCCCGCACAAGTGTAAAGGCCATTTTTGGCTCAAAAACAAATTCCAGACTACAAAAATTACAATGACTCCTTAGAAAGCAAAAAGAACTTCACCTTTCCCTTCCGAGACATTACGCACCGAGAGTCACCGGCATTTGCAACAAGCAGTTGATTATTTCGGATAATTGCAACGCAAGCAGTGCTTCCAGAACTTGGGCCCTTGTAATCAGAGTGAATTCCCTGCATTTTAGAAGATATTTTCCAAGCCTTGTGTGCATTATAATCTTTGTAAAAAATCCTAAACATCTAACAGGCCATGTATCCTGTTGAGTTTAGGTTCACATAGGGTAACACAGCATAGTCGCTAACAGAAACAAAAATTCATAAAAAAATAAATGCAGACAAACTGAGGAATCTGGAAAAAAGGAGAAAATGAGAGAAATGAGAAATCTTCGAATTCTAAAATTATCCAATTTTCGACAAGTTTCAACATTTCTAATCCACACCAGAGTATAAATGTACTAATATTTTTTTAATAAGGATAGTTACTAAACATAATTATTACCATCAGAACTCACAATTAGCTCAAAGGAATCATGGAATCTGGTTAAAGGCCACAAGGCTGCAACATCAATTACTTAAATTATTCTTATCTTTGGGAAACAGCTTTTAAAGAGCAAAAATTCATAGATAGAAGGTTTATCCTTTACATGATAAACAATTTCATTTCCCTAAAGGTTATTTCATATGCGATGACAGATCGAACCAAATATATATATATATATATATATATATATATATTTATTTTATTTTTTTGAGTTCCTAAAAAATGGGATATCAGCTTAATATATAAATTTTTTTTACTTACAACATCCAGCATACTGCACTCTCCGCAGCGCAATTATTCCCAAAATAGAACTTAATTTGTCATAGGATGTACGAATTTAGATGAAAAAAAATGCTATTCTATGTATTTCAACAGGTCTCAACAAAATTCTTTGACAAGCACACAAATATTGCTAGTTCAATAGCATTTCTCATATTTTAAGCATTAGTTCTGCTTGATTTCATTTTTCACTGCAAATATCATGCACTGCAGGGATCAGAGACATATTTTTGTTCATGGTTCAGCATGGACACAGGGTCATGCCACTAAAACACCTTTTCACTACACTGCCTTGTCCAGTATAAAAACTTCTTCTTTTAGTTAGTGAATGCAAGTTAAGACAAATAAACTACAGAGCACACACCTCAGAACGCCAGTAATCTGTTTGGTCATTATCTTCATCAGTCTTTGGTAAATTTTCTCCATTACCACTAGATTGGTCCTCTTTGCCCCTTAATAATGCCAACTCTTTCTGTCCGCTTGTTCCACACATCATTTCATCCATTCTGCAGCAGAGTAAGAATATAACATTAAAAACTTGCAAGTAAAATCATCAAGATCAAAACTAGAAGTTGACAAATTATTTTTAACCTCCCACAAAAGACCAAATACATCCAGTTTAGCTGGGATGGGATTGATAAAATCACCACATTAGTCATTTTCTTCTTTTGATATGGCACCGTTTCTTCCCACAACTATTTGGTGAATATAATTATCAATGGAACAGTTTTAGGCGAGAACAAGGGCATTTAAAACAGTGACAAAAACAAGATTCTTGTTGGGAACTTACTTATATTAGAGTTACACTAGCCCATAACAAAGCCACAAGTAGGCTACAGGACATGGGCGAATAAGAAATATAAATACAGGTAAACATCCTTATATTATAAATCAACAAATAAAAAAGACAAACAACCTGAGAAAGGCCTTCTTAACGGAAACTCCCAGGTCACCGGCTGCATAAGCTTCATGCTCCAGCACCTGTTGATGGAGAAACTTGGCACAAAATTTGGAAACTTCTTTGCCTGCAAAGTGAAATGACCCCTTATTTGTTAAATAACAAATACAACCAACCATAAAAACAATAAAAACAATACCAAAATAACTAAAAAACTTGAGCGGTAAATAGTTCTTTCATTGAGTGTTATACTCCAAATTACGCTCATAGTCCAAACAGTGGAACTAACATTTAACATTTACTACAGAACAATTAAAATCCCAGTATTCCACAGGATAACAATCGAGGTAATTGTTGCAGTATCTTAAAATTCAGCAGAATCTGATCCTTTTTCCATTAATTTGAAAAGTACTGCATAGCAATCTCTTACAAATTTTTGTTCCCTCTAGATCTCGAATTCTCTTATGACAAGGACTGAAAATTTTAAAAGAGTGGCCTTGCTGGTCCAACATCATATGCATATAAACTTCACTTGGTTGCTTCTGTTTGCTATTTCTCTTAATTTTTGAAGCAGAATCATGTCCCTTAATCAATCCGAACTCACTCGCAGAGTCAAGATTGTGAACCATCAGCCTTGGGTTTCTTATTAGATAAACTTTTTCTTTTCTAGGTGAACTGATTATCAATCAAAAGTTAAACTGAGGCTAGTTTTAAAAGTCAGTATAAAGACAATGGATCAAGGGCACCTATATGGAAATGTAGAAGATGAAACTGATACCCTGAGAGAGAGAGAGAGAGAGAGAGAGAGAGAGAGAGTTATCAGATTTGTGTTTACCCCCATGGCCATCATAAACTCCAAAGAAAGAGGTGGAACCATCCAAATTGGAGAAAGCAGCATGCTGTAGAAAAACTCGAGCCAAGAATAAAAAAGAACATAAGACATGATAAATTAAGATCTAAAAAATATGAAGCAAATCTACCTCCCTAATAACCAGAAAGTATTCAGCCTTTCTCATGAATGATAAATATTGTGATAGAAGTATTCAGCAACTGATAGTGAAAATAAAGTAATTTAATAGCAGATAAATCTAATAGCATCTCCAAAATGATAATCATCTAATATCATTTCTCCTTTCCTATAAGTTCAATATGGGGGATCTTAAAACCACTCAACTACTCAATAGAAAAAGATGAGAAAGTATGGTCTGCATTAGTTCACCATCTTATCCAGTTATCTAAGAAATTGTTACTCCTTGAGCTATTTCAATGTTATGAATCCAGGAAAATCACAGATTTTCAGCACTTTAGTCAATATTCATACTCATCTTCTCCAAAGAAAATTGCAGATCTCTACAACACATATCATTGTTAAAAGCAAACATAAAAAACTGTTGAAGTTCATTGCATATCTTTACCTGTCCATTTCCACTTACACTGCACCATCAAGTCATACTTTTCAATGTTCAAATGGGCATTGACATTCTTTTTCAATATAAAGTTGTTTTTGCTCAATAGGAAACAGGGGGAGAAAAGTATTATTCCATGGTTCAGTGCAACAAAACAGCAGCTTGTCAAAATGCGTACAGCATACTGGCTTGTTCTGTCAAAAAATTAGAGACATCTGACCTAAAAGCCATCTGCTCTATATGTTTGGGAAGAAATCAGGAAGCTAGGCCTAAGCACATTGGTAGATACTATACAAATGCAGTACATAGATGTAAGAAGCCCTGTAACATGATTGATGTAGAAAAATGAATATCATAGCAAATAAGATGTGGATGCCTGATGGTTACAAAAACTACATAATTTTTTGGGTGAAATTGTTCTAGAGCGACAGTAACCAAAAATATGGATTCAAAACAATTAAAGAAGCAGAATCATTTACAGCATCTTCCATTGTTGCTCTCCACCCCTGCATGGATGACAAGCCATATCTAAGCTTGTCATTCTCACCATCCTCAGAGACCTTTTCAGTACTGGGAGTGCTTAGATATACCCCCATGTTAAGCTGCAAGAACAATTATCCGTGCTTAAGTTATTGAACAAAACAAAACAAAATAAAATATGGAGTGAGTTTCAGTTTGCCGCCCTCAAACTATGAAAATTACAGTTTGTCCCCTCCAACTAAGAAAATATAATTTGTTTTCCAATTTTACCCCCCTCTTCAATATATTTGGGAAAATGTTGAAATTAAAATTTTGAGACTTTAAAATGTTATTTGCACTTAATAATACAAAAGCAACTAACTTAACTAGAACAACCATAAAATGACCTAATTGATTTTGTTGTAGTTTACTATAAAGAATAATAGTTTTTCATTTAATAATTAATTTTATTCTTAATTATCATAAATAACTGTTAAAAAAGTAATACTTCAAAGAAAAGCTCGAAAGACCTTTAAATAAAAGGGTACCTTTACTGAAACCTACACAGGGGTAGGTAGAGAATGGAGGGTGAGACAACTCTCTCTAAGGAACTAGGCGAAATAGCCTCGTAACTTGGGAAGAAGAGGTGCCTCCTCCACAAAAGGGACCGAAGTAACCCAACCAGGGTGGCTGTTTACCAAAAATACAAGTTTCCTCAAAGTCATAAGACCATAAATGGGGATCGACTCCAACCCATTGCTGGAAAGAAAATTCGTGATTTCCCCTACATGCCCTACATTCTCATTTTCAAGATTTAAGACTATTCTTTCCACATCATTTCTTCATTTTCCAAATGATGGTTTCAATCACATAGAAGACATCAAAAGCAATAGCATTTTGATGAAAAGAAAAAAAAAAAAAAGAGCAGTATCAGATGCTAATATTTGCAGTATGCATTTCAAATCTTAAGACAGAGAAAGAGCACATTAGTGCACAAGGCTCCAGTTCATCATAAGGTCTAGTAGGGAGGCTGTTTCCATGGCCTGAGAGTCTTATTGTTGAGCCGGCGCCCAAAATCAAGTTTGAGAATGTATCTATGCTTTTAGATGTTTTGGCAAATATCAGGAAGTCTTTTTGTTACTTTATACATTAAAATTGCCATCATTAAGAACATATTTTTTAAAGACCACCTCCATGGTTACAGCACCCCCTCAACAATGCCTGACATCTTTCAGAATGCATTGGCAGACATAATTCATGCCATCCAGAAAGTGAATATAAGTCTGATTCATCTCTTACGTATTTCTTGCTAGTAAATTCAACAGACCTAGAAATAACTGATTATCAAGGAGAGAATAATTGACAAGTAATAGGAGTATTACATAAAGAAATTCTATATAATCGAAACTCATCCAAAGTGAAACCACAAAAATATAACATCTGTATCTCTCTTTCATCAAGGTATGCTAAAACTGTTAATAAATGTAATTCAGAACTAGGGGCTTAAAGAAAACTACTGATAGATTTATATATTAACCATTCATATTATGAACATGCAACCGTACAAGAATACATTTATCGAGAAGACCTCAAATCCTTGATATAACCCATATATTCAATCATATCTATACTCTTACATTAAGTAGGGCGCTTTAGAGTTTGAATTTGGTTACTTTAAGTGTTTTTACAAATATGTCCCCCTTTTCTTAATTAAGTCGTGTGAAATAAATGCAAATATCCTCTAACTCCACGGTTTATGGATAACTGCTATCCCTCAAACACTAAAACACAGAAACTATGATTATCCCTTTCAAGTATCAACTGAAGCAGTGTCTTCCATTTTTTTCTCTGCAGAAAATTTTTCCATACCCTTTCTTCAACACATCAATTAAAGGTTAGTCTCTCTCTCTCTCTCTCTCTCTCTCTCTCTCTCTCTCTCTCTCTCTCTCTCTCACACACACACACACACACACACTACATAGTAGAAATAAATCTCATTACATTCCAATGTAATTCTGTGTTTGTATTTATGTAAAATGTATCATAATTTAAATTTTTTGCATTTCTGTTAGATATAAATTTTATCTTACCTTAAATTGCTTACAGAATTTTATTATATTGAAAAAACTTTGATTCAATTTTTCATTTTTTTTTTCACAGGCATCAAGTCTGCCCGACCACTAGTGAAGTATAAACATACAATAATGAGATAGATTTCTTAATTTCCCATCACAGTATACACACACACACACACACACACACATACAAGATACAAATTCATGGAAGTTGAGAGAATACTATGGTTACTGTTGTTATGATACAGACTATGTAATCAAGAATTCAACAATTAATCAAAAGTTCCCTAAAACTTCATGAACACAATAGGCTAAAAGTTCTAATATGATTGTATCTAAATTTCCAATACATACATGCATATATAAAGTATATATATATATATATATCCACACACACACACACACATTGCGCTTCACACCAGATACAATTCCACTTCCATAAGAACTGCAATGTTCGAGACAGGAAACTGAAAAACAAAATGCGAACAAAATAAATAGGGAAAAATAAAAAGTGATCGCGAACTAATATCGGAAACGAACCACAAGCTATTAAAATTACAGCAAAAAAAAAAAAAAAGAGAAAATGACGTGAAATTGAATTTTGATTTTCTAATTAATTCGGACATTCATTAAAGAATGTTTAGGGTTTTACATTTACTCACCTATGCGAGACAATATGAAACAGAGAGATTGACGATCGCTATTTGTGATTTTGCTGGCAGCTGTATTGTATGTATAATTTCTTGACAGTTTCTTGAAGAAAGGAGCGTCTGATTGCCTGCGCTTTATGATTAGTTAAAATTGGAGGAAACTGGAGAGAAAGATGGCAGGGTTTCGGACCGGATTTTGTGGGCCACGAACTAGGCCCAGTGTGCAAATGGGCCTAATTTAGCACATTTGTTCTTCCCCTTATTATATGTTGACCGAAATAAAAAAATTGATTGTGGAAAGGTATTCGCTTTGTTTGGTTCTATTCACAGTAAAAAAATCGAAATTTCAGAATTATACCGTTAGTTCTTAAATTTTATAATTTGAATATTATCCAAAATTAATATAAAAAAATCAAGAAAATATTATCTACATAACAAGATTTGCTATTAAAATTCGTAATTAATTCACAAATATATCAATGTAAAATTTCTAATTAGTTTACAAACTAATGCATTTATGCGTGAAAGATTACCAATTAAAATTATGTTATATAGTAAATTAAAATTTACGTATTGAAAAACTAGTAAAACAATGTAGTATAATATAATTTTATTAAAATAGAATAAAATTAAAAAATAAGTCACTATAGTAACAATAAAATTTTAGAGATTTTGTTACATTATTATTTATAAAATATATATATAAAATTAAACATCTTATAAAAATATCGTATATTATTCGAGTTTATGTTTCACGTTTGGAAGTAATGATTCCAAACACTCGTAATAGTGAGATTGTATTTGATTTTAATTTTAAGAAATAATTTATAGTATATATATCTTGCCATATGAAATTTAATGATTGATATTATGAAATCAAGTAGCTACGTGGTTTTAGGTTGGAATCGATTCGGGGTGTTTAAAGCCTTCAAACACGATTTTGCAAGGAAATTGGCATTGGTCACACGAGATCACTCCCAAACACAATAAAATCAAAATATTTATCAATTATTACTTCAATTAAATAATTATATATCTTATTATATATCAACTAATTATAATAAAATAATAATGACAACCATAGAGATGTCTTATAAAATACATTATATCACTTTTTTCAATTAAATATTCAAACACATTATCCATGCATTCCCTATCCCACTACCAAATAAAATTCTTGTAAAATATTTTCTTCAAAATAACACTATAGGTGCTCACAATTTGATGAATCAACTGAATCTAACTGAAACTAAAATTTTAATTTACACCGAAACTAAATTAAAAATTTCGATTCGATTTTTGATTTTAGTTAATCGAACAAAATCAAATTACTATTTTTATATATTCATATATGTAATTTTTATATTATATTTTTAAACTGGTTATTTATTTTCAATTTATTTTTCATATTTTTCTCACAAAAACTAAAAATATATCTCTAATTCTATAATTTAAATTTTTATCTATTTTTTTATTTTTTATAAGAATTCGATCAAACAAAAAATCGAATTGAAAAACTCAAAAAAATAAATCGATTATGACCGAACCAAATTAATTAATTCGATTTATTTTTTAATTTAAAATTTTAACCTACCAAAATTTCGATTGGATTTGACCTAAATGACCCCCTAAATAACACCAAACCAAACCCAATTTTGTTTTTCTAATTAACTTTCTACGTATATACTTTCCTTTTCCTTTCTTTATTTTCATGTCTACTTTTTCTGTAATGTGATAGCAGAATGAGCCCTTTAATTTTCTCATTTTTATTTATACTTTTTTTTTAAATTTATACCCCTCACCCCCATCTACAAAATGCTTGTGCATTGAATCCTCCTTGACGAATACGAAGGTGGCAGTACATCTACCTATGATTTAATATTTTTCAAAAAAGAAGTTTTGGGTATTAATATTGCTTATACTAATTGTCTTTGAATTATAATTAGTTATTGTGAGTTAGAGTTATTATTTTGCACTGAGGGGCTTTAACTTAATTGATATTTTGATAGGGCTGTGACCTGAATTGTTTTTTAGGCAATAGTTATTGTTCAAGTCGAATTTATGGAATAATAAAAAATTATATGATTATATTTAAAGGGAATTTTTATAGTGATTGTACCGTCTCTACTTCATGAGATGAAAAAAAAAAACGAATACTCATTTAAAATAATTCATAAGACCTATGTTTGGTGTTATTATTTTCACCATTCCTTTTTAATTATTATCAAGTAAATTTTAATGAAATTAAATTGTAAGCATTCACCAATTCAATGTACACTATTAGTTATTCGATGTGTGTATATATTGATAAGATAAAGTTGTTTGCAAAGTACGTTAGTTTCGTGATACCAGCCGGTCCAGCCCCCGCCAAATCAATGGGCTACTTGTGCATTTTAAGTCTGGGTAAATAGCAATTTAGTCCTTTAAATTTTATTGTTTTAGTACTTTATTATCTAAAGTAATTTAAAAGTATGTTACTTATTCAACTTAAATTAAATATAGCATTTCGTTCCTTAATAACCTTTTAAATCTAAATTTTCACCAATTTTTTTTGTGATTAACTGTTGTCTCATATTATTTTTTCCTTTTTACTCACTAAAAAATCAAGTAAAAGCAATATTTGTCTGCTATTGTCACTAACGAAGACTCATTAAATAATAGTACTTTTATTGTAAATTCAATGAGAAATAGGTTGATTGGTTGCGAATAATAATTGTAAGTAGTATCAGTCCACCGTTCAAGACACTGAATTTAACATTGTATTTTTTATTTTTATCATTCACAATCCTTTAGTTTGTTTCCATATGATTGACACTATTTGTAATAAAAGTACTATGTTTATCGTACATTCACTATTGATAGTAGGAATAAAAAAATACTGTAAAATATTTTACTTAACTTTTAAATTAGAAATTGGAAAAAAAATAGTAGGTGACGGCTGACTATCAATAAAATTTGACTTGAAAATTTTATTGGAGGCGAAGTACTATAAAAATATAAATTTAAAATTAAATTACTTTTAAAAGAAAAATTGCTAAAATTGTGACATTAAATAAAGTACACCTAATTGATGGAACTTCTGAATTATTTTAAAATTTTCATCCGCAATCACTTATTCATTTTTTTGTACATACTAATGTATAATAAAAGTGGTTAAGTACCACGTTTATGGTACTTACCATGTATTGCTTTTATTATTATTTTTAGATATCTCATTGTATTTTGTAAAATAGATTTTTAAATAAAGTAATATTATATTTAAAGTAATAATTCTCAACTACTAGTTTAAGAATAATAATATATATAATAAATTTTTACTTTTCAATCTTCGACTAAACCTAGATAATAAATAAAAGTAGACCTAATTTGTAACATCATTTAACCTAACTGTAACATCTAAACAAGCTGATATAGTTAAGTAAAGTAGTGTTAATTTTTTATTAATATTAAAATTATAGTTTTAATAAAAGTTCTCATTTTTAGCTATAAGAGAAAGAATTTGAATCGTTTTAAACACACCATATACATATATCAAAATTGAGTATATTTGTTTACAAAACCATAATAGAGTGGGTTATTTAAAAATAAAAGAGAGTTTTCAAAATAAACTACAAAATAGTTCAAACCATGACATATAAACAAATCTCTGTTCGGCCGCTCTAGAAACTCAGTCAACCTCTAAACCTGTACATTTCCACCTGCATTACATGTACATTTCCACCTGCATTACATGAATCTAATGAGCTAAAGGTTCAGTAAGATGAAACTGATGCAATAACAAATAACATATATATACATCTCATAAATTATTAAATGCATTATTCTATTTAATGACTTGCATTCATAAATCATTCTTTAGGGTCCTTGAAGTGTGGTAGCTAACTAATAGCGATAAACTGTGATTTTTGAAATTTGTTCATAATGATTGGTCAATAAGAGTACTAATATAGGGTTTCCATACTTGGTCTTTTAGTTTCAGGTATTAGCCGTATTCTATCTCATTCATTGTGACTTTTTTATATTGGTTTTTCAACCTCAAGTATTTGCCACCATTTGTTGGGTCCGCCGGTCCCTCCCGTGTTCCTTGTCTACCCGACCATCAATCAAGTACTATACTTTCTTTTCAAAAACCTCATTATATTTTTAATAGTGTCATGCTTTATAAATCATAAATGTATCAAATATTACATCATTTGACAAACAATAACAATCATATTAAAATATGAACAAAAATTATATGATTCTTGTGATACAACAAATGAAAGTTTCAACTTACCTCAAGTCCACTTTATGGCAAATGAAAAGATCAATTTTTTTGGAAGATAGGATGTGTTAAAAGCCTAACATAATTAAATCATGTACTATTAATATCCTTTTTATAAATGATTTAGTCTATTCTAGTTCATATACACTTTTCAATCTTTTATAAATAATTCCATATCAATTACATAACCTTAAAAACAATACATACTCTATATTTTACTACTAATTCAATACATTAAATATTAGGACAATCATTAAATAACTAATAATTCAAACATAATTATTAGGGCAGCCCCTAAAATATGCACACAATCAAAATTAACATGACGTAAATTCGATTTTAATTTAAATTGATTATACCCTTCAATTAAGCAAACTAATTCTATTGTTTTCAATCATTTAAAGAAACTTCCAAACATAATATAAGCATTACATGATTAATAGAAATAAGTAAATTAAACATATTTCACAAGACTATTAATTTTGTTAAAAACTAGGTTAACTAGCTTGATTTTAACTTCAAGTGTAACTTACTTAAGTTTTCAATCATAAAAAATATAATAAAACATGTAACCATCCAAGATACTACAAATTCATCATAAGAAACATTAAAAAAGAATATATATTGATTAAGTTGGAATTAAACTTCAAAATCAATAATTTTCAAGGTTAAAAAGGATGGAATTTGTTCTAGTTAGTATTTTATGAATTCCTATGGATTGAATTCAATTTTTGTGAGTATGAGAGTATAGAAATTTGGGAGAAACTTAGGAGAATAAGGGCTGGTCGTTTTTGAGGTACTTCCACAAAAAATATAGATAAAAATGATTTGTTTGACCTTTCAAAGAGAGGTAAGTGGAGGGTGATGATTGGTTGCATCATGATTGGTGTCTTCTCATGCCAAAAGTCACGTTCATGGGTTAAGGAAATGACAAAAATTGATGCCTTGGAGTTATAATAAAGTGCAATGTGGTTTAAAATGATTTCATGCAACCTAGTCAACCAACCAATCAAATTGCACCATTTTGTATACTTTTAGTTCTTAATCAAATGTAACATATTTAAAAAAAATATTTAGGCAAATAATCATTTTAGAATGTAACAAATATAGAACAATACGAATAATTCATTTAATGGCCATTCAACACATCAATCTTCCTTAACCGAAATACCGAGCTTTTCACTGAAAAAAAATACTTAAGCAATATGTTAAATCAAGAAACAAAAGTTTGATCTCATATTTCATGTATTAATGCATGTTAAAGCATAACTAGAGCATATAATAACAATTATTTAAGTTCGTGCAATCATGTTATTTGTATGTCATAATTCAATAATACACATTGATTAGATGCATATTCATGCAAGATACTTATTATTGGCTATGTAAGAGAGAATTGGACATTACATAATTGATAAAACTAATTAATGAATTATTTTAAAGTTGATTATTAAGAAAAATTCTTTTCTATATAAGGCAATTGTGCATGGATCTTATGGTTGAAACTAGACCTGACTACGGTTCAAGAACAGCCGGTTACGGTTCGAAACCACCGGTTTCATAGTTCAAGAAAATTTTGACTCTTAACCTTAACCGTTAAGGCAGGTTACAGTCCGAGTTCTAGAACCGCTGGTTCGGTTTCGATTCCGGTTCCAGTTAACCGACGGTTCCGATTCCGGTTCCAGTTAACCGACGGTTCCGATTCCGGTTCCAACCCTTATATTTCATTTTATTTTATTTTAAATTTTTTGAACTTAAATTTGCAAAACATATTGTTAATTTTTGAACTTAAATTTGCAAAACATATTGTTAATTTTTGAACTTAAATTTGAAAAAAAATAGCTAAAATTTAAACATATGGTCAAAAATAAAAGTGACTAAATTACCTTATGAAATTTCTAAAAAATAATTTTTCCATTTACACTGTATTGATAAAGCACAATTTACTAAATTTTGGTATTTGGAGTTAATGTTATCATATAAAATCAATGCAATATTTTAATAATTTAATAATACTAAATGAGAAGTTGAGGAATAAATACTATATATTATAAAGTAGCATCATTTACTTATTATTAAGATAATTGTAAAGTAATATTATTAGATAATTTTAAAACTTTACTTATTATTAAGATGAAATGTATAATGTTTAAATATAAGACTTGATTTATAATTTGTTACAACTAATTAATTAAATTTAAAGAGGGGCACAACACCAATTATATTGATTTTAAAAAAACAAGACAAACAATTTGAGGGGAAAAAAAATAAAAAAAATAAATTATGAGAGTTATTTATGCACTTATTCAAAATTATAAATATATGATTTATTAGTTCAATTGGTTAGAGTGTTCTGTTAATAAGTTGGAGGTCATGGTTCAAAATCTTTATTTCTCACATTTTATATTATTTTTGTTAAAAAATAAAAAAATTAAAACAATTACCTAATCGGGCTCAACGAATCTGACCCGTTGATCTCAGACCGAGTCTAGTTGAAACAATAACATGTAATATATTATAATGATTGACATTATTACAATCATAATGCTCACAAAACTGTTTCAGACCCGTTGACCATGAGTCCAGGTCTAGTTGAAACAATAACATGTAATATATTATAATGATTGACATTATTACAATCATAATGCTCACAAAACTGTTTCAGACCCGTTGACCATGAGTCCAGGTCTAGTTGAAACAATAACATGTAATATATTATAATGATTGACATTATTACAATCATAATGCTCACAAAACTGTTTCTCTGTGGGGACGTCTTTATTAGGTGCGGTTGGTTGGTGCTCCAAGGTTATATAATACTCCCTCCATACATAACCCAACCTCCCCCACAAATCTTCCTCCTCCTCCTCTTCCACCGCCCCCGCCGCCACCACCACCACCACTTTCCTCCACCACCTCTTTGGGATACATTTGTATATTTCATCAATCTGATAAAACTGAATCTTGGAAGAAAAGAAGACCACATTTTGTCCATTGGTAAATTAAGAAAGTGACACTCACAACCAAGAACGGCGGCGAAGCCATGAAAATCGACGTGAAAGAGTCGACGTTGGTGCAGCCGGCTGCGGCGACGCCGTGCGTCAGCCTTTGGAACTCCAACGTCGACCTGGTGGTGCCCAACTTCCACACCCCAGCGTGTACTTCTACCGCTCCACGGGGGAGGCCAACTTCTTCGATCCGGAGGTGCTGAAGGAGGCGCTTGGCCGAGCCCTGGTGCCGTTCTACCCGATGGCAGGGAGGCTGAAGAGGGATGAAGATGGCCGCATTGCGATCGACTGCAACGCCGAGGGAGTGCTCTTTGTGGAGGCAGAGTCCGACGGCGTGGTTGATGATTTTGGCGAATTTGCTCCGACGTTGGAGCTCCGCGGCCTCATCCCGGCGGTGGATTACAGCCAGGGAATTTCGACGTACCCGCTTTTGGTGTTGCAGGTGTGGTCTTGGTTACACTAGTTGTTCATGTGAATTAAAATCTACATGCACTTCCCACTTCCATTCAAGAAGATTTAAAAATCTACATGTTAGGGTAATTCTGTAATTTAATAATACAGTGCCTTTTTTAAAAAAAATTTAATTTAAGCGTCTATTTCCCATTAAAAATATTAGGCATTTATCATTAGTTTAAAAGATTATATTTACCTTCCACTTAATTATTAATTAAAACATGAGCAATATAATATAAAAATGGAAAAAATTAATTAACAAATTTTTTATTGATTTTTTTTTTTGATAAAATGTTAGCTATTACATAAATCTACAATCCTTCCACTTAAATTATTCCTATTTTCTAAATAATAAATCATATTTATCTTTAGTTGTCTTATATTTAGAATTTGATAAAGTGGGCTATTAATTAGATTTAATGTGATTTCATTTTGAATTTATTTTAACATTATTAATATGCATTGTTGTCCTTATTTGATGGTAACAATAATCGCATAAAGTGGAAATCTTATGGAAAATTCAATCTGTAAATATAGATATACAACACTTGCTCGATTTTCAATCTGGATCTTTCACTTAGCTTTCTTTATCTCTTTTGTACCAAAAAAATAAATAAACAAAATAAAAATAAGGGGACTTAGGAGTATTGTGATATTATATGATTATGAGAAATGGGGATTAGGCAAACCCTCTATAAGAATAGAATAGAGGTACTTAATGGGAAAAAAAAAAAAAATTGGCATGAATAAAGTTGGGTTGACAAACTAGGTAAATGACTTCCTCCCTCTCAAATTAAATCTTTTAGGAACGTTTATAAATGATATCTCATTTCACAACATTAAAATTGTTCTTTAAAAAATATTATATTCATAATTTAGATAATGATATAACGCCACTAAATTCTAAACTCTCATATAAATTTTTTATTTTTGGAACTTTTTGATTTTATCTAAATTTTTATCTGATTTAAAATAATCAATATGAGACAGAAAAGAATAAAATTGGTTGAAGAACTAGACATGGATGTTACCTTTGGAAATAATCTTAACAAGCACCACACGCAAGGCCAAGAATTAATGATCATGAAGAAGTAATCAAATGTTTCCTCCTATCCAGAAGGGTTGAAGAATTGATTGGCCCATGTTATCAATTTTTAAAGCATGGTCCCTAACTCCAACTAATCAAAAAGGTACAACACACAACCACTAATTTAATACGAAAAGAATGAACTTAAATAATAGCAGCAATAATTTATATCCGCATTTAATTAAAAAAAAGGATAATAAAAAAATTAAAGCTTCATTATTATTAAAAAAAAAAAAAACTAATGAAATCGATAAAGGGCTCAAAATTCATGCCTATGCTATTTTTCTTCTTCTCCATGTAATTTTAAGTGAATCATTGACCACTGCCATTTACAGAGCGAGTGGAGGCTGGTGCAAACCCCCTCCATGGAATTTATATAAACAAAAAATTTATGTATAAATTTATTAGAATTTAAAATTTTATTTCCATAAAAGTAATAAATTTGTCGTTCATCTGACTGAAAATATTTGTTTGCCAACATTAAATTTTCTGGCTTCGACCTGGCCGTCTACTGCCAAGTTGCAACTGGTTAATGACCAAAATCAGTTTCTCCAGAGAGGTAGCAGTTATGAGACTAATTTCAACTACTGTGCAGGTCACACATTTTAAATGTGGTGGAGTTTCCATGGGCGTTGGAATGCAGCACCATGTAGCAGATGGATTTTCTGGCCTTCATTTCATCAACACATGGTCTGATATGGCTCGGGGCCTCGACATTACCATCCCGCCTTTCGTCGACCGGACTCTCCTCCGCGCCAGTGATCCGCCCCAGCCTCAATTCAAGCACATTGAGTACCATCCCCCTCCAGCCATGAAAACCCCTGATCAACACAAAACTGATGCAGCCGCCACTGAGACCGCTGTTTCCATATTCAAGCTAACTCGTGATCAGCTGAATACCCTCAAGGCCAAGTCCAAGGAGGATGGAAATACAGTCACTTACAGCTCGTACGAGATGCTGGCGGGACACGTTTGGCGCTGTGCTTGCAGGGCTCGTGGGCTGCCCCAAGAACAGGACACCAAACTGTACATTGCCACTGATGGACGGTCCAGGCTTCGCCCCTCACTCCCACAGGGCTATTTTGGCAATGTGATCTTCACTGCCACGCCTGTTGCCGTTTCTGGTGACCTCCTATCGAAACCCGTGTGGTATGCTGCCAGTAAAATTCACGATGCATTAGCCCGGATGGACAACGATTACTTGAGGTCAGCTCTTGATTACTTGGAACTGCAGCCTGATCTTAAGGCCCTTGTTCGTGGTGCACACACGTTTAGGTGCCCGAATCTTGGGATAACCAGTTGGGTTAGGCTACCTATCCATGATGCGGATTTTGGCTGGGGTAGGCCAATTTTTATGGGGCCGGGCGGGATTGCATACGAAGGTCTAAGTTTCGTGTTGCCTAGTCCAACAAATGATGGGAGCTTATCAGTTGCAATCTCATTGCAAATAGAACATATGAAGCTTTTTGAGAAGCTGCTCTATGACATCTGAAGTGTACTTGCTGTAAAATTCAAGCCTGTAAGTTGTGGGATTTGCTCAACGAGTCCGTCAACCAATCACCTCTATGATAGGTGGTCTTTAGTCTTCATTGTAAGCTTTAAACATTTCATACAATATTTCACTTATTCACATATGAGTATCCCACTTACAACTTCGTGCATTCATAATACATATATGATATCTCCCAGGAACATAAATTTTATCAAATTGTCCACTACCAACGAGAGCAAAGTTCAAATATCCAACAATGTTACATAAATATGTCTAAATGTAAATTGATAGCATGAAAGACGAGAAAAAAAAAGGGTTCAAATGACAAATATGAGGAACACCATTATAAAGGGAAAAACACTCCATGCAGAGGAAAGGGGCAATAGTGGCATATGTCATGAAGAGCCTAAGGACTCAACCCAATCCCTTCTTTCACGCTCGTCCAACTTTAGAAATCATGTTCGGATTCTCGTACTTTGGAGCATGTTGATTGGCTTGAAAAATAGGGGTTGAGAAAGTCCATCCATATCTCACAGTGAGGAAATGCATTCATCAATAAACTTCTTAGCCTTATTTTGTATCCTCTTGGACTTGGCCTCTGTTAGTTCATTCCATTCTTTTATGCAGATAAAATCATTAGTTGCTTCGGGGATAGTTTTCTCCTCCTAGTGGACAACCCTCCACTCTCATGGCCATCACGCCTAGATGTGCGTGTAGTAGCTAGCAACGTTATTTCCATCGCCACCCCTAATCCTGTGCACAACTCCCCGGCTGCCATTTCTTCCCAGCATGGGGTCATGTGTTTGTCTTTCCACATTCGAGAGGGGCTGCTTATAAGAAGACTTTGCTGTCGAAACCCGTAGCAACATTACCAGCAAATATCTTTGTGCAGTAGTCCTAGCAAGTCAATTCCCTATCAATAGTTGGGAGGTTCTAAATGGCAAAATTTTATTTATTATGTCTAGGATAGAGTTAGAAAATAGATTATTTTTAAATTTGAGGAGCTAAACTTTATATTAAAATTTTATATTAATTTAAAATTATAGAGTTGTAGGGACAGCTGACTTTATTGCAAAATTGAATTTTCTAAACTAAACAAAATCATACTATAAAGGGAAAATGCAAGTGGGGATTTTATCGCAATCTATTGTGCAAAACAATTAGATGGGTCGGTGAGTTTGTCATAAATACAAATTCCTCACATATGGATAGTCAAAAAGCAATCAAATAATTAACCACCACAAATGATGATTCGCAGAATATATTCAACTAAAGTTGAAAATTATTGCCCCTGACTGAACTCGTAGATAACATAGGAGGAGCAAATTTATGCCTAATTGGTTTAGGTCGGCATTTTGGCAACTGGGATTAAAGCAGTCCAAGTTGGACAGAGTTTGAGTCTGTGACCACCTCGTCAAACACCAGAAGACATAGGCCTTACGTTCATAAGGACTCATGGCAGTTATTCCTGTTATTATATTTGGTACTTATAACTCCTTTTTTTCCAATTGTGCTTTCGTATTTGCGCATTGTATTTCCTTCAAAGAAAACGCGGCTGTTTTATTCTTTACAACCCCATATAAGAACCCTCTCCTTCTCCACCACGGTTTATTATGTAAACCCTAAGTAAATCTCCTAAAACTCTAAGCTCCACAAACAGAAATATACTCATTAAACTGAATGAGTTTTCCCTTTCTACCCATTTGCCTTGAATTCAGTACTCATTGAAGTTTGCGTATTACAGTTCTGTTTTGTTTTTTTGCCCCAAATTTCAAGAAAATTGAGGGGATAGATACTTGTATACTCGTACATTGTTGGTGAAGCGACAATGGTAGGAAAGGGGGAGATGTGGTTCAAGAAAAGGGTGTCAATGAGTATGGAGATGGGGTTGCATGGATTAGGGGTTCGATGATAGGAAAAGGGAGCTTTGGGTGTGTTTATCTGGCAACTCTGAAGAATCCCACATCAAAATACAGCTGTTTGCCGTCTGTGATGGCTGTAAAATCTGCGGAGGTTTCTGTTTCGGGTACAATTCAGAAGGAGAGGGAGGTTTTGAGCAATTTGAATGGGAGTCCTTATGTAATTAAGTGTTTTGGTGAGGAGACAACGATGGGTGACAATGGTGTGATGGCGTATAATCTGTTGCTGGAATATGGTTCTGGTGGAACTTTGGCCGATAGGATCAAGAAATTGGGTGGCAATGGACTGCCTGAATTTGAGGCTAGGGTATATACAAGGTCTATTCTCAGAGGTTTAAATCATATTCACGGCATTGGATATGTTCATTGTGATATGAAGCCTGATAATATATTGCTTGTGCCCAATCGTGGAAGAGGGGGGATTACGGAGTTTAGGGCAAAGATTGGCGATTTTGGTTTGGCAAAGAGGGAATGTCAGTCCAAGAATAGGATATTGGAACCGTATTGGAGGGGTACCCCTATGTACTTGTCACCCGAGGCTGTGATCGATAATGTACAAGAGGCACCATGTGATGTTTGGGCACTTGGGTGTATTGTGCTTGAGATGTTAACAGGGAAGCCTGCATGGGATGGGCAAAAAGCTGAGGAAATTCTTAGAAAGATGGGGGCTGGTAATGAATTGCCTAAAATTCCAAATGAGGTATCAAAGGAGGCAAGGGATTTTCTAAAGGGTTGTTTTGTGAGGAAGTCCATGTACAGATTGACTTCTGAAATGCTGTTGAATCATCCATTTGTTGAAGGTTTGGATTATGATGATGCTGTTGAAGAATTAGAGGACTTTGAATATTTGAATGAGAATGAATCTATGAAGCTGGTGTCTGACAGTGATGATGATGAGTGGGGCGATGCATCCGAGGAGGATTCATTTTCTTATCGGTCTGAAGAAGATGCAGACAGTATGGATGAGGAAATCGTATCTAATTTAGCTGAAGAAAAAGAATATGAAGAGATAGAAATTCAAGGTTTGAATCAATCAAATGAGATGTCCAAACAGATTTCATCACCAAGTTTATCAAAAAGAAAACATTATCCTGTTAGTTTTTCCATTCGTGCAGGAATCTAGCAAAGTACTTGGTTGAGGTTATGGTGTCAATGTAGGTAGTGAGAAATAGAGTTGATTTACTTAGTTGTAGGCTCAATTGATTATTGACAGGCTATACTCAGTTATGTAATGGAAACATATTGAGTTTTGATCAATAGATTGATTCTTCTTCTGTACATTGCTGTCAATTTTCTTGCTAATTTAGGATTCTTTAATTTCTGAAAATGTTCTTATTGCCCTTTCCTTGTTTCACTTGGATAAGACAGAGGAACATATTATGAAACGAGCAATTGAAATCTAACGTATTAGATCGCTCTTTGTTCCTAGGAAATATTTGAATACACCTTGCATTATTTGCTGTTACATGTATCATTCTATTTATGTTCTTTCTCAATAAACACACATCTTATGCCCCGCAGGTTGTTAAACTTTATACTATATGATCATAATGCCAATTTGTTGGCTGCTATCTGCCCTGGAATCCCAAATGTGTTATGATTAAGCATCATTTGCCAATTTCAATTCAATTAGTCTGACTTTTTAGCTCTTAATGGGCACATCTGATTACTGATATTTGGTCTTGTTTCTGCAATACTGTTTCACATTTTGGTGAGTCGCTTGAGCTGATATTTTACACCTCAGTTGCTCTTCATTGTTAATTCTAATGCTTTCAACTATATCATTATATTGTTTAGAAAAGTTTTATTTTTGATGTTCAACTTGATGTGGATCATCTCCCCAAAACCTTCTAATATCTGCAAGCTATGACTATGATATGATGCCTTTTCTGCATTTCTTGATTGATCAGGAAAAGCCGGAAAACTAATTGATATGGTTCTCCTTCGGTTCTATACATAATGTAATAATGTTTGAATACAACAAAAGTAACAGTAAAAATCATATAGAGCATTACTTTTACATCATATTTTTCCAGTATCTTCAAGTTTATCCTAGTATAGCTTGTTAGACAAAATATGATCTAAATATATTTACATAACACAATAGTATGTAATACAAAATGCAGAAAAAACGAAGATCTAAATACAATTTCCGACTATTGATGCTTAGCTTGGACTGCAATATTTGTAATGGGTATTGAGTTTTTCTAAATTCTAGTAATCTCGCTCAGCGGTAGAGTTACTCAGCCGCCCCCCTTAATTTTTTATATTTACAATTTTAGTATGTAAATTTTAATAAATTTAAAAATTTGTCCTTTTTACAATAATTAAATTATTCCAACCGCCCCTTAAAAAATTTATAATTCTATTTCGAATATGCGAATTTAATAAATTTAGAGGTGTTCTAAAATTATTTTTAAATTTTATTTTTTCAAAAAATTTAGGTAATGGAATTTATTATTGATACAAAGTTTTAATGATATTTGTACTAATCTTCAAAATTTATTATAATTTTGTTTATAAAAATATGAATATTTTAGTCAAAAAATACTCTTTATTGTGATTTTTTTATTTTAGTTTTTAGTTTTTAACTTATTTGATTCTACTTTTGTTGTTTATTATTTGAGGTTATAATAATTTTTATTTCAAATAATCATAAGTGTAGGTTTTTCATGACATAAAAATTATTTAATTTGGTTAATGGTTATAAAATAATGCTAATAATCTTGTAAATTAGTTTTTATTTAGTATTGGATTTAATTAAAATTTATTAATATTTTTATTTAAAAATTAATTTTTGTTTAAATACTTATGCAAATATAATAGATATAAAATATTTATGTATAAGTACAACGTATTATATTTATATTTACATTTTAATTTCTAATAATTAATTAAGAAAAAAATTCTAATAAAAAAATAATTATATATATATACATATAAATAATTTGACAGTCAAATTTCGCCCCCTATATTAAAATTTTGGTTCCGCCCCTGATTTTAATGGTGTATTTTGCTTTTGTGATCGGATATAAAATTGCTCTAATGAAGGGATACAATCGAAACATAACACTTGATCGATTTTTATCTCCATTGCGATTTAAAATTTTGAGTTGGTATGTGGATAACAACTATCAATTTATTTTAGATTTAATGCAAATAATAATATGACCAAAAGACTTTATTGGCTAATTCTAAAGGACTGTGTTTTACTGCCTTAATAGGATTTCGTTCAAATGGGGAAATTTATCAGCAGCAGACTTCAATGTCTTGAAGAAACCATTTGATTGGTCCAATGTCCACCACCATGCAAAACCGACTAACGCAATTTTGTTATTTTTTATTTTATCTCAGTTAATGTTCTCTATATCTGTTTTGATTGATTTGATGATGATTCTTTGTCACCATTTTAGTAGCATTTGTACTTTTAACTGATTTTTTTATAATTTAATTGAATTGAATCTGTCAATTCAACTATAAATTGATAGTCGATCTGGTTTAATTAACTTTAAATAATTAATTTTACAATTTAACTTATCAAAAATTAGTTTGACAGATTTTTTTTTAATTTTTTTTAAAAATTTAAAGTATTAAACTTGATATTTCGTTATACATACTTGATTTTTTGAATTTTAAATTTTGTTAGATATTTTTTAATTAATTATTTTTTTATTTTTTATATTTAAAATATATTATATAACAATTAATTTATTACATATTATTTTATATATTATAATAAAAAATATAATTAATTTTAATTATACCAATTAGAACCACAAATGAATTGATTCAACAAATTTAAACAAAACTCATTTAATCATGAATGTGATTTTAAATAAAAACAGTGCTTTTAATTATAAAATCCACTATCACATTTTTTTGTGATCATATGAAGATACAAAATGGCCCATTTAATAGTTATATTATAGACTTTAGCAGACAGTGTTGGTCGTTAAACTGATACCATTTCCTGGGCCACTAAATTGGGCCCAATAGGTGAAGAAATTTACACCATAAATTCCCCATTATTCTTACTTGTTACAAATACTCAAGTCTCATGATATTTAAAGCAAAATTAATCTTGGATGATTAATTGTGCTACACAAAAGTTAAGAGTAAGAAATGAATTTACATCCATAGCTCACCTTAACATGTGCGCCTTCTCTCTTGACATCTTTTTTCTTTTATGTTTTTCAATACGATATTATAATTATTGGTCAAAAATGTCGTATATCATTTGTATGAAAATTAAATAAAAAATTAATATTTTTTTTTTGAAATTAAATATTTAGTTGGTGTCGTCAACTCGACCTTTTTTTATGGTACGGTATCAAATATTTAATTGATTTATTTAAAAAACTGTATACTAAGTTCTCTCAAATTTTTTATCTCGTTACATTACAGAAGTTAGTTTTTGTAGGCTCCAGAAACAAAAAAAAAAACAAAGATAGGAAAAGAAAGGAAAGAAGAAAGAGGCAAAACCTATAGTTTACATCGTGTTCACGCTTTAACACTTAATAACAAGACGATTGCACATAATCTCGCTTAATAGTATCGAGCTACTATATTCTGAATATATTTATTTATTATGTCAATATTATTGCATTTAATAACATCAATATTGTAAGTATACTCATATTCATTTAATTGAACTTTAATTAAATTGCCATAAAATTGGATCGGTCAACAGCCCTAAACGTATTTAGTGCATTGGAGAATAGGTGATTAAGTGCATTTTGAATTTTTTATTATAATTAAAATTTTATTTTATATTACAATACCACTAATATACGCTAACTGTATTAAATGATATTATTATATAATAATACATCTAAACTGGATCTAGTGAGGAATTATAATATTGAATTGATGCTCATGGCAAACTATTAAGCGCATTGGAACTCCTAAGCCTTAGGGGCAAGTAGCAATAAATTTGTCGCTAGATTTTGATTTATTTCCAAATATTTTTTCAATATTTTTTTAAAAAAATATTTGAAAAGGTTTTTCTTCAGGAATATGTGAAAATAAAATGTGTTCGGATGAGTGAATTCCAGAGTTTGATCAACTTAATTGATATGTTGATTTGATATTTTATTTTGAGATGGAGTTTACACGTTTTCAAATACGGTAAAGAGTGATTTCTGAAAATGGGTATAGGCTTTTGAAAAATAGGGTATAGGTTTAAAAAAAAGAAAGTTGTTTTTAAAAATATTTTCAAATTATATTTTCTAAATATATCCCAAATCATATAGGTTTTCATTTTTAGGAAAATGAAAAATATGTTCGGAAAATGAATCCAAACATGGCCTTCACATCCTAAATTTCATTAACTTTTTTTTTCTTATGTACTACGAAGTACAATTTAGTCGTGTAAACCAAACTAATAACTATGTAATTTGTTTTAAGGCAAATAACTAATTACAATATTTAAGTGATATCAATATACTAAAGACTAATTAAGTAATAAATGACATTAGATTAAATCAC
The DNA here is from genome assembly GCA_019321725.1 of Paulownia fortunei. Lineage (NCBI taxonomy): Eukaryota > Viridiplantae > Streptophyta > Magnoliopsida > Lamiales > Paulowniaceae > Paulownia > Paulownia fortunei. Next base: position 19,885,454 of record CM033112.1, on the reverse strand, counting down.
ACATCTGAAGAGAAAAAATAAATTTAAAATTGATAATACCCGTACATAGAAGAACTTAATCCAAAATCTTTTAGTTCTAAAAAGGCTTCAATCTTATTATTGGACAAAACTTCCAGCAACCACAAAGGCCTATGAATCTTGAAACAAAATTATTACACTATTTGACCTTTAAAATGAGAAAGAAGATTGTCAAGTCACTTGATTGAAAATTAATCTTTATATTTTACATTTAATTATCCCAACACATATTCGTCTATCTGCGTATAATTATGGTATGTTAATAACTAATTTAACTTGTAACAACTTTTTTTTTTTTTTTTTGCACAATGAGCTCACTAGAATCAAAATCTTAATCAAGTAGTAGCAGTGTTGATTTCCTCAGCAGCTCTTGAGTTTGTCATAAATACAAATTCATTACATATGGATGGTAAAAAAGGCAATCAAATAATTAACCACCACAAATGATGATTCGCAAAATATATTCAACTAAAGTTGAAATTTATGCCAAATTGGTTCAGGTTGGCATTTTGGAAGTTGGGATTATGACTTGCAAAAGCAGTCCAAGTTCGACAGAGTTTTGAGTCTCTCTGAGTTCTGACCAACTTGACAAACACCGGAAGACATCGGCCTTACGTTAACAAGGACACATGACAGTTATTCTTGTTATTTTATTTGGTACTTATAACTCCTTTTTTCCTTTTGCGCATTGTATTTCCTTCAAAGAAAACGCGGCTGTTTTATTCTTTACAACCCCATATTAGAACCCTCTCCTTCTCCACCACGGATTATTATTTAAACCCTAAGTAAATTCTTCTAACACTTAAGCTCCACAAACAGAAATATACTCATTGAACTGAATGAGTTTTCCCTTTTCTACCCATTTGCCTTGAATTCAGTAATCATTGAAGTTTGCGTTTTCCAGTTCTGTTTTGTTTTGTTGCCCCAAATTTCAAGAAAATTGAGGGGATTGATACTTGTATTCTCGTACATTGTTGGTGAAGAGACAATGGCAGGAAAAGGGGGAGATGTGGTTCAAGAAAAGGGTGTCAATGAATATGGAGATGGGGTTGCATGGATTAGGGGTTCGATGATAGGAAAAGGGAGTTTTGGGTGTGTTTATCTGGCAACTCTGAAGAATCCCACATCAAAATACAGCTGTTTGCCGTCTGTGATGGCTGTAAAATCTGCGGAGGTTTCTGTTTCGGGTACAATTCAGAAGGAGAGGGAGGTTTTGAGCAATTTGAATGGGAGTCCTTATGTAATTAAGTGTTTTGGTGAGGAGACAACGATGGGTGACAATGGTTTGATGGCGTATAATCTGTTGCTGGAATATGGTTCTGGTGGAACTTTAGCCGATAGGATCAAGAAATCGGGTGGCAATGGATTGCCTGAACTTGAGGTTAGGGTATATACAAGGTCTATTCTCAGAGGATTAAATCATATTCATGGCCTTGGATATGTTCATTGTGATATGAAGCCTGATAATATATTGCTTGTGCCCAATGCTGGAAGAGGGGGGTTTACCGAGTTTAGGGCAAAGATTGGCGATTTTGGTTTGGCAAAGAGGGAATGTCAGTCCAAGAAGAGGAAATTGGAACCCTATTGGAGGGGTACCCCTATGTACTTGTCACCCGAGGCTGTGATCGATAATGTGCAAGAGGCGCCGTGTGATGTTTGGGCACTTGGGTGTATTGTGCTTGAGATGTTAACAGGGCAGCCTGCATGGGATGGGAAAAAAGCTGAGGAAATTCTTAGAAAGATGGGGGCAGGTAATGAATTGCCTAAAATTCCAAATGAGATATCAAAGGAGGCAAGGGGTTTTCTAAAGGGTTGTTTTGTGAGGAAGTCCATGTACAGATTGACTTCTGAAATGCTGTTGAATCATCCATTTGTTGAAGGTTTGGATGATGATGATGCTGTTGAAGAATTAGAGGACTTTGAATATTTGAATGAGAATGAATCTATGGCGCTGGTATCTGACAGTGATGATGATGAGTGGGGCGATGCATCCGAGGAGGATTCATTTTCTTATTGGTCTGAAGAAGATGCAGACAATATGGACGAGGAACTCATATCTAATTTAGCTGAAGAAAAAAAATCTGAAGAGGTAGAAATTCAAGGTTTCAATCAATCAAATGAGATGTCCAAACAGACTTCATCACAAAGTTTATCAAAAAGAAGACAACATTATCCTGTTAGTTTTACCATTCCTGCAGGAATCTAGCAAAGTATTTGGTTGAGGTTATGGAGTCAATGTAGGTAGTGAGAAATAGAGTTGATTTTCCTTAGTTGTAGGTTCAATTGATTATTGACCGGCTATACTCAGTTATGTAATAGAAACAGATTGAGTTCTGATCAATAGATTGATTCTTTTTCTGTACCTTGCTGTCAGTTTTCTTGCTAATTCGTGAAATGTTTGATTTTCGTATCTTTTCAGGCTATACTCAGTTGTGGAATAGAAACAGATTGAAATTTGATCAATAGATTGATTCTTTTTCTGTACATTGCTGTGAGTTTTCTTGCTAATTTAGGATTCCTGAATTCGTGAAGATGTTTGATTGATCTTTTCAGGCTATACTCAATTTTTGTATCTTTTTGTTTTTTAATTTTTAGTCAAATAACATGCCCTGTTATTAATTCGATAAAAATCCTCTTTATCCTCTTTATTTGTTTTTCTATTCTTTGACTTGAATAATTTGTTTTAGATTTGAGAATGCACTTCAATTTACTTCTACTTCATTTGAATGGATTTGCAGGTATTATCCTACTCAAGAAAACCTTGTTTTTGTTCTTGTTTCATGTATTTGACTTAGTCCCTTGGCCAACTTCTTTTGTTTGCCAAATCAATTATATACGAATACCAATATTCGAGTATAACACGACAGACACAAGACATAACAATCTTTAAAAGTTTAGGGACGCCACACAACTGCAACAAGACTGTCTAATATATGTAAACATATACATATATAAGTAATTGGTAATAAATTGATAGAGACATGGTCCAAGTACAAGTGATAATGTATTCCAAGAAACAAGAAAGTTTTGACTGTCACAAAGCAATGTAAAGAAAGAAAATGTTAGTTTGGATGGTAGCACTATTTTTTGAAGTAGTTATAGAAATAGTTAAAATTTAATAATTTTTATATTACTCATATACTTTGTAGAATACATGAAAGAAGATCTCTATATCTCAAACTTGTTCAGATGTGTCAATGTTTTTTATTTTTTTTGATTAATTTATGGACATGCTCCGATATTATGTCCAACGTGTATCTGATAGAACACAAATGATTGTATGAAATGTCTGTGCATTGTAATCCAAAACATTAGATCATTAGTAAGACAGCTGAACGTGAAGACTGTTATTACATTTAAAAAAGCAATCAGATGAATGCAGAACAAAAACAACCTATATGGAATGTTCTTAATAATCACTGAATGTTGAAGATGATATTCCAAGGGAGGATGAAAATGTTGCTGTGGCGTCTCCAGTAAGGTACCTCTTTAGGCGATCCAAGTCGTCGGCACAGTCAAGCATTGTTGGCCGCATAGAAGGGGACTCCTGTGTGCAAACAATTCCCAATTCAATCAGTTCTCCAATGGCCACTTCCCACATTCTCCTCACCTCAGGGGTTTGATCCCTTAATGCTCGAAACAGTGAATGGTCTACTGCGTTTTCCATTTGCATGTGGTAGTGGTTCTTGACATACTTGGGCAGGCTTAGCCCCCCTACAAACATGTCATCTGTTGGTCTCTTTCTGGTTACCATCTCCAGGACCAAGACTCCGAAACTGTAAACATCCCCCTTTGTCGATGTACTCGACCCAGAACCGTACTCTCAAGGTAAAAAAAAGGGAAATCAGGAGTCAGGCATATGTTATGTCTACTAAAGTAAAGAAAAATGCAATGCGGAATCCAGAAAAAAGTTAGTTTGGGATTGGCATTTGAGGGACAGAATGTGTGCCTGAAACATGATAAAAAATAATTTGATTTTAAGCTGTGCATCTTATTATGACTGAAACTGCTGCATGATTCTTTACTGTAACTTGTCACTTGAAAAAATAATAACAGCCAGTTTAATTCCACTGAAAACATTCATTTCGTCCCGTGTATCTAATTCTGTTGTATTATAGCAAAAGATGAGGCATACCTGGTGCAACGTATCCAATTGATCCGCATAACATATTCACCGTGGAGTTACTCATATTTTCAGTCACCCCACCATTTCCACCGTCAACAGTCATGACCAGCCTTGATATCCCAAAGTCAGAGACTAAAGCTGTCATATCGTCATTGAGGAGAACGTTGCTGGGCTTTATGTCACAGTGTATGACCTTGACTGGAGAATGATGGTGCAGATAAGCCATCCCTTCTGCAATATCACTGCAAATGTTCACCCTTTGGACTAGGCTCAAATCTGAGGAGCCTGTTCTTAGGCCATTCTCCATGTGTGGATATAGACGGGCATCTAAGCTTCCATTAGCCATATAGGGCAAAACCAGGGCCTTAAATTGTGGTAAACTACAAGCTGTGATAATTCTTATCAGGTTCCGGTGGCGAATCCTCTTCAATACCTGGCATTCTCTGTTAAAACTCTTGGTGGAATTGCCTGTTTGCAGATGTAAAACCTTGACAGCTATTTGTGTTCCATCTGGAAGAGTTCCCCTGTAGACACGGCCATAGCTGCCTGATCCAACAAGTCTCTGGTCATCAAATCCTCCTGTGGCTTCTAAAAGTTCTTTATATGATATTCTTGGAAAATTATGTGTCAATTCTGGTGGTTGTTTTCTGTCTTTTCCGGATTGTCTGGATGAAATAATAACTCTCAACCGCTGACATCCAATCACACAGCAGATTGTTGAGAAGAAACCTGATATGAATATAACAATGCAGAAGATAATCACGAAAAGACGCGAGCGAAAATAGTGCTGCTTATGGTTGCACATTGGAATGCCTGGAACAGAACCACAGAGATGTGGGTTGCCCAAGAAGGATAAATTAGTGATGGAATCAAAGAGGCCTCCTGTGGGAATCATTCCAGCGAAGTTGTTATATGAAAGATTCAGGAAAATCAGGGTACTGCTTTTGTTCAAGCTTGTCGGGATCATTCCCGACAGCTTGTTTCTTGAAACATCAAAAGCTATAATGCTCTTGAGATCACCTAATGAGTCTGGAAGATGCCCTTGAATAGAGTTATTGGAGAAATTTATCAACTTCAAAGCGTAGCAACTCGAAATCTGACTAAAGATACTTCCATTGAAGTTGTTTGATGACAGATCAATCTCTTCGACACTTGCCAGTTTACTCAGTTCAATTGGCAACGGCCCTTCAAGCTGGTTGTGTGACAGATTAAGAAACCATCGCATTTCGTGCAGTCCGGTGATTTCTGGAGGGACCCTTCCTGTCAATCTGTTGTAAGACATGTCTAGCTTTTGCAAGGCAGTGCATCTCCCTAAGCTGGAAGGTATTTTCCCTGAAAGAAGGTTGTTGTTGAGGAATAAAAAAATTATGCTAACTAGATTTCCTAATTCTTCAGGAATCTGACCAGACAAACTGTTGTGCGACAGATCAATCAAACCGAGATAAGATAACTGTCCTAATGTAGCTGGAATTCCTGTGAAGAAGTTGTATGATAAGGAAAGCTGTTCCATGTGGGACAACTTACCAATTTCTGCTGAAATAGTCCCATTAAGATTGTTGGCTGTCAAATTCAGTAGTGTTAAGTAGGACAAGTTTCCCACTTCAGCAGGAATTGATCCACGTATCTGGTTTTCCTGTAGTTGCAATTTTTCAAGATATTTACCCAGTCCTCCAACGGAACTCGACAAACTCCCTCCAAGTCCCATACCAGCCAATTCCAGCTCCAATAGTTCACTGCAGTTTGCCAGTGCGGTGAAAAACTGTTCAAGATTAGTGTTATTGTCATGGCTAACCATATGATTGTCGGACAAATGAAGAAAGAGTAGTTCCTGAAACTTAGAGAATGTCTCCGAAGGCAGTTCACCAGAAATACTGTTGGTCTCCACATCCAAACTGAGCATGCCTGTGGCATTGCCTAAAGAGACGGGGATTTCTCCAACAAGTTGGTTGTTATATAAATTGAGATTCCACAGTTCATGACAGTTCCCAATTTCAGGTGGGATTTTTCCGTGAGTCGATTCTCTGAAAAATCTACATTTTTCAGTCGCGTGCAGTTGGAGAAGAAGGCTGGTGGCATTGTTCCATACAAGTTGTTATCGTTCAAGAAAATCAACTTCAGGTGGGAGAGTAAAGAAAAGGACCCCGGTATTAGGCCTTGCAAATTGTTGCTGCTAAGTTTGAGCTCTATAAGGTTCCTAAGGTAGGAAATCTCCAAAGGAATGGTGCCAAAAAAAAGGTTGTTCACAAGGTATAGGTAACGAAGTTGTGTGAGATTCGAAAGAACAGGTGATAGCAATCCCACAAGACCAGAATCATTGAGGTTGATCTCTACCACACGATGATGCATTATGCCACATTTCACGCGTGTGAAGTTGCAGACATCAGTTTCCTCATTCCAATTTGCAATTCTTGAATACGGGTCGAATGTTATAGCCTTCTTGAACGCCAGTAGTGCAGCTTTATCAGTATGAACAGAGTGATGGGCATGGGGATGATGACCCGTAAGCCCATGACCGAATATTGGAACCAAATGCTGCAAAAGGGAGATAAGTATCACTATCTTGAAGAACATGCTGCAGGAAAAACCTCTGTATATTGATGATGATTTGTTTCCACTAATGTTGGGAGAGCTACATATGTAGTACCTGCCTAAGCCAATTGAAAGACTAATTCTCAAGTAACTTTTTGTGGTGCACAGTTTGATGGAAGGTATTTATGAGTGAAGGTGGGAAGAGATTTTTTTAAATGTAGTGTTCAACTGAGGTGTGATCTGTGGAGGGACTAAAAAAAATCCTTGTTCACTCCAACTTGCAGCCATGATGATGAGTAGATACTCAACTCAGAGAAATAGTTATTGGAAGTCCACAAAAGCAGAAAGATTTGCTGCTTGTAGTTGGCCTATGATGTAACATGCTGCTCAAGTGGAAAAACAATAAGATTTATGGTGTTTGTACTTCTGAGAAGGCTCACATATTTCCTAAACCTATATTAATAATACTCGAGTTATATTTCCTAAACGAACCCAGTCGAAAATTTTCCCTGATATTTCGAGGCCAAAGAATGTATCATTTTTTAGGTTTTGTGGAGAACTTAAACAGCTTCATTGCCTTCTGTATATGGCATTTGATGCAGCAATTTTTGAACTTTATCTTGCCTTAAAAAACTGAACCAATATTTGGATGCTTCATAAATTGTTAAATAAGCACAAAAAAAGCACTCCAAAAAGATTAAAAAAAGTCAATTTGTAGGTTTGATTGAACTATCAAATCGGCACTAGTAATTTTAAAGTGTGAATTACAAAAGATATACTATTTTAAAAAAAACTCATATATATTTATAAATTATAGATACTCCATTAACATTTATTTTTATTTTATAAATTGCACTCAATGAATGGTATTTAGGAGTATTTGTAATATTTCAAAGAGTTATTTATAATTTAAAAAATAACTAAATTTGTTTATAATTAAATTAATTCTGAGAGATAGTTTTTATAATTTAATCTAATTTTAAATCCTCAACTTAATGACTGGGACTTAAATATGGAAATGTGAATAATCCAACATAAAGTTTATTTTTAACTTTTCAGCCCGGAATTTGATTATTTGTGGTAAGTCTGTGAAAACTTTACGAGGTTGTCCACGTGAAGTTCGTGAGCCACTAAAAAGTAGTTAGGGGGTGAAGCATTTAGCTTAATTAATTAATCCCACTTGACTAAGAAAAAATTATCTGATTAATAGTTTATGCAAAACTACTTTCTTTTCTTTTATGTTTTGTTTTAGTTTAATTATGCTTTAGCTTGATGATTTCGACTTTTTAAAGGAAAATTTGCTCAAGTAATGATGACAAAGTTGAGGCACTAAAAGCATAATTCCTTTTTTTTTTTTAAGTGGGTATATTTTTTGTATAGTAATTGTGGATGCAAATGGATTAAATAAAAATAATTAAATTAATTGATTAATAACAATATAAAAAAATATTTATTTTGTTTTTCCTCCCTAAGTTGTGGGACAAGCTCTTATTTTGAAATAGTGAGACATAATTCTATTTGTATGCATTATTAGATATGATATCGAGAGATTTGTCTTGCCAAATTTTGTATGAATCCGATCTATCGGTCTGAATTAAACAACCCAATTTATTTTATAATTTTAAAAATATAATTTTTTTAAATAATATTATTAATTTTTTTAACAAATATTATTACATATATATATATATAAATTTAAAAATTAAGCGGTGGATTCGGATAGAGCAAAAATCCATTTACAATACAAAAATCCATCTTATTGTCATCTTGCCATCCTTAGCATCATCTAATCATGGGAACTATTATCTTTAAAATAAAATTATATTTTAAAATAAATTTCAATATGTGTATTTTATTCTGACCGTAGTCTAAATTGAATTCAACTTACAAGAGAGGTTTCCGACTTAATTTATTTACACCTTAACTATACACGTGTATTGAACTCTCATATTTAAATCTCACAATAATGTGTAATATCGTTTTATTATTATAAAGTAACTCAAAGCTTATGAAGTATGGTTAATATGTGATCTCATTTTAATAAAAAAAAAAGTAAAATTGGAGAAGATTCGGTCTCAATTTTAATCTAATACTTCCACAATTTAGACCCTTAAATAATATTCACTCTTCTTTTATCTCAAGATACTCCAATTTACAAAATAAGGGGGTGAAGTAAAATCTTACTTTTTGGTAACATTTACAAATAATTTTCTATTTTTTTACAATACATAATTTACTTTACGAAATGAATATAAAATTATAATGTGACCAATGTTGATATTTTTACTGCTGCTAGGGTAAATTGTGACAAATATAAAATTTCACTTTTCTGATCTTATTACCCAATTTAGAAGTGGATTTATGTACGAATGGAGAGAGTAGTACTTTTAGAGCACCAAAACAAATAGCTAAATTACACTAATCTTCATTTTAAAATAGTTAAATTATCAATGTTTTTCTTCATAATTATAAAAATCTCCTCTCTAAATTTATCATATTTATCAAACTTCTTCTACCGTTAAAATTTTAGATGGATAATTATGACACAGTAAATTTTTTTAGTGAACTTCTTATTTTGCCCCTAACCCTATTATCTTTATGTTTTACTAACCTCTAACAAATTTAAAACTTATTGGGGATATAAATATAATAATCGCATACTTAAAAGGTGGAAAGATAATAAAAATGGATAAAAATATAAGCGTTAAATTAAAGAAATTAGTCTTTTGAGGCAAACAAATTAACTATTGATGACTGTTTTTTGTCTTGACCTTCCAAGTATATGATAGACTAATAATTATTTTTACATTTATAATAAAAAAAATAGTTTATTCAACACCTCTAGTATTGTAGAATTGAATTAAAAATGAGATACACATTTGAAAAATAATTAGATTTAATTTCATAAAAAAATAAACTTTGTTTCTGTATTTTTATTCTTTTTCTCTCATTAATTTTTTTCCTTTCTTTTCTATTTTATTTCTCTAAATTCCTTTTGCTTTTTGGCCATTCCTTTCCTTTTTCATCTTGAGGGCGACAATGGAAAAAATGAAATGGAGAGGATATCCACGAGTAGGAGAAGTAGAGGATTGGGTGGGCAACATAGGGTAGAGAACAACAGGTAGCAGCGAGAATGAGTGAGAGGGAGGTGGGAGGGCGTGGGAAAAAATGTTGGATAGCAAAGAGGTGAGAGAAATTCAAATCCTCTATTGTAATTAATATTTTATTTTATATTATAATACTACTAATACACGCCAACTATATAGTATGACATTATTAATATATTTTTAATATATATTGATAATATTATAATAAAAAATGTAATATCAATTATAATAAAGGATCTGCACTGGAGAGAGAGAGAGGAGGTAAACAGTAGATGTAAAGAAGAGAGAATAGGATGAATGAAGAACGGAAGGAGAAGGGGATGGACGGCCTTAGGGAAAGAGTTAATTTTGGCCTTCATAAGTGCTATCTTTAAATAATAAAATTAAGGTTGAATCTAATCCGAGCTCAATTTCAAAATTTAAACACTTTTTTTTTAATATAATTAAGGAGGCGGGGATGGAGGAAACAACATTTGCATTTAAGATAATTTGAATTTTTAGAGCAATAAAATTTAATTATGGATATATTATAAAATTACCCCCTCAATTGTATAAATATCACAAGTACTTCCCCACCAAAATAAATAAACATTATCAAGACACTTAAGAGCAAAATGATCGTTAACAAATTGATAATTTGATAATTTTTTAATTTTTTAAATTAAAGGCAAAATAATCAATTTATGACTTTGATTTGAATTTTTTAAGGGGACAAATTTAGAGAGCAGACAATTGTAATTATGAAAGATGAAAGAAAAAATTGATAATTTAATTATTTTTTTAAAAAATAAATATTATTAATCCTAATATTTTTACTTTTGGAACAGTCCATTGTAGTGGTAGGACCTTTCTTGCAAGGTATGACATATAGATATGTGAATAGGTGCTCAAGTTATTGTCTGAAAGATGGTATCCTTAATTCTTTCACTTTCTTCTGGAGGCAAGCCAGATCTCTTACACTTTGTTCCTGCACTTACAGGCAGAAAACAAAAAAAGCCAAAAAAAAAAAGGGGACATAGCCTTGATATTTGGTTGTATTATAGCATATAAAACATTATCATCTTCATTTCATTTATAAGTTGAAAAAAAAAACTTTTTTGGATAATTTTGCACCACTTTTTTTTAAATTTTATTTTATATTTCATCTTACATGTTAAATATATATAATTCATGATAAAAAAAAATTAAAATACTAAAATTAAAATAAAAAATATCGAATGCCCATCATTGATGGATACATATTGTAAATGGCATGCCAGGGTACAATGCAACTCTTCCATCTTTAATACATTCATAGTCTTATCATCAAAATGATAAAATTATAATAGATAATAAAACAATAAACTTGCACAAATAAATTAACTATCCAACAAAAAGGAAAATAAAATACAAAATATAATATCAAAATGATGCAGATTGATCTTAAAATTTACAATTCCACTTCCCTGTTTTATGTATATTTCAATACTAATTTATTACCTCAATGTAGAGTCCCCTACATAGATTCAAGAGAAATTCATACAAAAAAAAAAAGTATCCCATGTAACAATTTTTTTTAAAATTTTTTTAATTCACTTCAAAGTTCAAACAAGTGAATCAAAACGGAGCAGCATACTACATATTAACATAATCCATAATTGTTTACATTGATCTCAAAATCTTGTCCAACTACTAATACATTATTACATTATTCAGTAAGGGCAAAACAAGACCAGAACAGAGCAATACAGAGCAAAAAGCAGAACCTCCCTCTCTTGAGCAAATTTTAATCAACTTCTTCAATCTTAGGACCAGCACCAGTTTTTCCAGAGCTAGCCTTGCCGTACCCACCAGCTCCAGGCATGTCAGCGCCACCGCCCATCGGCGGCACATCTCCGCCTGCCCCTTGGTAGATCTTGGAAATAATGGGGTTGCACAAATTCTCCAACTCCTTCAATTTGTCCTCAAATTCTTCCACTTCAGCCAACTGGTTTCTGTCCAACCACTCGATAGCCTCGTCGATGGCCTTCTCTATCTTCTGCTTCTCTGGACCCAATTTTGAGGCAATCTTCTCATCCTTCACAGTATTTCTCATGTTGTAAGCGTAGTTCTCCAATGCGTTCTTGGCGTCCACCTTCTTCTTCACAGCCTCGTCCTCAGACTTGTACTTCTCCGCCTCCTGAACCATCCTCTCAATCTCGTCCTTGCTCAATCTTCCCTTGTCATTCGTGATTGTGATCTTGTTCTTAACACCAGCAGTCTTGTCTTCAGCCGACACGTTTAATATACCATTAGCATCAATGTCGAAGCACACGTTGATCTGCGGTACACCTCTTGGCGCTGGTGGGATGCCCTTGAGCTCGAATTTGCCTAGTAGATTGTTATCCTTGGTCATTGTTCTCTCCCCTTCATACACTTGTATCAGGACACCGGGCTGATTGTCTGCGTAAGTTGAGAAAATTTGCTCTTTTTTGGTCGGAATAGTGGTGTTTCTTGGAATCAAAACTGTCATCACCCCACCGGCGGTCTCGATGCCCAGACTTAGGGGCGTGACATCAAGCAGCAGCAAATCTTGAACCTTTTCATTGCCTTCACCACTCAGAATCGCGGCCTGAACTGCAGCTCCATATGCCACGGCCTCATCGGGATTGATACTCTTGCAAAGCTCCTTTCCATTGAAGAAATCCTGCAATAATTGCTGCACTTTGGGAATCCTAGTAGATCCTCCGACAAGAACCACATCATGGACCTGACTCTTGTCAATCTTGGCATCCCTCAAACACTTCTCCACGGGCTCCATACACTTCCTGAACAAATCCATGTTTAGCTCCTCAAACCGTGCCCTCGTGATCGTAGCATAGAAATCAATCCCTTCGTATAGAGAATCAATCTCAATCGTCGTCTGAGTAGTCGATGACAGAGTCCTCTTCGCCCTCTCGCAAGCAGTCCTTAGCCGCCTAAGAGCCCTGGCATTCCCACTGATGTCCTTCTTGTGCTTCCTCTTGAACTCCGCCGCAAAATGATTCACCATACGGTTGTCGAAATCTTCGCCGCCCAAATGGGTGTCTCCAGCGGTGGCTTTCACCTCAAAAATACCTTCCTCAATAGTCAGCAACGAGACATCAAAAGTCCCACCACCAAGATCAAAAATCAACACATTTTTCTCTCCACTCCTAGAACCCTTTTTATCCAAACCATAAGCAATAGCAGCAGCAGTAGGCTCATTTATAATCCTCATTATATTTAGCCCAGCAATAGCTCCAGCATCCTTCGTTGCCTGCCGCTGCGAATCATTGAAATACGCTGGCACTGTGACCACAGCGTTCTTTATAGTTTGCCCCAGAAAAGCCTCAGCAATTTCCTTCATTTTGGTCAAAACCATGGACGAAATCTCTTCGGGGGCAAACAGCTTGTCCTCGCCCTTGTACTGAACCTGAATCATGGGTTTGTCTCCAGGGCCTGGAACCACCTTAAATGGCCAGTACTTCATGTCACTCTGGACAGAAGTGTCAGAGAACCGGCGACCAATGAGACGCTTGGCGTCAAAAACGGTGTTTTGTGGGTTCATGGCCACCTGATTCTTGGCGGCATCGCCGATGAGCCGCTCGGTGTCGGTGAAGGCGACGTAGGATGGGGTGGTTCTGTTGCCCTGGTCATTGGGAATGATTTCCACACGGTCGTTTTGCCACACACCGACGCAGCTATATGTTGTGCCGAGGTCAATGCCAATAGCCTTGCCTTCCGTCTTCGCCATAATCAGAAGCTGGATCAAGAATCGCTAGTTTCTTGAACTAGAGGAACGAAGATTAATATGGGGCTAGCTCTTGAATTTGCGAGAGTTTTGGTAGGTGTTTTTGTGTGTGTTTTTGTCGGAACTGCACTTTGTTTGTCTCTGTGTTGATGGTGAAGAATGGGAAGCAAGTGATGTATATATATATGTTGTGGGTGAGGGTGGGTTCGAGGGGGTTCGGGAGAGAGCAGGTGGAGCTATGTAAGAGGTGAGGAAAAAACCAGGGAGGACTAGACTTTTCTGCTTCGTTTTCAAAATATCGTTGATGGGTAGGACTTAGGAGAGACCAGAGGGTTCTGGAGAGCGCGGGAAAAAGAAAAAGTGGTGAGTTGGGCCTCATTGTCAATGGGCTTTGGACCGGGTTTGGTTAACCTTAATCAGGGTCGGTACGGTCTGACCCAACTACAAAAAAAGGGGGGCAAAGGTGTCAATGATGCAAATTTGCTCTGGTATTGGGAAATTTCGGTGACATTATCATCAGCCCAACTTTATATGAATACGTCAAACGTTGGCATTGTTAGTTAGTATGGTTGTTTGGCTTTGATTGGTTTATTTTCATTTTAAGAAAGAATAATCAATTTTTTTTTTTAAAAGTAAAATAATTTTTTAGAGTGTTAATGGATGTAATATGAAAGTGTAATAATGATAATTGATGTGATGTGTCTTTTTTTATAAAATAATGATTAAATGTAAAAAAATTTATAAAAAAAATTCCTAAATTTTTTTATGAATAGTAATTTTTAAGAAGAGTTGTAGTAGTATTGTTTTGAATCTTCTTTTTTATTGAAAATAATATTATAGCATTCATATAATTTTTTTTTACCGATTTACTTTACGTATACAGATATTTGTGCATGTAGTACATATTAGTACTATTTTATGTTTGTATATGTATATACAAATTTATTTCTGATTCTTATAAAAAATATTAATATTACAAGATATATAACAAGAAAGATTTTGCCATAAATTGATGCGTAATACATGAAGTCAGCCAACATATATAGTCACGAAGAAGATATTGTATTAGCGTATATGCAAAATGAGGATATATTATTTGATTTTGTAAAAATTTAAAATCCAAAATTAATTATCCGATTTTTGTATAAATTTTGACAAATAATATTTATAATTATTTTTTTACTTATATAAAAAACTACATAACATCTTTATGATATTTTTTAATTTATTTATACTTGATTATAAATTTTTGTTTCATTTTTAAAAATAAAAATCAAATTAAATCTCTTTTTATAATTTTCTTTTGCAATTTTTTTTCTTTATTCTTATCTTTCTTCTAATTCTCCTTCCCGCCCCCACCACCCCATTCCCACTCCTCCTTTTTCTCCCTCCAACATTCTCTCCCCCCAACCTACTCGCCCGCCGCCCAGCCTCCTCGACCCTCGCCAATATCCGCCGCCGCCCAACCTCTTCTCTGTTTGTCTTCTCCTTCCCTCCTCTTCTCTTTCTTTTCGCCTCACCAAAGCGCCATCCTCCTCCCTTTCCCTTCGCCACGGCCACCGTTGCGTACCATCGTGAAAGCCAGCCCTCATAATCACCTTTAAATATGGGCAAATTAGATCTCATTCAATACCTTACCATGATTTAGGGAAGAGGATGTGATTAAGGTAGAGTTTGATTCGAGTTCCTTGCCGGTATCAGCCGTCGTGTCAAGAGGATGCTGTACAGTGTCCATACTGTACAAATGATAAAAAAATCTCGGAAAATTCCACTCAGATCTTTTTTTCTTTCTGCAAATTGGGTCAATGAGTGGTCCCGTCGAAAGGAGAGAAGCCTGTCTTTTTTGGAAAAATCTCACAATCAATCTCCAACTCATTTAAAAAACAAACAAAATGGTGGAAATTTCCCTACAAGGAATCAGCTGACAAACCAGTTTTGTATAATCAACCGTGTCGGCTGCCCGACGCTTGACACGTTCACATGAATTGAGCTTAAAGAGAGGAGTTATACTTGGGCTGGTCCGTATTGTTGGAATTAATTTTTTAATATAAATTTATATATTTAAATAATAATTATATTATAATTTATTTAATTTGATAAAATCAAATAAATGATCGAGCATATGAGATTTTAAAAATATTTTTAAAATATGAATTTTGTAACGTATAAAAACCTAATACTAATCAAATTCAAGATTGATGGAATTTTTTTTTACCTACTATATAAAGAATATTATGGGTTATGATTTCCAATCATATCATACAATATTACTCTCCTCCTTTTTCCCATTTTAGAAGGAGACCCATTGAATATTTTAATTGATTTGATTGTAGAAGGTACATACTCCAATTTAAAATTAAAGTATTTTTTGATAATTTACATGATAATTCTGAATTATGATTATTGAATCATATTATATTAAAATCTAACAAGTGGTATCAGAGCAGATACGATAGATTATCAAAAATTATTTATTTTTTATTATATTCAGTTTTTATATTCGTAATTGAAAGAAAAATTTTGAGATTAATTTCTAATATTGTTTAAGTGCCGGTTTATTCTTAAACAATAAGAATAAATAAATAAATAAAAAATGGCCGATTTGGTTTTTTCGTTTTTCGACCGCATCACCCCACGCCCACACCACCATCGTCTTCCATCACAACAGAACCACCACCATCAACCCACCTAAACCACCATCACCACCGCCCAGCACCATGAAGAACTGCCAAACAAAAAAAAAAAGGAATAAAAGGAATAAGGCAGCGCGCAGACATCTGGTTTCGCGGCCGTGCGCTGCCCCTTGCTCCAATTTTTTGCCGTTGTCTGCGCCGCTAGTACGATGGTTGCGTGCTGCTGCGGGTCGCCACTGCAATCACAGCGGCTGTAACAGAGGTGGCATATGGCAATGGCGGAAGGCTGCTGCTGCTGTTGGTAGATGCATCCTCGCACCGGCAACTGGCTGCTGCTGGTCGATTCCGACGGTGAGAAATAAGGGCAGCCAAATGGGGTGGTGGCTGGTAGTCTTCGGCAACTGAATAGGAAATGGAAATGGGTCTTCTGTTTTTGTTTCTTTTTTCTTCGGCAGGAATGGGGCGTGGGAATATGGGTTTTATATTTAGTAATTAGGATTAATTGTAATTAGATTAAAGGTTAATTATAGTTTAGGCCTAATTTTGGAATTAAATTATTGTGCCTTTTTTATTTGAGTTAATTCAATTATAATTGGAATTAAGTTTTGTTTTGTTTTGGGGCTTAATTTCATGTTTAAATGTGAATTTATTTATTTTGGTGTGAATTATAAAGGATTTTGAGTCCAATTTATTTTTTGTGCTTAATTCAGTTATGGATTCAAATTTAAAGTTTATTTGATTTTCGGACTTTAAATCAAAATAAAAACTAAAGATATGGTTTTGGCTCACATTAAATAAAATAAATATCGATTTGAATTTTTATTTTATTTAATCCCATTTTGTCTGATATTTCAAATTTAATTGAATGAAGCAATATGTTGCCAAAGTAACCTCTATTGTGTAAATTTTATTATTTTGAGATATTCTGATGTGTATGTTGGTTATTTATGCGAATAATAATCGGCCCAAAGGAAGATTATTGTTTGGCCAAATAATAGATATACCTGTGGTAATAAGTACGTGATGATTATTAGGTTTTTCATGTGAGCAATAATCGGCCCAAAGGAAGGTTATTGTTTGACAGGACTAATTGTCAGTATTTGATTACTACATTAAGAGTACCACTTACAGTTGATATTTCTGTCCAAAGACTAAATGTCAATGTTGTGCTAGGTATCTTGTACTGTGGCCTACCATTAATTGATTATGTCATTTTCATAATTATGTCGTGACATGAATATTGATTGTGAGTATTTTATTTTGTTCTCTATTCAGCTTCAGCTTCAGCTTCTACTTCTACAATATCTGCCAACATTAATTCTATTCCTGTGTTGAGTGGCACAAACTTTAAGAATTGAAAAGAGAACGTGATGATTGTTCTTGGTTGCATGGACCTTGACCTTGCGCTTCGGATAGAACGACCTCCCACTCTCACTGATGAAAGTTCCTCTGAGGCTAAAAGGGACTTAGAAAAGTGGGATCGTTCTAATCGCATGAGTCTGATGATCATGAAACGTTCCATTCCAGAGACCTTCAGGGGCGCTATGTCTGAGGAGGATAGTGCCAAGAAGTTCCTTGAGGATATTGAAAAACATTTTGCAAAAAACGAAAAGGCTGAAACAAGTACGCTTTTAGCTAATCTTGTTTCATTGAGGTATAAAGGAAAAGGGAACATAAGGGAGTACATCATGGAGATGTCTAATCTTGTTTCGAAACTAAAAGCACTAAAGTTAGAGCTATCTGAGGATTTGCTCGTGCATTTAGTTTTGATATCTCTTCCTGCACAATACAGTCAGTTTAAAGTAAGTTACAACACCCAAAAGGATAAATGGACTCTTAATGAGCTCATATCTCACTGTGTGCAAGAAGAAGAAAGAATTAAGCGAGAAAGGACTGAAAGTGCTCACTTGGCAGCTACCCCTCAGAAATGAAACTGTAGTTGGGACACCACAACCAAAGGTGCAAAAGAAACATGATTCAGGATTCAACTGTTACTTTTGCAGGCAACCTGGGCATATGAAAAAGGATTATCCAAATATGCCGCATGGCGTGTTAAGAAAGGTATGATTCTCAGTTTGGTTTGTTCTGAGGTTAATTTAACTTTTGTACCTAGGCATACTTGGTGGATAGATTCTGGTGCTACTACTCACATAAGTGTGTCTATGCAGGGTTGCCTGTGGAGCCGAAAGCCAAATGATGCTGAAAGATGCATTTATGTAGGCGATGGCAAAGCAGCTTCGGTTGAGGCTATAGGGACTTTTAGGTTATTGTTAAAGACCGGTTGTTTTTTGGATTTGGAAGAGACATTTATTGTTCCGTCGTTTAGACGAAATTTGGTTTCTATTTCTACTTTGGACAAATTTGGTTATTCTTGTTCATTTGGAAATAATAAATTTAGTCTTTTTCAAAATTCAAATCTTGTTGGTACCGGTTCTTTATCTTTGAGTGATAACCTATATTTGTTGAATACAATTGTCTCATATAATGAAACCTTGCATACTAGTTCATGTGGTACAAAACGTAAATTAACCAATGAGAATTCTGCTATGGTATGGCACAAACGTTTAGGACATATCTCTAAACAGAGAATTGAAAGACTTGTGTCTGATGAAATTCTTGATCCTCTTGATTTGACAGATTTCAAAGTCTGTGTTCAGTGTATAAAGGGGAAATTGACAAACATTAAGAAATTAGGTGCCAACAGAAGTTCAAACGTCTTGAAACTAATTCATACTGATATTTGTGGACCATTCCCTACGGCATCTTGGAATGGCCAACAGTATTTTATTACGTTCATAGACGATTATTCACGTTATGGGTACCTATATTTGATTCATGAGAAATCTCAATCTCTGGACGTGTTTAAGGCCTTTAAAGCTGAAGTTGAAAACCAACTTGGCAAAAGGATTAAAGCCGTTAAATCTGACCGTGGTGGTGAATACTATGGCAGATATGATGGATCAGGAGAACAACGTCCAGGACCTTTCGCAAAGTTCCTAGAGGAATGCGGTATCGTCCCTCAGTACACCATGCCAGGCACTCCTAGAATGAATGGTGTTGCTGAGAGACGAAACAGAACGCTTAAGGATATGGTGAGAAGTATGATCAGTCATTCTTCCTTACCAGAATCCCTCTGGGGAGAGGCACTAAAGACTGCAGCATATATACTTAATAGGGTTCCTAGTAAAGCAGTAGCTAAAACCCCTTATGAACTATGGACAGGCAAAAAGCCTAGTATTAGGCATTTGCGTGTTTGGGGTTGTCCAGCTGAGGCAAGGCCCTATAGGCCTAATGAAAGGAAACTGGACACAAGAACAATAAGCTGCTACTTTGTTGGGTACTCTGAACGGTCAAGGGGTTACAAGTTTTATGATCCCTCGACTAGATCATTTTTTGAGACGGAAATGCGAGATTCCTTGAGGAAGTTGAGTTTGGGGAGGAAGATAAAGTTCGCGACATTGTCTTTGAAGATGAATTTATTTCTCTTCCTATAGTTGCTATTGATAATGATCAGGCTTCTATTCCTGAGAATATTCAAGATGCAAATCCAGATTATCATGACAATGTTGAGGAACTTTCTGTCCAAAATGAAGAACAAACTCAACAACCTCAAAGGGAAATGCCATTGAGAAGATCCACTAGAGAAAGGAGAAGTGCGATTCCGGATGACTATATCGTATTTCTTCAGGAGCATGAGTTTGACATAGGAGTGGTGGAAGATGATCCAATCAACTTTCATCAAGTCGAACAAAGTTCCAATTTTCAAAAGTGGATTGATGCCATGAAAGATGAGATGAAATCCATGGATGACAATGACGTTTGGGATCTTGTCGAATTGCCTAAAGGTGCGAAGCCCATTGGTTGCAAATGGATATTTAAAACCAAGCGGGATTCAAAAGGCAATATCGAAAGATATAAAGCACGTCTAGTTGCCAAAGGTTTTACTCAAAAGGAAGGCATTGATTATAAAGAGACTTTCTCTCCAGTTTCATCGAAAGACTCTTTTAGGATCATAATGGCACTTGTAGCTCATTTTGATTTAGAGCTCCATCAGATGGATGTAAAGACAGCGTTTCTAAATGGTGACATTGACGAAACGATTTATATGGTGCAGCCAGAAAACTTTGTATCTGGAGATCCAAAGAATATGGTTTGCAAACTAAAGAAATCCATCTATGGTCTCAAACAGGCTTCCCGTCAATGGTATCATAAATTTCATCAAGTCATTATCTCATATGGTTTGAGGTAAATAAGGTTGATGATTGTGTATACCATAAGTTCAGTGGGAGTAAATACATCTTTCTGGTATTATATGTCGATGACATACTGTTAGCCAGTAGCGATATAGGCTTATTGCACGAAACCAAGAGATTTCTGACTAAGAACTTTGAGATGAAAGATCTTGGGGATGCCTCTTTTGTCTTAGGTATACAGATACATCGAGATCGCTCTCGAGGTATCCTTGGTTATCACAAAAGAGCTATATCGAAAGGGTTCTCAGTAGATTTGGCATGAAAGATTGCACACCGGGAGATACTCCTATTGCTAAAGGAGACAAGTTTAGTCTCAATCAGTGCCCCAAAAATGAGGTTGAAGAAAAAGAGATGCAAAAGATTCCTTATGCGTCAGCTGTAGGGAGTCTTATGTATGCTCAAGTATGTACGCGTCCAGATATAGCATTCATAGTAGGAATGTTGGGCAGATATTTAAGTAACCCAGGAATGGATCATTGGAAAGCAGTCAAAAGGGTTATGCGTTATTTGCAGAGAACAAAAGAATATATGCTCATTTATCGGAGATCAGATTTTTTGGAGATCATAGGGTATTCTGATTCCGATTTTGCTGGATGCCAAAACAGTAAGAGATCCACTTTGGGCTACATTTACCTGCTAGCTGGAGGAGCTATCTCTTGGAAGAGTGTTAAGCAGACACTTATAGCACCTTCCACTATGGCAGCTGAATTCATAGCCTGTTATGAGGCATCTAATCATGGAATATGGTTGCGAAATTTTGTCACTGGGCTGCGTGTTGTGGATGGTATCAAAAGACCATTGAAGATATTTTGTGACAATAAATCGGTTGTGCTATATTCTAATAACAACAGAAGCTCTTTGAAGTCGAAGCATATAGACATCAAGTTTCTTGTTGTTAAAGAAAGAATTCAGAGTTGTCAAGTGTCTATAGAACATATTGGGACAAACTCCATGGTTGCGGATCCGCTCACTAAGGGTTTACCACCCAAAGTGTTTCATGAGCACACTGCTCACATGGGTGTTGTATTATTTTGATAATATGCACTATTAGTGGGAGTTTGTATTTTGATGTTCTTTTGGTTTAGACACAATTTATATTTATTATTATCTACAGAATAAAGAAGATGGTTTATTTTCATACTCTGAATTATTTACAGTTTAGTATGATCTCATAAAAAATAAAGAAGGATCAGTTGGAAATAGGCATGTTTGAGATCACATTGCATGTAATTTCCATGCTATACATCCATACTCGATCTATGTCATTGAATATGTTAGTGTGGTGACCATTGATGGGTCTAGTTACGAATAAATGTAACGAAGGTCGCTTTGATCCCATCCTGATATAGGAGATGGACCAGATTGTAACTCAGGAGATATTTCAAAGATAGATAGCATTTTATGCGCACTCAAGATTTATAATATAATTGTTTACGGTATCATATGTTTTAAGTGGGAGATTGTTGGAATTAATTTTCTAATATGGACTTACATATTTAAACAACAATTATATTATAGGCTATCTAATTTGATAGAATCAAATAAGTGATCTACCATATGAGACTCTAGGAATATCTTTAGGGTATGGACTTTGTAATGTATAGAACCTAATACTAGTCAAATTCAGGATTGATGGGATTCTCTTTGACCTAGTATATAAAGAACATTATGGGTTATGATCCCCAAGTCATATCATACAATATTACTCTCCTCCTTTTTTCTCATTTTAGAGAGAGACCCATTGAATATTTAAAGTTGATTTGACTGTGGAAGACGCATACTATGATTGCTTTTCATTATCATGAATTCAGGTACACTTCCAATTTAAAATTAAAGTATTTTTTAATAATTTATATAAAAATTTTAAATTATAATTATTAAATCATATTATTTTAGAATCTATCATAACTTCCCAGGCCGCAGATAAACCACAAATCTTGCCTAAACTATATTTTTCGATATGTTCTATGTACAAATTCTACTGCAATACCACCACCCAAAGCCTTTCCTAATCCAAACTTCCACTCTTTAACAGTCCCACTTCACATATTCTCTTGATTACTCAGTCTCTCAGCCGCCACCATGTCTGCAACAATAGACCACAACGCTGATACCTACGCCGCCATGGGCCTCATCCGCAACCCCGACGGCTCCATCACACGCACCGACGAGGGCCCCATGACTCCGCCCTCATGTAACCTCAGCGATCCCACTCCAGTCCTCTCCAAGGACGTCCCCTCAACCCCTCCACCAACACCTCTGTCCGCCTCTTCCTCCCCCGAACAGCCCTCGATTCCGCCTCCACC